>OX458970.1:8750000-10000000 GCA_949774945.1 Hoplodrina ambigua | reverse complement strand
CCTTCTTTTTAAAAAGTCAACATAAGAATACTACTCTTAAAAAAAAAAACTAACACACATACCTCAATTTATTCCCAAAAGTGTGCGTATTTCTCGGCAAGAAGCAGTTACTTCAGAACAATACGACATCAAATGCCTCTTCTGCAAAATTACAAAAAATGCAGTTATGCCCTTGCATTACTAAAGGTACGATAATAATATTTTAATTAAAACGATTTTTTTTTTAGGCCGATTAAGGGAGAAATCTAAAAGAATGTTGAAGCTAATAGAAGAAACACCACCCCGTTTCTCCGTGTACGATATGTGGCAACTAGACGCAAACATTTTGTTGCAGATGTTCATGTTGGTCACCGGCCTAATTGTAACACAAATGCAGTTTGCGTTCTTGTAAACAGAAGGAAAATATTTTTAGAAACAAAAAGAAATAAAATAAAAATTACTTCATTTCTAGTAAAATGGTTTATTTAGCTTTTCAATGGTCATGAAACATTATTTTGATATAATTTAATATAATTCGTATAAATGTTTTGCTATAAATCTATATAAATAAAAATGAATCTCCGAAATGCATGTACGCGCATAACTTCCGAACGACTGCATCAAATTTAATATTCATGAAGTTCATAAAAAATAAAATTTGTTAAAAACCTACCAGAAGAGTCGGAAATTTGCACCCGCACGAAGTTGAGGCGGTTCACTAGTCATTTATAAAAATGTGTTAAAAATACATAAAATGATTGTGTATAAAACTACAGTCTTATGAAAAAGAACAATGTTCAATGAGGCACTTATGTCTTAATTAATTATTAACCTACAAGCTAATAAAACAAATATAAAATATCTTATGGACGGAATAATTATAAAATATATTTTGGACGGAATTATTATTATTTATATACCATACATGTCATGTACACATTTGTAGTTAAATAGAAAAGTGTTTTAGCTGCCTAAAATAATTATTTGAAATAATGTCTGCTTAAAAATATTGATTTCAGATCTTGATATGTCATGTAACAATAAGAAGCTGTCTTTTATCCAAATTGCTTTACAATAAGGTCACTTGTGCATATTATTTCATATCTACTGTCATTATTATTGCTAAATTACACTACTTAGGCCCATTCGCGACAAAAACTTAACTCGAGAGATAGTTGCTAACATGCGTTTATTACAAAAAATGTATGACATTAAAAATTCTTAATTTAACATTGTTTTAGCAACTTACTCTAGTTAAGGTTTTGGTGTAAATTGGCGTTACGCAAGCTTACTATAAAAAATAATATACAATTATTGTTTCCAGATTTTGAGAATGAGATTCAATTATAATATAACTTCATGTAACGGTCCTTACAGTTGTGTGTTAATAATTTAAAATAATTATTAAAATCTTTGTAGACGTTTTGTTTGTTTTTAAATTGCTTACCCAGAAGTTTCTACTAAGATGTTAATGTTTTTGGTAAAACGTCAATGATTTAAGATTTATAGTAGCTAGATATCAGAACAAGGTTTTAGTAAAAAGCAGCACAATGCATGATGGAATTAGTAACGCCATTATTGATAAACTTGATGCACCGTTACACCTGTGGTCAAGGAAGCAGAAACACCATAGCGTTTCGTCATACCAGTCCCTGAAAAAAACAAAATTGCTCTGAATTTGTAAATTAAAATATGCAAAAACATAACCCTTTCCTTGCAGTCAGGTAAAAACAAAAGAAACATGGAAATTCATAACACTGTTGTTTAATTTACTATTCTGAATAATGTTAACTGTTTTTCTGTTGTACTAGCATATATTATGTCAGTCCCATTACATCTTATAACAAAAGGAATGAGTGAAACAATAAGATTAACTTGTTCACTGTAACATTATACACACACACAACAACAACATCACGCCTGTAATTCCCGAAGGGTTAGGCAGAGGTGTACCCATTAGTACACCCACATTTCGCCACTGCCTCGTTGGTCTAGTGGTCGCAAGCGCGACTGTTGTGCATGAGGTCTTGGGTTCGATTCCCAGGTCGGGCAAGGTGTTATTGGGTTTTTCCATCAGGAATTTCTCAGTAGCAGCCCTGGAGTTTGGAATTGTGCCCGGTTGATGGCAATAGGCTCGCCCCCTATTACATGGGACTAAAAACATAACTGTAACATTATAATACTCCAAATATCTATAAATATTATTAGGTACTATAATATTACTCATCATAACATCATCATTTATTCATCATAAAATCATTAGTCAACAGTTAACTTCACTTGTGTTGATAATATTTTTTGTGACCTTTCAGTAGCTGGTCAAAACATATCCTTTCTTTTTGCTTCGCCATAGTCAGGAAAAAGCAGTGATACTTTTACCTTTTACTTGAAGTGCTACTAATGAAATGTATCTAAACAGTTTTTTTTTTCCAATTGCAGATTCCAAGTTCTCTAGAGTAGTACAAAAACTAATATTTTTATAAGATTCAACAAAAAAATAGTGTTCATCTTTTTTTTTACTTTACTTCAGTTACTTCTTGCCGAATATCATGATTCTAGGTCAATAGGAAGTATAGGTTTTTATTTATTTAGGTGTCAGGATATGGTGTATAAATGACTGTATTTATTGATTATGTAGACATAAAAACTTATTTTTTTTTTACATCTCCAATGCATTTTAGTCCTAAGCATTTCATATTGATTTCAAAATGATACCTCTGTGTTCCTGAGAAAATCAACCTGGCTTACCTTTTAATGTCAAGTTCTTTTATAGTATTATTCACATAGTTGGCTAAATTTACATCCCTCGCAGCAGGTCGGCACCCTTCATAGGTATCAGCAGGAATGTCTGTCCGGAATGCCCTGAAGTTGCTCAAACAGTCTCTTGTTATCACTTCTTGAGCTGTAAAAAATTATGGAACATGAAAATGGCAAGCAATTTTTTTTTTCTTTATATAACTATGTTCTTCTTATAAACTTGGTAGGTACAAAATCACAGGAGTACAACCTTATCATCAGGGGGTGTTCTGGAGATGAAGTGAACCATGAGATTTCATAAATAGAGACCAAAAATTATTTTAAAAATTGATATAATGTATTATTCCTATGTTGCCCCATTTAAATTAGACAAACAACAATTATAATTTAGTAATGGTGGTCAAGATGGGAATCAATGTCAAAGCCAGAGGTTTTAAGTTTATTAGAGTCAGAGCTGGAGGCAGAGGTAGTAGTGAAGAAGAAGACGTATTTAAATAAGGTCAAGAAAAAAATTACTTTTATTATTTAGCTTGTAAATAATGTAATTAAGTCTCTTTTAAATCAATAAAAATTTGGTCAAGAATAATTTAAATAACCACAACTAATAGAAACATTGTGTATTTAGTGAAATAAAAGACTTAACAATATAACATGCAATTGAATAAAATCTTGTATCCACACATTCCAATCACAAACACTAGCTACATTTCAATCGCCTTGTATTGAAAAGTATTGGTGCCGAGGTCGAAGGCAGGGTAAGTATAAAATCAATTGGAAGTTATAACTGTTCAAAAAATAAATGAATGCTTTATAACATCCCTAATTTATACACAGGGATAGGTGCACCAAGTCAGTATAATTACCTCCTTTCCTTTCAATGAGTTTGACACAAATATCTTCATTATCGGGACATGGGTTACCAAGGTAGCCTATGCCGCGCCAGTTAAAAGGTTCCATACACCCGGGAGTAGCAGACGTACATTGATAGCACCATAGTGCTAAACCTGGGGGGGAAAAAATATGAGGTAGCTATTTACTTTGCTAAGATTTTAAACGAAGTTTTGTTTATTTTTATAATAAGTTTTCTTTTTGCTTTGTAAAGGGTTATTGTAAATATCCAGGATCGCCGATCTATGCTTCATAGATAATTATGATGTAGATATTACAGATGAATAATTTATTGATATTACAAATATGATCTTAGTTACATGTAGTGTGTCAAACACCTTTTAATAAATGCTAAGTTATCAGGCTATGCAATCTAATTATTATAATGTAGGTATTATTTACCGAAATGCATCACAATTGTACACAAGTTTATGTTAAATATACAATTCATACTACGACGAAGACCAAGTATTTACAATAGATTTGAATAGACGAACCAGAACCAACACAACAATTCATTCAAAAACCACACCCACAAAATCAGTTGCAAAAGAAATGATTTTACGTGCATTATGTACTTACTATCACTTAAAAACGATATAAATGTTAGAAATAATATTAAATACTTCATGTTGTACGTGTTAAATTATGTTTTGCTACGTTTTTAGAAGCACAAACATACAAACGCCGATATGTGACTGTGTTGTTTAGTGGCGAAGCGACAATCAAGAATCAAGTTAACTATAACTACTAACAAAACAACTGTCATTGCTGTCAAAGTGTCAATAATTTTATGTCAATGTTTTTTATGCAGAAGCCAATAGGATAGAGCGTACTCAGCGCCATCTTTGATTTGCCTCGCCCAATGTCAAAGTCAAGACCATAAACCAGAGCATAGAGTATCGCCCATGGAATTATTAAGTACTGTTTGAATACTTGAACTTGTTTTGAATATTGGTTGTTTGTTTAGTGAGTTCATAATAATTCTTGTAAGCGCACCTACGATGCAGGAGAAATTCCTGGTGTGGCCAATGTTTTTTAAATCAAAATGTTTTTTTAAGAAAAACCTTACCGAAAACCTTAAGTCGTTTTCGTTAATCATATTTAATTAGGTATTAATAAATTACATGTACTTAAGGTAAATAATATTACATTATTACCATCAAAAAATATCCTCCAGCGTCTAAATTGACGTCCTAATAAGACTAATATAATTAATTAGTCTAATTTTATTAATCAAAACACAACAATCGATTCGTTCAAAATGTGTTGCTAGAGCAACACATTTTGCAGGCGTAGGTACAAACGTCTTGATTCAAGTCTCGCCTATCAACTGTATGTATGAAATGTCTCCAACAGAATATAATTGGAAGTAAAAAGGAACTGTAGCAGATCACTAACCCGATGGACAGATGTTATGAAGGAAGTCTACAGAGAAAAATTCCAAAAATCCCACCGGATGCTCGAATACCATTTAGCACGGACAGCTCTTGTGGATAATGTAACGAATTCATGGGGCTACGAGGCTGTCATGAAGATACGAGGAAGGAGTAGTCTAATTTATTATTCAAACTCAAACCATTTCAATCCATTTTGGGCAAGCTGATGTAAAGCTTATTTTAGACTAGCTTTTGCCCGCGACAACTCCCGCGTAAATGTCGGTTATCGTGAACGCAGACAAAGTCGCGAAAGAAACAGTACCTACACATCAATAGGTGATACCACAAGGATTCATCACACCTTAAGGCATGGTGGGCATGCCCACAACCCAAATTCGCTTTAAAAAAACTTAGTTTGAATTTGTTATTTCAAGTAAGCACCTAAATAAAATTTAAAATAAATACCATATTCTTATTAAATCTGATAGGCTATTATTCACATTGTTACTTTAGTCTACTACGGCTTCTGAACAAGTATACAAAAAATCATGAGAGTATGTTGGGCTTTGTGCAACCGCCCGGCACCCTCAATTTCACAGCTGCCCCTCATTTTTGCCGCTCTGGGCATTTACCCCGCTTGCCCCCCTTTTGGATCGGGCCCTGCTTGTTACGTATAGGCGTAAAATATAATTTGCCTCTTCATACTAATAGTTTAATTAATCATAATACACACAAATTCTATTGTCGCATAGTTGATATAAGAATTTGGCTGGCTTTTTTTGCTGTGTGTGATAATGTGTTAAGTAAATTCACCAGTCGGAAAACTGGATGGTATTTCTGTATGAAAATCTGAATAAAAAATCATAACAAATGTATACTTATCAGTTTAATAATATTAGCTTGTTTAAGATTCTGACATTTTAAAAGTAAGTACCTAGTTTGTGTTTAACATCAATCCTAATTAAAAATTATCGCCTTCATCATCCGCGCCCTCTACTTCCTCTGGTGGGAACACAGCATTTCGGAGCAGTTGCATATCTTCTGGATTCAAATCAATACACATTGTACCAACTATGTCTTCTATACCAATTGTACCATCGTTACTCATATCAACTTCTTTAATCAGATTATCTACTAACTTTGGTATCATTTTATGACCCAGTTTCAGCAAACTTTCTCTTACATATTCCCGGTCCAGGGTTCCTGTTTTATCAGTGGCATAACATAGCAATGCACTACGAATTTCATCTTCAGTTTGAAACTCCCTTTGCCTTAATGTAACCATTTTAAGAAACTGGTCATAAAAGATGTGTCCCTTTTCATGAGGCGGTCTACAACAATATGCTATTAACTCCTGGAGTTGTTCCGGTGTATATGTCGGAATTAGAAGACATTTTAACATGTAAACCAACTCTTTCTCGGTGATATACCCATCCAAATCAGTATAGGCTGGATTGTAATCCTGATACAAGTCCCACAGTTGTTCAACTTCGGCTACTTGATCAGGTCGTAATTCAAATTTTGGTTTTAAGGCTTCGTTAGCATCACTGAAATCATACGGTGCAGTGGGATCTGGAGGCGGTTCCGGAACATACTCCTCTTCCACAACTTCTTCAGGTTCTGGTGAATGCTCTTCTTTCTTTTCTTCACCTTCAAGTTCTTCGCCTTCCAATCCTTCGCCCATAAGTTCTTCTCCTTCCATTTGCTCACCCTCGAGTTCCATACCTTCACCTTTAACGGTTTCCCCTTCGACATGTTCTCCCTCTACCCCTTCCTTTTCTTCATGTTCACCTTCTACATGTTCACCTTCTACATGTTCACCTTCTACGTGTTCACCTTCTACATGTTCACCTTCTACATGTTCACCTTCTACATGTTCACCTTCTACGTGCTCTCCTTCTACTTCTTCTTTTCCAGCTCCTTCACCTGCTTCGCCACCTTCGCCTGCCTCTCCGGGCTCGCCTCCTTCCCCTGGCACCCCATCTGCAGTGTCTGGACCTTTCTGGCCCTGACCTTCGTCAACGACCTCGGGGTTCTCATCTTCTTCACCAAACATTGTTTCACTTTCCATAATGAATTAGTTTTAGGTACTACTTTTGAACTAGAATTTTGAATATGATAATAATATTAGATAATAATGACTTATTCTAAATTATACCAAAAATTTATCTCCACATCGGGGTTTACTGAATTTTGTACGTAGTACGACAATTAAATTATCAGTTATTTTGTCATATAAACTGAGACTTTCCAAAGATATGTAATCTAAAATATTTATAAAATCATCAAATAACTCATTGCGTACATTATCTATGAAATTAAACATTTAGGAAAAATATTAAAAATAATAGTTTTCATCAATTTTCTTTTGACATCATGACTTTTGGTGTTTGCCATTGTCAGTGTTTGGCTCAGTCATAGATACTTTGTGTTTGTTTTATACCAAAGATTTGAAAAGTTGCTAATTATTATAACAGCATGAATATGAAGGATTTAATCGTAAGAGTTGTACATTGCAATTGAATACTTAAAAAAATAATAAACTTATAAATCCACGCCCAATATCTTTCTGGTCTTATTTATTAATTTATTTAAACTTTATGCAACAAAAAGGTACAAAGGCGGACTTAATGCCTGCATTCTCTACCAGTCAACCAAAGGGGGTAAGAGATAACATGGCAGGTGCAAAAAAATTGTACCTTCTATAATTCATTTACTTACAGTGATTGTATGAAATAGTTTATAGATTACGATTCGTTTTTTTACCTACTGATGTGCATGCGACACTCGATGGATTAACTATTTTAATTGAAACACTAAGAGATAGGTACCGCGCAGGCACTATCTGACGCGATTTCCAATTATTATTCTCTTTTAACCACCGCTGCAGTTTCGAATGTTCTGAATAGAAAAAGCTACAAAGGAAGAAAGAACGTGGCTTGACACGGTACTGCCGTTGGGCGAGAGCCTAATTCAATTTTTCTTGTCGTGATATATATTGGCCTTCTTTTGAACTTTAATATTGGAGCTTGCCAACAGACACCCCATTCTGCAGCGCCGTGATTACCTACGATCTTGCGTGTCTTATTAAGGTGCCAAAGGCCTAGCCCAAGCGCACGGATAAAGAACGTAGATAACTTAAAAAAAAAACTGGAAATGTACATAATATTTATTTAGTTTGTTATTTTTTAACTGTGCTAGTCTGGTAGCAGTAGGAACCGTGGGGGGTTTATCCCGGATATGCTTATGTGGCCTATGTTCACTGCTGGACATATGCCTCTCCTAAATATAACCACAACGGCTGGTCCTGGACTGCCCCCGGAGGATAAAAAACTGAACTCCAAAAAAAAAAAAAAAAAGCAATAGTCGTGACGTAGGTAAAAGCCCAAAAAAATATCTGAAAACAACTGACTAGGTTTACCTTTTCGTCACCGAAACAGATAATTATATGTTTTATTCCCTTTTGTTAAAACTTTCTCACGGGGATGCTCCTGGGTGGTACCATTACGGTACTAGGCACCTACCTAGTTACCTTGCCAATGCCTAGATACAATTACCAATGCATAAGGTTATATTAATTTAAGGTAACTACTGCGCCACGTCGTTGCAGAGCTTTTTCATGCATTTCGGATTAAACCTTAATCAGTTCATTTATTTATTTAAACTTATAAAAAGCACAAACAATAAAAAACGGACGACCATCCTTGACAGAAGATCTCGATCTAGTTCTCGATCTGATGCAGTCAGGTGTTACAAGTTCACGGACCGTTGGGTGGCAGGAGGCAGTTCTCCGAACTTCTAAGAACGTTTGCAATCTAATATCAGTCTCAACCTATAAAAAAAGCGTTTGTTTTAGTTATACATATTATTTGGCAATGATTGTCGCTGAGATCAGATTGCGAGTACTTAGATTATGAACTTTTGTTAATAGAAGAATAGGCCATCTGATCTCAGTTTCTCTCGGAGCTTGGAATTTGGTTACGTGCCCACTCCGAGCCTCTCAACTATAAAAATTAGAAAAGAGGGAATAAATCTGTGTTTGCACTCGCACTTGACCATTATAATGTCTCCAACATACCTAGGCTACTTCATTGCGATAGAAAGCCGTGACTAAAATTAGGTTGGAAGATTTTTTTAAATATTTGTGCATCTGTCAGGCCTAAGTAGGTAGGTACTAAGTAGCATAGGTTAAGACATGTTACTTATGGCTTCTCTCAAGTTCTCTCATGGCAATAAATAAAGAAAATATTTAAAGTAGGTGCCTAATAACTTAGGTGTTGGTACGGAAACCTCTGGTACTTGCCCACTTTCTTGTTAGGTACCTAGGACGTACTTACTACATTTATCAAAAATCGAAAGCTAACCTAACTACGACTTTTCCGCGCCTATCTCATCTCAAGTCACGCAGCCTAGTGCACAAACGCATTTTCTGATGACTTTCTGCGATAACATAGACCAATACAACATGACCTGCAAACGCGCCTTTCTCCCGACGCAGCAAGGTAGATTAGGAGACAGTTCACCGGTCAGTAAATGGCTGAGTGCACAAAATTCTAACCTTCCACGGCCATCGCTTTCATAGTAAGGCGCATTACGTGTTTTGATTCTCCCCGGGAGAAACGGTTGGTGGGTGAGCGGTTACAAGCAAGCCATTGAGCGTGAGCAGAAGTTTCGACGCGCGGTAACGTCGCGCATGCGTACCTCACCAATGTTTTTGGCGGGAAACGATATGTGTATGTTCGAAAATTAAAATTATTTTACAGTTTTAATTTTTTGTGCCAATTGTGTGATTGATTGTCTTCATAAAGTCTCTGAACACAAGTTTCAAAACAAACTCATCTTCTAAACATGGTAAGTTGAAAGTTTGTCAAAATAAATACCTACTAAATAAGGTATTATTTTTAAGGATTTAAGGCGATAAATTACGGTTTAATTAACATCCATCACGAATATTGAATAAAATTTAATACACGTGCATATAAATGTGATATGAGTGCATAAAGTTTTGACTCAAAATTGAATCATTCGTCAAATTACATGAAATGCATCCTCCTCAGAATACAGAGAAGAAATGAGGTCAACAGTTTCTGTTATGGTCAGTTTGGACAAAAGCTTCAAATGCATGCACGATGCATTGTCAAAATTTCGCAAACTATAATGAAAAAATATATTAAAAAACCATCTATCGTGTAACAATAGGTAATATAAAATATTGTAAAATCTGTCAAACACCTAAATTGTAATGTTGTGTGTCTAATATGTTCCTATTAATCTTCTTGGGTAGTTTATATAGGTAGGTACCCATATGATAATACTTAATAGTGAAGTATAGAGTATTATGAGTGATTTTAAAAAGAGTTTTTTGTTCTCATATCCAATGAAATATTTGTCCCTTTAGTAAACAAAGCTGAATTTCGAAGCTAATTTCAAATGCTTTCCCGAAAATCGCAATATTAGTAGGTAATTGGCACATAAAACAGAACGGCGAAAAAAAAATTTTCAGTCAATTAATTTTTAAAGTGATAACGATTTTTGTTTTTAGAAAAATCTAATCATTTTGTTAGGTAAGTTTGTTAGATGGTAACAATTCTCTCTAAAAAGAAGTTTAAAATTAAACTTGGTATGTTATAATAAATAAATGATAAAATAAATAAGTTAATTCTCGTAAAATCAAACCTCAAATTCAACTCTGTATTTAAATGATCGTGTGTGTTTGTTGTCTGTGTGTTTCTATTATTTTAATATCACCATAAACACTGGCTCAAATTGCAGCAGCCGCTAAACTTCACCAAAGTGTCAATTAATTGTGTAAACACTAAAAGCAGTTAGCATTACAATGCGCAAAAAAATCTGCGGCAAAATATTAACGGAGTAAATTGTTAACAGTTTAACATAACATCACGCTTGTAATCCCCGAAGGGTTAGACAGAGGTGTACCCATTAGTACATCCACATTTCGCCAGTTATATTTAAGTCGCATGTACCTAATAGGGGGCGAGCCTATTCCCATTAACCGGGCACAAATCCAGACTCTGAAACTGCTACTGAGAAATTTGTTATAGAAAAACTCAATAACACTTTGCCCGACCTGGGAATCGAACCCAAGACCTCTATTTTTTCAATATTTTTATAATTACTCGTATGTCCCCAGTGATGATGTCCAGCCTTCTTGTTACGTAATATCTATTTACAAACACTATGAATCATAGGGCAATTACAGACAGTCGCGTAAGAACTTATACCCCACTTTTACCCATCGTGTGATAGGAATTAAACAGATAAACACAACGGCTTTCTTCGCGCGTTTCCGAACGAGTTTTACGCGTCGCTTAGATACATACAAGCTCCAGTTTTGCATCCTCGTCAAATCCAAGGAGGTAACTGTGTTAGTGATTATCAACATGAATCAATAATAAATTTTGTAGGATTAATAGCAAAGCGCAAAGGGCAATATGTTATGGGGTTTTTCCATCAGGAATTTCTCAGTAGCAGTCTCAGAGTCTGGCTTTAAGCTCGTCCTATATTACCTACATGGGACTTAAACGTAACTGGCGAAATGTGGGTGTACTAATAGGTACACCTCTGCATATCCCTTCTGGGATTACAGGCGTGTTATGATGTTATGTATGTTTTTTTTTTCATTTTGCCTCTATGTTTATTCAGACAAGGCAATAAACCAATATAAAGACAATATAGACAAAACTGTATACCACATACGCAACAGGGCGATTATTTTCTTTAAGAGGTGTATTCTGAAATACTTTCAAATATGAACAACTAAAATAACAATTATTTACTAATTATTGACCATGTATCGTAATTTTATTTAATTACTAGCTTCTGCCCGCGACTTCGTCCACGTAAATGTCAGTTATTTATTGGCGATCTAATCTTGTTTGTTCATACAAACTTTGGACCCGCGTTCCATCCCCCAAGGGGTGGATATTGGAAAACCCGTAGAGGACGTCTATTAACTATAAATTACCTCCAGCCCTGCCGAATTTCATCTTTTTTCGTGATGAGTGACCTTTCACTTTTATATGTAGGTATTTAGATTTAGATTTAAGTCTTTTATGAGAACCTTCTGAAATTTTACGAGATTGTAAAACTGCGCCTTGTATATATGTAACCAAGTATGTACCTACGTTTCTAAATACTAATTTGTAAGCTATCCTAGAAAGGAATCGACTAAACACAGTAAACTCGATAGAAGACGCTCGAATAAATGTTAAGTGCAATGAAGTTCTATTTTATTACTACTGCAGTGTTGCATGATTTCGTTAGAACTTTTGAAGCTTAATCGATTTGAGTATAAAATATAGTCAAGTTTAACTATAGAGCAATAATTTATTCTTTCAGTACCTACATAGTTACTTAGGGTAGGTTACCTTATAAAAAATGGGCGCAGGGTAGGGACAGGTCGGGCACGCCGCAATCGCGGCGATAAGACCCCTCTTTGAGGAGTGGCTGGAGAGGCGCTGCGGCGTCCTCACCTACCGCCTGACGCAGGTCCTCACCGGACACGGTAGTTTCGGGAGGTTCCTGTGTCGGATAGGGCGGGAGGAAACGCCCGGGTGTCACCACTGTGTGGATCGCCCGGAGGACACGGTGGAGCATACGGTGCAGGACTGCCCCGCTTGGGCAGAGCACCGCCGTGTCCTCACGGAGGCGATAGGCGGCGGCGACCTCTCGCGTCCGGACCTGGTTCAGGCCATGCTCCGGGGCGAGAGGGAATGGGATGCAGTCACCTCCTTCTGCGAAGCAGTAATGCTAGCGAAGGAGGAGGCGGGCCGCGTGAGGGAGAGAACCACCTCACGCCCCAGCCGCCGCGGGAGACGCCCAGGGCGTAGGACGTCGCGAGGCGACATCCGGCCACCGTAGGCGCGGGCTTGCGGACGGCGAGTAATGGGTAGCTCGCCGTCCGATCAAGGACCAAGCCCGGGTCGACGGCGCGTTCTGTTCGCGCGCGCCTCAAAGAGCTGTCAGCACAGGGACGGGGCCCCCAACGTGGCCAACGCCTGCCGGGGTTGCGGGACGTCTTAACAGGATACCGTGGCCCCGGAACGTAAAGGGCAACAGAAGGAACAGGGTGGTTTTTTAGTCAGTAAAAGTCTGACAGTCCCTTCCGCCCCACCCAGGTCGGAAGGAGTCATTTGATGATTTTTACCACCTCAAAAAAAAAAAAAAAAAGGGTAGGGACAGGTATTAGGGAATAATATGATTATCAACTTAATGTAAATGTCCAAGGGATAATTATAATAGAAGTGAGAAAAATATACGCCCTGAAAATAAGATAATTTTTAATTAACCAATAAATAAATAGTTTATCAATTCAGTTGGCAAAAAAGTGACGTCACAATGTATGCCATACAAAATCAATGGGGGCATCGCGTTTTGACAGCTCTTAAAAGTATGTCATATTGATGGTTTTAAGTAGGTACCCAATTTCTGATACTAAATACGAAATGAAATGGAATAATACGTCCTACTTTTCTTCACATAGTGCCAATTGCGAAATAGGTACTTATTAAACTCTAAACTGAAAAGCTTTTTGAGACACTTTCCTACGAGTCCTAGACCCTGTCAACCAAAGGGTTGTTTTAAAATATTTGAAAAATTACAATTTTAAGAGGAAACTTGTCGCAGCTAAGTAGGCTTTACAAGAAACTTTTAAATTGTGGGTACATATTGGAGAAGTAAGCAACTACAAAAGCCTAAACCCAAACTGCACGAAGCCCGACTCACACTCGGCCGATTTCTATGAATTGCCAAAAGATTTGGCAAGATTGGGCTTAGCGAAAGGTAAGGTACCTAAACCGTAACTTATTTTGACTTTTAGACAGATTACAATCTACCACAAAGTTCCAAGTCAACAATCCATAGGTACTAAGTTAAACTAGCCAGTCAAATTAGCAATCATAGCATTATGAGCAAGTTCATAAAGTCACAAGTGGCATGAATTGGTCATAGAACCCGTTATTTATTGAGCGGCCATTACCGAAGGAAGATGATAAACAGCCATACATTCCTGAAGATTGCCTCAAGACGGCACTATCCTCGTAAAGATTATATTTGCGTCTACGATTTGTCCGTACTCACTTATTTAATTATGTATGTCCTTTCCTTTTATAATGGACTGGATTTTGCCCGTGACTTCGTTCGCGTAAATTTCGGTTATCGCGTCTAAGTCGAATAAAAAGGAAGTGGAAAAGCTTACGTTACACAAAATTGTTTACATGACATAAAATTAACCAAGGAATGAAAATCTATATAGGTGTTTTTAGAAAAAACTATTTTGTTAATTTCATGTGATTTTATTGTTCAATGAATTAGTAGTTAGATAATGGGCAGGCTAAACATTACCGCTTCCCGTCGCTTAAATAGTCTATTAGGTACCCAACTGCACTTCTGCCCTGTATCTCTACCCTCTAGGTAAGTATACTTAAACTATGGTACCTACAAAGTAGGTACTTTCTATGCAGCTTTCGATACATTGACCAGCAGCATCTTAGGCGTATTAAAGTATACTGGGATTACCGATCCGCTTGTAAACTAAAGACATTATTATAGCAATGTTCGGCGGCAGACGTTTACGCTTCGATGACGTTACTAGTTTTCATTACACAACCAGATGGAAAGGAAAACAAATAAAATACCTAATAGTACTAAAACCTGTCCATGTCATACTTCATAAAATTTGTTCATGCTTACCAAAGAAACACCTTCACTGTACAATGATCGCTAATTGGACCGCAAACACAGGTATCTACGAAAATCAAACGTTTAACCAATAGAAAACATAGATTGGCTATTAAACGATTATACTCAGGCGTGTCAATGCCAGTTTTGTTGTCACAAGCTATCGTGAAGTGGTGAGCACAAATAAAACCCTTGCTTATTATTTTTGACATCTGTTTAATAAGACTAAGTATATTTAATTAGGTGGCAATTGGGGTAGCGATTATTTGAAGTTTAATGAATAAACTTCTAATAAAGAAGTTAGGAAGGTTGTAGGCTCGATACCAGACCAATGTGACTTTTTCAATTCATTGTAGTATTATATTTCCTAAGACTTGAACACAATAATAAAAGTCTGAAATCGCCAATCCGCCTTGAGCAAGCGTGGTGATCATGCTCGTGCCTTATTTGAATGAAAAAAGGCCTTTGCCCTACAGTGGGACAATAATAGGCTGGTAATTATTAATAAATTAAGTAAAAGTTAAAGTAAACCAACTGAAAATTCAAATTCAAAATACTCTAAAGAAGGTTTGGTTTTCCACACATTTTCTTTTACTCTTTAGCTAGGTGGACCTAATCAATTTTATGAACCAAAGCCCATACAGCTCCAAAATAGGAGTAGATTTACTATACTCCAGGAGCATATTTTCTCATCTATTAATAGCTATGAGTCCACATCGCGTGCGCACCTAATCTCGCAACTAATAGCATAATCTTCCACAAATCCTTATAGACGGCACAACATTCTCTTGCGCTCATGATGAGGATTGCTTTGTGTGGCTCGGTTAAATGTTGATCATATTTCTTAGGCTCTTTGTTTCAAACCAAAGCTAAAGTGATCAAAATAAAATCGGTCGAAGATTTTCAAGAAAAGGCAATGTATTAAGTCCGCTTTTGTACAATGTTTTTTTTTTACATTTGCAATAACAAACATAACATGACATCACGCCTGTAATCCTCGAAGGGTTAGGCAGAAGTGTACCCAATAGTACACCCACATTTGTGCATAAAGTTGAATAAATAAAAGAATTTGTATGTTTAAACTGTCGTCTCTAACAGTTTTCTTTTTAATTTTGAAAAAATGAACTGACCCCTCTAACTATGATTTTTTCCTGTAGGTACCTATCATGGGTGCATTGACAAACATATGCGAACGACCACCGACCAACTACAGTATTTTTCCTGTATCTATAATGGGTGCGTTGACAAACATATACGAACAACCACAGACCAACTACATAAAGGTCATAAAAATAGTATTCTGTACCGGAATCAAATCCGCACCATAACTGTCAATTATTCGCCTACAGCGACAACCGTGTCGTCAATTACTTTTTAATTGTCTATTGTCCACCCTTTCCGCAGCAGTCACATTCATAAACCTCTCGAACTATCACTATTGTAATCATAAACACTTAGGTACCAAGTTCACAGATTGACAGCCCTGAAAAATTGACATGTCATTGAATTATTCATATCAATGGACTGCCTCGACTGACTGCCTCGTTAGTCGTTAGTCCTTAGGTCGCAACGCACGACTGCTGAGCTTGACGTCTTGGTTTCGATTTCCAGATCGGGTAAAGTGCCATTGGGTTTTTCCATCAGGATTCCTCAGTAGCAGCCTGGGAGTCTGGATTTGTGCCCGGTTGATGGCAATAGGCTCGCCCCCTAACATAATGGGACTTAAACAAAACTGGTGAAATGTCAGTGTATCTATTGATGGGTACACCTCTGTCTAATATATCGGGGATTACAAGCGTGATGTTATGTTATCAAAGGACTTAAATGAAGCCTCCATAATACTTTATTAACCGAAATGAATTAATCACGCATTACGTTTTTCCGAGGATTATGTTCATTCACGTGATTAAAGCAAGCACGATGTGAACTTGAAATCTCTATTTATAATATGTTAATAACATGATTAGCGAGATCTTGCTCAATAAAACATGAGCTGATTGCTGGAGTTTAATGGCTTTTCTCTACTTAAACGTTTTACATAATTATACCTACATAAAGGTAGGTAATAAACTGTAAGAAAAACATCTCGGTTTTAAAGTTTAATTTAATTTTTAATTACTAGAAAACATTATAACATAACATCACGCCTGTAATCCCCGAAGGGTTAGGCAGGGGTGTACCCATTGGTACACCCATATTTCGCCAGTTATGTTTAATATTAGGACACTCACATTTCGCCAGTTATATTAAAGTCCCATGTAAAAGGGGGCGAGCCTATTGCCATCGACCGGACACAAATTCAGACTCCGAGGCTGTTACTAAGAACTTCCTGATAGGAAAAACACTTTACCCGATCTGGGAATCGTCATAATCGTTTATTACAGTTAAAACTTTGATCCGTGATTGATAAACATAGTACATACATACATACATAACATCACGCCTTTAATCCCCGAAGGGTTAGGCAGAGGTGTACCCATTAGTATACCCACATTTCGCCAGTTATGTTCTTAGTAATAAGGGGCGAGCCTATTGTCATCAACCGGGCACAAATCCAGACTCCGAGGCTGCTACTGAGAAATTCCTGATGGAAAAACCCAATAACACTTTGCCCGACCTGAGAATCGAACCCAAGACCTCATGCACAGCAGTCGCGCTTGCGACCACTAGACCATCCATACACTATCTGAATTATTTTATTAAGCTGTTGTGTTTTGAAATATTGAGTGGACTCTTAAACTAAATGATTTAGATTTCGTCTCGCCTCCACAGTCTAAAGCGGTGCACTATATTGCACAACAACGTTTGTTTAACTGCCATATTTGGACAACCAAATGCGCATCGATTAGAGTTCAAAGGACCCAGACAGCTTCATTACCTTAATATTTGATTCGGTCATTATATATTTTTTGTTAAAACGTTTTAATTGCAGTCGTTCTTATTAAACTAACAAGCGCCATTTATTCTCTTGCAAAGATGACCATTATTACTTACATCTTTAATATTTTTCCTAATTAGACCATACCATATTTAATGCACGACTTAATAATTTACCTTGTATTTTTATAGGTACCTACATCAATTAAAAAAGTACAAGTAACCATTTTAAACTAATAGAGTAAGATCTAATTGATCAATCATAAAATAACAAAAATGGTTATAATGTTACAGCTGGTTTCCACAGCATGCAAATAAATTTAAATTTAAATTCTACATCCTCATTAAATCGTATTTCTGCCATAAAATGATCTGATAAATCCCGACTCATGTCGGCGTGTCGTGATCTGACCGTGGACTAGTAACATCATATTCATAAATGTAACAACTGCAATTATTGCCATAATAACAAATACCTGCCGAATTCTTACAGCACGCACGTCGTGACCGTCCTTGGAACATTATCTTAGTGGATCTCAATCAACCTTGTCACTCCTATTATTTTTTATTGACGATCTAGACGTTACATGCTCGAAATCGATACTTTACATTACACTTTAATTACTTAATCTTCATCTACTTTTTGTAATCACTGTGCAATTCATAAACCTAATCAATTAATCACGATATGTTCAATAGCTTCATATCCTTAACCGGCAATTAAATTAAAATATGTATCCGCTGCTACTAGGTGTATCATCGTATCGAAATATTATTTGCCATTACGGAGATCGTGATTTCCTCTGTTTGGATTATTGAGGCAGTTTTATCGTATCATCAATATGAATGGGCATGATAAAAGCGGATTTGTATGGGCTATCAATTTTATTTTGGCGTTGCACTGATGCATGTCATTATAAACGTAACTTTGTATAATATAGAACAGGATCAAGCGAAGGTGTGAAGGTCGGCGTTTGCGCAATAAATCGAACCGCATCTGGCAATATAGTTCCCATTGTGGATCTGTGACGTGGGTCACGAACTGCTATTGCTCCACTTCCTCGGGTATATTAGCCACTAAGTTTTACAGACGGATCTACGAGGTCCCTTTACTGCACTAAAAGCGCTAAGACCTTCTCTTTTAGTAGCAACATAAATTGGATGATACACCCACAACTAGGTGAAGGCATGTGAAGGCTTCTGTCGTCTATCAATGCAATTCTAACTTAAGATTTCGATACCTATATGCCAAAATGATTACTTCAGTTAATAAACTCGTCACAAGTACACTGTCACCAATTCTACCATCTAGTTTCCCGCGGGTGGTCCATCCTCAATTCTTGTTGAGATAATCCACAATATAGATACAAATTTCTTGGAAAATGTACCTATAGCCGTATTAAATCTAAATCCAATCCCAGTGAGAACGTGTCGATATTTCAGAAGAGATAAAACTAATGATATTTGTAAGGCACGACGGCTCTGCAGTTGTTTACATACAAAATAAGCAATTATGTTCTCATTCAATTAGAAATGTAGGTATGTTTGTATTGTCCAATGTACAATCTTCTTTGTATGATAGTGAATTTCTATTTATTTTATACACGTTCAAAAGATAAATGTATGTGGTTATAAAACTTTCGCGTTCGACACATGTTTACATACAGAATTGATAATGATGCGGAACAACAAGCTATTGCAAGTATTTTTTTATACGCCTACTAGGCTTTTTCTACAATAGAACCTTAATTTAAGATACCTAGATGTCAAATTGCCATAACCTTAGTTCACGTCGTGGAATGCAACAAAATGTTTACGGTTAAGGAGCTAGATTGTATGTCACCCGTGTCACAATAATATTACATTTTGAATAATGATGCTTTAATTTAATTGTTCTGATTAGCGATTGGAGACACCATCATTAAAGAACTTTGACTCTTTTGCGTCTATGCTTTTGAAAGCTGAAAGGACGATATAAACACAGAAGTTTAAATGCTGCATATCTACATCTACACTTAATAATATTATAAAGAGGAAAAATGTGTACATTTGTTGGTTTTTTTTGTAATGGATAAACTCAAAAACTACTGCACCGATTTCAAAATTCTTTCACCATTAGAAAGCTTCATTATCTGCGAGTAACGTATGCTATATTTTATTTTATTTTTGCGCGGGCGAAGTCGCGGGCAACAGCTAGTATTATATAAAAGGACTCTTGATAAATTCGGATACGTAATCTTTTTTTTATATTTCCAAGAGATCGCACGGTTTTCAAAATCTTAACAAGTCGATCCTACTATTTGCATCAGTATATAAATTGGGAGAATTATGGGGTCATTAGATGCGGATCTTGCACAAGACGCATATACACATCTTTTCCAGTTCCACCATACCTTATTACGATATGTAGCACTGTAAGTATGTAGGTATGCCATACTTAAATTGTTATAATAACAGTTCAAATACCCAATTTTTTGTCAGTGTAAGTATATTGTGGTCAACTTACTTCAGATGAGTCACCCTTTATTATATCTACCTTTACTTTTCCAAAACGAGTCACGTGTGTATGTTCAATAAACCTAAATAACATGTCATAATACTTTCAATGGTACCTACATAAGTATTGCTATAAAACTGTTAGGCCTATCTGTGCCTATGTCCCGCACGTAGGCAATGATAGTAGCAAACTAACTCTTGTGTAATAAATGATATTAATTAACAATTACAACGCTATGATGATGATTATGATCATTAATATCTATTGACTTACGTAATCCACACTAATACGATAAAGTGATTTCTTTGTTTGTTTATTTGTTTTATAAACGCACTAATCGCTAAAAACCTAGCAGTCGCGTTGGCAAAATTAATTTTGTATGTGATAGCCAGATTTATATGGAATAGTATGGGCTATGTAACATCATGCTACGACCTAGTAGCCAAAGACGTAAGTCAACGCGGGTGAAAAATACACTATAAATCAGGGGTGGTCAATCTCGTATCTTATTCGAGTCTATCCCAGACGCAATGCTCACACAAATACCTTTAAGAAGTTACTAAGAACAATCCTCACTTTTGTTGTTTCCCTTCTTAATAAAATAAAAAATTCTACTCGTGCCAATACTGTTTCATTTGCTAGTGCAAGTATTTAAGTAAATAATTATATGAAATACAAGTTAATGAAGAAGTATTGTTTATGTAATTGGTAGATCGAGTACCTAAACTAGTCGATCTTGGATCTAATCAAGTTGGCTACCCCTGCTATAAACACGGGATCACAAGACATCAATATTATGAAACAAATTGTGGACCGAGAGTTGTGTGGAAATCGGTTGTCATGGTATAGGCGTGTGATGAGGATGAATAAAAAACATGTCGTGAGGAAAGCTTTAGGTATGAATGAGGAAATAGATGGTTTAAGAGTAGAGGGAGACCGATGGATGGATTGTCTGATAGAAATCCTAATCCTAACTAATATTATAAATGCGAAAGTTAGTTTGTTTGTTTGTTTGTTACCATTTTACGCCTAAGACACTGAACCGATCTTCCAGAAATTTTGCATATACGTTGCCAGGTGTACAGGAACCAACAGGTACCTTTAATCCCGAAAAAAGTACTGTTTTCGAGGGAAATCACAATAACGTTCTTATGATCATAGATGGCGTCACGTGTCGTTTCGAATGATGATTTTAACTAAATAATTGAAATGACAGGACATGGGTAACTTTTTCTGCGACTTCGTCTGTGTCCGCGATAAACGAAATTTACGCGAACAAAGTCGCGGGCAAAAGCTAGTATACAATATGGCTAGAAAATAGGGGGACGATATGACTATAACAGTGTCCTGTAATGCTTTCATTTAATTGTAGAGAATTTATAAGTGTTATTGTTTAAACCTATTTAGTATATTTTTCTTTTTTTAATTATATTTTATAGTACCTATACCTACTTCTAATATTACTTACAACATAGTTTTAGATTTTACTGTGAAGACGGTATCATTGTGTGTGTAAATAAATAACGATGAAGGCTAGTTTAGATATAAAGAAAAGGACATACCTACAATGTTGACAGAAGGATACTACTAATATAAACCTTATCGACAACGTAATTGTAAGGGAATTAGTAAATTAATTACCAATAAATAAACAATATAATGCTCTATTAGAACGTCCTTTATAGAATTTGTTATTGAAGACTAGGACAGTCATTAATGAAAATAATAAACCTAGAATCTTGAACATCATATTGCATGACCCCCTTTCAGTCTAGACTTAAAACTTAATGACATACAAGTATTAACTATCGACTGCCTCGTTGGTTTAGAGGTCGTAAAGCGCTACTACTGAGCATGAGATCTTGGGTTCGATTCCCAGGTTGGGCAAAATATTATTAGATTTTTGCATCAGGAATTTCTCCGTAGCAGTTTTTGGAGTCTGGATTTGTGCCCGGTTGATGGGAATAGGCACGCCCCCTATTTCATGCGTATACCTCTGCCCAACCCTTCGGGGATAACAAGCGTGATGACTAATGATATGTAGTTGTAAGTATTAACTGCCTCCTAAACAAATAAATCGACTAGAATTTTAATAGAGCCCTCCTGCGTAAAACCTATGCGGTAATTATGAGTATTGCGTTCTCTTGATTAGATTCATTTTACTTAAGCTAACGCTCGTAATGAACTTATATCAAATTGGCAGTCAGCTATTTCCCAATAACCTAAGTGTATCGAATATCATGTCGTGACGGTAACTGCGTCCGTGATAGCATGATTATGATTTCATTATGGACGTGCACTGTCACTGGGAACCTATTAATCTGCTTGAACTGATTCTGTGGATATAATAATCTGTCGCAAATGGTTAGCAAAGAAAACACTGAAGATAAACCTCATATCATTATTAATAAATATCAAAGGCAAAGTATAGTACTCATGCATCTAGAGTGGTACCATTCCATAATGTCATAGGTATCGATAAAAAATGTCGTAGCGCAGTCGCTCACTTTGATAAGACATCAACGCGCGTTACGCACCTTTTTTTTATTATCTCCCACAAAAATGCGATCCATAGATTATTTTCTATACATATGAAATCCTTTGTCCTAAATGACTGACTGACGGATCAACGCACAGCCTAAACCGCTGATCCTGTTCACCTGAAACATGGAGGGGATATTCTTTGTGTTCACAAAATTCACACGACGTTGGCATCCGATTGGAAAGGATTTTCCAAAATCCAGGGATGGAACAGGGATTCAAAGTTTGTTTGGAAAAATCAACTTAGACGCAGTCGAAGTCGCAGGCCGAAGCAAGTTTTAAATATTAAGCATGATGTGCGATAGATGTTTACAGAGATTATTATAATTATTAATAAAAACAAAAAAGAACTAATACTGCCATTTATATTTTTTTATAGTTTTATTTCAATTTGGACGTCGTTGTAAGTTATAGGTAGGTAATTTATGGAGTAATCACAGTTTTTATCGGTATTTTTTTCAAACTCAATTAAATATCGATATTCATGAATAGGTATACATGAATTATAAAGCTACTTAATTACTATTCTGCTTTAATTACCTATGTTTAAAGATAAGTGTTAGTTATGTTATGAGGTTTTTTGGATCAGTGGCCGTAATGTAGCGATTAACTTTAACCTTGGTGTGATCTGATGGGCGCCTTTTCTATTCAAGGCCAGTTACGTGAGTCAATAATGAAGACGTCTTAAAATAATAATAATTAAGAATTCATATTTCACGTTCAGGTTATCAATTTAACGATTTTATTGCTATACTAGCTTCTACCCGCGACTTTGTCCGGGTGTGTCTTTGAACGCCCTTTCTTCCTTAGCGGGTGAATTTTGGAAAATTCTTTCTTAGCGGATGTCTAGGTCTACTAACTATAAACTATTACTTACTTACTAATACTTCTCTGCCAAATTTCATCTTTATACGTCAAGCGGTTTTCGATATTTCTTGATGAGTTAGTGAGTGAGTGACCTTTCGCTATTATACTTATTTAAAATTAGGTATATGGTAAGATTTAAAAAAAAACTCTAAATCTGGTCGCAAAATCAACTCGACAATCAATCTGAAAAAAATGTAAGGAAATCAGAGGCTTCTTTGATACCTAGATCGAGACAGATTACATTGCGATCATTCAGAAATGTTAGTAGAATGGCCCACAGATTTCCACACTAGATCTTCATTAGGTAAACGTAGATCGTTATTAACAGCATCGTTTTAGGGGGAGACAGGGTCATCTTTCCATTTGAGCCCTAAATGGTCTAGCTCGAAAGTGTATATTTAATAGAAGCCAGTCACACTTCACGTATTCTCCTAGGTTATTGATTTTATGGAGAACTAGCTTTTACCCGCGACTTCGTTTGTGTAAATGTCGGTTTTCGTGGAAGGTTAGTGCGAAGCCGTAGAATAATTATTAGCCTATGACCTTCCTTGGGGTACAAACCTACCCAGTATCTTTCATGAAAATCGGTTCAATTCGGATCAGTCGTATTTTTTTTTGAGCTGTTAAAAATCATCAAATGAGTCCTTCCGCCCTGGGTGGGGCGGAAGGGACTGTTAGACTTTTACTGACTAAAAAACCACCCTGTTCTTCTGTTGCCCTTAGCGTTCCGGGGCCACGGTAACCCCGGCAAGCGCTTGGCTCCGTTAGGGCCCCGTCCCTGTGCTGACAGCTCTTGACGTAACAGTCAGTTAGAGTTACTTTTGCATTTAAAATATTAGTGTAAGTACTGAACATCTGGTCCTTAGTTATTGGAAGGCTTGTTAGTACCTAAATACTGATTGTAGATACAAATAGTACGTTTGTTATGTGTAACATTGTGTCTAGCTTAAACATTGCAAAATCGCGAATACACATGCAGTACTAGCCCTTCGCTGCCGGAAGAAATGTAACAACTTAATATGCATTAGCCGCTTACAGACTGCTTGTATGAATTGTAAGAGTATGTACAAATAGGAGAATATACTTGTCTGAGGCCTTATTAGTTCTTTTCCTTACTATGCCTTATGGGTCGTTCTCTTCAACTATGTTGAAGTCGGGTTCCAGTCTATCTAAATGTAGCTGAATAGCGACTCCTTTTTTATGGGAACAGCCCGCCACACTATATTCACTTCAACTCCTGAAAGTCAGAATCAACAGTGGTGACCGCCAGAAAAGCGCCGAGGCAATGAAGCTCGACGAGTTTCAAAGAAACAATTCTACTGTCTTGGATTGCAACGAAATTAATCAGAAAAGAATAGCTGAGGAGAAAAACAAAAATTCCACTTCGATGGAGCTACTCCTTAACGGACGACCACAACTTAAGTACTTGGTTCAACACATCCGATAACGTCCGAACTCCGAATAGGTATTTGATAATGAAAAAGAGCAAATAAATATGTCAAGAAGAAGTAGGAATACGTATATCAGCAACCTCATAGACCAGCGCAAACGCAAATACTGTTGTGGTTTTCTCAAGATTATTGTTTTGATGACGATGGAGATTTGATTTGCCATAATGTCCATGATTGTAGATTTTAAGAAATAGAAGACACGAGGCTGATTTTAATCAATTAATAGTGTTTGTTTAAAAAATATCACTGATTTACGCCAATCTTAATTAAAGGTGACTCAGAGTGCGCGTGGGCATCCATTGTTTGCTTTACATATTAAAAACAGCCTTGGTGTAAGACATGCAAATACTGAACTTTACACAACTTTTTTAAATAACCTTGAAAAGTTGAGTCATCTTTTCATTTACATTTTTATGGGATTATTTAATTAAAAGTATGTGAAGTATGTTATATCAGTTACGGAACGGAGTTTTTATGTGTTTCATGGAACAAAGCATATCCTTTAATTCCTTTCGGATTTAGGTAATCTTCACAAAAATATGTCATAAGTTTAATCTTACTACTATAGTTTTGATGGATGTTTATACCTGTTATGTTATGAAATCATACCAGAACGGCTGAACGGATTCGCATGAAATTTATAGAGATATATTATAGTCTAGACTAGCACATAGGCTATTTCTTCTGAATGTAGCACTGTATGAAACTGAAAAATTATCATGACAGTGAAGAAAAAAATAACGAATGAAATTCTCACGTCGAATAAAACAATGTCAACTAAACTATGATGGACTGAGAACCCGAAGTCGCCAGACTTACGTTATTTTAGCATGGCTGAAATATTGAGGATAGATCTAGGTGCATGTCTATATATCTATCTATATTCCTCTGAATACGCATAATAAAATGCTGAGCCCTTTGTCTCGTAACAGGTTCAAAAACTACTTACGGTCAAGTAAAGACAGTTGATTTTTACAGAACATTGTTAATACTTCGTCAAGTCCCACGTATTGAGACACAATTTTATTGATTATCTATTTTTCTGTCATACCGATATGACAGCCGGGCCTTGAGGGGTTAAACACAATTATTTGCCAGTCACTTTCTGGGCAAAAACTCATTAGCCAGACGCTTTAAAGTTTCGATAACCTATTAGCAGTCTTACTTTTATGAAATTGAGAAAAGTACCTTTTAAACCTGCTTCAAACCTGAAAAATGGCCCAACATTGAAGCTAGCTACTACGCCTACCTATTTAACGACGTTTTTCTTCAATATTGTCATCTGTCCTCAATATTTTCAGCCATGCTAAAACGACGTAGATCTGTCGACTCTGGGATGTCAGTCTATAAGCATTTAATGTCCTTGACGAGCCACGTGACGCAGTTTCGTGACCATTCTTGAGCCCGTCAACTGTTATAGAGCTCGTGACAAATTCTTGATACTTGCTCCGCTTTGACACTTCACACAACTAAGCAACGTTATACAGCATGATACTTTATTAGCTCCAGGATTAAATTTTGTAATCTTTAACGATTCTAAATAGACCGCTGAATCGATAATTAGAAGTTTAGAACTCGCTTTGTTTAGAGTCACGTTTTAAAATGTATCTTCAAAAGCTACCTTTGACAACTGATAGATTGATTGTTCGTTCGAGCGGGGCGAATGCTTGAATTCACTATAGTGCACTACCGATTAGCTACACAGGCTGTTGTTTTAGAATAAAATAAAATTAACATTGATAACAATTACGATTGTTATGCACGAAGCGATCAATCAATACTGAATTACTCTTCTATAGGTATTCAAAATATGTATAGGTCTTTATCACGAATTCCATATTTAAATTTTTTCTTTGACTTTTTTTTAAATAATAGATATACGCTAAGTGAGAGTGTAAAGAGTTTTGGTTTTGGTTGGTATTAATAACAATTAGGTAACTGGCTCCTACTCCTGATGAATTAATTATTCAGTGAAAATATAAGCCACGTCATAGTTACCCATATTTAAATATTAAAATATTATAAAGTTGAAGAGTTCTTTTGTTTGAACGTGCTAATGTCAGGAACTACTGTTACGATTTGAAAAATAAGTATCTTCTGGGTTATAGGCTAGGTACATAACATTGCGCTACCACGCGCGGGAGCGGAAGAGGAGCAGTAATCAAAGACGTAGCTTAACGCAGGTGGAACCGCGGGGTACTACTAGTCTCCTAATTATGTCTTTTCTGACACTATTTGTATCCGTTTCTGGTTCCTACCACTATCTATAGGTAGGTAGGTGCATCTGTCATCAGCAACCTCAAAAAAATCATGATGAATCATATTAGGTATTAAACGGACTGCAATTTCCAGGTCTAGGTCAATTAAAGTAATGAACAAACACTAAGACAATTTATTTAATTGTCGAAACCGTTTTGCTTTTCTTAATGAACTCTTTTCATTTTGATGATCTTGCCACAAAAAAAACCATTACCTACAAAAGATTTTTTTTATTTTTTTTTTATTAATTTGTAATTAAGGCTTGTATTGAAACTGAAGCGATTATTTCCTTAATCGTGCGTGATCAAGTAGGTAGGTACTGAAGTACCTGACTTCAATCTCTTATTCGTAACATTAAAATTGTCTGTATATGTAAGTACCTATTACGGATGTACATACTGACAATTTGCTTTGTCTTCTGTACCTAATGATGATGTCTTCGCCTTGGTATAATGTTCGGCGTCTGTCGAATCATATGACTCCACTAGACGAGCTATCGTCTCGATTCTTGACAGACCTATTTGTTATCATTTAAGGTCACGGCCGATAATAGCAGTTTCAACATCTCAGACGCCATTGAAAACTGATTTTATTGTTCTATTAAACTTAGAACATTGTCTGCAAAAAGCGTGTTAGTGTTTGATGTAGAATATTCGTCACGACTTTGACGAGACCGGGGCATTGCACTTTACTGCGACTTATTTTAAACTAACTTTAATCTAGATCTAGAACAGTATTAAATCTCACTGTATGAGATGTTTATTTGTCACGTATTCCATGAGGTTTACATGGAAATAACTTAGACGTTGGATTAAATTAAATTCCTAGGTACAGATAAGCCGTTTTTAGAGAGCATAGGACTGGAGTTTAACGGGGCACCGATTTTTCTTACACCTTCAATCAGTTTTTTTTTTAAAAGATTCCTTATAATTTCTGTTTGTGGTTTAAGTTAGCTACCAGTTTGTTAGTCTTGTCTGTTGACACACCATTGTCTAACGATGGAGAAAACCATCGTGAGGAAATAAAATAAATGCAAATGGTACAACCTTCTGTGGTGCGGTGACCAATGATTGGTTGCCGTGCTAATAATCATTTCTTCAATCGCTGCAATAGCTTGCAATACTGATCGTTACCGACTCCATACTTATCCATTTAAGTCGATCATCAAAAATGACAATGAGTTGACTGATCAATACAACAATATTACCTTTCTATTAAATATGGCGCAAGATATCGAGTAGGTACAAAGGGTATTTACTTCGGCATTTTAATATTGATTGTCATCTGGGATCGGGAAGTTATTCAAATGTAGATATGATGATGGTCCGACAAATGCTCAGGCGCAATATAGAGGCAATGTTAGACAGAACAAAGATACATATATACTTACATAGATGGTGAGATTTGTGTAAATTAATTATTGATGTAGGACCTACAGATAAATCGTTAAATTAACTCTGTCAAAAGTTTGAAAATTCACCTTACATTAATTACTTTTCATTAATTAATTAGCTTGACAATCAACCGTTATTTAAAACGTAGCAAGTAAATTTGAAGTCCCTAAGCTACTTACCTATAAAATGCTGTTGTTTTAAATACATTAGGACGACCACAATTTCTTTATCTTATCTCGGTCAGTAATATAGCGGAACTAGACACTTAATTTGTCTTTTAAGAAAAAGTTAAATTGCTCCTTATTCTTTTGTGGCACCATGTCATCTTATTAGGGTTCAGTAAGACAAACTTCGTATACAAATTGTGACTTTCGAAATTAAAACCCAGGTCACCCTTTACCAGTGCAGTGTATGCCAACGCTAAGCGCTAACGTAGATAGTAATGGTGCAATCACCCAAAACGCCAAGGGCACTGTTCTACTGCAAAAATGAAGCCCTTTCCACCGCTTAATGCACTATTTTACGGCTTACTAGGAAACCTATATTCAAAGGTCTGAGAGCATAAAGATAGGAGAATAGTGGCCTGTACATCAATCATTTGGAAATTGGTACATGTGTGAAAATTCACATCACACACTTACGAAATGCCGCAAACGGAGCCGTAGCCAATCAATAACGGCAAGAACTTCAATAAACAGGTCAATGTCTCCAGTTCTAAAAAGACAATACCTACTTATACCATTTGAAGCAGGTCCCTCTCAACCAGATGAAATGTTCGCTCGTCTCCGTTTCGCCACCGCTCGGCACTCCGGCGCAGGTCCAATTCAAACGACAGTCATTGTGATGCAACCGCGCCAGCGTGAGAGCACGCCGCTGCACGTCTAAATGGACCGACGGTAATCTAAATATTAGTATAAGTATACCATTGTTGGCATGTTGCTCATCAGGGTCTGAACCGCATATTAAACGCGCCCTATTAAAACATTGTTTCATGATGACTATGAATTTTCTTTGTAGATCGGATCTGGCGGCTGCGTCGTCGTACTGAAGGCCAATTCTAAATAAAAACTTTCAAAATCAAGTCGCATCTAAACGATAATCAATATCAAAAACTGTATTAGAGGCAGACAGAAATAGCTGACGGCAGAGATTTTTCTTTCCAACTTTTATGTTTAGGGAAAAAGAAGTAAAAGCACCATGTAGATTTATTCAATAATATTTACAATATTTACAGACTAAATAAATCACCATAAAAATAAAAAGGGAACTAAAACTAAATGGCCCCAAAAAATACCTCCGCATGACATCACTTGGAAATGCGCCCAAAAGACTGGCAGGATTGCCACGTTAGATGGCAATGCTTAGCCTCTTGCCAAGGTAGAAGCCAGCCCTTGGGTCCCGAGAAGTGTCAACCGACAAAGATTAAATTGTGATCGTACTTAAAAAAATTAGAATTACCCCCCTGATCACCTGATCATCAACCTAAGCTACTAGTTACATTTTTGGTATATTTGAGCTTCGATTTATAGTTATGAAACAATGAAGACTCTAATATAAGTACTTACCAAAGTGGTATCCAAATCCGGATACTCACATCCGTAAGCAACACCGATTTCGATCTCCCTACCGAATCTAAGCGGGTACTTTGACTTTCTAATTAAGTACGTACCTACATGTCCACCTACCTGCATAAAATCTTACTATTTCCGATGTGATAGATTTTCACCGACCTAGGACATAATTACCATGATGAATGGCAACGTCTGTTGTTCTCCGGAATAGCAAGCTAGACAAAAGTAGTTTTTAGGGACCTAAAATTAAATTAAATTAAAAGTTCTGGTGTAGGTAATAATTAGTTTTACTTTTGCACTGACACCGAAATTTTCGCGTCATCAGGCAGCTTTGCGTATTCTGTAGCAGTAACTGAATATAAGGCAAATTCCGTAAAGGTTTCTAGTTTTTATTGTCTGCCTATAAATAGGCACTTACCTATGCATACGCTTCGTTGAAATGCAGGCTGACCAATGACCATTATTCACGTGAGGATTATGTAAACAAATTGTCACACAAAAACCATCTTTCACCGACGCAGGCGCAGTAATCGATCGTCCTATACCTACCTACCTAGCTACCCAGTTAGCAAGTTGTAAATAACTTTATTATGTCATTCGATAACACTTATGATGGGTGATGTAACCATCATGAGGTTTCCATTGAAATACTACCATGGACATTAGCATGGTATGAACACGTAATCGTCTTGAAATTCTTGATAATATTCCCAAAATAAAGCACTTGAAACTCTATTGATCTTGACATCAAGACATATATTATTTTTGTGCTGTTTGATCCTTAATGAGGTACTTAAGTACCTACCTAGCAGGCACCTACTTACAATCAGTAGGTAACTATAAAAGTGGTATGTACAGCTACAGCCTACAGCCTACCTATTGAAATAAGCCAATACATGTTCTAGGCTATTAGGCCAAGCCCATTACAAGAATGTGATTGGTAATAAAATATTGATAAAGACTCAGAAATAAAATAAAGCCTTTTATAGTCTGATTCACAACCTTATCGAAGGTGGTGAGACGAACCGGATCCGGTGCTCTGGGGTATTTAGGTATTGAGCCGATTATTTCATACAAAATTTCTTCATCCTCATTTTTATACCTACGTTACAAATTCACAATCCGTACACTTACGGACCTCTTCTATAGCATGACTTATAAATTGTGGCAGAAAAAATCCTTGGTACAGACAGGTTCAAGGGCTTCAAATTACTAGAAATTAGTAGTAAATCGGTGACACTAAATCCGCCTTGAAACAAACTATTAGGAGGTTTTATGAATGAAATATGGCGTGACCACACGCGAATTCTACATTAGCCAGGTAGATAAATTACTTAACTCAAAACTTTAAAGGAACATGATAGGTAGGTAGGTACTTATATCCTACACATGTTTAGGTAGTGACAATCTTAATGATGTCCTACAATACAAGGAGGCAGTAATTTATACAATATTATTTAATTATCGGACAGCTTAATGGCCTTTTAGGTAGGTTATCAGTTGCTAGCTGGCCTTTTCTGAATAAGTATTAAATCTGTCCTCCTAAACAGTACATTAAAATTATTATAATCAACCGTTTCTACATTTTTTATTAAGTATTTTGATTAGTAACGATTTTAGTAAGTACCTACTTTTGTATTCATTTTTTGGGCGAATCTAATTTTTTTTTTAAATTAAATAATCCTAACTTACTTCTTTTTATTACATCAGCTATGTGCCTGTGAAAGTCCGGTCCAGCCATCACGGAAATTAGCCGGAACAACCCAACTAAACAGAAACAAAATAAAGAATCATCAGATTTTAATAGGGAAAACAAACATAGCATCATAGCTAAACATAAATATAAACATAATAGCTACATTTTTCATAGATAAACTAGATAATTATAATACAAAGTAAATAGCAAACGTTAACTGTAGGCAGATCATAGGTACAAATCCTACACCAGCCGTGCCCGCGGCTTCAACTATGGGGACCTAATTTTGCCCTATGCTAAGTGCACCTCACGGAAATACCTACTTTGTCATCATAATTTTCAACTGAATCAAGTTGATCTAACGGATGCAAGCGCGACTGCTGAAAGTTTTGATAGTGGGGTCTTCCATTGAATAATTTATCTATAGGTAGAGTAGACATGCTGAGTCTTGATGTGTTTCCGGCTGGCAATTGACTAGCGCCATATCTGGGACTAAAACATATCTGGCGAAAAGAGGGTGACTTACTACCCTTTCTGTTCTCAAATACAGTCGGTACTAATAATAGGTACTTTTTTATTTTACAGATGGCATCAAAAAATATTTTCAAGAACAGTATCAGCATACTGCTGCTCTTACAAATGGCAGCACACGTTTCGGCGGGAACACAGTTCGCCTCTCACGTCAGCGTGAACACGCCTGCGCGAAGCTTCACGCACGGGGTCGGTGACCCCCTGCCATTGCTCGCGAGGCGAAATTACAACCGACAATCTTCCTTCCGAAGCTTACCGCGTAAGTTGGGAACTTGAATTAACGTGGCGCGCAGCGTGTGACCATTTATTTTGACATTAATTTACACTTTGTTATGTGAGCACGCGCGATTATTACTTTCTCGGAAACGGAAAAGGTAGCTATTATTAGGTACATATTGTATAAACATTGTAGTGTTTACATATGGATAACTTTTACCTATCATTTATTTATCTACTCTGCAGTAGGTACTGAGCCGAACGTGACCACATATTATGCAGGTCGCTCTGCCAGGGAATAACCACACTAACGCATCTAAGGTCATGCGCACATGGCCCGAGCTCTAGGTCATGCGCACATAGTCTGAGCTCTAGGTCATGCTCAACTACCTAAATAAATACATAATATATGTGCAATTCTACTTGACCGTCCCGTTGGTAGAGTGGTTGCAAGCGTAATGTTTCAATACCTACATAATTATGGTAATTGGGGTTCGATTCCCAGGTCGGTCAACTTTTTCCAAGTGTAACTTCTTGGTAATGATAGGCTCGCTTCCTATGTAAGTGAGATCTAAACAAAACAGGCGATATGGATATACCTATGTATGTTCTACACCAGTAGCTACATAGTAGGTACCTACATGTACATTTCCAGTTATGTGCCTCTGTCTATTCGTTATTACAATCACTCTAATTAAAGATTATCTACGATTTCAGTACCGCCGCAAGTTCGAGGAACAGGCTATCCCCGAGTGAAGCCGAATATTCCCTTCAATAACGAAGACACCTTCCACCGCGACAACTCACTGAACGGAGCACCCTGGCAGTACAACAATTACATGGGTATACGGTTGTGCTTTGTATGTTTTTATCATCGTCGAAAAACCATACACAGTTGCACATAATTATTACGCATGGCCTCACACAAGAATCGAAAAAACAATAAATACAAACAATATTCGACTTTCACCTGTGGGGCAAAAGTCATGCACCTAGGTACCTAAGGAAATTCTAATAGGTGCCGTTATACCGGATTCTTAGGTACTGGGTAAAACTACTACCGTGGCCGTCCCCAGTATGTGCAGAGTAATCCAACAGCTCATCGCGCACTGTAGTCCCTCCTGCTCTTTGTCTCTTCCAATACCCTCGGTAGCCTTATTAAGACAGCACACAGAAATTTCTTGCTGCCGTCATCCCAGCAAATGCATTAAGCCAGCTAGATATGACATACCTACTCTAAGACAGTACCTACCTACACTATCTTGATGACGCTATAAATCACGCGTCATTCATCTTCTTACAGATGTTGCGATTCCTCTGTTGCCGCCATCACCATACAAGGTAGATTCACCTGATCCGGAGTCGCTATGGCCTGAAGGTCTGTTCATACCGCCGATTAACCCGCCACGGTTTGGGGCTGCTAGCAACCGACGCAGTGAGGTATTGTCAGGTAAAACTTATTGTAAATAGCACTTTGAGCATTCGACTCGTTAGCACTCTGACGCGAGCCAGACTGCAGAGGATTTATATGATCATATAACACGTTCATTTTTATAAACATTTTTAGATCGTTCATCAAAAAATATATATAAAAATTTGCGCGAAATCAATATGATAATGGTGCTTACTTCTTCCGCGTCAAAGCTAGTCGCACAAATAACATCTTAACTGGGACTTTCTTTTTTAGAAGCCGAATCCCTGGACCCCTATCTACTGGAGGGGTCAGAAGCAATAGCAGCAGTCAAGAGGTCAAGTCGCCATGGTCTTTACTACTTCCACGATATACCTCACATCGAGTCTCTGCTCGCCAACCAGGAGCTCAGAATCGAGAACAATTTAAAACCTCATAGAATAGCTAGCATACGTCACACGTGGCCCTATAACCGACCTTAGCGCTTCCCGACCCAACGAAAATAAAAAATACTTAAAAAATTGCAATTATATATTTGTATACAACTGTAAAAATACTCAATAAAAAAAGTCATTAATATTATACACAACTTTAACTATTTCGTTTTATTTTATCATTTACAAAACATACTTGTAGTTGTTGAGCATTATAATGTATAACAATTTTTATCAACGTTTTCTGGACAGGGCCGCATTATTCATTCGTTTCGGCCCTGTTTTTGTAAAGCAATCAGTTTTAACCACCAATTGATTAAATTAAGAGCTGCCAGGTTAAAAATATATTGTAAAATAAAAAAATCATATTAGTGAAACGAAATTTCAGCTATGTTGAGATTCTCAAAAACTTAAAACATGATTAAGTACCATACAGATCAAGACACAATAATGTCATTATGCTATAACAGTAATAATTAACAGCCAGTTGTATAAAATTGGAATGTCTATTAGTGGACGGAATAAATCAATTAAGTAACATTTCTCATCAGTTACAAAGCTTACATATATATCTAACACTATACAAACATTATGTACTTTCTCTCAGACTACAAACATTCGTAAAATATAAAAGTTATAAAACTTAGAATTATTTCTATCATGTTCATTATTATTGGTATAAAAAGGCAGTGATGAATTTATATATTGAACACATTTTCTTAAGAATACTTGTAGGATTGCCTTTGATGATTTATTTATTTATTTAGATAATAACACATAGTATTACAAATTTACAAGGTTTTAAAAAGCTAAAACCAGTATATTTAATGCAGGTATTTTTCAAAAACCATGTAGCTAAAATATACACTAATATATATCCTGTTTCTTGTTTCATAATAAGTGGTAATGCAGGAACAATGACACAATATCATAATAATAATGATAAATATAATTTTAAAGAGTGAATTTATGTTATCAGCACAATTCATAATTTGGACAACACTCTGTGGTTTTGGTATCACTAAATGTGAAACCACAGAACATAAAAATTATTGTAAACTATTTAAGTCATTAAGATATAAATAGAACCTAATCATAAGGAATGAATTGCATAAAAAAAGACGGGTTGCACTCCGGGAGTGCCGGCAGAAGTGAAAACTTGATTATTAACGTTGAGCATGTTTGATATTTTGGAATGGTTAGGGAATAATTTTGCACCAATTGCTTTATCAGCATAAAAGTACTATCATTTATGTGGTAGAATACAATATTCATTTATTGCGCTATCGTACACAAACATGACAATTTATATTACATTAAAAATTTAACACTTTAAAACTATTACAATTATTTTACATTAAAAAGTTATGCACGAAACTTGCGCAAGCGCCCTGCGCTGCCTAAACGAAACAGTAGGCCCAGGCATACATTTTCGCCGCGCCGTAGAGAGGGGATAGCTGTCTACTCTCCATCCGTCTTACGCTTTTTCGATCAGGTCACGTGTCCTGTCGCGAGTTTAAGATTTTATACCCATTACAGAAAAAGTGCTCAACGCCGCTAAAGAAGTTTTCACTTCAAAAAAAAAAAAACAAAAAGAAATTAGACCCTGTTCATTCCAAAATGTACTCCTAAATTTTAACGGCAAAATGTTAGTTTTGATTATTAACTTTAGAATGATGGAAAAAAAATTACATTGATTATTTACGAAAATGGAATGCAAATATTCAATGGCGCAGAAGACAAAATAAATAAATAAATATAAATAAATAAATATCTTGGGACAACTCACACACGGCTATCTGATCCCAAGCTAAGCAGAGCTTGTGTTATGGTAACCAGACAACTGATATACATACTTAAATAATTTTTAAATACATACATATTTTAGATAAATTACACCCAGACACAGAACTAACAATCATGCTCATCACACAAAGTTTGTCCTGGGCGGGAATCGAACCCACGACCTCCGGCTTAGCAGTCAGGGCCGCTAACCACTAGACCAACAGGCCCGTCAAAAAAAAAGGATTTATAACTAATTTGCATTACTGCTAGACTATGGACGGAAAGATTCTTATATATAGAATAATTATTATAGTTTAAAGTTTATGTCTATGGACATTGTATAAAAATATTAATATAAAAAATGGATCTTATTTAGAATTCGAGTTGAGTATAAGATGATATGAATTGTTATTATGACATTTATGACATAACTTCTAATGGTACAATAGGTAGTTTTACCCATTTTTATGTTGGTAATCTGAATATTGAATCTGAATAGCAACCTTAGAGCCACAACATTAGAGTAGCAATCACCCAAAGTTACATGTGCTATGTAAATTATCACAATATTTCTTTGATACAGAAATTCTTTAAAAATAATAGTTGTATATTGTTACAAAGATTGTTATTGCAAGTATAAATGGATATGAAGAGATTCCAACTGCTGAGTTACAAAGGTCACCATTGCAGAAACACATGTAAACCTTTTTACGGTTCCACATAGTGTATGCACACCTTTCTTCGTAATCACTCGGGGCTCGCTGTAGGCACATGCGTTCGGTTGCAGTACCATAATCTGTGAAATTAAAGATATTTATTTTTAAAATTGTTGCCACTCACTACGAACTTCTTTTGAATCATGAATGTGTTTACAAACATTTAACCCATTGACTGTGGATCAACACTTGCTACACTAAGCCTATAGTACGGCTGGTTTCACAGTTTGTATGTTCACCATAGAACAACACATGAACACATACGGTTGTATGTGAGTCACATGCACGTTTTTTAATTGGAACGCAAAGGGTGTTTTTTCCCACAGTCAAAGGTTATAGTTACATACACAAACAACCAGGCCCGAAATTGACTAGTAGGCCCTACAAATATTTATTCTGTGCAGGAATCGAACCTGTGACATTTAGATCACCAGCCAATCGCTCAGCCACAGCACTAACCGTGACATCAAGATCATTGCAAATAGAAAATATAATCACATTAGAAATATGCACCAATAGTGCTCAGAAAGTTTATAAAACCTACCCTCAGCAGGGTCAAACCCCCCCAAAAGACAATCCTGGATATGCCACTGATTATTATGATGAACAGCATGCAGTAAAAAATATTGTAAATAAGTTTATCAGCTTACCATCGGTTCGGAAAGTGCCCACAGTGCCTTCAATTAGTTTACCACACCATCCTGAGGGACAGGCCACAACATGAAGACCTTGTTCAATCACAGTCTCTGTCACATTTATTGGAAAAGGATCACCACAGGTACCAAGTTCTCCTCGCGATCTACATCTTATGCATCGCTTATTCAAACCTGAAACATTAAAAAAATACTTCTATTAATTACTTTGCAAACAAGAAGTTTTACTAACTTACTAATTTCACAAAAATTAACTATATTGATAAAAAATTACAACATTAACAACGAAAGGTTAAATTATATTAGTTTTTCTACATAGTCAAGTGACTTACACACATTCTAACAAGCTATTGTTGAACAACTCTCACTTTACCTTGATAAATAAAGTCGTGTCAAAAATAAAAGTGAAAACTTACTTTGAACTTCTTTTGCCACAAAGAATATCAATATAGTACAGAAAAACACGCTACCGTAGTTCATTTCGTAATAATATAATATAATCAAAAGGGACCAAATACAAACACATTTACTGTTTAAAAGTTTTCATTTTATAATCAAACTCATTTGCAACTTTTACTGTACTACCGCTCCGCTCGTCGTTCGCTACGCGTCAGCTGTCAATAATATGTAACGTCTATGACGTTTGTTTGTGTCTGTCACAGACTCAGACCAGTTAGACAGACAGAAATATCAAGTATATTTTAATGCTGCCACTGTCACTGGTACTCTTAGTTCAAATCCATAGACTAAGAAGAACGACTACTCATATTTTTGGAAAAATGGCAACCGAGCAGGAAATCTCTGCAAGTAATTTATGAGGACAACTCAGGATTGAACAAATGCACGATTCATTACTTCAATAGCTTTTCTCGCTCACATTGCAAACGATGGTATTCATGAATACCTTTTTTATTCATATTTAGCGGATCTACAAAAGAAGATCTTCTATGCCAAGCAATACATACTCCTGCGCAGTAACACGTCATCGCCAGTGCCAGTACAAATCCTAGATAAATTGAATAACGAATAAATTCTGAAACATAAATGTACTTATTTTTAAAAGTAATTACAATTAAAAATGTATTCTTAGGTACAATTAACGATGGCAAATATTTTTTTTTTACCTTCATTCAACAACTTTGATTTTGATACGACTATTACTTCAAACTCTTGCACTTTTTTGCCATTTAGGAGACATGAATAATTACCTTCTTCCTTTTTACTAATGTGTAATATATGCAGGGAATTATTAGTGTCTAGTGATATATGAGGTTCTTCTTCATTCTTACATTTTTTATTATTTCTGTAAAATATATTATTAGGACACGTATAATATTCTAACATTGGTTAGGTAGGGTGCTTTCTTTTAGTAATATATTGGTATGTGGAAATCATGATCATACCATGTATTAATTATCAACATTTTTTTTGTGTTTAAGGTATCAAAAATTATATTATATGGGATTATGACTAATACATGAAATATAACGATTTCCTCCAACTATGTATTCATTAATATTTTAGTACACGATCAATCTGGTATCAGTTCAATCCGTCAGTCTATTGTCACATGATTGAAACACGATCAATCCTGTATCCACTTTAATCTATGATCGTGCATATCCAGATTGACATAATATTATATCTTCATACATTAAATTTTTATATTATAATTTACGTTTCTTGTGATTTATTTTAATCTTTTCTTTTTGTCATTAATCTCATTTGACATATTTTGATTGTGTAATGTCCCCTTAATATGGATATTTTGCGTCATTCCACGATCAATCTGGATCACGAAAATGGATTGAACAGATGCTAGATTGATAATTGGTCTGTAATTTACGATACCTAAATAAAGAATTTAATAGTTTTGTATCTTTAAACCACATTAAATCTGAATTTGAAACTGCTTCCGTACACAAAAGTGTTACATGACTATTTTCTTCTACTTGCTTCTTCGATTTGTGTTTATTCTTATCCTTATTTGCTTTAGGCTTTACTGCAGCAAACATACAATAATTAATCAAGTATTTCTATGTTAACAAATCATCAAACGATCTTCCATTTTAATAAATAGTTAATAAAGTCATGTGGCTCAATTAATAATTATTTTTTAATTAATATGAGTCAATTATTTAGACTTTTATTTTATAGAAATCAAATTTAATACTAAATAACTAGCGCACACCTAATGCACACCGTCCAAGCTAAAAACAATAACATACAAAAAAACTGGAACTTTTGTTGCTACCTCTTTTTATAACATGACACCTTTCCTCCGCCTCAAAATCGGGGATACTTCTTACAATTTCACTAATTTTAGGCAAGGTAATATTAAGTTGTAATGAACGACAGGAGATATCATAGCCATCAGCTAAAAGTGACATGGGAGCAGTGTTAGAAGCAACATCTAATGGCATTTTCTGTAATAAAGGCAAAACAGTTAGTAAGGGTGCTGCAGCTTTACCTAGATGGCTTTAAGCTATCCTCAGCGCACCTATTATTCCCCTGTCTGTGAAGAGGTAAAACACTTTTGTGTCGATAATAATTTGGGAAGCAACATAATTATGTCTTAATAAAAATGCGTTTTCTTTGTTTTTACCTCAAAGGTGGTATTGCTTACACTGGGCTGTAAACGACATCTACCCACTCTTTTGCGTACACCTTTCTGCCAATCAATTTCTTTACATTCACCCCAGTTTTCCCAAACCGTTGTTAATTTTAAAGTTATAAAACCCCTCCTTAGTGATTTGAACGGTTCTTCTTCAGATATTTTAAATTTCTTATTTATGGGATCGAAGTAATTTCGTTTGTATTCTTGCCATTGAATGAATGTTCCAACTGTGGGGCTGATTTCAGTATTCATGACTCCTGTTACAATAAAAAGATAGGGCTATGTTTGGCTGCACAATGGACCTTATAGAAAACAAAATTGTTTACTGCTTAGCAATCGGCAAACTTCAGGGCCGCCAGATACTTCGGCCGTATAACACTTGTCTTATTTTTAGTCGGCCTATTCTGTCTCACAAAAGACCTCATGCTCAGCAGTCGCGCTTTGCGACCACTAGACCAACGAGGCATTTCTTAACTTAACTTTAATAGGATTTAATTTTGATAATTTATTATTCTGCAACGTGCTGGCGAAGAAATACTTATTTAAGTCTGTAAGCAATTTATTTTGAGACTGACCTTCGAGAATGTACATAAAAACATTTCCTTTTTTCCTTATTTCAGGACAATTACACGTATAAATTCCCGAATCATTTAAATTGAAATTAAGAATACTCAAAGTATGAACTGGTGATATCATTACTTTGGTACTAAAATCATTATTTACAATTTCCGATAGTACGTATTTCTGAGTATTTTTTCCTCTTGGCTCATAAAACCACAGCTTAGGGTAATAGTCCTCTTTACCCTGGCTGAAAATAGATCGTAAATAATAGATATTAGTATTATACGTATATGAGAGTGTATCGTAGCGGACACCGCGCGAGGAAATGCCTCCACAACGTGTGTGTCTATTATACCAATGTCATGTTGTTTTAAATATGAGTATTAAAAAAAATATTTATAATTTAACATGTTACCTACCAAAAATGACACCATAGGTGCACAATAGATCCGGTAACAACATCTACAACTCTTGGTTTATTTGCAAGCACATCAAAGATGAAGAATTGTCATAGCAGGCTGTAACTTCCAAATGAGATGCATTTGGAAATGCACATATTTTAATTATATCGCCAAAAGCAATAATTATTATTTTTACTTGAAATGACAACATTATTCTCTAATATGTCGTTCTCATACTGCGACAGATATTTTTTTCGAATTGTCATCTCGTAGGTTAACTTATAATTACTAGAAAGTTGTCGGCTGTTTAGCCTGACATTTCTGTTGTGCCCTATAAATTGAGGCCTCCAGTCAGAGCTAACATATTTAAAAACTAAGCGATTACACGTTAAGGGCAGCACACCTTGTGGGTACGGACCTCGGCTTAGGGCATCGCTGGGGGAGTCCAGCATGGGGACAGAGTGGATCGGATAAGGATTATTTAGAGCCGAATTAACACAAGCTTGACAAGATTGGGACTGAGACGGAGACGACGGGAAGCGGTAGCAACGGGGCGGTTACTTGTCAGTTTGACATAATTGCAGATTTCGAGATTGAATCTCGATAAGTCATAGAGCAACACGGGGGGGAGTAGCCTTAGGCAGGCGTTCCCCTCTGTCGAAACATATGTGCAAATGGACCACTGTTAAGTCACTGTCACCAAGTGCGATAGTGTTGTTTCCTTTAAGATTAAAAAAATAAAAAAATAAAATAAAATGTTTTATTTCATCTCAAGCATTGCATTTGTAACATAAATAGTGGCAGCCCCAGTAAGTTACCTAGGTACTTGTGTTGGGGCTGTCACGCTACTTCCCATACAAATCTAACAAACAATGTTGAGACCCTTTACATAATATGTATAAAGAAAAGAACCAGAGAAATATTTGGGTATAAATGCATGCAGGTGGGTGAGTAGGGCGGAATGAGGGTGAGGGTGTGCGTGTGTGTGTGTGTGTAGGTGCGTATGTATGTGTGAGGGTGAGTGTATGGGTTGGTATGCGTGTTAGGATGAGGGTGTGTGTGTATTTAACCGGATCTAACAAGAATTTCTTCCGTTGCGTCATAAGATAGGGATAGATTGTTTGTTTGTTATCGATAAAAATATTAACTTACAGTAAATTAATTCAGTAGTCACAATGTCTTCGAAATCCCTTTTTGCCGAGAAAGCTGTAGAATATTTAGACGAATTTACTATAATTTCGATATAAAAAAAAATGAAGTGCAATACGTGCATCAAAGGTTTGCTCGGGCCGGTTGACGAAAAAACTTAACTTATCAAAAAGCAGGGGAAAGATGGTTTATGCTGCAAAAGAAGTAATATTTTTATGCGAAACTTGCGAAAAAGAAATAAGACAATGTTTAAATTACGGCAAAAAAACCTACACGATCTTGTACCAAACACCAAATCGAGCCAAAATCATTAAAAAAGTTTACTGGCAAAGTCCTATCTCCCTTCATCAGTTACCATTCACATGAAAATGATTTCACAAATGACAATTTGGAACTGACAAGACTAATTTTAGAAAAATATGCAGGTGCAAGAATTTCTCACTTAAAGAAAAACTCAAACCCACAGAAATGTATTCGTCATATATTAATCAAAAAATTATTCATTTTAAAAACCAGTAATAGAAAAATCCTACACTGTTTTTTTAGATTATACCTATATACTTTTATTATTTTTTTAACTGAAAACTATTAAAATAGTAATATATAAAGTCCTATCTTAATTATAATAGTAAATGACTTTTCAAACCTGATTTTCCAAACCGAATTATTTAATTTATCGATAATGCTTATCGACAGCTGCTACAGCAACGGTTGAATGCAACTTGTCAATGTAGTTGCATCACGTCGTTACACTGTTAATACTGTTATGACACAAAATGTATAAAAGAGTGTAGGAAATTGTTAGTGGATAGGTGTCGTATCACGTTATGTATCTAAAACTTGCACTAGGTACCTACATACTATTTCCATGGTTACCTATGTCCAATCCCGATAGTAGAAGAGAAGTATTTATTGTAAGGTTCAGACTATGAATAAACAAAAACTTACGCAAGATTGATCGTCTAAGGACTCCTTAATAATTCGCTATAAATCAAAGAAGGTATTTTTTGATGCCATTTAATTTTAGTTTCTCTTTTTTTATATTCTGGTTGTTTTTTATTTTATTTTTATTATTAAGCGAAATAAATGTTCTGAACTACTTTCATCAATAATACAATAAGAAGGTATAAGATTATCAAAATTATTAAAAATTTTAGTTTCTCCACCTATGTATTTTTTTTTAAACATAATCTGTAATAGTTTATAAAGATACAAAAAAATATATTTTTTAAAATTATTTTGAGACTTTTGAGGCCTTGTATAGTGTATTCCACAGATAGTATCCGATTGTATTTGTTCTTGGCGCTCTCGTCTTCAAATTTACACATCAACATGGCGGATAAATCAGAAAGTAAGTTTTGTTTATAATGTTATTTAATAAATTGTTTATCTATTCCGATTATTTAAATGTTGTGGAAACAAATGCTTTTTTTTATTTGTGTACGTACCAGTATTTAATTAGGATTGATAAAATGTGCTCTCCTCTGCAGCTACGATTGTAATGTTGTTCGCTAGATTCAAAATTTGAAAAAATTCAAATTTTCAGCCGAAATGTCAATCAGTTTATCATTGAAACTAAGAAATATAGTGCTTAGCGTATTTTAATGTATAAATAACCTTTTTCAAACACTGATATATCGTGCAAATTCATTGTTTAAGTTTCCTTTACTGTGAGTTATATAAATTGTGTGTTATTTTGTTTAGGAGAGCATGATGAGGAGGATTTTTCGCCTAGATCACACTACCGAGTCAAAGATGAGCCAATGGATATGGATTTTCCCGAAGAGGAAGAAGAACCCCCAGCGTTTGGCCCTGCCGCGCTTGGTCTTCACAGGGTTGGTACCAAGTTACCGCCAAAACCAGCACCGAGTGAACCTGTCCAAAAACTGAACGCGCGAGGTATGCCAGCTCGCATCAGAAAGAAAAACAGATTTATATTTGTTGACGATTTTGTCAATACTTCGCCACCACGGCAATCGCCAAAACGAACTCCGAAAATTATCTCTAAAACTCCCAACAAACAATCAAGTGCTAAAAAACAGAAATCACCATCTAAAGTCCAAAGGGCAAGTGAAAAGTATGATGAGAAATCTGAACCTCTTGGAAACCAATCACCAGATACCAAATCTGGGCATCGAATTGGAATGAGGTTAAGAAATTTGTTAAAGCTACCAAAGGCTCATAAATGGGTGTGTTTTGAATATTTCTACAGTAACATTGATAAAGTTTTATTTGATGGAGAAAATGACTTCATGATTTGCCTGAGAGAATCTTTTCCACAACTCACGAACCGAAAATTGACCCAAGTGCAATGGTCTAAAATTAGGCGAATGATGGGCAAGCCCCGAAGATGTTCCCAGGCATTTTTTGATGAAGAGCGAAGAGAACTTGAGAGGAAACGTAAATTGATAAGATTTATACAACAAAGAAAAGCAGCTGATATCAGCGTAAAAGACTTACCAAATGAGATACCAATGCAATTAGTAGTGGGAACTAAAGTAACAGCAAGATTACGTAAACCACAGGATGGTTTATTTACAGGATGCATAGATGCAGTTGACACATCCAACAATACTTATAGAATAACTTTTGAACGGCCGAAACTAGGCACACATTCAGTGCCAGATTATGAAGTTCTATCTAATGAACCTCCAGATACTATAAGTCTTTCTAGTATAACAAAGAAGTTTCGACCACGTTTTGTCTTACAAGATATATTTAGTTTGTATGAACCAACAAACAATAATTCTCAAGGTGACCCACTTATTGGTTGCTCAGACATAGCAAAACAAATGGATACTATTGGCAGTTACCCATTTGCACTTTTAGAACTAATTGTCAAGTTACGAAGAATATTGAATGCTAAACGAGACAAAATAAATTTATTAAAAGAGTATAACTGTGATGCAGAGAAAAGAAAATCATTTGGTCAGAAAATGCCAGAAGATTTTGAACGAAAATATGCTGCAGTTGTAATTGATTTGGAAAAAATGAATATGGATTTACAAGATTACATAAATGATGTACAACAGTACTGTCAACAAATTGCCCCTGAGCCCAGCTTAGCTGCAATGTTAGTGCCTTCACACCTGAGAGAAATATGCCGTGAAAAGGCATCTTTATTGGTAGAAAAAAATAATAATGGATCTGTCAAAGACCCTAACTTGATAGATCTTATTACAGACCTTATTGCTTTGATGCTTCAAGTTAAAAGCTTGTCTGATTCAGATCAAAATGCATATGAACTAACAGTTTTGCAGGGTACCATGGAACAAATAAAAATGAAATTAGAACCACATCATCAAAAATTATTTCAAAATAATGTAGAGATCCATATGCATAGGATTCAAATGGGTCTTGGGCAAATGACTCCAAACAGTTATGTTGCTGGTACATAGTGTGCAATATAATAATTTTATTTATGACTTTTTGATCATTTGTTGGATGCCTAATGAATTTTATTTAAAAATAAACATGTAAAATAATTTGTCTTTCGAAATACATACTTAATTTTATTATGTGGTGCATAGTCATACTAGGTACCAATGATTTAAAATATTTGTGTAATTCTAGTGGGAAAATTGTATGATATAAAATCATTTTATAAGAAAAGAAGCTTATTCTAGAATTGTAATTTATTATAATTTGGCTACATGGGCTTACAATATTGCTCAGTGCCATGAATACTACTGGTATTTAAGTGTATCATAGTCTTGTAATAAAATATGACTAGCTTAATTACATTGTTTTTTATTGTTTCTAAGAATATTACCCCCTTAAGTAGTAGATAGTAGAAATCAGATATTGGAAACTTCTATCTGGGTAACAGAGGCACGCAATCTTCAGACAGACTGGTCTGTGGTCCTTATGTTAAATTGCCTAAAATTATTCAATTCATGAGCATGGAACATGGAAGATGATTGCTTTGACTATGAAATAAAAATGAATTTCCTCTAATCCAGGGATTCTCAATCTGAGCCGCGACGCCCTGGGGTATCGTGGGACTATCCCGTGGGCGTCAAGCGACGGTAGGCACAAGTCTCACTGATTATAATACAATTATTTTAATGTTTTCTATTTCCTAATAAATAATCTTTGGTTTTTTTTTTATAAAATATAAATAAGAATAATGTCTGTTAGCGCTACCCACAAACATATTAACGTATATAAATGGCATCGCAAAAAATTAAAAGTTTTAAAACCACTACAGAGGCTTGGTGTAAAAAAAGATTGAGATGTTGCTAATCTAAAAAATTGCAGGCCAATTCTATAAAAACGAATTTCATTGTGACTTCAGGTAAGTAGGACATGTAAGTAGTCGGATAACTAATAAATTGTTTTTTTTTATTATTTGTCCTATGATGTTGCCAGACGGGCAACAGTTTTCTAAACGACAGGTAAGCTTGGCTGGAGTCATAAGCCACTTGTTATTTAGTATGCATGTAGAAGACTTCCCATCTGAATGCCTCGTTAGTCTGGTGGTCGCAAAGCGACCATGCCCATCAGGAATTTGTCAGTAGCAGGCTCAGTCTGGATTTGAGGCCAGTTGATGGCAATAGGCTCCCCCCCCCTACTACATGGGACTTAAACACAACTGGCGAAATGTGGGTGTACTATTGGGTACACCTCTGCCTTACTCACCCAGTATACTTACAGGCACCATTTGGTGTAGAATGCAGCAGGCAGGCCACCTGCATCATTTACCTCTTCCACAAGTGTGTTATGCCCCAACCTAATATTTAGATGAAGATTTTTTGATTTCCTGTCACATAATTACTTATTTTGGACAAATTTTGTTTTCTGTTATGTTTGTAAGAGAAAAGCATTTAAATAATCAGGTTGTAAAAAGGGTCATCTGAAACGAAATTTTCAGCAATGGAAATTGTGTATTTCTCAATCTCAAGATTAACATAATTAAAATCGATGTTAGGTACATAATGATACGAATATCACTTTTTAATGAGGAAGGACTACATTCTTACGATACATAATTTGTTTCAAGTGAAGTTTTACGTTAAAACACAGATATGGAAAAAAATATTTAAATAAAAATACATTCCTTGCATAAAATTGGCTACTCTAGTCCTGCTAATTAATAATTATAGATACAGTAATTATTTTCCATATAAACTAATTCAGTACAATTAATATTTTATGCTTTGTATTTGTTTAAAGTTCCTAGTAATTCATCAGCTTCCTCTGCAGTTTTCACCCGGATTAAGATAGGTGTAGGTGGGGGCTTTGATTCTGGTGTGGGTATGCATACCAACATGACATTGTTTTTACCCATGCGCTGTGTAGGGATAGCAGACACCAATATCAAATTAACTAAAATAGTACCCAAATTTGTGTTGGCTCTAACAAGAAGCTGGTGTTTTCCACTTTCTTCAATTTTCTTGATATAAAGTGTGCCAACACCTTTGTCAACAAAATTGCCATCTTTTTTAACAAAAATTTTGCAACGCTTATCATAGACAGAGTTTTCTTCAACAACTGGTGTAAATTCTACTTTAGGTGGTGAATCATCTTCTTCGTTGGTGTCTTCAGTAGTATCTGTGTTTTGTTTGACAGAATTAAAGCTGAAAGGCTTTCCAATCCCAAATGAAAATGGTGCTGCTGTTCCATTAGCAGCTGTTGTGCTTGTGGTTGTAGCAAAAGAGAAAGGAGAAGAAGTTACAGCGCTTGCTGTGCTTGATGTAATGGCTCCAAAAGAAAATCCTGCAGAGCTGGTTGTGATTGTGCTTGAAGTATTAGTAGATGAACCAATCCCAAATGAAAATGAACCTGATTTTTCTTGTCTCTCAGCTGCTGCAGGTGCACTGCTTTGAGTAGTAAATAGATTTTTTGAACTTGGTGACACATTAAAGATAGACGATCCTGCCATGTTGTTTCCTGTTGCAGCTACAGGCTTAGCAGGAGAGTTGCCAAGCTGTGCTTTTGTTCCTCCTGTGGTAAATTCATTATTATCTAACTTTTTAGAGACTTCTTTATCTGAACCATATTCATCTTGTATTTCTTTTAAATACTTCTCATAATCTTTAAATATTGGAGATAGTATGCAGAGAGGAGTCTGTTCTACATGCTTTTTAATCCAATCTGATACAGACTCATTCAAACCTTTTAATTTTGAATAATATTTCATCTTTTTATCATTCTTAGTGTCTGCTTGTTTTTTATCCATCTCATTTAGATTGGCATCTGGTTTGGATGCCATACCAAAAGTATTTTGCACTGCAGTAGTATTTGACATTTGTGGTATTTTAAATGGTGTTGAATTTGAAGTAGTTGAAAACAATGACTTTGCTACATTGGCACTGGTAGATGGAATGTCAAATTTACTGGATGTAACCGGTGCCATAGATGATTTTGTGGAATCAGTATTGTTATCTGTTGAGCTAGTAACAGTTTGGATCTTGAATGGAGAATCTTTAACTGTGGAATCAGCTTTAGAAGTCATAAACATAGATGGAGTTGTAGTGTTTTGAGCAGGAGCACCAAACAGGGAACTTGAGCCTGTCTGCATTGATGGTGATCCAAATGGGGACTTTGTTGGTGTGGTAGTTGACTGATTGCCAAAAATACCACAGCTTGGACTGGCAAGTGGTTTATTTGAAAATAAACTGGATGTAACTGATGAATCTGCCTTGTTGGATGAACTATTGCTGTCATTGTTGCCATTAGTTAATTTTGACAAAAAGTCAAATGATGCTGGTGGTGCCTTGTTGAATCCACTAAATCCACTAAAGACACTTTTCTTAGGCTGAAACGTAAAACAAAAAGCATGTTTCAAAAAGAGGACAGTAAAAGATTTTCATTTAATATACAACTTGTAATTTATTACAAAAGGAGTTTATGTCATTTAGGCAAGTAGATAATGCATATCCAAAATTACAATGGAAGAATTAATTTAAATATGTAGGAAAAGTTCAGACAAGAGTTTTAATAATTAGTGGTAATATTTCTAGCCTATACGACCGCCCTTCGGTCACTTGCACTCTAGTTTGGTTTAAGCAATATTTTAGTATAATTTGAAACTGCAGGTTAAGAAATTATTAAGACTTACCTCGTCACCGGCAACTTGTGTACGCCTTTTTGCAGTCCTGATAACACGTTTTTCAAGCATTTCCTTTGGTGCAATTTTAAAACTGCCCATTTCTTCATGGTCGGCTGGGTCATCTTGATCCCAATTGTCGTGATTTAATTCGGTAGTGGCTTGTCGTTTAATAGACATTTTCAAGTCTCTGTATTAATAGTCGTAGTAGTACAAATACAATAATTTTGTCGTGGCGCCAATCACCATGAAAATTTCAGCATGAACATGTCGTTTTCAATCTTGAAAAATATTGCAATCAAATCAATCTAATATAATTAAATTGAAGCACTGGATTGTAGAACACTAACAAGGAAATCAATGAATGTCTAATTATCTATTGTCAGAGTATTTCATTACAATTTTTAAAACAAGTTCAACATCGAAATAAATGCTTCGACATTGATTGAATTGAATGAAAATGAAGTGTGAAGTTTTTGAACGACCGAATGAACAAATTTCAATCCAAATGAACTGATTTACTGATATAGTAAATTCCAAGATAGTTTTTTAGTGTAGTAACATTAACATGTTTATTTCACTTGGCTTAGCCAAGCAATAAATTATTGGCCAATTATGTAGTTAAGGAGCTAAGATTAAGGTCTGTTTGTTGCTTATGTTTGTTGTGAATGAGCAACACTGTGATCATATAACATATTATATTATACTGTAATGCGCGTTATTGAATGGGCCTCTGGCTGGCCCGTCTTGTGAGAGGTCAATAAACACTGACAAAATTACAAGTCGAACATTATACATAAATACAATAATATAAAAAACTTTATAAAATCCGTTTTAATCGAAATAACAAAAAAATGTTTTATCGGAAACTAACCGACCGAACACAGTCGCTACTACTGCCATTACACGACAGCATTACAACTTTACAATTTTGATTTCGTGTAACAGGGTATCTCCACTTATATATTTCCGGTTTGCATGAGTGTGTGTGTATTTGTGTAATGTACGTGCATGTAAAACTAACTATGTCATGTCTGTGTAGGTATGTATGAGAATTCAATTCAACTCACTTCGACTTCGTTGAATAAAGTTGTGTTGTAATTTAATTTAACCATTTTGGTACACATTTATAGTACGAAAGTAATTTTATTATGTTTCAAATTATTTTTATTCGGTTATGTAATAAACGTCCCGCGAAGTGTAAAGTTTTTATAAGCATAATTTAATTTTGCGTTTCTTTATCATTGTAGTCCGAAACAAGAGTTGTTTCTTCGTGAACATAGCATTAGTTTTGTTTAGTTTTCTTTTGAAGTGGAAGTAGATAAATGAAAACAAACTGTTATTGAGTTTTGTTATTTAGATTAACAAATAGACTTAGAAAGCATGGAAGTATCTAACGAAATAAAGGAAGATATTCGCAAAACCCAGTCGGACTTAAAAAACGCGATTCGAATCCATCAGGTTGGTCTAGTGATTGTGAATTACTTTTTATTACTAAATATTACAGGGAAGAGTGTCGTTATAATTTAATTACTATACTTTTTCAGGTTTGGGTTGCGCGCCTTCAGGAAGATGGAAATGTAAGAAAGATTCATTGTTTTCTTAACTGTTGTAGGTACATATTATATTATAATAAAGACTATGTGTTCTTTGCAGAACATTCATCTCAGATCTAAAGTCAAGGAAGCTGAAAAAGAAATTATTGCAATTGGGCAAACTCAAGTAAGTTTTGAGGATTTTTTTTATGAGTTACTTGGTCAGTAATGTTTTATTATTTAGGTATTTATTTATATTGTGTCCCTTGGTGTAGTAGATTGGTCTAGTACATCCAAATAAAACTAGTAAAATACACTTTCAAGCATAATATACAGCCATGCTCATGTATGTATTTGTATTATTAATGTTGCATATTTTGAAAGTGAATAATATTTACATAACTGTGATTTAGTGAAAAAAGTTCAGTAGTTTTTTTGAACATACAAGTTGTGTTTAATAACATAACATCATAACATAACATCACGCCTGTAATCCCCGAAGGGTTAGGCAGAGGTGTACCCATTAGTACACCCACATTTCGCCAGTTATGTTTTTAGTCCCATGTAATAGGGGGCGAGCCTATTGCCATCAACCGGGCACATATCCAGACTCCGAGGCTGCTACTGAGAAATTCCTGTTGGAAAAACCCAATAACACTTTGCCCGACCTGGGAATCGAACCCAAGACCTCATGCACAGCAGTCGCCCTTGCGACCACTAGAGCAACGAGGCAGCATTTGTGTTTAATTAAATATTGAATATTATTGACAAAAGCATTCAGAATCAAGAGGAAAAATGTTGACCACAATTTAACAAAACTTAACCACCTGTTAAAAAATGACTGTATGACAAATAAATTGAAAGGTCCTGATGTGTAAAATATTTAAGGACAAAGTAGTTAACAGCTTTACTTATTCCCTTGCCAAATATAATATTGACAAAAGCATTGCACCTCAAATAATTTAATAATAATAAACAGAGCTTTGGACCTAGAATATTTATGCATCTCTTATTTAAACAGTGTTTTTGCCATGTATCTTTGAAACAAGTACTATGTAGATTTCTTAAATTACAGAAGCTAGTGGTCGATAGACTGCGGAGAGAACTAGAGTTGTACCAACAAAGGCTGAAGGCTCGCAACAAGCACATCAACATTGAAAATGATAACAGATATGTGGCACAGCAACTAAGGGACCATCAAATACAATATCGTAGCCGAAATAGAACTGTATCACTATTAAAACCGTCTGTACTGAATGAAATACATATTAAAACTGAAAACAGTAGTGATGAAATAAAGGAGAATATTTCTGATGTGGAAATTGAGATAAAGTTGTCCAATGAAAAGGAGAACTCAAATCAAAGTGATAATGAAGATAAAGATAAATATCAGAGGAATTTTGCTCAACTGCAACCTAGCACTGTGCATGATAGCAGACACAATTTTGTGAATGTCTTGAACAAAGTAAAGGAAGCTTTTAGGTAAGAGACCTTAAAATTTATTGCTACCTAGTACAATATTATCTTTGTATTTTACACTGTAATATTCACTTTACTTTTTGACAGTGAATCAAAACACCAACATAGCAATGAGTGGCAGGAAGAACAGAAGTCAGATTCAGATTCATCACAAGGCGCGGCTCTTTCACCGACACCGTCGCCGCCTCCACTGCCAGGGCCTGGTGAAACTGTCACAAAAGAGATCTTCTTAAGGTAGTCACTAATTACTTGGCCTGGCTTCATTCGAAATTATTGTAGACTTGGCAAGAAACACTATTTGCCTGGTAGTATACATTATGATGAGACAATAATTATAATACTCCATATACATATTGATACCAATTAAATGATATCAAGCTGTGAACAAAGAAACCACAGCTGTGGGTTGAAATTGAAATGATCTACTAGGTCATGTGGTCATGTGCTTCACAGATGTTCTTCAATTGACAAACATAGTAATACATTTAACCTTATTTGAATACAACTATACACATAACACCAAACAGAGAAACTCATGCTATATCATAATGATGTTATTATTCAACTGTAATTTTACTACTTTAACTTTTCAGACTTATTGGTCTAGTGACACCATTACAAAGAGAACTGGTAGAGAAAAAGAGAAGTGAGCGTCGCAAGAGATCTGCTACAACTACCAACAGGAATGAGTTCCTTTACGGGAGCTATGAAATGTTACCTGTGAGTATAAAACTACTTAAGCTATGTATGATATTGAATCACCAATCTCGATATAATACATGTAGCTTTACATGTTTTATTGTTCATTGTTACAGAAGAAAAAAAAGTACAACCAGTTTCCATACCTGCAAACACATAATGATCCGCCACAGACAAGATCTGCAAAACTAAGAAAACAACAAGTAAGGATATTTTACTCTATTTGTTTATAGTTTATTTAGTTGTTGGCGGTTGGTTTCCAGTCTAGCGAGATACAGCTAGATACTAGTAATTGGTATGACTAGTTGTCGGACTTTCAGGCTGCTTACTTTCCGTAATGACTGTTAATGTTCTAAGAATGAAAACTGAGAGGAAAGGCGTGCTACGTGCGTAACGTGCTTTCCACAAGACCAAAAGCTTTCATAGTAGACTTTTTTGGATTTTTATGGTATGAATGTATTAATTGTGGTAATTACTTGAAAGTAACTAATATTTCAGTCACAGAATAAAACGTCTCGTGAGGGCTCTCCTTCAGGATCATCAACTGAAAACAAAGGTAAGTTTTGAAGAAAGAATCAAAATATTGTTCATTTCTGCATTATTTTTATCATAAATAAATGAAATATTATTAGCATTATGTTTAAAAGTAAAGTATAAATTATTTAGTTAAAAGTCACCTCGATCCACTACAAAAGAAACATAAATTAACAAACACTTTTAAATATAATAATATAATAGAAGTATAAGAGGGATGAAAATCTGAACTGATGTTAATTTTGCTCATGTGCCAACAGGTTGGACCAACGGCAAGCCTGCGTGGGCGGCGACTTTGCCGGCTAGCTTATCTGTAGAGCCTGTATACACAACACATAATGCAGCACATAAAAAAGTGTGTCATGTTTGTGGTCGAAATGGTAAGTAAATCATTATAATCTATTTTAGATTTTTATCAAAATTGCTTCTCCTTTAAGAGTTTCTTTTCGGATTTTATCGATTGTTCCTTACATGTTTTCAGATGTGGCATCCCTGTTAGCGTGGTGCGCAGGCTGCGGCGTGTGGCAGCACACGGGCTGCGGCGTGGCGCCCGCGCACTGCGCGCTGTGCGGCGCCGCGCTGCCCGACCCGCCGCACGCGCCCGGGCCCGCCGGCGACCCCGACCCCGCGCTGCACAAGCAGCTCTACAGAGGTAACGACTTCACACTGCAGCTTTTACTTTAGCGGATTATAACATGTATACGAAAAAGGTCTGGACTTTTCCCATGATCATCTGTAGGACAGTTGAAGTGCAGGGCAGGTCAAGTTCACAACAATAGCAACACTGCACATGGATCAAAATCGCTTGACATTTCATGTACAATACTGATCTGCTACAATACAAAGTTCATAGCTAAACATTATTTCAGATAAATTAGCCGAGCGAAAAAGTTTACAAGAGAAGAATATAAAGCTATGCGTCGAGCTTCGCAAACTTGAAGTAAGAGCTGCAAGCCTCAAAGAGAATCTGGACGAGCATAACGCAGAGAAAAGACAACTGCTAGCTGATCAGATCAAGACTCAGAGAAACCTGCAGAAGCTTCTAGACTTCATCAGTCAGTTTAAGGAGACGTCAATAAGCATCCGCTCTACCTCAGTCAGCGAGTCTGGCAGCGAAATTAGTAAAAGTAATGAGGAATGAAGTGGTGAGTTCATCAGTTGTTTTTTTTACATAATTATACTAATATTATAAAGTAGTCAAGTTTATTTGTAACAGGCAATCTCTGGAAGTATTAGTCTAATTACAAGTTCTTACGGGTTTGACGCATTTGGTGCACTTCTCAACTTGTACACCATGCTCAAATGGTGAACTTAGCAACTGGTGCACTTCTCATATGATACACTTCGCAACTGCCTCGTTAGACTAGTGGGACTGCCTCGTTAGACTAGTGGTCGCAAGCGCGACTGCTGTGCATGAGGTCTTGGGTTCGATTCCCAGGTCGGGCAAAGTGTTATTGGGTTTTTCCATCAGGATTTTCTCAGTAGCAGCCTCGGAGTCTGGATTTGTGCCCGGTTGATGGCAATAGGCTCGCCCCCTATTACATGGGACTAAAAACATAACTGGCGAAATGTGGGTGTACTAACGGGTACACCTCTGCCTAACCCTTCGGGGATTACAGGCGTGATGTTATGTTTTATGTTGCAATCCGCTCAAATAGTGCCAGTGCCCAAATAGCTCACAGCGATACGTAGCAGTAGTCTAATATTAGTTTTGATAGTTTGTGGTTTGTAACACACATACTATGATGTGTGTGTGTACTATGTATTAACTTGAAGTCTTGTCGATAGCTTTTTGGTGGACTTATTGGCGTAGTCGAGTTTTAAGGTTTGATTTAATTATTTCTCTAAAATCGTAAATGATTTGAATCAGCGTTGCCAGATGACGATTATTAAAATTGAATGAATCAGGCACTGTCCCGTTTTTGTGCACCGGGAATTTAGATTCGTGGGCTTTTATAACTTTATAAAAGAAAAGGAATAATTTAAAACCAGTTAAACTTACAGAATAATAAATATAATTACAAAAAACATCTTATATTAATGTTTTTATTATTTACTAGCACTCTCCCCGCGACTTCGTTCGCGTGATTTTCCTTATGAATCCCTAACTTTTTGAAAATATAATATAGCCTATGTCACCTGGGGATAGTGTATCTTCCCTACAGTGAATCAATTTTTCAAATCGGTTCAGTAGTTTCGGAGCTTTTTCAATGCAAACAAACAAACAATCAAATCTTTCCTCTTTATAATATTATAGTATAGAAGCATAGATAAAGCGGAACGCTTTTGAAGAATAAAATTAATCCCGATTTTTTTACTTGAAGGATTCAAAATCCTGATTTGTTTGAAACAATATCTGGCAATGATGATTTGATTAAACAAAGTTGATCTTTTAACGTAATAGTAACTTTCATTGTTGCAGCTTGAAGGGCCGATAGCGTCTCTCCGTGTTTGTGATTCGTGATCAGTCTGTTGTCAGTGTGATTGTTCAACAATCGTGAATAAATAGTAGGTAATTGTAACGTTCGTGAATAAGTAATGGAGTTTCAGTAGTTTGAATAGTTTGAAATATGATGTTACGAAATGTAGTTTTGTCTTGATTCTCAATATTTTTCATAATTTTTATTATTAGTATCTACACGTGGAAACTTTAAATTAAGTTTGATTTTGTTTTCTATTTTATCAAATGATACATTTCATTTAGAATTTAATTGTAACTATTCTCTTTAGAGTTTAATAGTATTTGATTTGAAAAATATTAACGTTGATTTCGAAATGAGGAAGTGAAATTAGTTTGTAGGTTCGGAATGTGTGTTTATATCATGATTGTTCTCAATCAAACGGAAGGATAAATCAATTTTATTAAATAAAATCAAATGATTAGCCAAATGTGAAGTGTTCAGTATTTGATTCCTAGTAGCGTAGAATGTAGTAATTGTCAGTTATTTTGAAAATGAATTTTGTTTCGACGTGGTTCCGTCTGCTGAGCTTGAATTTTAAGCGTTGTTTGTAATATATTTAGTTAAAGTTGTTTGTTTAATCAAGTGTCCGTCCTTTTCTAATTTAAAATATTTTTACAATACAAGAAGAAAAGAAAGCTACGATTTTATAAAATATTAGACCAAACAACGTTTAATATTCGTATGGACAAATGGATACTGTCCATAAGTCAATTCAACCTTTATTGTTCTCTGTGATATGATTCTTTTTCAATAGGTTGTTGAGAGTACAAATGTACTTTGTATATGAATGAAACCTTTAATTGTAAAACCCAATGTAAATAAATATTCGTAAATTGGTTAAAAACTCTTTTATTTATTTATATTTAAGACTACATATCAAACTCATTAACTGATTTGAATAAAAGACTAATAATTTTCGGTTGAACTATAATATTTCTAAAACTTTCTTTCCTTTCAACGCATCCCTGCGTAACTCATTAAAGCTGTGTTCTAGCAACTGCAATTCGTATTTCGTAAGGGAGGTGTACCTTTCCATCTCCATAATACCTGTGTGGTTGATATGTACCAGTCCTCCAAAGTATGCCGTCCCAAAGTCATTGTTTTCTATAAATGCGTTTACTTTGGCTTGCCGTCCGACCAAGGCATCGAGTATACTACGAGTAAAAAGCAGTACGCTGTATGCTACTGACAGAATTGGTGGAAATCCCCTATTAGCTTTTATCATATCTTCATCAAACTTACGAAACTTCGCAGTGAATTCCTGGGACATTACTTCATCAAAATCTATAGAAGGCTGGCTTTGAGAGAGTAGAGGTATAACAGTCTTTTCAGAATGCCCTCCGATCACAGGTACCGTGCACGTGTGAGGGTTAAAGTGATTCAGTGCCGCGTACATTGATTGAGCACGTAAGGAATCCAAGCCAGTAATACCGAATAGTTTCTTGGGGTCATAATCTCCATGGTTTCTCAGGATCTCGGCGGCCATCGGCACGAGACAATTTATTGGTTCCGTAGCGATTCCTAAAAAAGGCATGCGTGGCATTTTGGCTACCTCCAAGGCTAACGTTTTTACAAATTCTGTATTTGCGGACAGCCATAGATGTTCTGAAATGCCGGGCTTCCGTATGAGTCCACCGACGCCTAAAACAATACTAGCATTTGCCAGGGCCGTTTCAAGGGTGTCTTCTCCTGTGTACCCTCGTATTTTAGTCTCGGAGGGTACATGCGACAAGTCCAATATAACTCCGGGTGTCTGTCCTCGAGTATCATGAATTACAAGCTTACTGATAGCTGGTTGTGAACGTAGCAGCAAACACAGTGTTTGTCCGATGTCGCTCGCACCTCCTGCCACAGTAACTTGATAATTCCTTTTGGTTGTATAAAATGGATGCAAAACTTTTCTGGTGATTAGCTTGTACATTTTGATGGAAAGTATTGATACCTAAGATTTACATCATAAAACGATCTACTAGCGATTTGTAGTTTGTAGTTTTGAATTTTTTGGGATTTTTAAATTAAATTTTTATACAAAATTCAATTTGACGTTCAGTTACTCCATTTCGGTTATAGAGATATACCAGGATGTACCTACCTATAGAGAATTGAACATGCTCCTTTCTAAACGAAAAAGAGTACCTACCTAGGTACCTATTAATTGTTTTAACGTGGCCTGCCTGCCATTTGGAGTCATAGTTACATAATTGAAATAAGGTTCATAAAAATGCAATGGAGTGCTACTACTATTCGGCGGCTATTTTGTGTGGCAGCTTTATTCGTTAATACGGCGTAGGTCATAGATACATGTCAATGGTTCCAACATTTCAATAGCGGCTGTTGTTGCTGTTGATAGCTGTTGTAAAGAAAACGATGAAGTCCGAATATAAGCAGGTTTTAAATTAAAATCACATGTCTAAGGACAAATTAGATTTTACCTACTTGCATGCCGTTTCATCCTCAGAGAAGGTGAATTTTGAAAAATCGTTTTTAACGGACGTCTACTAACTATTAGCTACCGCCCTGCCAAACATCTTCATACATCAAGCGGTTTTTGATATTTCGTGATGAGTGAGTGAGTTAGTGCACTCACTCACTCACTCATCACGAAATGTCAATATATTTACATACATTTAGAAAACTTGAAGATTAGATAGATTTAGATAAATTGTAATTGAAATAAAAAACGAATGAATGTCGAGATGGTCCAGACTAGTGGGTACGATTCCGGGTAGACCGTACAAATGCACTGCACCAAGGCGCAGGAAAACAGAATTAACTAAGCTCTTTTTTATCTCATATTTTATTGACAGAGACTAAATCGGCAGAAATGCTGTACTTCAACATTACTGTACATGTTTAACATGCAAAAGGACAGTGGGAAGTCCAGACACTATATCTACTACTTTATCCGGCTTTACTTAAGCGTTTTGTACATTATGGTGTAAGACTTCATTGGTTCTTGACCTCAAGTCATAGAGGAAAGCAATATTATGTTCAAGATCTCTGATGTTGGCAACAAAGTCAATACCTACAACCTTAGATAAATATCCGTCAATAACATCTTTTTATTACAATGTAAGAACTAAAAATTCGAAGTCTATTAAAATTCTGTAAAAAATACTGCAATCTCAAGTCACAATGTTGAAAATGGCCACACGTTTATTTAATACAAAAATTTTGCACACGAAGTTAAAATCAGTAAGAAATATTCAAGTTTCCGTCATTGGCGCTGCAGGAGAAGTAGGAGCAAATGTGTCTCTTTTGTTCAAACAGAATCACAAAATAAAAAAGCTGCAGTTGTATGATAACGACGATAAAATAATAGGATCTGCCATAGAATTGAATCATTTACCAGGAGGCCCGCACGTAAGTGGGTTCGCGGGTGATAATCTGCGCGCTGCGATTCGATCCTCACAACTAATCGTGATGCTGAACAGAGTGTCCCGCAAGCCAGGAGAAACGCGACAACAAATGATTGCTGCTAATGCTCCCGCTTTGCAAAAGCTTTGTCGGGCAATAGCTGACGAAAACCCTGAAGCGTTCCTTGCCATTGCAACTAACCCTGTAAATTCTATGGTTCCTTTTGCTAGCTCACTTTTATATAAATATGGCGCGTATAACCCCTTTAAGGTTTTTGGCATAACACAAATAGATACTGCTAGGGCCCGCACTTACACTGCAAACGCTTTGAAGGTCAGCGCCCATAAATTGTTCTTTCCAGTTATAGGAGGACATTCAGACGAGACAGTCATACCTTTATTTTCATATATCAAGCCAATCGAATATACTGTAGGTCCCTATCAAGCAGAATCATTGACGCAACTTGTGAGAAGATCAGGGACAGAAATAGTATTTCAGAAACGAGGTTATGAATCCGCGGTGCTTGGGGTCGCCTGGTCCATCAATGAATTTTGTAATACTATATTTGATGCTATTTGTGGTAGTCACGTTGTAGCAACTTGCTATACCTCCAATCCACAATTTGGAACAAGATTCTTTGCAGGCCCCACTACTATAGGACCGGACGGTATAATAAGAGCATACCAAGATTTTTCCTTTAATGACTATGAAACGTTCCTCGTAAATACTACAGTCCCTATTATAAACCAAGATGTTAGTCTTGGAGAAAATTATGTTAAGCATATAGAAACTGGTAGAAAACTGTTGTAATTTATTTTCTAAGTAAGTAGTAAGTACTGTTATAATTTACAGAGTTTTAATAAATTTGAAATCAATAAAAAATATATAACCTACCTACCTACTCTATTTGTTTCTTTTTTTAAGTAAAAAAACTTTTAGGATTATTAACACTAAAAACATTTTTAGGAATGTTAAATTCAAAACACTGCCAGCCTCGTTGGTCTAGCTAGTGTTCGCAAAGCGCGACTGCTGAGCATGAGGTCTTGGGTTCGATTCCCAGGTTGGGTTTTTTCTGGTAGCCTCGGAGTTTGGATTTGTGCTCGGTTGATGGCAGTAGGCTCGCCCCTTATTGTAATAATAAGACTTAAACATAATTGGCGAAATGTGAGCTATTGGGTACACCTCTGCAAAACCCTTTGGGAATTGCAGGCGTGATGTTATGTTATGACGTTGTGTTTTCAGCGACAATTCAATTTGAAATTAACTACTATTCCATATAGCGCGATAGTATACATAGGTATCTACAAATTCAATTCTAATCTTTTTGGTAAGTGCAAACCAAACATTCTAGAAACCATTGAGACAGCTATAGGAATGGCGAGCACATAATCGAAGCTGACGTGTGCAGCGTTCGGTTGTAACGGTCCAATATCGGACAAATGGCGAGGTGGTGACGCAAAGCGGCCATCTGAGTCGCATCTCATTCGGAGAACATTGTAACTGAGTGCCTTGTTCCTCTTACAACGGAGAACGATATGGCTACGTTCACATTAAGGCATTCTGTTAAAGCCATTTCATGTGATTCGTGTCGGAATATTCAGATAAGTTATCATTTTAGTTTTTAACAGCATAATATTGAATTATGAATTTCGGTTATCCGCGGAGTTTTAATTTTTTGGCGCGGAAACCTAATTATTTTTATTAGGTTTCACTTTATAATATCAGCTAATTATCTGCCAGTAAAAGTCCCGTCAAAATCGGTCGAGCCGTTTCGGAGGTTAGCCGGGACAAACAAAGACAAAAAATTTGAGTTTTATTGTTGTAAGTGTCAAATATTACGTGTATTTCATATTCATATGCATTTAGTAAAAGTTATTTAGATATTACAAACATACACTTCAATTTTGTTTATTTGTGTAGATTTGACACTCATGGTTTTCTTTGGGTAAGTAAAAGATTAGGAAGCGACTTTGCTGTAACTAGCTGTAAAACAAAGTAACCTACAGAAATTCATTTCAGTTGTTGTCATTCAACCGTAGTAGCAACGTTTTTTAAAAGAATAATTTTGATATTCAGTCGACAAGTGGCGGAGATATCGGTGGACATAAATATATAAAAAAAACGATACATCCGCACATAGAACCTCTTCCATTTTTTTGAAATTGGTTAATAACACACACATATTTTTTCACAAATATTTATTCACAAATATTGATCTACCTACTTGATTATTTACAGCAAAAAATGTGTGTAAAACAATACGCATTAAAAGACCTTGCGCTCACCAGATGTGTTAAAATTTACTTCCCAATATAATTTGATGTGATCCTAAGTTTAACAGGCGGGGAACGTTCTCAGCTCGGTGCAACCGCAAATAAGGATCGTAACGACAGGGTTAACTTTAAGATAATCGCTGAGCGGCCATACGGGTCCGCCGCGGCGTTACATTGAGTTTAATGCCTTTCGGTCTTGACGACCGCCGACTGACGGTGTTAACTTGAGGGAGGGTTAAGGGTCTAGAGACCGGTGATTACACCTCTGTAAGGACCATTTATTGCCACTACACTGTTTGTGATTGCCTGTGTGCTACATTAACGTTTGGCTTTATTTTACAGACATTATAAAGTCATCTGTGGCCGTGATGAGGTGGGATATCACCAGGCTGTTGTTCCGGTTGTTAGGTCCTATGAAATTGTGAAGTTAATTATGAAGTTGTATGAAAATGATATTGCCAGCCTTAAATAGTGACAGTGCCTTCCTATGGCAAGGTTTGAATTATCATAAAGGACATTTCCTGTCAGTTCTTTACTGAAAATAGGTCAGTCCATCTTTTAAAAGTGGTCTGTATTCTCAGTCTGAAATATTCTATTTTCAAAATTTCTTTTTTTTTCCATATATTATTCGAATAGTATCTCCACTAGATCCAGATCCACATGAACATAGGCACCTCCGTGTATAACCCGTTGGTACCTACAGAGTATTTTATCCGAAAATCGAATCCGTGATGCGAAGCCTTTGCGTAAGACCTGACGCTGACGCAGGTGACTCGTAAATTCAGTCACTGTACCAAACATCGAAGGTTTGTTTTTGATAAATTGAGCAAATAAGTTTGACGTTTTTGGTCATCTGCAGACCATGTAGGCAATAGTCAGAACTAGAAACGGATTTTGGGAACTTAGGCGTCCTGACGTCTCTATGGTAGGCAACTACCCACAGCAAGCGGAAGATATAGTTATGATGATTAGTGATATAATCGATGTTATCTCTTCATGAATAAAAAGTGATACTTCATTGAATGTCATCGCGTTGCATATTTAAATTTCAATCTACCCAGACATGAGATATTTGAATGGACGGTAATTATCATAACTTCCTAACTTGCTGTAATGTACTCAACAAGTTATCAGATCAATCACGATGGCTATCAACGCTCGTGCTTAGATTTTATCAATTTATTAAGAACCTGTTCGTTCCTAATGTTGTTATTCCGCATTTTAATTACATTGAGTTGTTGGGTAGTAGAAGTAGTGCATACCGGGACTTGTATTGAATTACCTTCGTATGTCGTCCAACGTCGACGAAGGCGACGTGGTACAGAGATTAATCGAGTGCGAGGTCTTGTTTTTGATTCTTAGGTTGCCTTGCCAAGCGTTATTAGGTTGTTCTATTAAGAAATTGTCTGAGTAAAGCAGCCTGTGGTTCGGAGCTATGCTTGGTAAATGGTTGTAGACTCGCCTTGTAACCTTGTTAGGACTTCATTCATACTATCACTAGTCGTATGTTGGTGGTGAAAGGTCTAATTAACACGATTTCTTACAACTACCTGGTCTACACATTTATATTTGTATACACATTTTTCAACTATCTATGCATTTGTATTTAAAAAATAAAACATTGCCCATACTTGATAATTCTCGTGTATCGTGGGTGCGTTTACAAACAGTATAATTATATTTGTTTCCGTGCAGAAATCTAACCCGCGACACGCAGCACAGCCTAGTAGACAATAGCTCAGCCACTGCGCCAAAGGTGCCATCTTCGTCTTGTGGAACTGATGTCCAGACTATGAAAAGTTTTACTATTTTCTTCAGGACTTTTCTGTCAAAACATACTTACAGACTTTTTAAAACCGACTTGTAGTTTCAGAGATTAGCCTGGTTAAACACAAACAAAAATTCTTCAGCTTTATTTTATTATTGTTCACATTGTTAATATCACGCCTGTAATCCCCGAAGGGTTAGGCAGAGGTGTACCCATTAGTACACCCACATTTCGCCAGTTATGTTTTTAGTCCCATGTAATAGGGGGCGAGCCTATTGTCATCAACCGGGCACAAATCCAGACTCCGAGGCTGTTACTGAGAAATTCCTAATAGAAAAACCCAATAACACTTTGCCCGACCTGGGAATCGAACCCAAGACCTTGTTATGTTTTATTTCATTAAAATCGGTCCAGCCGTTCTTGAGTTACCTATAAATGATGTAAATAACCCGAATTTCTTTTATGTACATAGAAGATAGTATATAATAGATTAAGCTAGATACTAGCGGTTCGTAAAAACTCCCAAAGACGAACACAGACTGGTGACTAGGTAAAGTTGGGGGGAAATCGTTGAGATGTCCCACGGGTGTCGTCTGTCGGCGCCTCGGCAATAGGAATGTGCCAAGTTGGTTCTATGGATACGAGCAAGATAGCCCGTTATATAACAATTATTTTGTAATGTGCAAGGAAACCCTGTATTACGGGATTCAGTTCGTATCTTGACGAGTTTAGATAGAAAAATAACTCGTTAAGTAACTCGTTTCGTGTAAAGTTAAGATAATGATGAATGATGGAAAATAAAATCAAAGTATGAATTTAGTCTTTATATAACATAACATAACATCACGCCTGTAATTCTCGAAGGGTTAGGCAGAGGTGTACCCATTAGTAGGTACACTCACATGTCGCCAGTTATGTTTTTAGTCCCATGTAATAGGGGGCAAGCCTATTGCCAACAACCGGGCACAAATCAAGAGAAATTCCCGATGGAAAAACCCAATAACACCTTGCCCGACCTGGTAATCAAACCCAAGACCTCATGCGCGCTTAGCGACCACTAGGCCAACAAGACAGGTTTTCAATAAAATTATACCACAAAACAACTAACATGCAAAAACACTATCGCTGCAAACAAAGCTTAGTAGACAAAGAATGCAGAAGTTCCGCAAGCGGGCGCGTCGGCGTCGCCTCCCACAAGTCGTTATCTCAACTTGTTTGCTAAACCCGCCAAGAATTGCAAATGGCGATAATTCTAACTACACCGATAAATCAGCTACACCCCGTTCAAGTTTTTTTCCCGAGAGGGTCCCTCCGTTCTACCATTGTTGGTGATTGATCGCGCTTTTCCTATACTTAAAGTTTTTCAAAACGTTCAAGAACATGATTGTGTTGCTGAAGTTTCGACAAGCCATCGACGCCGATGTATTTGGGTTTGTAGTATTAATTTGTCGTTTACTTGTATTAGACTAGCTTCTGCCCGCGATTTCGTTTTTGTAGATTTGAAAATTAAGCCAAAAGTTCTAAATTATCCCACGGGAACCTTTTTCCGCGATTACAGCTGGCCGATGTGCTATTCGAGACTAAAATCTTTTTTTGTGCCAAAAATCTAGATCCAAACATCCATCCATCAAGTCTCCGTCATAAGCTAGTATTAAATAAAGATTTACAATATATAATATACCATATTTTGTGTTACATTCATATCAAGAATGGCTAACTAACTACCTTACCTATGCTAGCTTTAGTAGGCATAAAAAGTATGTCTGTGGCAATAAGAGCAATCGGCCTAAATAGCAGAATGTCAAGAAAAACAATAAATTAGTGGTTGATGACGCCCCCAGGAGCCCAGAGCAAGCCGCGGCGATGCTGTGTCAATTTACGACCAGCGCTAATTGTCCTCAATTTATATCCGTTGCTATATTATACCTTTTAACTGCTCAAAGAGCTCGTGTTATATCAATACGGTGACTTGTAGGTACATTATATTTATACAACCTTTGTTTTTAGAAATTAGCGACAAAATAATAATATCTTCTCTACAGAATTTTGGTACTGGCGGACAATCTCAATGAAGACTAGCCAAGTACGCAGGAAATATTACCTATAGAGCAAACACAGGTGCACTCCCTCTTTCCTCACTCTCTCCCCCCCCCTCTTTCCTCTTGTCCCGGGGACGGCAATCTAACACGAGCGTGTAGAGATCAGGCGCAGGACCAACAACTTTACGTGCATTCCAAGCTACGGGTGTCACACCACTAACTTCCAAACTCCGGGCTGTTACTGAGAAATTCCTATTCCATTAGGAATTTCTCCCTTTAACACTTTTTACCCGACCTAAGAAACGAACCCGAGACCCTACGCTCAGCAGTCGCGCTTGCAACCACTAGACCAACGGGCCGGGAGTTAGCGACTAGTTGGTATTAAAAGGTCTACTATTATTTTAAAATATTATGAGCCTTATTCTTCTTCCATACATTTTAAAACGGTGTTGTACACCAAACTCTATGCAAGTTTAACAAGACTGTTCATTCCATGCAAGCGCAACGGGCGTCGGCATTAAAATCATTAATTACCATACGCCCATAAATATTCTATTTTCAAGCACAATTTACAAAATAATAGTGTTAAAATAAACTAATGACATTGTTGCGAGCATGCGAAATAATTGGATCCCAGTTATAGCAGGCGCAATGCCGCTCTCAAGAACACAGTTCCTTAACGTAGTTCCATGCTATTTCTGCATGCTCGTTATGCAGCTTCCTGACTCTGCCAAATGCAATTTGTACTGGTTAAATTGACATTACTCCTTGATATACCCTGTATTTCAAAATTTAATTAAATATCTACCTCGTTAGCCCTACACTTCACTGGATAGTGATTAAATGCGTTTATATTTGACACAATAAACAACAGTAAATTCAATTAGACATTTGCTAACATAATAGACGACATGTCGCGTATCAAGTATGAATCGAAGTCGTACCGTTTCACCCCTCGACTCGGCGCGGCTTTTAATAATCGATTTAATTGAGCCAATGAACAATTTAATTAAAATTCTAAAGACACGGCGTACGGCCCGTGGGATGCGGCTCGACGTGAGCTATGGGAACATTCTATGATCGGACTTTTAGCAAACTGTCTGGATCGCCTCTATATCTTTAAGTGGTAAAAATGACTGCTACATCAAACATGTCGTGTCAGTTTTGTGATATTATAAATAAACTTACGTCAAAATAGAATTGGAAGACACAAACTAGGTTCCAATATTCTGGCTAGTTTTTTGTTCGATTTAATCATAATGTAGGACAAGGCTTTCGCATGGTGCCTGCTTTGTCTTAAATAAACTACTACCAACTGCTTGGCATTGTTAAAAGATGTTACATGCTATTGCATCTAACATTCAAGAGTTCTTTGTCAAATGTACGTTATGTCAAATGATTAGTATATAATTATGGTACATAGTTAGTCACGTATTTACTAGGTCCGTTACTCACTTAATAACTCGGTTTGTTTGCGGTTATTTGATAAACATAATCATGGTAGGTACTATAAATTACATGAATATACAATTATAATGAACAATTTATCAATAACAATTAATTACTCTATGTTTTAAACTGTTAAATTATCTAGGCTATTATTGCAATAATAAATAGCTCTTGTATTTCTTTGTTTCCAATAAAAGTAACTAAGTCAGGGTGAAGTATGTACCTTATATATGTAGCTACAACCTCACGACTGACTGAACACTATGACTACACTATAAAATACACGTATATCTGTATACTTAACATACACAACCCAATGAGTTTTTCTTTGTTTGTTTGTTTAAACGCACTGATCATTTGAATTTCTATTGGGAAAATTATTTTTGTACATGATAGCCAGATTCGTGAGGAATAGTAAAAGCTATATACAATCATGCTGCGTCGCTTGTGACTATAGCAGTAATTAAAGACGTAACTTATATTTTTTCCACAGTTTCATCATTATTTCTCGTCTTTTAGAATGATTTCAGTTATAAAAGAGAATAGAATATTTATCATTATGGATCACAATAATATAAGATGCCACATAATGTTCAATCCAAGGTGATGTCAGATAATACTAACAATAAATCTAGGAAAAGACCTAGGCTTTTTCTCCTGATCGTTTAACATATCAGTGCTGCTGTTTGCCTATGCATAATGCATAGGCAAACAGCAGCACTGATATGGCATTACCTCACAAAAGTACCTTTGGTAGCAAGTCTTCTGTGAATTTTTGAAAAAAAACTACCTATCCATTTGCGTTCCAAAAATAAGGATACTCAAACTTTATCTACGTGGTTGTTTCTAAAAAATTTAGACAAGACACTTTTATCCCAAAATCGTTGAAGTGCCTGCGACATGTATAAAAATATGCGATTATTAAAATGTCGGCTGTACAAATGAGCGGCGTGGCACGCGGGCTATGCAGGTATTTACGGTACGGGTTATAGTAGATCTGGGGGGAATCATGTCTCTCTCCTCTTTACCTTATACTTTCAAGCCTTTTTTGCGGTTTTTATAGTAGGTTTATGTTCCTAGCAATTTGTATGAACTGTGTTGGTATTGACTGACTATTGTTATGTTGACTGCCTCGTTGGTCTAGTGGTCGCAAGCGTGACTGCTGCGCATGAGGTCTTGGGTCGATTCCCAGGTCGGGCAAAGTGTTATTGGGTTTTTCCATCAGGAATTTCACAGTAGCAGCCTCGGTGTCTGGATTTGTGCCCGGTTGATCGCAATAGGCTCGCCCCCTATTACATGGGACAAAAACATAACTGGCGAAATGTGGGTGTACTAATAGGTACACCTCTGCCTAACCCTTCGGGAATTACAGGCGTGATGTTATGATGTTATGTTTATGTTCCTAGCAATTTGTATGAACTGTGTTGGTATTGACTGACTATTGTTATGTTGACTGCCTCGTTGGTCTAGTGGTCGCAAGCGCGACTGCTGTGCATGAGGTCTGGGGTTCGATTCCCAGGTCGGGCAGTGTTAATGGGTTTTTCCATCAGGAATTTCGCAGTAGCAGCCTCGGTGTCTGGATTTGTGCCCGGTTGATATTAATAGGCTCGCCCCCTATTACATGGGACAAAAAACATAACTGGCGAAATGTGGGTGTACTATTGGGTACACCTCTGCCTAACCCTTTGGGAATTATAGGCGTGATGTTATGTATTATGTATGTTATGTATGTGTTGGTATTGTTGGGCCTCAGAAAACCTTATGTAGGTATGAACCTCATACAAGTCATACATTCCTGTGTAAGAGGTAGGTACATAAAGTATTGTGGTTAGGACTTAGGTATTCCGTGCGGTACACAGCTCAATAAAAATAAGTTTCTTCATTGGCTATAGGTACCTTAAATATTTCTCTGTTTACACCTTGAATATTTTTATAGACAGGTACGAGTACATGTTGATGTCGCAATTATTAAATAATACCAGCCTATTATTTTCCCACTTGGACTACGTAGGGCCGGGACACATATACACGATACGACGTCGCATCGTGGTACGACGCGGCAAAATCTTAGAAAAATGTACCAATTTTCTAAGTTTACGCCGCGTCGTAGCACGATGCGACGTCGTATCGTGTTTATGTGTACGAGCCCTTACAGTGTAAAAAATATTTGGATATTTTTTCTATTTTTTCACTTTCTGCTTTCAGGTTTTTAACTATTTAAATTAGGTACAACTTGTATAAATCTATCCGATTTTAGAAAAAATATTTTTTGCGTTATTCGAGTATAATCGAATAAAGAAATATGAAGCACTGTATCGAATAAACCGTTTATATGAACTGTTCCACAATGCTACGGGCTATTAATTGCATATACAGAAAATAGGGTGATTACTGCCCTTATAGCCGTGGGTGCAAGTGGTGTCACTAGCACGCGTAGTCAAAGTAAAGATAAACCATGATCGAGAAGTCGCGTGGCGGCGCGTGCGACCATTTCACAGTCACTTTACGTAGCCACATTGATATTTAGAGGTATCACTAATTTATATTATTACTTTATTTGCAAGAACGTGCAATATTAAAAAAAAAACAATACATGGAAACAAGAAAAATGTAAAACAAAACAAATAATTATTACAACAGACTACCGTAAAGTAAATAAACTATCTACGCTTGTCGAGCAAATTCCAATACCAGACTAATGAAAAAAAAAACAATTAAGTAGATACGACGTACCCTTTACTTAACGTGGAAATCGAACAAAGACTGCTTCGACACAAAAGGGTAAGGTATTTCTTGTTACCATAATTACGATGACCATAGTTACTTGAAACAAATGATAATTTACTGATTCTGCTAATTGGCGAGTTAAGTTGCATTTGTGTACTAACTGTCAACTATTCTTAATTTAAATCGTAACAAAAGAACTTTATAGGATCTTTGCTACGAATTGGCATAATTTAGACATGGCATGATTAAGACATGACTTTAAACTTGTTTACGAGTGATGTTTAATAACAGTGCTACGAGTTATTCAAATGCACACTATCGGCTACGAAATTGTGAGAAAAAATATGTTTTTATGAGCTACGAAATATTTTTATAAACCAATAAGTGTGCTACGAGTTTCTCGGATCTACAGATTGTTACGTCTATGCGCATGAGTGAGAGTGGTCGCGAATGTTGGAACGCGATCATTTGGCACGCGCCGCGCTATCTGCCATCTGCGGCCACTGTTCCAATCGGCCCGAAAACACCCGCTAACCGCCGCAAATCCCACATTATACGTCTCATGGACGTGGCTTTTGAACCCAAGTGCTGCACAAACAGCGCTTAATAGACCTGTATTGGTTCATTGTCTATTGAAGTGATGAATGAAGTAACCCATAAGTTTGTTTAAGTATGTTAATTACTGATTATTTCCATCGTGTGATTTCCATTTGTTAATTGATGTGATTCGTTAAGTACTCATGCAAGGAAATATTATTTTATGAACAAAACTCGCCTCGTTAGTCTAGTAGTTGCAAAGCGCGATTGCTGAGCATGAGGTCTTTGGGTTCGATTCACAGGTCGGGCAGTGTTATTGGGTTTTTCCATCAGGAATTTCTTAGTGACAGTTTCGGAGTCTGAATAAGTGCCCGGTTGATGGCAATTGGGACTGTAACATAACTGTCGAAATGAGGGTGTAGGTACTAATGGATACACCTCTGGCTTACCCTTCGGGGATTACAGGCGTGATGTTATCAATTGTAGTTTTGTCTCAGCTCCGTAATTATTATACGTTAAATATTTTTGGTAACACTATTGTTTGCGTTAACAATACCTAATATTTAGTTTAATAGAATTTAAACAGCTTATTCTAAAACACTATTGTAATTTTAATTTCATATAACAAGGATTTATTTAATAGTTCTTACTAATATGACGTGACGTGGTTACGTGGTCGTTTCGACCCCTAATCTTTATTCTGGTGTTAATGTGTTCGGGATTACGCACCATTAAGTTTGGCTTTGCGTTCAGTGTTGCCGCAAAATAAATAAAGATTATTATAACTGGGTATTGAGTGCCGTGAGAAATATTTTTAAACAAAACACTGCATTGTGTCGTAGCTTGTTCTCTATTGGTCGGGAAAATGCCATTTTGATAACTGTTTTGGATATTAAATTCAACTTTGTCCTAGCTTTTAACCTACCCTAGGTATAAGATTTTCGTCAAATGTAAGTCAAAGTCAGAGTTAAAGTTAAAGTCAGAGTCAGAGTCAAAGTCAAAGTCAAAACGTTTATTTTAATTTGACCAATTATAGGCACTTTTGAATTGTCAAGGTATAATAATATACATTTATTTTGATGGTATTCTAGTTCCGTTTGTTGAAACCAATAACTTTCATATCGTGGAACAGCCAGGGTCTTCACAAACAGTAGGCTTTGACTGATCTTGTCATACACAAGAGAAGCTTTGTTGTGTTCGAACAATGCTTTGATTGGTGAAAATTCTCTAAAAACAATACCTTTATGAATTCGTTCGCGTGATTTATTGAAACGGTAAACGTATGATCAAAACAATGTCGATTTGTTTTTATATCGTTCAATTGCTGTGATGGACACCGAAACTGATTCTGAATCTTCTGATGAAATTAGTGCAATTGGGTATTAGAAACTACTAATCAATTGATGTACTTTTATGACCTGTCAAAACGCGATTTCTCTATATATTTTGTACGGTAACAGTAATCTGAGACGTTACTTTTTTGCCAACTAAACTGACTGACTACTTAAGCGGTTTCTGGGCTTAAATACCGTGTTTCTTCAAAGAAGATATGTCTTAGAATTATTGGTTAATGGTGTCTACTACCTAATTAAGTCTTCGACCTAGATTCCCTTTCACCAAAACGTTTAAGGATTTTAGTCATGATCTCTTTAGTAAACGACATTAATCTTAGATCGCACTTATCATTTAATTAGATCCGTGTCGAGTGCCCTTGCGGCTTCAATTTTATTTTATAACGTCATACACACGTCTCTCCCTTGCTAACTATGCCACAAGAATGAATATTCTCTCGTTTATTTAGAATGTATTTGTTTAAAGACTCTTATTGCTTTCGTATAAAGTTTAAAGTTGAATGGCTGTCTGGTTTGGAAACAGTAAAATGATAAGTGTTTCGATAGCTGGCGTGCGTCCCTACTGTTACGGCGGTCGTATTCTATTCGCTACTGGCCAGTTGATATGGCAAATTAATAGGGCTGTCAAAACCGATGTTTGTAATTATCATATATAAATTTTTTTTGGAGTAAAAGAGTTACAGCAGATAATATGAGCAAAGATACAATGAATTGTGCCCAGTAACTTTTAAAAAAAAAGTCTATTTTCGTTTGCAATTTTTTAAAACGATCTTATAAATATTTATTCCACGCAAACATAGTGAATGTGAATGATAGTAATAAAATAATGTAACTTTAACATTGTAAAATTGTAAGACTACAAGATTATAATTATTTTGGCTGTGTTAAATTATTGGCTATTCCTATACTTTTGAAATATTTTTTTAAATGTTGGAATACTTAGCCAAAACGATTGTTACTATGCGTAAGTCCAGAATGTTTGTTACTTAAAAAAAAACATGTATGTGAATTAATTCAGGGAAAATAAAGCCATTTATAAAACTGCTCATAATTTAAAAGTTGGAATTTTATTTTATTCATGTGAATTCACTACTTAATTTATGGTTTTACTTTACTTTAATAAATAATTAAATCAAACAGCGTGCCAACCCTGAGGTAGATGTGCATTATGTCTTGCGCATCCCCGGCGGATATTAAACCCCAAACTTAATCACGTCCCTCTTTACAATATTAAACAGTCTCTTTTTTGTCCAACTCATTACACACTGTACTATTCCCACGAATTTAATTTTTTTTCAAGATACGCTTTTTATTTTCACAATTAGTTTCGTGAAGTAATGCGTTCACGCCGCATAATTTCTACGATAGAATGAACTTTTGAATGGACGTGTTCGCACAATAGATATAGTGTGCATTTTTTAATAGTCACCATACGTCTGTGGTGCCTTTTATAAAACGCAAATGGGATTGACAGTCATGGTGTGCATGAATGGTGGTTATATGTAATGCAGACTGCAGAACATTAATTATAATATAATGGTTGGTGTTCGCTATATCATCTTTTAATCTCATTGAAACTCGTCTATACTAACGACGAAAAAAAAATAAAAATGGCACTTATATTCCTCACGCTCTAGAATGGTGCCGGTGACATTTGTCAAACTATTGCTTTTTACTCTTGAATGTTACGGCGATTTACAATCATCATTGAATATTTTAATTGCACACTAATATCATAGTCGTAAAATACGGAATCAGTAATAAGTAAGTAAATAATTAGTAAATTAAATAATGTCATAGACTTAGTTAAGTATGCAATTCTGACATCCATGGATGAATTGCTGAGATAGTGTATATATAGGCATCTATATTTTCTCAGTCCAAGCCATATGACGCGAAAAACCAAATCCAGCATAAAAAGGAAAGTATACTGTATTTAAATTTCGATCGGAGCCGGTGTTACAGAGATGCAGATTAGTGACGTCACGTGTGGCTACTGCTCGCAATATCCTCCCTCACTGAGAATAATTGTCACTAATGGGAATTAACGAGACGTTCATTTGATCAACAGCCCTAAAAGGATTAAAAAAAAGACCATTTGCTTCTGTAAAAACCTGGTAACCAGTATTTCATTTAGCAGGTAGATGTGTCTTTCTTTTTACTTAGTTCCTAAATTAATTTAATTATCCTTCTCATTGTTGTGCTCAAAACAAGGAAGCGGTACCTTTGTATACTACTTTTTCTTTTCCTTTTTCTACTTTTCATGCTGAATTCATTAAGCCTTTGTGATGTTTTTCTTCTGAATATGAGGATTAAACATGTTGAAATATTTTTCCAATGAATATCTGAAACAAGGATTTTTGAACCCCTTCCCTTTTCTTAATCGGGGATGTCCTTAAGTATTAAAGAGAATTAACATTTCCTACCTCGACTTAATTTTGTCAATCAGCAATAAAGACTCCTTGTGGTAAAGTGCAACCGTCAATAAAATTAAGTTTGTTTATACCAATTGAACAAGAAATTGTTTTTCAATAAAACATAACTTAATCTTCTCAGTACATTTTCCGAATGCGTGGTTATACGGCGGGGAGTTAAGCTAATACGTGGGCCGAAGCCGGTGTATTTGTCAACGAGGCTGGGGCCACGCAATCTTAAAATCAATTTTCATTTATTCGCGGCTTAGCTTCACTAGCTCAGTGCGCGCCTTATGATGTGCACAGACTTAAGTATGGGATAGAGGGGGTTGATCTTGGTATTTTATTTTGTCGATTGTTCTCTAATGTTGGATAGAAAATATTCCTACTATTAAATAGAAAAGAATCAATTTCAGCTATTTGAATTTACAATTTAATTGAAAATGCCGAATGGACCAGATTATGTATCTATCTGTTGACTTTTGATTGGCAATTTATAAAGTGTCCGATGAACTGAAGCTTCATGCAACAAACGCGGGCGTTGTACTTTTTCAGCATTGCAGACGGACTTACGCATCTTCGTGTTTGAAGCTCTACCTATGAATGAATTAACTTCAGGAAATACCCATCTGTTCTTTAGTCGACTACGTTTTCCTGTTTACTGTGTCATGCTTGGTAAAGGCCGTCCTATTCCTTGAACCACAATGTTCTCTAATTATATATGGCAATATTCATGAGCAGTCTGGCCCATTTTCAGCAACGTGGCTGAGTAAAAAATGTCTTGTCTTCGTGAAAATTCGGCCTCCTCTTTGTCATTGCTAAGTCTACCTAAACGTATGGCCACTACTCCGGCGAATAACGTCGGTTGGCGTGGGCCGGCAAAATCTTTACAAATGTGGGGCCGTTATCGTGCCGGCCGATTGACCGGCGCGCCTCCCGCCGCCCGAACATTTCTCACTCTGAAAAATAACGGATTTATTTAATTTTATGGCCCCGCCGCGTGCTGAATGGACGATTGGGTAGCAGTGACGCGCCGAGGGTTGCCCGACTTCATTTGTTCTTTTTTCATGTCTTTCTTGTTTTTTATGTTTACTTACGGATACCCGTAGTTACGGACTACGGTCGATGGGATGTAGATTTGTTTTGTAATGATATACGAAGTACCGTTTTTGAAATCTGAATCAAAATGATATAGATTTAGTGTTAGCGTTGGCTACTTTGTTAATGACGTTAACGGGTTACTACGGAGGGGATTGGCAAGCTAAGTGTTAATGTAACTGCCCTTGGCCTGTAATTAATTAGCAACGTACTTACGTAAGTTGCATGAGCTAATTACAAAAGATAATTAGACATGGCTAGGTTTAGCTGGACTCTTCGTCACATTTTCAAAAAGTTCAAGGCTTAAATGAAAAATGTGGGTAACATACCTTGAAGTTTTATTATTATTAAGTTTTATGTCTTGATAATTATAGATTTAGATTTAAATGTGAATAAATTAATTTAGGTACATACAATTTGAAATATTTCGGCTAAATAAGATATTAGAATTTTTTCTCAGATAGGAAACACTGCTACTTTCGCGACTTGTACAGGTAAGATATATTATTAAGCCAAAAGAACAATGCCATTTCATTGCTTTGCCTATTTGTTTATATTGCGTTTGACGACCAGCAATCCTTAAAGATATTGTCTTCGTAATCGCGGTTTAGTTTTATGGCGGTGGACCGTTTATCAACTAATTTGTGGATTAGTATAATGCCCCCATCACACTGTTTACATTTCCCATGGCATCCGTGACTCAACCGTGGGGTATGAGACTGATCTCATTATTTAAATCCCCGTACATAATTTTTGGATGTCACGATGGTGTAGATTCGATTCGCACGAATTGAGGGATGTTTTTAGATTTTTTACAGCTTTTATGGATGTTGAAACTTATTGTACCCATGGATTGGATCTAGTTATGTGATTTGGCACTACTAGCTCGTTTTCGTGTTTGTACTGTTGAGGCTCTGGCTGGACGAGCCGTATGCAATTGAGATATAGACTATTTTTAAATAAAGCAGGAATTAACAGACCGTGTGTCGCCGGGTGTCAAGCCTAAACATATTATATAGAGTCTGGCTAGGGAAAAATGAGTAAATGAAAAGGAGGCAATTAAAAAAAAATTAGCTGAAACCTCCTATTTTTAACCTGAATTGATACTCTTTCATTTTCTTATTATATTTAATTACTTTTTCTAGTATCAACTGCGTTATTCAGCGCATTTTCTATTTTATTTTGGTACCGATAATGTTGTTTTTTTAAATTGTCACGCTTTCTTGTGGGTAGCTTTCGATAGCTAGACTTTAGCTATATAAATCGAAAATATTAGTTATATCAGGAGGCAGTCTTAGTTTCAATTTGTCAAAAATACTTATTTCTAAAACAGTTTTTTTTTTATTGGTTACGACTAGATTTTGAACAATTTTAATGAGTAGAATTTTCCTTCAGATTATGTAATAATCTGTCAGTTTTTAATCGAAATTCATACTTGAGTTTAATTGTTCTAGAATAGCGGGTAATTAGAAAAAATATTATCATGTTGATTGATTTCTAACAATTGCAACCTTTTTTTTCTAATTGTAATAGTAGCAGTCTACAGGCAATCATAACTCTTCACGGCTGTTGCGCCCGCGCATTTGTTTTTGTCTGTATTTTTTCTCTCGCACCACTAATCTAAACTTAACATTTATTTTACACTTAAATGCACCGTTTTATCATTCTAAGGTTATCTGTGTCTATAATGACCTTATTTTTTAATTGTCTATTTTTTTACTGTTTTATTTATAGCTAATTAGATATTGATCGAGATCATGGCGTTTAGGTGGTTTCACCAGATTTAAATTAAGTATAGGTTAAACCAGGGGTTCCCAAACTGTGCGCCACAGCAGCTCAAGGGCATCATGCGACTGCAGATACAAATCGCATTGAATGTAGTACAATCTTTAAACTGTTTTATTTTTTATAAATAATAGTAATAATTAAATTTAAAATCTTTGGGATTTTGTTAAATTACATATAAATAAATAATAAATAAAGTAATCATGACAATCTTAAAAACATTGGGATCTCATTGGGTCACAGTATGAAAAACATTGGGAACTCCTGGTTTACACAATGACGTTTGCGATTACTGTTTAATTGTATAGTGTTTTTACCGTTTGTACTTAATTTTAATTAAATTCTAGAGATAATGTTAAATCCCTTAGGAAAGGGGACTCCTAAATGAAATCTTTAAGTTGTTGGAAGGCTGTTGTCGGAACAACTAAGTGAACATTATTCAAATAAGTGAGGCGAAGTTGACGCAGCCTGTGCTGTTTTACTTAACGATTTAGTGTGTTAGGGCGAGACTCCACCAAAGCGGAGATGACAGGAGATGTCTCGTAATTAACCAATAGCATATTGTATTGTGCTGAAGCTAAGCGCTGAGCAGTCAAAATGACGCAAGCTGATTGGTTGTGAGACACATCTCTTCTCGTCTCCGCTTTGGTGGAGTCTCGCCCTTATACGTACTTATGTTATTATGTAGACTTCTTCTACATCATTTTATAACCGGTGTGCTATCTTAGCATAACACGGTCTACCTACTTATAAAAAAAGTGAAAAAGAAATTACGACTTAATTGTATTGGGCATTAGGAGCAATTTTATGTGCCCGTTCTCTTAGAAATTACTGCTAATCATTTTATAATGACTCTGCTAATATTATGAGCATGTGATTATGTCAACGTGTTGAAAGTGAATTCATACTAATATTATAAATGCAAAAGTAACTCTGTCGATCTGTCTGTCTATAACGCTTTAACGGCTAAACCACTGAATCGATTTTGATTAAATTTAGAACAGGGAAAGTTTGAACCATTTGATTTGGACTTCGACTTCGTCTGCGTCCGCGATAATCGACATTTACGCGAACGAAGTCGCGGGCAAAAGCTAGTTATAAATAAATGAAAGAAAGAAAAATCGATTAAAAAACACGTCTCTAACATCTTCTAACATTATCACAATTATGTTTCTTATCTCACAATAATGCGTACGAAAACTACAAAAGCTTACTATGAAAAGTTCATACCCTTTAAAGCCTCAAAGCAATCGAATCCAAACGTTATAAAAAGAGCAAGACAGTCTAATTCGAACAGTCAGTCAGTTAATTCGAGAACTCGTCACGTGATACGGAATCAGTTCGCGTGAGAACCTTAAGTCGTTATTAGCACACTTTGTAAACTGAAAGAAGGTGCTTTCGTTTAATTTATGCAAATTCCAGTTTGGTTGTATTCTTAGCGAAGGCCCGCTAAGCGATGGGATGTGAGCTGGGAGGTTCTTTCAACTGTTAAGCTAGCTTTGAGTTTTGAAGCTTACGTTTCTATAGATAGATATATCTGTGTATGAAGCTTAAGTTGATGGTGTAAGATGACGCAGACAATGTATTTTGTTTTAGTCTTTTACCCCCATAACGACTTGTTCTATCTATCAGGTTAAGCTACGTTTGCCGGGGTTGTTCTGTGATCATCTTTATATATCGAGATTCCTCCGTACTTTGGAAAGCACGTTAAGCCGTTGGTACCGGCTGTTATATGTAGGTACTTTGACAATCGTTACGGGTCGTCAGAAGCCCGAACGTCTGACAACCAGTCTTACCAAGGGGTATCGTATATTACCCAGATAAAGGATTGTAGAGGTCAGATTGGTAATAGTAGTTCTATTTAAAATACTGGTATTCAGTTGCATCCGGTTAGACTGGAAGCCGACCCTAACATAGTTGAAAAAGGCTAGGCAGATTGATTGAACCTCATAAATTAGACCCAGCTATGCGCCACGGCAAGAAACGCTTGAATTGTTATCATGAATGTATTACGGAGTTCACGAAAGCATCACGGGTACAGGTAACTATCTGACGATGTCATTGGGTAATGATGCCATTCCGTTTGTCATACCACACACTATTTTTCATAGACATGTTATGAATATGTACATTCGTAATTTAATTAGGTTTTTACCTACCTACTTCTTAGATGATTCAATTTCATACTTCAACATTTAATAATACTACTTACTACATGCTCGCTACCACACGCTACAATGTAATTACATACGTATGAACATAAATTACATTTCATAATGTCCATTTTCTATCAATCAATTCACCGTCTCAAACGTTATCCAAGACTAATCGTCGACTTAGCCACCTCTGCCGAAGGCGTCATCAGTTTCCACCACAATAGCCGTCAACAATAGCCGGGTTTTGCGCACATCGGCCGACAATAGTGGCGTTTACCCCACAACAGCCGCTCAATGGTCAGGCAACGATCCCTTTGTCGAAAAACTCGGAGGAAACAACCTGATAAGAGTGATTAATTGGTTTAAGTCGAATTCAATGAAAGCTTGGAACGCCGACGTTTTTTGTTAGTCGGATAAGCTTGGTTATAATTCTATTTGGAAAGAAACATTGTTCGGGTTTTTTTCAGGTGTGGAGTTGTATATCTGTAAATGGAAGCGTTTACGCATTATATGGAGGTATAAAAGATTTGTCATTATTTTCTTTTACTTTACTTTATAGTTTCAGAATATTGCGTAAGATATTTGAAAGAAGCTATTACAAGGTAGGTACCTACAAGGATTACAAAATTGAGGACAAAATTAGCATTTAAAAGCAATATCTTGTTTGTACCTTTTATTCACAAATGGGGAATGATTAATGCAATTTCTGTTAATAATATAATACAAGTATTCGAACCCAAACAAAGCGGTAAGTGTCTCAATTGAATAAAGCGTACAATAAGATGTAAACAGGTTCTGTTTGTCCTGCTACTAAATAGAATAAGAAATTATGTGCTATTCATCAGAATCAGGTTGACTATAATGAGGCGTCTAAGTCATTTCCAAACTAAAACTCGTTGAATTTGGGGCCTTATGAAAGGGCATTATAAGATTTGAACAGTCAATACAAGATTTAACTTTTTGTCGAGTCATAAAGGTCTTTTGATATTAACCCTTCGTCTGGTACAGTACGGCCGCTTCCGAATGAGTGGCTCACAAAACGCCGCTGAAAACGCGTAAAAGCTCGGTTGATTTGTGAGCGTACATGTCTCGAGTTACTCGGCAATAAATTAAATGTGTATAGAAAATGAATGCGTCAATACGTTTCCCCAACCCTGTTCGGGCTTGTAGTGATGTTCGTAAGATTTATCGATGAGTTTCGTATCGGACAAGTTTCATATTCTACGACTTGTTATTCTGACGTGCACAGATATAATTGACGCACGCATGTTGCTTGTTGTTAGCTCTTAATGATAAATGTGCTTCGTTGGCAGTTAGCGTTACTAAAAGGTAACTGCGGCAATGGCAGCCAATTATAAATTATTTATGTAGTATATTTTAAATAGAAGTAGAAATTAAAATTAAAAATAATATAATAATAAAGAGAATAATATAATAATAATTTTAAAGTTAAGTACCTACTGTTTATAATAATATTGTAATATTAAATAAATCTAACTTTACGAGTACTGCATAAGTACGTAAATAACAGTTAAATACATAAAAAGTTGATGTTAATTTAGTTTAATTTAAATAAGACACGTTACAAAGCCCTTAACTACGCATAATTTTCATTGAAGTACGACATTTATTCTTGGTGTGGAAATCACTGTTTATTGTAACCCGAAATGTATTGCACGAAAACCCTTGTGCTTATAGGCGTATGCAACAGTACAAGCACCGTGGGGGTTCTTCAAGTTAGGTTACAACATTTTAAACTTGTTTTTGTAAAAAAAACGTACAAAAAAATTGCAATTTTAACCTTTAATATCTCCGTAACCGGACGGTTCCCAGATACGGTTCAGAACAAAAAAAAAAGATCCCAATGATGGGAAGAACCCGTCATTTCTTTTTAAACCCTTTAGGTGTAGTGTGGCTTCAAGCTTAATAAATTCAGCTTATGTACACACTGTACTGCCTACCACGTAATAATATTATAGAAAGAGAGAGAAAACTAAATGGACTAAATCAAAGATATATTTGAATTGTAGTCGGTTTGGCTTTATTGGTAATTTTTTTTTTTTACCCGTTATTGCGATCGGCAACCTTTTTTTTTTTACGCAAAAACAATTTTATGTTATACTAAAATTTCATAATTTACTTTTAAAAAATATCCTACATCGATTTTTAAATATTTTTTCAAAGAAATATGTCTCGCAGTTCGCCGGCGGCGGCCGTATCGATATGATTGCCGTCGCTCCGGGTCACACCCTTGATTTTTGCGGGACGTGCGTTGAATGGATCGCAAATTGACACAGAACGCCTTGCTTTCGTTCCGATTTGTTTGTACGCAATTTAAACGTATTCACCTAAGTGTTAACTTGTATTATGTTTCAAAAAACACTCCATTGGAACACTGGAACTTGTTTACGCCAGTCTGTGACCATCAAAAGACTGAAAACTTGGTCAATACTAAAATCATGGTCAGTAACCGTGGTTTACAGGTTTTAGATTTCAATGTAACTGAATTTGTATGAAGATATGTTTACGACATCACTTTAACATTTTTCCACGCACATAAGTACCCTTTTCAGATGTAATTAAAAACTATTATGGTAGCCAGTTATAAATCATTCTTTATTGCACCCTTCCACGTAGACTTAATTGATTCAATGCAGAAGTGCCACCATAAAATTATAACAAGGTACCGGTCTAAGTGGAGAATAATGCATTTATAACGTTTTTATAATATTACTGCTTATAGCCGTGCTCGGCGTATATAATAGCAACTTAATGCCAATTTCTGTATCATTTTAGATGTACTTGCGCATTATCGCAGTCATCGTTAAGTTAATGGTGCTAACGTCTTGTCTTTACATCTATTGTAAACTCGCTAGTAAGATCTTAACGTGTTAAAGATTTATTTTCTTTTAGACTTTGACTTGAGCAGACGAATTACGTTTTCTATTTAATTATTCAAGTCCCACGTAATATGACACAATTGTTTTTCTATTTTAGTTAAGGTAATTTATTTCAATTCTAAGTCTAAAAATAAAGGTGGTTTATTTGGTTATAAAATAATTGATAATATGCTACCGGTTTTGGGAAATATCTGTCTAATAAACCGTCAAGAGGAAAACCGCATATCGTAGGTACCTATTGCTTGCATATGTGTAATAGGTATTATATAAGTACATATGGAATAGGGAAGAAAATTGGTTACCAGATGTAGGTAGTTATTTTTGACCTGCTAAATATGATGGTTAGAACTTAGTCAGATGTATTGTTTATTGACAGCTATTACAGCATTCACAGTCTGCTTACCTAACTAAAATAATTTATTTGAATGTACGGTCAGTGGGTCGTCTTAGGGGTCCTCAAGTACCTACTATAAATGTCTTGTTATTAAGGTAAGTCATTTATTTTAGTTGCAGTAGGCACACGCAATTGTCACAGCTGGAAAACCTGAATTTTTCAGTGTAATGTTCATAATAACAAGTTGTTTCGGTGCCATTTTGTACCCATCCTTCCATACTAAGACTACTACTACTTTTAACTTAATAGAAATAATATAAAAGAGGGTCAAAATATCATAGGGTTGTGCTTAGTCTTCCGACGGAGAGGGGTAGGGCTGCTTCTGACTCCCAGTGAGTGTGGTCACAAAGCAGGGCGATGGGACGTGTCGCCAACGAGTTTTATCAATGATGAATGGGCCATCCTTGGTGTTGTATTTATAATTGCGAGTTAGTTTTGCTTGAACTGCTGGTTTAACCTTAAGGAAAGTCACACACTGCATGATATTGCAAATATACATATACATTTCAACAAAAATCGTTTATTCATAAAAATGAAGCATATTGCTAATTCTTGTTATTGTAGTGAATAATTGATTTCGTAATAGAAAACGTGCAGTAATGTTTATTTTTAACTCACAACTTAGCGCCACTCTACTGCGTATAAGGAAAATATAGCGTATTAATAGACTCCCCGATGGGAATTATCTTATTGGATTATTTTAATTGCAATGCAAACGATTTCAATTAAGTACAAAGCCATTCATCAATGGACAAACCTGATATACATGTTACTGGCAATAAAACAAGTACCAATGTACCCTAACTACACAGTAAAGCAATGGACCGATCGTAATTTGATTCAGTATCGTTTTTATTTAGGCCTAAATGCGATACCGCGCAAAATCTGCCCACTTACAGAGTTAAGCGTCGTTCCAGATGCAAAAGGCCGTAACAGCTGCGACAGCTTTGTGCGAAAAGCTCCACAAGTGCGGAGCTTTCGTACGGGAAAAGGAAGGGCATCACACCCCGCCTCGCGCAGGCAAGGCAGCAGTGGCGGTGCGACTCGCGGCTTCCTCCCGCCGAGCGCACATTCGCTCCGTGGCGGCCGCGGCGAGTGCACGTACACGTCTCCACAGCCCACGAACCGGTCCGCGATCGCGACAAAACTTTTCAGTGCGGTGAAAAACATTATTTTCCGAATACGCAAAAATGAACAAGATTTTTCTGTGCTGTGATTATTTGTAACTGTGTAAGACTAATCGAGCGTAAGAGTGTTTTGAAGAGGCTAATTAGGGGTTGCTAGACTAATTGGCTGGGCCGGCGTTTCATGAAGGTGAGCCGACTTTTATTTCCGTTCGGCAATCCCTCTAATTGCGTCAATTAGTGTAATGCGGCGACAGCTTTGAAGAGTCGCTTAATGATCTCTACCACCGGCCACCGGACTCGACACTTTGAAAAACTATTAAGTTAGTGAAGTAGGTACGTACCTGCTGCTATGGTTTTAAACTAATTACTAATTAGTTTATTGTATGGATTACGACGCTTATCACTTAGAGGGATCTTTTATTTTAATATGTATTAAGTTTTAGATATTAATTATATTTAACCGACAATACATTTATATAATTATTATGAAACCAGAAGACTGTAATTAAATAAGTAAGTAGGTACCTACCAACAAAATATGAAATCTACTTTTTAATTGGACTTGGGTTTGTAGAATATTTCTTAACATAATATGTATAGGCATCTACATATTATCTAATCTGTTTTATTTATTTTTATTTTTGATTCAAAGTTCGATCGAATCGATCGTTTTAATTTAAGCGTTTTTCGCTTAAATTAGGCAAGACATTAAGTATATACTTAATTAATTTTACATGCAAACCAGTTGTTATCTTTTTAACCTATTCAATAACAGAATATTTTATTTTACAAATAAAAATATTGTTCAAATTTTAAAAAATAATCGGAAGGAAACCGTATCATATCCTGCTGTTAACAAAATAGCATCCACAAAATGATAAGTTAATTATTTTTTATGACGCTCTTATTGGTCGGGTTATCATTTAGTGATAACTAGTACAACCGCATAAAACACAATTAGTTTATACACAATAATAAATTTAATTCAAGTAGGCGTGTGTACGTGATAAGGCGGGACTCATATTTTGTAAGCAACGGACAATTTCCGGAGAACGTGTCAATAAAAGTTGACAACAATGACGCAAGTTCCGTCAAAGAGTTTCAAAGAAGGTTTTTTCAAAAAATAATACTTTTTTTAAGAACGTTTCAATTTTACTATAATTATCCCAATCATCATCATCACGCCTTTAATCCTCGAAGGGTTAGGCAGAGATGTACCCAATTAGTACACCCACATTTTGTCTGTTATGTATAGGAGGCGAGCCTATTGCCATTAACCGGGCACAAATAAACACTAATGAGAAATCCCTGATGGAAAACTCAATAACACAAAAATTAAAATTGCATTTGTTTTAATTTCTACAAAAAGTTTTTTTTTGTATGTTCACCTTCCTTTTTTGCAACAAATTAAAAACGTAACTTACCTACAGACAATAATTATTTTTAATGAGTAAAAGGACGCAGTAAAGTATATTTTTTAATTGAATGTTATACTAATTGGGAACTACGTTAAAAAATAATGATGTATGTGCAAAAAACATTCACAATCAATGTTCGCTGATTAAGATAACTTTAAACTAATTGACATTAAGGAAAAAATAAAGCATAAGAACAGGAACACATAAAAAATAACGCAAGTCGTGAAACGTTAATTTGCAAGATGTTTTTAGTGTCGAGGTGATTAAAATTGATTTGATAATTTCAAAACGAACTTCTTCTAGGTACTGTTTACATTTTACTCCGCGCTTTTTACGATTAAAACAAGATTTGCTGTTATAAGATAACTTTTTTTCAAGACAAATAGAATTAGGAAAAATTAATCGCCCCAAAAAGTCTATTCCTATATGATAAAATAGGTAATATAAGTTCTGTTCCATCTATCTTTTAGAGACATCAAAATCTTTTTCTTTTAGATACCCAAAAAAAAAGAGCAAAAACCTTATCTTAACAATATATTCTTATTAAATATAAATTCTCGAATGCACATCATTCCGTAACGTTATACATAAAAACACGACGAAGCCCTTTCTCTACAAAAGGTAGAGTGCGCCTCGAGTTAAGCTCAGCTTCGTTATCGCGAAAGCTAATTAGTGCTATAATAACATTTATTATCAATTAGCAAGAAAAACTTATCCATAAGCTTTTTAATTCAAGGTATAAATAAAATACTTTATCCTTGCAATTTTATTTACAAGATACAAATACGAGTAAGCAAAAAAAATATCATTATTGCTAATTTGCTTAAGTAATCTTACTTAGATAGTAAGAGTAACATTCCAATTAGATGAGCTTACGCTACAAGATTATTTAAAGACGAAGATCAAATATTAAAACATGTCGTATCTATGTGTACAAAGATCCTTATTACACGGAACTCCAAAAACAAGAAAGCATCTTTTTACTATAAAAAGACGGAGCGGCTGTGGCGCTGAGCGCGACATCGTTGTCCCAAAAGCCAATTAGAATCCCGTATCCGGCTTGTTTATTCTCTAATTAGCAAGTATCTCATTAGAGCTACATCACTAGCCCAGCCAGTGTAGCAATGCCTCATTCGTTTTAATTATAAACACTGCCTCCTTCTGTTCTTATAATTACCGTGCACAATTAATGGACAACATTTTATTGCTTATCTTACGCATAACGAATGTTTATACAAAATGGATTAACGACGCTCCACTTGTTTATCGGGTTTTTGTTATTTTTTTCAGTTGCATTATTATTTTTATAGGAATTCGCGATGAGGTTGTCAAGAAATATTTTACTTCGAGTAGGTTTTTTATTTTTTTACTAATTAGTCATGCAGTAATGATGTGTGCTATTAATACGAGTATTCTATTTTATATCAGTTCGGGTACCTCAGAGGATATTATTATACTGACTTACTATTTCTCGTAAATTGGCCCGCGTGGAGGTTGAAAATTATCCTACGGAAATGTTCTCCCGGGGTAATAAGTAATCGCCCTATATTCTAATCTTGCGCCAAATCATCCAAATCCATTCAGCAGTTAAGGTGATTAATACTATATGTTGTCAATGATAGCAAAATAAATATTTCTTAAATAATACAATGGTATTTCTTAAATAAAAAAATAATCATTATAAATTTACAATTGTAGCAGTTTTGTTAGAAATAATAAAATAAGAAAATAAGCATTACGGACACCATTTATAAAGAACAAAACCAGGTGATTTAAAAAAAAATTACACTTTTTTTAAAAGTTTAAAACCTCTTTTGTTCTGACGAGTTAATCTGAGTGCAGCTAATGTATCCGCGGCTCGCTCGATATTATAAAATATCAGTATTATTACGTCAAGCGATACCAGAGGATAATAAATTAATATCATTTTAATGTTCAATTAGCTATGTCAAAATTATATTTTAGCACAATGGGCTAGTGCATTTCCATTAATTAATTTTACCTAATTAATAAACCGGCTTTTAATTAACGTGGGTGTTAGGATAAATTAATCAGCGGTGATTGGTCCACGCTATGATCAGCATGGCCGCACCTCCAAATTTTCATTACGTCATAATATTTTCTCTTTTGATGGAATTTCAATTAAGTCAAATACGCCCGCTGATTAGCTGGCCGTATTACAGATGGTCACGTTATTAAAGTACGCTGAAATGTTTGATACTATTGTTGGCACTTTCATTAAATAAAATACAATAGCATCTCAACTTCAAAACATTAAGATGCTCACGCGCACAATGGTAGCGGTACTGGTTGTGTAAAAATCAACTATAGTTTTGATACGAATGTTATAATTTACATTACATTAATTTATTCTTTTCCATGCAAAGAATGTGAGCTTACATAACAGGCCTCTCCTTTTTATTTCGGTTTAAGTACCCAATCGCGTTCGCGTTAACCCAACTTAAAATACTAATTAGTCTACTAGTTACGGCAGCGAAAAACATATTTTAAGAGCGAGCGTTTATAACACTCGTAAGTTATTTTTTTATTTGTTTCATTAAAAATAATTAAAGTGACATGTGACCCTTGCGCTAGGGCTGTCATTAGCGGGTCGGTGCGGGACGCAGGGTCACCGCGCGCACTAATTGGTCTGGCTTGCAGCCTCCTCCGCGCCCGTACTACAAACAAATTAGCTAGAGAAACGGATGTTGACGCTGTGTTAGGGTTACCACTTTTTTAGATGACGGCTTGAGTGACAGACTGATTTATAGAGGATGTCATCAGAAGGCTAGTTTCTACTAATTAAAAACATTCATAATCTCAATTTCATTTCATCGACAATCAATGTCGTTTTTTTTAATAAGTGGCATTATTGACAGATATAGACTGAGATTAGATTGCGATCGTTCCTAAAAAGTTATTAGAATTGCTCCCCGGATAAACAGCGTGTATTGAATGATGAAACTATGTATTTTTCAAGACGTTTCCCAATACTTAAATAAAAATTCGTTCTAAAGTAACTTTTTAATTCAACCCGCATCTGTATCAAATGACAACAGCGACAACGAAAGTAGAGCACATGAAACATGTTTGTTTCTGATATTCAATATTAGAGCTGGATTATGAAACAATTTAATTATAAATAACTAACAAAATATGCAGCCTGTATTGCTTTACAAAAATATTTATAGCGTTTGTCCATTATCAATTTGTAATAAATAAATTAGTGAAAAGTGAAATATTTTCTATACTAGAAAAAACATGCAACAATTTGAACAATAGTGTAATACGAGTAAATTAAATAGTTAAATTGGTTATTGAGCCGGAAACTAATCGCGGAACAAAGCTCGCTCAATAAAGTACCAACAGAATAATTGACAGAAAAAAGTTAAACTGTTTCACTCACCGGTCCGGCTTAATTTGCAAATCCAATTTGTATCCAATAACGCACCTGTCAGTGAGATCTATTGAATTTTTATGATGTTATTTGATCGTAGGTAAGGAATAAGTATTTTTTTGTTTGCTGCACTATGGTGCACAGTGCTGTGGACACTGAAAAGTGCCATTTTAAATTGAAAGAATTATTTTTTATTAAAAGAACGAACAGTTAAATTTTTAGTTCATAGATTGGAACGATAAGTTCCCTTTTCAAATTTTCATAACGGTATATATCAGCTCCAAAGTTAATTATATATTTAAATAACCTCCTAACATAAATAATGCTTGTAAGATTCAATATATTCCTATAATTTATAAAAAGTGGTAGCCCTGTCCGAAGGTCACCAGTAATTAGGTTGTTGGTGTGGCTTATGTTTTTCAGCAACGGTGGCGGCGCGGCGCTTCCTCTTGTTACTTATTTAATTAGGGCTGCGACTCTTGTCTCGTGTTGCTGAGTTCCCCGTGTTGCATTAAGTGTTCCTCCTAACATTACACGACTTGACATCGTCTACTATTATCGATCATTATGACTTAGAAACACGCCGCGATAATTGGCCAGAAAAATAACAAATGAATAGACTCTTTAAGACAATAACAACTAGTTATTGTCTTAAAGAGTGGCTAATTAAATACAATAATACTTTACGATAATTTTATTGGAAATAGTCATGAAAAGACAGAGAAAATCTGTTGTGCTTTCATGGATGTACAAATATAACCCGGTTAGGTAACAAAACTAATTAATTTTATCTGGAGGTGTGTCTTAATGAAGATATACTTGAGATAATTATGTCACTGAAGAGATACTAAGTGGTGTTGTTATATTTTTATTGGCGTGTGAAGACATAACATACTTTATATTTGTATATTTAAATTTATGTGAAAATGTAATACATATTATCATAATTAATGTCGGGAATGAGGTATTTGTATGAAACTTACGATAATTATCATAATCATCTTACTAATATTGGTGCATCAGCGGGACATTTCAACTTTCTCTAGCAGTTCATTAGATGTTTGTCAAAATTTTAATCTCCATTTTAATGAAGCTGTAGAACCACTGCTACTGTTGTAACGACCGGAATGTTACGGTACAAACTATAAATAATAATCTGCATTACATTAATATAAATACTGTTTATAAACATCATCAGTAGATAGAAATGGGGGCTATATACTATTATTATTATGATTATGAATAAATATAAGCCTCATCAACGACTAAATAATTTTAATAAAACTATTACAGTGGATATAATTATGCAAATTAAACAGTAGGCATTTGTACCTACTTCTTGATTACTTTATAATTAGCTCTTATTTTAGTTGGGTTGATAACGACTAGGCATTAAACGCAGTCCACTTAATTACCATATTTTCAAACATTCATTACACATTAACTTGAAGTACCTAATAATAATTTATTTAATAAACATACTTATAATACAAATATCTTTATTACTGGTTATAAAAACAATCCTATCTAATTGGACACAAATAAATGAATAAAGAAGTAATTTCCTGTTCTTCTTTATTTTAAAAGGATAATATAATTATAATTATTTTAATTAGATATACATTTATCTTTTAATGAACAGGTAACACCTATAATGGGTATTGATTTTATTAATAACACTAAAATGTCTGACATTGCAACGTAACTCGGTACCTAATCATGCACTCAAATAAACAGCATCTGGTATTAAGCAGACACATGGTAGTCAAGTGTCGTTTTCTAATTAACCGACGAATGTCTACAAAGTGTAAATAATAATTAGAAAGTCGTCTTACTGTAACCCCTCGTCCCTCATTAGGGATGGTCGCCCAGCGCGCCCGCGACAGATAACCCCGCAGTGGCGTGACGACTGACGCTTATTGACGTCCAGCACTTACGTACGTACTGTTTGTACACAATCATTTTATAGACCTCTTGATTACAAGATATTTTTGTGTTTATCGACCAATTAATGACTTAATTATTGAAAATCATTTCTTAATAATTGATAGGTTGTTGTTAACGTCATTTTATAAAGTACGTACTTAGGTATTTGTGTTTGAAGCGTGGGTGCTTTAATTTCATATAATGTGAGTACGTCGATAGCATCATAAATTAGAGTTTAATGTTCCTGTTTTCTTTAATTTTAATTATGAATATGGGCTCTAACAATAAACCCTAATGTTTATTATTAACGACGACTGACGCTTCTGAGCCCAAAATGCACGGAGGAAACGCAAAATAATGTTTTGTTTACTAAAAAACGACATTCTAATTAATCGTATTAAGTCGATGAAAAATTTCCATTAGAATACTTCAAATAGGTATAAACTCGCGTAAGGGAAACTGGTACACACTGTAAGGATCGAGTAGTGACTGTGGATGTGCATAAAAAAGTGACTGTGTGTGTTTCTAGAACACGTTACCATAAACCACGCTGGGTTTCTCAACGAACGTGGAACGTGCGGGTAAATAATATTTTCTATCGATCTCGTCGACTCCCTAATTGGCTCGAATGCAAATACTCTGTTATTAGGCAGGTTAATTAAAGAGTTATCGGTCGTAATTAACCCGTTTCGGTACACTACGTGTGCCTATGGTTCGTTCGAAACACTACTAATTAAGAAATTCCTCCTTCATTAGCTCAATTAGATTTATTCACGTCAGAAACTTCATACAATAACATGTGTATATTATATTAACACGCACCAAGTTTTTAATGTGCGTTGTTTCGTATGAAAATTAGAAATATTTTGTTAATCTTAATGTTTTTTCAAATATTTGATTTTATGGGTATACTAATAGGTATAAGTACCTAATATACTCAAGTTAAGTAGGTCATGTTACATTATAGTAAAACAATGGTTATTCAAATAATTATAGGCGATTGTTAAATAAAACCATGAAATGAATTACCTATAATTTATGAACCATAGTGTCACTGATTGCGTAGGTGTTGCTACCTGAGAATTTAATTTTTGTTGCCAACCTAATTATGTGTAACCGATGAATTAGGCTTTATTACTTTTAAAATCATATTACGTTTTTTTTTTATTAGCAAATTCAATTAAATACTCCGGTTAGTCGGGTATTGAAGTAGGTAGTAATTGAATGTTATAAAATAATGGTAAGTTACCATCTTGTGTTTTAAATATCGATCTACTGATTTGTGTCTTTAGAGCCTTTAAGCAGGATACACAGGTCTTATGTTAGTTGAGGGCACCCAGCTTTAAGATGGGTTAATTTCGAAAATCATCCACTAGATAGATATTAAAAAAAAAATCTTCTTATTTTATTATTAATTCGAGTTTAGAATCATTAACAGAGTTATCTTTGAGAAATTAATGTGGATGCAAAATTGCACCTTATGGAATAATAGAACGTAATATGAAGTTGGCTTCTATTAACGAGTAAACTTAAAAGCCCTATGTGAATGAAGCTCAGTGCGCCGTTCGGAAGTCGCGACCAAGGGTTATCGGTAATTGTGAATGTGCCAGTTGACGTCAATAGACGTCATTATCGAGTACTCAACGAATACTACTTACTACTAGTTATAACAGCTGGCAAAACCAAATTATTAGCAATGTCAAGAACAGCTAAAGAAATCTTCACAAAGGAGGATTTGACACTAGACAACACTTTGGTCCTGCACAGTAATTTTATTAGGTACAATATTTTTTTATCAACAATTTTTTTTTATACAATATTTTTTTTATTAATCGATCGTGAAATTACACCTCAACCTAGCTTTGTAGCCTGTATATTGCACAGGGCTGAAAAGTATGTCATTTTATTAAGTGATTGAGAAACTTTTTACAAATATAAGATAGAAGTAACGTAGGGTTATTAATAACCCTAATGGTTAAAAAACAAAGTACACTTAATGTTTACGATAACCCTATAATGCCATCCCAACATCTAAGTCAAGTTTCAAGTGTTTGTCAAATGCATCACCAGACTTTTTATACCAAAGCTTATATGAAAAAAGTTTGACCTTTTTAAGATAAAGGAATGTTCGGTATTCCTTTAATGAAGAAGAGATGACATGTGCACGAAAAAAAAATTAAACTTTTAATTTAGTACAGTTTTAAAAGCATTGAACTCAAACGTAAAACTTTAAAAAGTCAATTTATACGTAAAATTAATCGGGAAGCCGAGTCTACCAAAATAAGGGTCGCTCGTTTATTGCTCATTTCGATTTTAGTGCTTTTTAAGTACAGCAGCCAAAAGTTTGTAACTGTGGGCTGGGCGACAGATTTTATGCAAATTCTGACATGATGACATTTAGTAGGGACACAAACTGCGTCCGTGTTTTACTTGTTTTGCGTGTTTAAGCTGTGTTAAAAAAACGTTTTTACCAAAGTACGTACCTACCTACTTTTTTATAAACACGTACATGCAATCATTGGCGTCTTCATTAGCTAGGTTCCATTACAGTTCTTTCACTTACCATCTAGATGTATCAACACAAGTCTTCAAAGCTGCAGATCACCAGCTACCAAGATCTCTCCCTCAAACGAAAATCATTCCACTTTCAAGTGTAATATGTAGCCTATGGGTTTCATTAGTAGTTGGTTGGGTAGTCGAAGTGATGACATAGTGCTCAATTAGGCCGTTTGTTTGTCTAACGAACGCACAGGACAGCTTGCACGTGATGTAAGTTGAACTTCATCAGCCATTTCTGTGATAGGTTCGTGGCCTATACCGATATATAGGCATTTTATAAAACAATATTGTTCATTTGAAATCAATTTCTATTCAGTGCCTTATCTGATTGTTGCCTCCTACAGATTATTGACATCCTTAGGGAAATTGCGCTCCAGTTTTATTTATACCGCGATTGATTGTTTTGATTGACAACTTCCACGTAGTTTACTTTCGTTTTACGTTTAAACCGTTTTCCACAAAATATAAAATGTTTCCTTATTTAATTCTCTTAGAAAATTTACGTAGTTGAAAAGGTAGGCAGTGTAGTATTCAAGTGAGGAACAATTGTTTGAGCGACTGTATAGAACTAATAAGTTTTGTAAGTACAACAACAAAGTCGTCATCCAGTCATAGAAATCGTTCATTTCCTGATGTTGTAGTTCACTTGATCGTGGAGTAGCAAACATCGGGCGGCGGTAATGAACGAGCGGGAACGCGCTCAACGCTACGGCAATTTGAACGTTCAGTGGGCCGGCGCTTTCCAACAGTCCTCGAAATTACTACAGCTCGATACTTAGTGCTTACCGTCAGTTGTTTTCATTGCCCACTTGATTAAGGATTACACAGGAAATGATTTGAATAAGCTATTGTTGATGGTGAAAGGTAACGGTTGTTCGTCGATGTGGATTTAATTGTGTCCGCTTGCCTTAGTTGATTTCAAAAGTTTCTTGTAGAAAACAGGATGTCTCCAAATTATTTTGTTTGAGTCGTTTAGTTTACTGTTTGGTTGGCGTATTGTTGGATTTGACATGGAATCATTAATCAGTATTCGAAGTTTGTGAAAGCTAGGTACATTTTTTACAAACTTATACTGGATATATTATATCTATGTTGTGTAAGTAATAGGTACCTTTTTACAATAAGTTTAGTATTTTTTACAATTACTTAGCCTAATCATTACCCAGTTTCCTTACACATTGCCCTAACTATAAGTACCTATCCGGTATCGGTAATAAAAAACTACCCCTAACTAAATTTAAAATATTGCGTTGACAAATACTCGTTCAATATTTTTAAAACATGAAAATAGCTGCGTAGGTACTATCGTGTTGAATCTATTACCTAACGCGGTAGAATTTCAAAGCGTCACAGTATGCAATTTAACTGGACTAAATCGCCGTCGGAGTCAACAACGCGACAGCAACGGCCGACTCGGATCGGCTTTCAATTTTGCGGAATTAATAACAGCACAAATACTGGTGTACTGGTCACTGCAGGGTGCAGAGTCGAGACTAGGTGATCATTCAAACGTGCACACGACACTTGTGTTCAAATGAAACGTTTTTTTTTGTAGTACCAATGTTTTTGTTGTTTACTCACTAATTAGTGTCGGTCTGACTCTGCATGGAAAATACGTCGCAACTAATAACCATTATTCATAAAGTTGATTGTCAATTAGTGTCAATTATTAATTAATAGTCAACTAGGTTTCGGAAATTCTGTTTTATTGAATTACAATCCCTTTTAGGTTACCTACAACATAAAATCCTTAGAAATCAAATACATATGATTACTCAGAGGAATATTGCAGCCAAATTCTGCTAGTAGCTCAAATACGTGAGTCGTAATCACTGGTAGGGGTGGTTTCTGTGTTATATCCGAGTTCTCTAATACCAACGTTGTTTGTCAACGCTTGGACCATTCGTCAAACATGGTCGTGAGGTGGACTGGGCGCCCAATTAGAACGCTAAGCTGAGCGTGGCTCACTACCAACTTGCGTCGACTAAAAGCACCTCTAATTATTATTGATACGAGCTCTACGTTCATTCCCTCGAGTTTACCGTACATCTGAATTTCTCTAACATAGGTACTCGGTAACGTTGCACGGTATTATCGACATTGCAATGTTCTGTACTTTTGTGCATACAATCAAGTAATTAGCAACGGAACATCAGTGTTTGTGGTGGTTTCTTGCAACGTTTACTCGTTAGACACTATTTTTTTATGATTCATGAATTTTATTTGAAGTATATAATTACATTATGCGATGAGATGACGGTTCAGGTATAAGGTTGGTTAGACATTGCAGACATTTTATTAGTCGTTAGTCATGTTCTTAAGGGAAATCGTATAATTAGTTATTTAAGTCTTAATTAGCTACAACGAGATGTCCACCGAGAAATCAATAAATACACGATAGATATGGCTCGGTTATTTAATAATGAGGGCTACATGGAGTCGAGCAAGCGTTTAACATTTATAAATATCTTGTAGTCTTTCTCAGCGTTTTTATACGAAAATTTTACGTGTTTTTTTTTTTGGAGTCAATTACTGAATCTGTAAAATGTATTGATGAGATTAGGATTAAGTACCTATCTAAGTACGGTCTGCAAAAGTTATTATACGAAAAACTGTACCAGTGAATTACACGCAAATCAAGTAGAAAGTATTTCGCATAACTTGAATATAGAGTCAGCCAAAGTTGCGAGCGAAGAGGACTCGAATATCCTGCATGTTTGCGTAGAAACGGAACAATTCCGTGAATCAATTACAGGCGTTTTAGCGAGGATCAACTGACAGCTGCAAAATGGGCCCCGTCAGACGAGTACCTACGATTTGACCTACTATTTCATACAGCCAACCAATGTTGAAGGGAAATAGAAATATGTAGGTATTTGTTTTTTACAATAGAAAATAACGAATCGGCACGAAAAACTAAACAAAAACCACTACGCGAAACTAGACGTTGTTTTTTTTAAACGGTACTGAATTTAATGAAACGAAATGATCGTTATGAAAACAATACTGAAAATAATGGCGTCCTAGAATCCGTTGAATGGTTTTTCTTAGTAAATGTGAATGACTGGCTTGGTAAATTGGATTTCCCGGTAAGTATTAACAGAAAGTATTGGTATAGCTGAATGCATAATGGGCGGAAAAATGTCAAGCGTAAGTGTATTAAAGTTGGGGCCGTTACCGCTGCGTGCCGCGGCTGATGTATGGCGGCGGCGGACAAATTGAAAACAGTAGCAAATGGCCCGATCGCGGCCCGCTAACCTCTCCACAATAGGCGCACTTCTTATTCACTATTTTCTACTGCAAATAGTATTATTTTTTAAAAAACGTCTTGAGATGTTTTCTTATAATTTTGTACATAAACAAGTACGTGTTAAGATTGTTATAATAAAAAATAAGTTTATGTGTCAATTAATGCAGTGTAGTTAATTCAGGTCAAGACCTAATTTTTACATATTACGCTTTTTTTTCAAGATGTCGTTTAAAACACCATGTATGACTAGACCTTTTCATGTTACCTTTTTAATTAAATAAATATAAGTGAACATTAAAAAGAAAAACATCCAAACTATATTCACGTAAGTATCCAGCGTACAATGTAGAAGGTGTTTTCTATTAGAATTGTATTCAATATAGAGTTTCGTTCGCGCAGAAAATGGTTGCGGGACGCGTGAGCGGCGTCCCTGGTTCACCCTCCACCCTACACAGAATAAAATTATGTTAGCGATACAGCAACACAACTTACGAATTAGCTGTGATAAACATGCACGATCAAATCTTTAAGTAAACAGGCACTCGTGAATAAACAGTAGAGGGAAATAAATGGTCACATGTTTTCTGGTCCAATTTCGGTAGACTGTGACGTCAATTATTATAATTTCTCAACAGTGCGCTAAACCAAATGTTGAGTTTTGGTGTATTTTTTAATAAGCTGTATCCCGTAGTACTTTGCAGGTATAGTCTGCCTAGATTTATAATATTATGATAAATTAACAAACAACTTACAAAACTTCGAAAGAAATAGAAATCTTCAAATCTAGAATTTTCCATTTTAAAGTCCGTATTCGGATAAAAACGAAGCAAAAGGAATATCATGAGGGGTGTTTGTCCCTCGCAAATATGTAGTTAGATTATATAAATAAGGCGGCCGGGATAGTTTGACCGATAGAGATCTGTGGGCAGCCCTAGCGGTTCCCTCGACAAACCGTCTTCTACAAATTGACTCAGTTTTACGAAGATTTTTTTACTGATGTTATTACGAATATGTTACGTAAACTTTGAACGGGTGGTTAAATTTGCAAAAGATTTTTGATATTGATAGAGTTTATTATAGTAAGTTATGGTACTTGTTTATGTTTGGATTTTGTTTTTAATACTGTTGCTTTATAGTTTATGGAAATGACTAAAGATTGTGTTCTAAATCAAATTACTCAGGTATAATGTAAAAAATTCTCACCCTTATTCATAGATCAGGTAAGGCATTGAATGTCGTTATGCTGAATAAATACTAGTATGAAATAATATTAATACAGGCTACGTATCGTTGTAATGTATATTTTGCGGTGTGGTTAGTGTACGAGGAGGTAAGGCGATAGTGGCGAGCCGCCTCGCCGCCCACGACTAAACTGGTTCCAGTTACGATTCTATCCTGTTTAGTGATACGTTACAAATTGATCCGATGACACCGCCAACCTTTTTGTGGTGCTCATATTCCATACAAACATAATTGACAACGACTCAGCTCTAGTTAACTATCACTGTTTTTACATACATACATTAAGAGCCGCCTCATTAAGTTCAAAATAACGAGGAAAAGCCGTAAAAAAAAAAAGATGTTCGTTACCATTTTACTGCAATTAAAGCAGTGCTTTTAATTATTGCAAATGAAATGTTTTAATAATTATTTACGAAATAATTTACCTCTGCTATTAATTAATACTCTTTTCTCAAATTTCACATTGTGTTGTATTTAAATTTTACTGAAAATAAAACTAAAGAATACGGCTACCGAAATTCGGCTAAGAAAATAAGAAATGCAATCTTGTAGTAGAATCAGACAAATAGCGGAATATCTGCAGTGACCAATTCAAATTGTAGGAACTATCGGGGTCCGCGCACGAGCCGGGAGACGGGATGGAATCCAATCAGCGAAACTAGTTCCACTGATGCCTATCACTAAACTTTCACATTCAAAGATTTGTTTCTCTAGATTAAATCAAAGGCGAATTACAGTAGCGGCGAAAAAGAAATATGGCGAGTCCGGCCCCGCGTGAGGGCGGGGGTGTCCTGCTGAAATTGCTTTTCAATCCCTCGGACTTTGGACTTGTAAAGAAGTTATTACCTTCCAAGGAGATAGCGCCGGGTCCGGCGATACGGATATATGTCTTTTTCATATGTAATATTCCTTTTTCGCGTTTTATTAATGGAAAATGTTTCGTGGGACAGTGCGGCCAGCTCTCGCCTTCGATATTAAAAAAGCCAGTGTCGACTTTGTGCGGCTTCTTTTATGAGATTGTCGTAAAGTAGTTTATGTTTCTTGGGTGCTCATGCGACACTCACGCTTAATATATGTTATCATTTATAACATTACGACTTCTTGTTTTATTTTCGATCTCTTCTTGACGTATGGGCTAATGGTCGGATCATTGGTAGTATTTATGTTTTCGATATCATATCGATTGCTGTAGTCATATCCATTAAATATTAATTTTCGCACTGCGTTTCATCTACTCTGTGTGGTTATGTGTACCTGTGTATACTGTTCGTTTGATAATGTTGCCTACTCTAATTAAGTCCACTACACCAATGTTTGGAATTAATTAGTGTATTGTTTAATTGGCATCTCTTGTTATCTGTTTGTTTGGTTTATTTATTCATTAGTGGTGTTTGTGACAGCTGCTGCTGAGGCAGATGCTATTACGACAGATTGTATTACCATGCGATTGTGTACTTTTTAAATATTATTGTTATCTTAATATGTTGTTTGTTTTATTAGATTACGATATTATTTCTAATGAACAAAGTCATTATATCAGCTAGGGTCTTTGTAAACATAACATTCATGAATGGTGTTTTCAGTAGGTTGATATTTATGAGTGATACATACATCAATGAGTCCTAAATTAGAGTTTGTGGTCGTTGATAAGTTAGTATTTAGTTAAAATATATCCATGTAATCTTCATTAAATCTAAAGATCTTATGCATGTCTTTCAATTTTTCGTCTCTTTTATTTTCCTGATTCGGAGTCAAGCAGCCCTAATTTGGGAAAGAAAGTGTCGTATAATCGTTCTCACCCAACAGGTGGCCGTACCAAGGATACCCGAATTATGGCAATTCAGAGATTCTTTCTTACATTAGTAGTTTGATAAAGTGCGATACGTTTTGATGTATTGTCTTCGCATTACATTAAGAATGCAAGACTTATGAACTCTAAGCTAACGGAATAAAGGTTTAAGGATCAAGGTAGTGCCGATTTATTGACCGTTTATTCATTCACAGACAATTAGTTTTTTTTTTTTAAACAGTGTCCTACTAAACTGGTTAACGGTTGCAACAAGAGACACGAATCCCGGGAGCTTTATTTTTTCTGTAAGTTACTAACATGTTTGGGTCTTGTTTAGCTATAAACGTATTGTAGCCAAAATATACTTCAATAGTCACAATAACTCGGAACGCCAATATTACAACATTATTTTTTGTTACCCATACCTTTGTTACAATGTATGGGGCATGATGGCATCAATCGCAGGCCTGTAGAACAATGCGACCGCTCGCCGCTCCCGGATTGATTACACCTGCCCGTCACGATTAATAGAATATTGTGTGTGATTCAAATTGAATTAGCCACCCATTGTCGAATTACGTGTATGTTTCCTACGGGCTATTGGTTTTGAATATTTAGTAGCCAATTTAGATCGTGTTAGTATTGTGATTTGCGAATGATGTTAATATGGACGGTGGTTTTGCGTCTTTGAGACCCAGATTGTCTGTAAGTCAATATAATTTCGTAACAATAATAGATTGTTCGTAGTTTGTTATCAAAAAAGAGGGAATATGCAATTAGTTTTTTCATATAAATATTTTTGAAACAGTTCACTATTTTTCTCTAATAAAAGCTTTATCGGGGTTGCAATTAATATGAATACTAGTTTAGATTATATTGAAAATCCCTACACTCAACACACGGAATTCTGTGAAAAATGTTTGATGTTATTTTTCTAAATTGCTTTTCATGTTTCACATATTAAACCATGTTAGTTTTATTTACAAAGGAACTGTGTGAACAATCATCAATTCTTTTCGCTAAACTCGTCTTAATTGTGAGTCATGGCATAGCGTAAAGGGTATGTCATGGTTAATTAGCGTGAAAAATATTCGTGAGAATTTCCATTTTCATCTTTGACCGGTTTTGTGCGAGATTTTGTTAAATAGTAATCCCTCATGGTTTTCCAACCAATTGGCCGCGACTGTACTCGATGTACCAAGTGACCCAATATTTGCTTAGAACATTAAAAATTACAGACGAGTGCACTCGTGTTTGGGCAGCTGCCTGTCTGTTGCATGTTTGTGCTTTGTGGCTTAATAATGCGTATTTAAAACTTTTTTCATGTAATTGGGGATGGTCCGGAAACTATTTTGTTTAGAATAATTTAATTACGCATGTTTGAATATGGTAAATGTCTATATTTGTTTGAAAATATTTATTTTGTAAATGAGCGTAGAGAGTAGGTGCATAACTAAACAATAATGACAAAACAAATATGTTTTTTTTTCAGGTAATTAAGCTGTACCAAACTCTTGAATACATCACGCAACCTTTCAGTAAGTTACTTAAAAGCATATAGGATTACTTTACTAGCAAACAATACAACTATTACTTCCCCACTAATTAGGTTTTGCCTGCGGCGTTGTTTCCGAGGTGTTCGAGACGAGAAAATTAATAATTGGATCCAAGAAAATACAGTAGGCGTTAGACGAAAATGCATGATACTGAAAATAGTTAAGAAATACTTACTGATTAATTAAGCCCTCGTTAGCAGTATTAATTGGTTGATTAAATACGATCCCTAACACATCTAATTAACTAACTTTAGTACTGAGTATTAAGTTCCAAGCTAGTCAGTCCATCTCTTCTGAGAACTGCAAATGCAAAATTGAATTCTAGTGAATACATTTAAGCATTGTATAGGTACATTGAATGTAAACATAAAGTGAGGTTCGTGGAGGATCTTGTAACGGTATACTGCTGTTAGACTAATTTAGCTGGAATATCATCCACGTAATTAATCCACTTAGGAGGAGCCACGCGCGGCGGTGGAGCTTTGAAACTGAATGCTCAAGTTGATACTTCGAAGTCTTCGAACCACGGTTGGCCTCGCTACCTGGGTGAGGTATACAGGCAACATTGAACATATATCAAGTTAATTTTAATCCTTTTTAGCATTCTTTTTAAATAATGATTCTTATTGATTCTTGATTTTTGTTTGGATGCAGTAAATTGTAGGAATATCTTATTGGAATATTTAGGTGGTTTTTATAGAAATTATATTAGGTATCTCAAAATGGTTGATAGTAATTAAAATAATAAAGGGTATTGTTGGATCGTGGTTAACCCTAAAGTGCGTAAGTGTAAAATATTTAGTACAAATTCAACTCTAGACTTCTATAATAAATTCTAACCTAGTAGTTTTATTTTCATCAAAAATGGGTATAAAAATTCGCAATTTTGCTAACATAAATCTTTTATCCTTGGAAGTAAATCTTTTTCTAATAGGTCATTGAGAAAAATAAACTTAAGAGCTGATCAAGAGATTAATTTTAGTTAAGTACTATATTATAAGTAATAAACGTGTATTCCATCATAAACCTGAAACCATGAAAAACACACAAGGCATATTATGCATATTACAGTCATTGTTAACTTCGATTCTCAGAAATTATTGACATTATTCAACCATTCACACATTACGTATTATGTCATAATTTCTTTTGTGAATTTATTCTCATATTATGTATGAACTATGCGGTGTTGAGTGCACAGTATTTTACACCTTACGATAAAGCTGTTAAGGTATAAATGTAAATGTCGACACCCTGTGATCAGCTACCATTCACATCATAAAACGTCAATAATGCAATAGCACTGTCGCACAATGAGCTATTGTGTGAGTCATTCCCTCTTCAAAATAAGCGTTTAATTAAAAACATACGACGACCATTTTTTTTTTATTGCGACACTTGAGTATTGAGTGAGTAGGACCCGTTGGGGGCGCGGCGTGAATGTGAACTGATTATGTTCATTCATCTTTGAGAATTCAGAATTAAGTGAATACTCGCTGATGAATTGACAAATTGATGATTCCTTTACATTCTTTTTTTTTTGTTCGTCATTAGGTGTAATAGAAAATATATATGTATTCAGATTGTGTCATTGATTTTCAGTGTAAACATAACCAATTATCTATCTACCTACTCAATAGAATTCCTAACTAGTTTATAATCAATGCGGCATATCTACCTATCTAAAACAATATAATTATCGTGTAAAATTTATGTGGTAGGTATTGGTTTTAGCATCGAAACAGCGCTCTATGGAAATTCTAGGTATGCTAATTATAGAAAATTAAATTAATTTAGTACTAATTGGCGTGTTCAAATCGAAACAGTGCAATACCTTTGCGAGTACAACGATTTAATCAAACGTCCATCATTGATCCAATATCGGATGCAAATTGTATTTTAATTATAATTAAGCGGACTGTTATACGAAACATTTATAGCTGTTAAGTGGTATAGGTACTCGTAATTTCATTACGAAAATGGTGGGTTTTACATGAATGGAATTAAAAAAACCCATTTTCATCCTTTTAGATTGATGTGTCATATTGAGTGCCATGTTTAGGTACAGTCAACTAAAGAGATAAGTATGCAGGGTCGTCAGTATAGTTTTATTAGAAACCGATGGATGTTTTTAAATGTAATTTAATTTAATAAGTAGATAATAAACAGTCCATTAAATAAGTTAGTTTCAATCGGAGACATCCATTGGTTTCTAAGAAAACTTGCAACTATATCCGACGACCCTGCATACCTCTCTTTTGACGATTGTTCATATTGAGTTGTGTTTGTATCTCAAACCGTCTAGTAAGAAAGTTAGTAAGAAAGTGACAAGTTAGTCACCAGTTACCCTTTTCTTTGTTTGAATTTTACGACATATTGTGTGGAACGGAAACGATGGCTTATTAGCACATTTATCAACGGTATAAATGTCTATTTCACTAATAAGCAATAACAAATAGTTTATTGCATCATAACATCTATTGTAATTTTTCTATAAAATAATTTCACAGTCAAATACAGAAGGCCAATTCTACTAGTTATAAAAGTTTAAAATCAGGTCGTAATCTCATATCGGCGACAACGAATGTCAAAAAATAATGTGCAACTAAATTTGAGGTATTTTGACAGATTGAAGTTGAAGTTGTATTGCGATCTTATTTAAAAGTTAGAAGAAACCTGGAAGGCAGCCTCAAGATTCTTGTTATAAAGTTTATAGATGACGAAAAAGTATCTAAAACAAAAGAGTTGACTAGATATGAAAAAATTAAACTCGACTTCGTACAAAAATGTCGTGAATTCGTTTTTCTTTGTTCTCGATTGAGATGTTTGATTGTTTCTTCATAGAAAACCGATAAGTGAGGCTTATCTGTCCAGTACATAATTAAATTAATTATTGAAAACATTGACACACATCAATCGTTATTACATTTACCTAATTAATTTGTACATGTCATTTGCTAATTAGCTCTATGTTCCGCTACTAGTCGCTGGTAACGATTTTTATGTTGGAAGGGATGATAGTAAGTAGAAATGGAGAATCTTCTTGCAAATGGATATTTATAGAATATTGGTTGGCTTTGGTTATTATTAATTTGGATTTGAAAGATTAGCAATTTTTACGTTTTCGTCTTTAGCGATCTGATATTTTAATCAAAAACTCTAAAAATGTTAATCCACAGAAAAATCATTTATTTTAACAAACACTTTATCTGTTTTAATCCAATCTTATTCGCTTCAAGTAGCTCAAGTATATTTTTTTTTGGGGAAATATACTTAAAAAAAAACTCGATTTCATTTTACAGATTTTTTTAAAGTATACTTCTCTAGAACATAGACCTCTCAGACCACTCTTAACCAATGATTAATTTAATACCGCGTTAACTCCTTCACTGCAGTAAATCAGTTATTTACTCTCGCTGTATAGCGATCAATACCCGTCACGTTAGCTATGTCGAGTCACATTATTCACTGATTAACCGTGTCAGTAACGCGTGTTATCCACTCAATTACCGACAACACGAATTAACCTCCGCTCAACTAGTCTTAGATTATGCACTAGATATCATTTGTTTAATACTACTGACGAGAGATCGCGGTCACAGTGGACTGAGACGCCGAATACACCAGACCAACGTTTTTTAGAATGGCTGAAATTTATGGGATAGATTGAGGAAAAGGTATGCGTAGTATGAATAAAAAAATAATTTGATTGCAATTTAATTTCTGTCTCAATCTGACAGAAATGCCTCTAATTTAACGACATGTCATTGACGTCATTTTTGACAGTGACTGTCACAGAGATGAATATGTGACTCGATTTTTAATGTTTTTTGAATTGGCCTTCTGGTATCAGTTACAAAAGAATCACTTATGTTCAAGAGCTGGTTTTTATATATGTTTTACCGGATTGTTTACTTTAGCCAGATAATTCAAAGGATGCAACTTTAACGTGTCTTAAGTTACCTATGGCCCACTAAAACTGTTTGGAAATAACGAATAATTGTTTATAACAAAATCATGGAAAACATATGTAATAAACCAACCGATTCTAAGTAAGTAGTAAGTACTAAGGTACCTTATATAACTGGTACCTGAAAAGACCAGCAAATCACTCATATCTTCTAAACTATATATTTCTCAATCTATCTTCAATTTCAGCGATGCTAAAATGAGGTAGGGCTGTCGACCCTGCGATGTTAGAAACTGAGTACATAATGAAATGTACTAAGTTAGTTACCCTATTGTACGATTCAGATGGTTCCGAACAATGAAGGCCTCATAATCGCGTGTTATGAAACTATTTCCATAACTTTTTCCTTTCAGCTAACTTAAGTGTGTCGTCTACAGTAGGTAAACACATCGTATAACTAACTAGCTACGTAAATCCCCTTCAGTTTTATGTACAGTCATCAAAAGAAATATGTATCCAGGGTCGTCAGATATAGTTGAAGTTTTCTTAGAAACCGATGGATGATTTCGATTGAAATTCAACTTAATTAAAGAACTGCTTATTATTATTATTTTTTAAATTTTGTTTTGTTAAATTACATTTGTAGCCATCCATTGGTTTCTAAGAAAACTTTAACGATATCTGACAACCCCGCATACTTATCTTTTTTGTTGACTGTACTTAGGCACTTCGTCACTTTTCCCCAGCACTTATTACAATAGTTTAACTTTACCCCATGCACTTTCTGCCAATTACCGTTGTTAGTCACTCATCTATCCACTCATATTTCATAATCTAGGAAATAACACGCGAATATTGGAAAATATAATTGAAACGCAACTGAATTAATATCTGAGCATGAATCACGGCGCGGTATCTACGCCACTAGTCGTTGTAACCGCATCGGTTAGGCATTGCACCAATAATACGCTCAATTAATTAGCCCGGAGACTGACGTGTTCCACGTACTTACCTAATTAATGTCCCAGAACCGAGCCAACAATACCGCTGTTATTATAATACCGCTAACTGCCACTGATTGAGTTACCTCACATAAACAATGTGCTCTAATACAACCACAATACGTTTTGATTAGCTAACTACATATTTATTATATCGATACGTTAATTATAATATGTATGCGACGACAATTCCCATTAATATCATCAATATTTAATAATGCAATGACGCGTGGAACCCTTATGTTTGGTTCGTGTTTACTCGTTCAACGGAAGGGTTGTTTTCAAGTACCGCTACGGAAAAAAAACGTTTCAGTGAACGAAATTAAAATTGTTTCCTTTGGGGGGTAATTATCAAAGCTAACTTTTTTTTTAGGTGTCGATGGCGTAGTGGCACAGCCAATTATAAAGGTTTTGTTGCTACGAAAACTTTCGTTCATAGGGACGTTGTTTGCCGACTAATTTAGTTTTTGAATATGAACAAATCAGGGGCGATTTTACGAACTTATAGGAACGATAGCAATTTCATATGTATCTGTCAATAAATACTTTCGATTGACCTAGATTTTTTGACATTGATTGTCGCTGAGATGAAATTTCGACTAGATTTTGAACGTTTTTACTTCACAGAATTGGCTTTCGGTTTTGATGAAACCGATATTTCACCAGTACCTCATACTCAAAGCAAGTATGCAGTTTGGTTTCACCATTAATTTAATAATCCAACGTTTCGAGTTTCCCTTAACAGCATTCGTGGTCACACGTTGTCCGATTGATTAATCCTGTGCATTCTCGGATCCCTGCTATGTCGCTTTGATATTCGACTCTATTCAATTTAATTTAATTAATTTCAGTAACGCGTTGTGCGTTGTCAAATTAATATTATTACGAGTAGAATATAACGTCAATAAGTCACCTTCGACCCACGAAATACGAGGGGTGAGGGGAACAATTTAGCAGCAATTTTAATAATAAGTCCCTGGTATTTCTATTATAGCAGGCAGGCGATCAGGTGGGCTCCCGCGAGGGGTTTAATAACTCACGATTAGCCTATTGGAATCGCTCTGAATGTTTGCTATTTTTTCTATATTGCATGTACGAGCGCTTAACTGAATGGAAATTAAAAATTGTTTGCAGTAGTTATGAAATAGCTGACATTATCTAAACAAAAGTGCTTTAGACAATTATATTGAGTTCTCTTTTGTACTAAGGTTACATTCATATTGTTTGTATAGTAGGTAAGTCCATTGAATTTAGAGTTATGAAGATTGGGTTCACAATTGAAATAATTCTTATTAGGTTTGGATGTACACAGAACAATTTTGTTAGTTAGTAGCATTAAAATTATACACATTTTAAGTAATGATAACTTGAATATAATAAATCATAAATAACGATAACAATGTTGAAATATTTCATCATTATAGTTAGTGGTGGCGCGAGTATTTTAATTAAAAATGATAACGCGTAATGTGCAGTGTGTCGACTCCCTTCATGGTTGGGGTGATTTTTAATTATTAAAATTCTACGCCGCCGGCGTGTGCCGATATTGCTTTGCTATGGGAACTGACGAGGTAATACCGCCTATTACTCGCATGCATCGCACTGATTCATCAATTACATTAGGTACCTATATTATTTGTATTTAAATTGTACGCAGATGCAGGCCTAGGATTAAACGTTGGTGAATGCAAATTGAAAGCTGTTCTGTGGTTTGAATCTGCTCTTTCCTGTTGTTGTAGGCGCAAGCGCTGGCACGCGATGTCTTTATTGCTGGCAATTGATTCAGGAAAGATTTAAATTAACCAGTTTTTATTCCTAAAGACAACATGTACATGTAAAGTTGATGTAAGTAAATAAATAAATAAATAAAATAAATAAATAACATGGCGTCGCGATGTAATAATAAACTACTGATGCTTAAGAAGCTACGAATTATGAAGAATGCCAAAACTATACACGTATTTCATGTACAACCTAGCACAAAGGCGGTTGACCACTTTTCGACCTTCTAACTGAGGTTGTAAGGGTGTAAAGTGGTTGATAATAATATTACTGAAATATCAGCTCTCAAGCTTTTGTTTTTATTTCATGTACTTGTACATACTTTGAATGTTGTAAAATGACCGCTCAAACATAAAAGGTATACATTTTATCAACAAGCAGTAAAGTTAAAAGTTTAAGAGAAACAATAAAATTTTATTGTTATCTTAAGCGCTCTGTGTACCGCGAGCCTGTTATATGAACACAAACGATTCTTATTAAATTCTCATAAAACAAAATAACTGTGAGAGTAATATTTTTTCAATTAAATGCGATGTACCTACCTACCGACGAATACTCGTAACCATATTTGTTGGTCTCTCTTTATTCTTTCGTTCTTGTTTAAAACTTTAATCGGGACTTAGAAAAAACTCTATTTCACGTAGAACCGAGAAATCTCACTCGATGGACTACTGGACGTAGGTAACTGTATATCCATCAGTTTTTATCTAAGGTTGCCAAAATCGTCGAATTGGTCACGACTGTCCATTTCTAACTTACACAAACATTTCTATAAGTTCATTGTTGCCAGTTTTTTTTACTGCAAGTACAGTCGTGCACAGTGGGTATCATTCATTGCGCTTGTCCCGTACCTACGCAGAGCTCGCGTACTGAAAATAATAACGGAATGTTTTAATTTCCCTGCGAGTGACAGGTCACGTGCCCCCGTCCCCCGCGGCCCTCGTCCCCAACTGTCATCGTCACTGCTGTGGACAATTAGCCTGCTCATGAGATTAAACAAGTAGAGTGCGCGTGTTTGCCTGTTTTTTTTATACAGCCGGTTTGCATCGCCCGCAGTTTAGTTACCTACCCTTGTCATGTTAGACGCAAATGGCTGGTTCCTAGTGAATAGTATGATAGATATGACAAGCATGAGTAACGCACACACACTGTGTTCACATGATTAATATTATGGGTAATGATTTACTAAACATTGTGCAGAGACAAATATAGATTATTTGCAAGTCTGGATGTGATTTGAGTATCAGCAAACTGACTAGGTTACATGAAATGTTTAGTGCGATAAACAATGCTTATAATAGGTACAGTTTTTTTTATGTAATTCTAACATAAATGTCTTTGTACAATTTTAAGTAATTTAGAAAGCGTCCTGTATCATTTTCTTTAATGTAACCTGCATTTGTGGCAAATACATTATTATTATAATAATGAACAGATAGGTACCTACCTAGTAAGTAGGTAAATACTAAAGCACACAAGATAGCACGTAGAGGCAAAATATTTTAATATGAAGTAATTTCCAAGGCTAGTAACAGCTAATTAAGTAATTATCGTGTGTTTGTTCCAACATGTCAGCTCAGAGGAGCGTGATTATTTACTCCGACATATAAATGAGCAAATCCTTGAATTAATTCATAACATGTTCCAATGAGATTTCTTCACATTTCAATTTCGAGAGGCGATTTCCAATAAAGGCACACGAGCGGAAAATTAAATGCGATTGTTGCAAGTGTTAGGAGTTCATGAGCGGTGGCCCTCCGTACTCCGCACAAAGCGAGGATTAAGAATGCAAACTGATTTAGAGTGTTTATAATTATGCCCTCCGTATTGCTTTTATTGTTCAATCTTTAGTATCAAAATTACGAGAAATGAGTAATGTAGCTCAATCCGGTACCTTACGTAACAATAGTACCGTTCGCAACAAAATTAATAGACTTACGAGCTAATGATGAACACATGAAGACGAGGGAAACGTGTGGTCTTCTCTTAATTGCGGTCTCGTTAAAAGACAATGTCAGAAAAAAATTGGCAGGTGTTTTTCTAGATTAATGATACAGGTTGTTACGTACAAACTAAAACGTCAAGGAGCGTGTATGCAAACGAAGCGAAGAGGCCAAAAGTCGTGTATTTAAAACGTATAATAGACGTGTTGCAATTCGGCCCAATTAAAATTAATTAGCTACAGAACACTGTGTGCAAACCGAAGCAACAAATCAACGAAAGATACAACTTCTGATAGCGGCAGCCGAGGATAAGGACACGGACCCTGTATTAGGACAATACATTGTAATATAAAGTTTAAGGTTCAGGACATAGTGTTCAAATTGCCTTTTCTGGTGTAGTCATACAAGTATTCATTTTTCATCTAAAAATATTTTGTTGTATGGTCATGTTTCGATAGGTCATACTCATAAGTTATTTTAATTGAAAAACATGTGTTTAAACGGGAAATAAAAATTCAAAAACCTTCGTCAACAGTAAATTAATTCAAGACGCTCTTTAGAGTCAGAAAGAGTTAATTAGCAGAGAGAAAAAAATTAAAAAAGAGTTAGGTATGGGTACTCGTATAACAGCGGAGCTCAATAACGTACCGTAAGTATTTTTACTTGCAAAATAAAAATCATATGTACTGATGAGATGAACGTAGGGGTTGCTAATTACCAATCACGACGTTGTATGCCATAGCAGTATTTTTTCATAGAGAAGTCCAGTTCCTTGGAACTGTTATAAAGTAACGGTTATTTTCGTAGTCAATTCATCATTGTGGCGTACGGGAGGAGACGCTGTTAATCATAACCGGTGCGATTGCCAAAATAACTTGTATTCCTTGTGAACGGTGATTTATGATGGTCGCATGTTAATTACGATCTTAGTTATGTTGTGTTTAGGTCAGTTCTGTTGATCTTAAAATTTATCACTCATCAGACGATAGTTTTAACAACCCATAAAAACTAAGAATACATCTTTTTGTGCCCATTTTTGTGATTTACAACCGTGTCAATGGAAAAGTTGATAATTTAAATGTGCACGCTATTTTGACGACCGTCCATTCCATAGAACTAATGAACTTCACATGAATTCATTATTCATGTGACTGTACTTACAGTGATACTAAAAATAAAACAGTACCGAGCAAATTATGTAATCTAAACGCAACTTAGCAAAGGTCACATCATACATTATGACCTTTAATAAACTCCTCAGGTGTTGTTACGTATAAAAATCCCGGCAATTCAATTAGCGGGAAAGCAGGGCGCAGGGCGCGGAGGGCGGGGCCTAATAAACATAATATAAATAATCTGTGGCGATAAATCTGCAGCGCTTTATGGCAGGAGTGGGTTGTCACTCCGTCTAATTAGCGCTAGTGCTGTAAGCGCGATTCAGCGGTGAAGCGCTGAGCGGCGATATTCTGTCTGAAAAGAGAATAATCCTGTAGGCTTAATTTGAGGTTTAATTTGCCAAGTTTAGGTTAGGAAGGAAGATATGGTTTTGTATTGTGTAGAAACGAAAAGAGAGTGATTTAGGTTCTGTTGTACATTAGCTGAATGACAAATCACGGTAATTTCCAGTTTCAGTATTATCAATAAATCTTTTATTATCACTAGGTACCGAAGTAATGAACAAATAATAAAACATAAAAACAAATAATTACGTGTCTACTAAAACTATGAATTATAATTAAAATTTTCTATAAAAGAATAAAGCGCTGAAGCGGCTTTGCGGCCGCGTCTCTCGTCAAAGCACTCTTCATCAGGCTTAGTTAATTATGAGGACATATCAGCTTTATTATAATTACTCATTTTAATGTCGCTGCGCCTAACGTCGCGTCGCGTCGTGCCGTGTCGTGCTCGCATACAAAGTCTCATTCAAATGAACACTGAATCTTTGCCTTGTAAAGGCCACACTTAACTTGTCGACCGAGAAACTAACTCAAATTCTAGTAGATACTAATAGCTTTTAAAAGCCATTAATGATCTCAATTACAGAATAAACGCTAATTGGAAAACGGGTATCCATTAAGAGGTTTAATAATATACGGACGGTAATTGTTACTGTAAGGTTGAAAGTTCGTGTAGAACAGAGCTGGTATTATACTCTTGTACGATTCGTTTTAATTGCTCGTTATTATTGCTCGACATCTCATTAGCTACAACGTGGCGTAGTTTTAAAATAATTGGGCAACGTATGTATGAAATTATTAATACCATACCTACCTGTATAGCAGCCATTAATTTGCAGGATATTGAAATCACTTGAAATTATACGGGTACCTAACATGGCAGCACCAATTAACTTAACGGTTAAAAAATTACTATATTGATCGAGTTCGCTTACTGACTACGTGTTACGCTTTCGCCGAATAAGTGGTTTCCGCTGAGGACCTTTGTACAAATTATAGCGGGGTAAAAAATGTAATTACATAGCTGATAGCTCGACTTCATCGGGTTTAAAAGCAGTGGAGCTGCGCGTAGGTGTTACATTACACAGGCAGTTGTCAGAATCGTCCCGCGGCCGGTATCACTTGCACGCACCATTACCTCCATAATTTAATTAGTTTGGAGTGATCATTTCATTAATAGAGGCGATATTTGGCGAGCGAGAGCGCTCGCCCGCGGCTTTGTCAATTTTAATTAAAGCCCGATAGGTGGACCGAAATGTTGGAATTCTTCATTAATTAGTCCGGCTCGAGATTTCTAATAATTTAATTAATGGAGGGAGTTAATAAGCCCGCGGCCATCCTGTCGGTATTCCTGTAACGCGTCGGCATGTCGTCCTCGTGTTACACATTCATTTGTTCAAGTATGTGCTCCTAAATGTGACACCTCGCCCGTCTAATATGGCGCATATTCGGATACTAGCTTTGTTATTGATAGGTAGATGGAAGATACTAGGAATGTTGGTATCCGATCTAATATCGTATTATAACTGGAATCGTAAAACTGACACGATGTGCATAATTAAATTAAAATTGAAATTCGATATACCTATTAAATAACATGCTATGTTTGGTAGATACCTAATGCATTAAGAGCTGACAGTTGATAATATAAATGATCGATCGTTGTAATGGCTCAGTGGTTGAAGCGGCCTCTCGTGTATAAGGTTCCCGGTTCTATACCGTACAAGTACCAATGTGACATTTACAATTCATATGTACTTTCTAAGTTGATTTTGTTCATCTCTGAGTTCTCTGACATCAACGAAGGAAAACATCGTGAGGAAACCTGGACTTGTATATAAGTCTGAAATCACCACCCGCCTTGAACTAGCGAGGTGATCAATGTTCGTGCCTTCTCTATATGAGAAGAGGCCTTTGTCCCACTGAGGGACAATAATAAGCTGGTATTATTATTATTTGTTAATAATATTAATTCTGAATAACAATTTTATGTCACGACATTATTTATAGGTGGGTAATCCAATATGATCACTCGATCGTTTGCGCTGAATTCCTCAAGCAAAATCTCGCAATAAACAAGGTGTCACCATTTACATCATAGGCCAATCCAATACCTACATGAGTCATAGCCTAACAAAATCCATAAACAACAATGGGTTCAATGTCTTCAAATAACATGGCATGTGTAGCTCGATAGCTTGGCATACAGCTATAATCTGTTGAAATTAGACAAATTGTTGAAAAGACCTGTAATAATACGACAGTTTAATAGTGAATTAGTATTTCCCCGGTACCGTTGTCTGTCCGTATAAAATTGCACACTAAAGGCCTGCGCACACTGGGACGGAATGACAGAGGATTTTGCCACCGGTCAACATAAACTAGTCGCTTAGATGTTGCTTTTTAGCGGCCTACCAAGACAACCCGCGACGTGACGCGAAGTAAGTAGCGGCGCGGACGCAAGTGTGCAATGGTGCTTGCACTAACTCACCCCGCACTGCGCTGTGGCATCCCGACGACGAGGGATCGCTTTTCTCCAATGCCACGTCAAGAAATTCCTTTCGATGCTACAGAATCAATTTAAAACCATTGGCATTTATGCCGTATTCTTACTAGATAAATTGAAATGTCCTTTGGTAAAAATTTAAATCCTCCGCCATTCCGTCCCGATGTACGTAGGCCCTAATACGTCGCAACCCGCGGTATTGGCTTTGTACGGATCCACTTGTCGAACCAAATGACATACAATTGTCGAGGAACCCTTTTGAAGTAGAATGTCAAGCAAATTACCGACGTTTATGCTATAATCTACGGAATATCGTATTACTAACGTAGACTTTGTTTATGTCTGAAAGTCTGGTATATTGTGCATGTGATCTATAGATTTGCTATCTTAATGTTTAAGAACTAGTTTCTTAGCTATTTAATTTTTATTTAAATTAAAAAGATTTAATTCTGTAACCCATAACGATATATCTAGATTTTAGCTAGATAGTCGACGTTGAAATAAAAAAAGGCGGTATGTCCAGTTTTAGCTATATTTAGAAGTATTTTGAGGAAACACATTAATTGAATAAAGTCTTAAGTTTAAACAAAGCATTAAAATCCACTCCTTTGTATTGTTTCACAAGCACAAAGAGATATCAATAAAGGTATTAAAACAGCCCTCATGTCCTGTGTAAGCAAAGATCAGACAAACTAACGCACACACTTAGGTACAATATTAGTAGGAACGTCCGGTCGCATCCCTTTATCTATGAAAATGCCGCTGGCGACGTCAAAGTAACTCAAAGGAAGCCCAACGTAAACATTGAGTAATAAAATGTGCTAATATTTAACTTTCGTACCACCAACGAAGGATCTTGTGAGCCAATTAAGGTACAGTATTTTAAACGGTAGTGTTACGTGTGGTAGATTAATTACTTGTGAGTAATCTGATTTGAATTTAGAAGATTGTTTAGTTTTTTTTTCTTTTGTTTTTTAATTGGATCAAGTTTTGTGGTTGGTTTTTTTGGATTCCCTTCTGATGCGTCTATTTTGATATAATACATAGGCTATTATAACCATCTCTAGGTAGGTATAATAAACGCAATTACAAAATACTTTTTACTTAATCAGTTTTGTACCTGGTGTTGGAAGTGTCCTTTAAGGCAAGAAATTGCAATTTTAGGATACTTCCCTTTTCCATTGATTATATTAATTAAATGTAAATACATATACAGAAGTGAATGTAGTTTTTAGTTTTTCAAATACTATTTTAATTTAACACAATATAAATAGAAAGAAAAATATTGATAACAGTACTTAATTACGCGAAAAAAAATACCCACTGATTATAAAAAGCCTTCAAATTAGGTAAACATCAAGTGCAAATCGGGTGTTCCCTATTTAAAAAATCCATCAAATGCATCAACACTTCTTTTACACCACGCGCCAGTCCTTAAGCCTACCTTAATATTTAAGGATTAAATGAATAAGTAAGTATTCTCATTATTATAGAAATAAAGAACTTGAGATTAAATAGTAGCATCATTATTTTCTTTCTTCTCAGCCACAACTAAACAGAAGCTTATCAAGTCACTTATTTGTAGCAAATCATAAAAAGACGTTTATTTTCAACAAACGTGCATTGACATCGCTAACCCGCAAGCCAATAAAGGTCACGGATCACGGATAGTGAATTGAAATCGTGATCACCACTCATCGCTCGCCGGTGATCGATTACATGCAATTATCCACCTTTGCCACACAACCCGTCGCTAACTACCCGACTTTCTCGAACGTTATTGTTTATCAGTCAAGGTAGAACCTTATTTATGGCTATCTGATATTATTTAGTTATTGGAAAGTAGGTAATTGCTCGTTTATAAAGATGATATTTGATTGTAAATACACTGAACAAGGAATTCCTTTGACCTTTATGGCGTTTACGTAACCAGGTATTCAGCGCTTCATTTAGTATTCATGCAAAGCAAACATATCTGAAATAGATTTATCAATAGATAGGTATTTTGGTATTGTATGCTATGTGGAACGAATTGGCTTGAAACAGATAAGGTCACGTCCTCTATAAAACAAAAAGGTACTTTTAAATCTGCAAGTAAGTACTAATGTGACTTTTCATATTTTCTTTCTAAGTTTATCTTGGACATCACTGACATCGATGGAGGAAAACATCGTCAGGAAAATTAGGCTTATAATTAATATTGATCGCTTTGAGCAAGCGTGGTGATCTCTGCTCGTACTTGATCTTATGAGAATAAACTTTTGCTCTGCAATGGGACAATAATATATGGGCTATAATAATGAATATTTACAAATTAGAAAGAAAAAGATGCGATGAAATTAGTCTATTGGTGGTACACACCATATGCTTACATAACATATAGCGTGACATATAATAGGACTCAAGGGGCCTCGTGTAACAAAACGACCTCCCAACAAAAATTACGTAGCCAGCATTTATCTCAGACTGTCGCAGACGGTTTTACATGCACGCATAATTACCTGATTCGCGTCGCTCCGTACATGCAGTTCCGCCAGGTAATACTGGGGAGGTTTGTTACTCTGTGGCGTATGAAGGACATGGTGTAACTACATAGTTACTAACATACTACATTTGTTCAAAGTTACGGTTGCATGAAGTTGCTGGATTTGAGTGATTTCACCACGCTTGCTCAAGGCTTCAGACTTGTATTAGTTATAAGTGCTGGTCTCCCCGAGATTCTTTCTGCGATGTCAGTTATATGCAAGATGAACTCAGGAAGTACTTATGAATTAAAAAAATCACTTAGATACTTGCCCGGCATTGAACCCGCAATCTCATGTATGAGAGGCGGCTGTATTAACCACTGTGCCATCAGGACCAAAAGATACCTACCCAAATATATAAACAAAACATTTTTTACAATCGGTATACAAATTGCAAAATAGCATAATAACAATTGTATAATAGCATTTTATCAAACGGAAGTTATGTGTGATATTAAAAAACTTTACTCACAACATGTTTCTCTATGGTAGTAAGTGAGCGAACCTACTGGCAATATTAAAAAAACTAGGTTAGCCATGGATAGTGTAGTTGTTTCGCATCCTAATCCTGCGGCGGGCGCGGCGGGAAAATGGCGGAAATTGAAAATAAACATTTCATCTGCGCTCCGGCACGCACTGCCCAAATTGACAATACAACCAATTTGCCGCCGCGCACCGACCACTTTTGTATGGGAATTGAAAAATAATATTACTCTTTTTTCTACCAGTGCACGTGGGCAATCTCAAAAATAAACTATGATTCTTCAACTTCAGTGTTCCTCCGTTATTTGGTTCTTGTTACGGAATATAAATAAAAACGTTGATGTATTCATATCAAACCTCAACTTGTATTTTACTTTTGGACGATAATAATTTGTAATGAATAACGACAGGGTATTTAATAACTATTACATTCTATTGTCTTACAGGCTGGTGTCCGCATCTCTATCTCTTGGCGCGTATTTTAATTACTATTAAACGAATCATAAATGAGAAAAAGTCTTCACAGATCGGCTTACATTTGTAAAACATCGGCAAAACTTTTTATTAGCAATTACCATGTTGTAGCGGAAACACTTACCCACATCGATGGTAAAATACGCAATGATCATTACGTCGACATTAAATGTTCACAATAATTAGCTAAAGTGGCTACAAAGGCAACAGACGTCTCATTAAGCGCGCGGGGTGTTATCACAGTCGACAGGAAGCACTCCGATAGAGTGGCGCTCATTCATTCAGTTTTAAAAACGAATGCGTTTAGTTAACACGCGTCTCGACTCACGTACGAACGCAGTCCAAAAAGCCATTCATCATTATTATAAATTATAATTAATATTACCCAGTAATTACAATGTGAAGAATGTTTTTGTTTTAATTAGTACAATTTAGTGTGCGGTGAGTGCGACTGGATTATATTAATAAGCGCGTTGTTATGAAAGTATAGACACTATTGTTTACAGCGATGTTGTGAATATCTCAACACTTTTTAATTAAGTGCAATAAGTATAATGAATGTTGTAAAGTTTCGAAGACTCGCTGTAGCTTTGATGCCAATTAATATAGAGCTTATTGGAAGTTTCCATAAGATTTTCTTGTCTACAGTTTCTTCCTTATAGGTGTTGTATAGTAAAGTCTACGTAGTACATTATAATAAAAAATAATAACAGTAATTGGGTGATTTAAAAAAAAATAACGATTCTCTCAAATTAATTTTAACTCAAAAACGAAAACTGATTAATTCATACGTGCTTAATTTAAGAAACGAGGCCTTCCGTACAATTACACATAATAATTTAATTAGGCAAGCTAAATTAGTTTGTAAAGTGAGCATAGTTAATTTAATTTAGATTGAGTTTTTTAATAACCCTAATTGAGTGATTTAATTACGCACACTGACATTGCGTAGTCAGTTACTTAGTTAACGAACCTACAGCTAATTATGACCACCTATGGCTACCCTCTCGTGGGAATACAGAACTATTCGTTATACATATACGGTAACTCGGTAAGTGCTTATAAACGTTATTAATATTGAAAGTGGTCCGGTATTGTATAAATATTGATTACAAATTATGTTATACCTGTATAGATATCCGCCTAGAAATCATTAATTCATCATAAGATTAAACAATAAGCTGAGCTACAAACTTACAAAATATATTTCCTGTAATAAAAAATGTAGTTAAGTTCTTACATTTCAAATATCTAATATTTTTTGAAGCGTCATAGTTTTTGTCCAAGAACATCTTCAGTTGGACAACATAATTACTTTTTTTAGTAACAGTTTCATACATTTTAAGTTTGTAAATTAGCTGTGTTCATCGGCGCACACGCCGACACCCGATGTAATTATTAAAGAGCTAGTCTAAAATATAATTAAACGTAATGGACGCCACTCGATGGGCCGCAAATGAATGAATGTTTAATTGAATGACTCCCACAAATAAAAGCAATTTTCTTATAGCCCAGCCCTTGGCTAACGTAATTTAATTAATGGGTCGCATAACTCTGATTAAATAATTTCTGAAAAGGAAAAATGCGATCAGCTGAGCGTTGCGTACCGATGAGAACACTTGTTGAGGGAAATTTTAATGTTTGCCGACACCAACGTGTAACTTAGTTTTGACAATTTTCATTATTCAAATTGTAAAGTTGACTTTTTGAGTGGTCCTCTCAATGTCAGTGCAACGCAATGTGGAAATTATATAAGTCACGAGTCACGTTTAAACGTAATTAAGGATCATTTTAATCCCATCCAAAGGTATACTGTTGACCGCACGGACAAAAATATCTGCAAAGAAATACTATAACTGTTTTAAAACTACTTGTTTCAAACAACATTCAGACAGTCTGAAAAATGCTCTACCAGCCAACACACGGGCAATAATATCCCAGACATTTAGAGATTGCCTAAAGCATAACAGAGAGGAAATAGCAATCCAATAAAAGATCATAAATAAAACATCGAGAACGGTACCTCCGATAGCGTTTGTCTAATCTAATAAATGTTTAATAAGAATTAGGTAAAAGTGGCACTCCCTGGGCAGGCATCGGGGATTTTCATTGCATTAGAGGGGGCTGCATAATGTCAGAATTGACACTGTATTGTTGAACGCCGTCCATCGTGTCACTACTCCACTAGGTACTATCCCTTATTAGATCTCTCACTAACATCGTTAATATTTGTAGCTGTTCACATAATAGTATGGTATAAATTACGGATAACAAACTGATCCAGAAGTGACGTCGTATAACGAACCAGAATGTGTTGATAATTTAATCGTCGCGATTAGAAATTGCTAAGTAATATCTCCACTCGAAGCTCGTATGTAAGCAACACTTATCTAGAAAACAATTTCATTCAATTATTAATTCTGCCAGAAAAACTCGTTCTTTAATAGATAGATTTACATCTCGATTGAATTTTAATTGAGTCAACGAGCGAGTGCACTCCAATAACGGAGTAAGTTAATTATAAAAGGCAATTGATTTAAAAGGAGCCGTGTCGTGGCCGCGGTATGAGTAACAGAAAAAGTTTTCAATTTCACTAAAAGGGACTGGTTTGTGTCTCAGAAGTCTCGTCTGGTTATCGGCTTGTAATGTATGAAGTTACTCGCCGCGGCTTTATTTTATAACTCACTTCACGTAATAGGCTCCAAGTTGCTTTAATTCACTTTACCCCTCGTCGCGCGAGGCGTTTACTAATTTAGCTTTACAACTCATCTCGGAAAAATATATTTTGGGAGTTGGAAATCATGACGTTAATCACGGGATGGATACTAGTAGATCCGCCGTATTAAACAACTATACGGGGAACAGACAGATAACGTCATAAATTCATCCATAAACATGCTTCATAAATTATCACGACAACGATTTGGAACATTTTACAACTGCTATCAACGATACTTTATGATCGATAGGGATGTGACTGCATCGCGACTCATAATAATTAATACGAGACGTTTGTTTTATCATCTAATAAAAAATCAGCAGAATTTGCTATCGGTGACGTTACAGCGTGTCGTTACACTCATGTTACGTTAACGCCTTCTACGTTTAAGTATTCATAAAAGCTTTCAATTTTATTATATCGAGATACAAAGTAGACATACCTAACTGGTTCGCTCTATTTATGGACTTACTATTCAATCTATTTAACGTTAATTTGAAATTGTAACTTGGCCAAAGCTATTAGACTACTTCAAATGAACACGTCAGTGAATGTTCTAGTAATTGCTATTCTATTAACTTGCTTTTAATTAAAACGATTGGCTTAATCATGGAATAATTTAAATTCAAATTGGATCTGATTAGAAAACCGAAACTGTAATAAGCTGTGGTGTTATGAACAAAAGATCGCGTGGAAGCCAGTGCAAGTTATAAAAGACTAGTTCACCAATCCAAATTGAGTTCGACATCTCAAATAGATAAAGCGATCTCTACCCGTTATAAAGCAAACTTTATAGTTTTGTTTTTGGCAGTTTTGACACAGCTTCTATCTACTTATTTGTTCCTTCAGCTGCATCTAACTGTGGTGAAACTTTTAACTTGTCCGACGTATATTCCACCTGAGTATCACTTACTTGGACTGCCAAGGGACTTTGTTTATTATCTTCCACTGCGTTTTGTTATTCTATTGTCTGATGGTCAGATTAGTTTTCTTGGAGCGTTTCTGTTCAGCTATTGGATGGTGTCACAGACAGATATTGAAGTTAATTTTGTTGAAGTAACAATTACGGAGTATTGTTTCGGAAATGTCACGGTAACATTTTACGAGATTGTCTCGCTCGAGATAAGGGGCACTGTGCTCCTCCTTCAGGACGGCGGGGTGACAGGAGACACCTGAAAACAATAAACACGAAATTGCCACAATAATCGGCCCTCATGATCAGCACAACGACTGTCAGACAATGGGGCAGATTACGCGATAGGGGTTTAACCGAATAGCAGCTAACTCGATTATGCGGCCATCCGTGATTGTGTTTGAGCCTATTAATGTTTGAATTTCGTTATATTATTGCGGCGGCCGGGTGCCGCGGCTAATCCAATATGGGTTGGTATTAACGAAATTCCGCGTCGAGTTCGCGGTTGCCGTTCTATGGCGCGCGACTGATAATACTCCTCACATTCGTGTTCTAATAGCCCATCGTCTACTGATCACCTCGTTGACAGCCCTTTATAGTCGCGAAGATAAGGAATAATGTAAGATATTATAGCTAAGTTAATTACTCCCTGTTAAAGGCAAGCTTTCAAATCCTGCTTGATTATTATTTAATTTTGTGTTTCGTTTGCATAATTGACCGCCCGCCCACACTATGTGGATAATCGCTGGTCTAGGTCTTAATATATCAGAATGCACTTACAGAAGATTACATTTAATATTCCTTAAAACAAAGCTCGCTAAAGCTCTTCCATTGCTAAAAATACACAATCAAAACTCAAAGCTATCTGTAAAAATAGAAAAACAATTTTCTTCCACACAGTGCATCATTGCAGAGGTTTAATATCAAAGTGCGTGCGAACATCCTTTGTACCGCGGGACCCGCCCGGATGTGACGTAGAGAGGGTGTGAAGTAAAGCACCGCGGCCCACGGCCATACCTAGATTAAAGAACAACTTAAAGGAAAGCAATCTGCTAAATAAGTACCAGTGTAGCTGATACGGTGAGGATGCGGCTCTACTTTAAAATGTATGATTTTTTTTAATAATAATGGTTTAGTTTCAGTCAGTCAGTAAGCACTAAGTATATAGTGCGTGTAATTTTGGTGTAAATCTGCGGCACGTTTTGAAAAATTCAGTCATGGCTACTTTAACCTGCGGTGCTTCAAAGTTTTTTGGAAATTTAATTAATTATATTATTATCTTTCTCGTGTCTCATTCGCATTAACATTCAATCAAAATGGTAATGGCGACTTCATTTAGATTACAGCTAGCCGCTCCTTAGTTCTGCTTTTAATTTTAAGCTAATTAGCAACTAAATTGTTCGTGTTCAGCACATTTTATGTGCAAAAAAACTGGAGTGGAGCAACGTTCGTAGCGTTGTTAGTTGGTTGAATTATTTAGCTTCTCGTCTCGTTACTTTGCGTCGTTTCCGCAGGTGTGGCAATCATATTGTCTCTCAGTCTCATCCGAACGCCGGCAGAGTGTAGGCGGCGAGGGGGGTGGGGGGGCTGGTACTGAAGCCCCGTATCCCCCTCATCGCGCCGCTTATTCTTTAATCTCGCTGATGAATTATGATTAGCGGAGTGCACTCAATCCTATTAGTGTTGTCTGTCTGAAATAATCTTCTGGAAGATTTGTATTAATTTTTTTTTGGAACGTCGATTTTAAAGTTTGATCCTTAAATTTTTACTGAAAACTATGAGGTAATAGGAATCTAGAAAAAAACAAAAAATGCTCACCTAGGTACTACATCAGACTACGGCAAAAACATCGCGATGATCTAGTGGGAATTACTGTTGGATACAATTATTTAGCTTAGTGCAGTTACCTGAACCGAAATGCATTCGAAACGTGCATTAAAATTCGTCGGAAGCCTAACAAAAACCTTTATGGCCCGTACAGAGCCACGTAATAGCTCGCCGTGGGACCACAAACTCCGATTATCCAAACAGAGAGCTCCCGAAACAGCGTTGTGAAATTTTAACGTGTAATTGATTATGAAGTTGGCCACTAATGGGCGAAAATAGTTTCTAATTTGGAGTGTGGTGGCAGCGCATAATTGGTCTCGGAACGCGTCTGTGTTAATCATTAACGTCGGTCCGGTGCGCCGGATGCGGGTCCCAGCGGCCCGCGCCGACCATCCTTCAATTTCAGCCGCTGCATCGCCGCCCGCGCTTTAACGACACACCGCTGTTTTATTCTGAACAATTTGCCGTTGAACGTCAAGCTTATTACGATTGCATAGTTTTTTTCCCCCGCTTCAACGGCTGACATTCGTAAAATCCTAATTCGTGCGTATTGACGTTTCGAAAGTCACAGCTAATGGAAGGCGTGAGCTTTTTTGCTTGAGCTGCGTCTAATCTCGGTTGGTTGCATTCGCCACGGGTTGTTTTCCGAGTGGCGTAGCGTGTTGCTGTCACCGGTCGGTAATTATTCACGAAGGCTCGCTTCACGGCGTGTCTACTTCGCAAAAAATGTCGCATCGATACCTCGGTCGTGCATTACCATTCCATTGACCGAAAGCCTCGCATTCGTTTGGTTCCTGTTCTTAACGTTTTTGGTGCTTTACCGTGATCAATGAATCCGATTTGAGTGGATGGATACAGTATTATAAAGATCGTGACAGCCGTTTAAACTAAAATGAGACTACTTGAGGTCAAGATAAAAATATTAATTTAAAGTTTTTATCCTAACATGATATTTCACACTAAATGCGAGGTGCAATTAGTTATTTGCTTTAGGAGATTTACATATAGTAATATACTAGCTTCTGCCCGCGACTTAGACCGCGTCAAAGTTGATATATTATCCCAGGAGAACCGTTTAGTTTTTCGGGATAAAAAACATGTATATGCTATTCCAGACTTTAATATATCTCTGTGCCAAATTTCATCCAGATCCGTTTAGCCGTTCTGGCGTGATTGAGTAACAAACATCTATCCAAAATTCGCATTTGAAAATAGTATAGTAGAATTAGTCTATTACAAATACCACTAATTGGATATTTCAATGGGCTTGCACTGCAGTTCATGAAACTTGAGCGGCGCAGTGGGCATACATCCGTATTTTGTATCGGTAGAAAGGCAATAAACTATTGTTATTATATACGTGCAATTAAACGATTGGCCACACTTGATTAGCTATACGTATTTAACCGCTATTCTAAGTTCAACTGACTCACAACAGAGTTGATTAGCTTCCTCTGTAGATTAAACAAACAGTCATTGACACTATTTGTCGGCGTAGTGTGCACGCTTCCGGTCGATATCCGTACGCTATTATTTATGGCGACCGATCGGACGCACTCTCGAAAACACACAAAAATAAGAGTCGCGGACCATTCGTCACGGACCTTACAATAGCCAGCATTGTTTCAGCCACGTTGGCTCATAATACCCGAATCCGTTGTACTAGAAAACAAGTTTGTGCGTGGACAAAAAAATGTTCAGAAAGGTCGCACAATCGTAACCGGCGCGCGATTGTCACCAACAAAATAGTGCGAGGCTGCACCAGTTGCCAAATTTAATTGAATTGTATTTTAAATATTAATTAAGCGTGACGAAACTGCGGTCCGTGCTTGACTTTATTGCTGCTTTTTTCGGCGACACGATCTCAATTACAGTTTTTATTCTTATTTTTGTACTTATTCGATATTTTAAGGTACATAATTTGCTATAGTTCAGAAACGTCGAGTCGTGTTTCACGTTCTCATTAATCGCTTGAGTAGTTGTGCTAATTTTTTCGAGAAATATTACAGGCGATAAATTTCATGGTTCTGGAGTTTATGCTGTAACATAAAGTGGTCTGAATGAGCTGTATAGTTCTGAGGCGATTACGTATTGTGGCTTATGATTCAATATGAATGGACCTCGATACGACTGAACTTGATTTGTTGCTAAGGAATAAACACAAACGGGATATTTTTTCGTGGTTTCGTTTACGGTATATTTATAACTCAATATTGTTTTATGTTTTACTTATACTTAGGGGTTAACTGATTGCAAACGCTTTCGGTTATTGTAACTACTAGGTTTTCAAATTAATTTCTTTAACTATAGCAACTAACATGGTGTATTTTTGTTGCAGTGCGAGAGGCGGACACCCCAACAGGCGAGCGGCGGTAGTCCTACACTGGGTTCCCACATGCTCGCCATGGAGGTACAGAAGGAGGCACGCGCGTCGCCGCTGCCTGCGTCCGCGCAGACAGGTGGCTCCTCGCAGCCTGCTCAACCACCTCAACCTCAGGTACTACACATCAATCATGAATACTACAAACTTGCCATGTAGACTCAACATTTAGGAAAACAAAAGGTGCTACACAGATGAAAATTCCTTATAACTTAACCATTTGAACTTAACCTGAGTTTTACTAACAGTCTATCAGAAGAACTCCATAAGTTTTTACTTATGGAGTTCTTCTGATAGACTGTGTGTCTGATACACAAATCTATTGTATTTTTACAATAGATTTGTGTATTGCATTAAATGCGTATAGCACCTAAAAAGAAGTTTTTTGTAATCCTTATCCATGTCATGCTTATAATTATATTTTCGTAGCTCGTAGCCAGTTCGTAGCAAGTTGATTAAAAATTATTGATTGAGCAACGAACAATAATAAAATTGAAGATTGTAAACCTAATTATATTTCTCATCACCAAAGAATTCTTTATGATTTTGCTATGAAATAATAAAATTAATACCTAGCCTGTGGCAATAATCATATGTAATTGCCATGTCATCTCAGCGCCACAAATTGGACGCATTTTTGACAGATTGCGATTGTTCCTAAAAGTTGGTAGAATTGTCCCCCAGTTTTATCGTTAGCTTGTCTTCAACTGTTTTTCTTCCTTGTGTCAGATTTGTGCTGGATGCAGCAAGGTGATTACGGAGCGGTACTTGCTGAAGGCTCTGGATCAGCTGTGGCATGAAGACTGCCTCAAGTGCGGCTGCTGTGATTGCCGGCTCGGGGAGGTTGGCCATACGCTATACACGCGGGCCAATCTGATCCTCTGCAAGAGGGACTATTTGAGGTGAGGAATTAATAAAATTTTACTATAACTATCGGTGAAGGAAAACATCGTGAAGAAACCTGAACTTATAGTTAATGTAAGTCTGAAATCGCTAATCCGCCTTGAGCAAGCTTGGTGGTCAATGCTCAATTGCTCGTGCCTTTTCTGTAGTTGAAGAAGCCTTTGCCATGCAGTCTTTTCTTCTTCGTGTCGCTGGCACGACAATTTTTCAAAGGGTGGCAATACATTGCCATTTAAACGGCATCATTGGTGGATGCACATAGGTCATTATGGTTGCATGTTTTGGGGCACAGAGGGCAAAATAGACGGTATTATTGTCCCACTGCATCAGGAAAGTGGGACAATAATAGGCTGGTATTATTAATACCAGTAACTCCTGTAACCTTATTAACTGTAATATGTTTGTCATCATGTATTCATTCTAAAAAAAACGTATTTCTTCAACAGGCTGTTCGGCAATACTGGCTACTGCGCGGCGTGCAACAAAGTGATCCCCGCGTTCGAGATGGTGATGCGCGCACGCAGCAATGTGTACCACCTCGAGTGCTTCGCTTGCCAACAGTGCAACCATAGGTATGTTTAGAAAAACCAGTTGTAAATACGAGGTGAATAGTAACGAAAACCTTTTGGTCTAGTGGTAGCAAAGCGCGACTGCTGAGCATGAGGTCTTGGGTTCGATTCCTAGTTCGGGCAGTGTTATTGAGTTTTTCCATCTGGAATTTCTTGGTAGCAGCCGGTTGCTGGTTGATGGTATTATGAAACAATTGTTTCCTACTTTAAAATAGATGGCTAAGGGCTCATTTTGCGATGGTTAAATAAGTTTTATCTGAAGAATAAATATGACAATCTCACATTTTTCTCCAAAATCTGATGATTGAAAAATCGGCCTTATAGGTAGGTATTATTTCTAATATTATTGCAAGCCAATTTAAACCTAAAAATGTAATTATCTAAGATTACAACTGCAAGTTTTACGCATTAGGTTGCAAAAGTTTTACCCATTATTTTACGAAAACAAATAAACTAAAACCTTATCATCTATTGAACCCCACATTTGAGTAGGACAAAACATCCAGTTAACTATATTGAGTGAAAGAGATAGAGATATAATGTAACAGTTGAGATTGTTTATTCTTCTCACGGACACTGAAAACGCGATTAAATTTTCCGCTACATAATAAAGTCAAACGCAAGGAGGAGAATGCGTGCTTCTGTATAAACATTTAATATCCAGTGTCCATAAATTGTGGGGCTTATTTTATTTATATTCACGTCTTTTGTATAGAATAAAAAGTTTCAAGAGAAAGTACTATTAAGTAAAATAGTATTTATAGCGCTTTTCTTAAAAGTATTTATTGAAATTGTAATATGGTTTCTTCTAACTTTTTAGGCTATCATTTTCAACACATGAAAATCTTAAAGCTGAGAAAATTGTCCCTCTTTCTCATTTAATCGTCGCATTTGCTAACGTAGCCAACTATTAGATTGATAAGTCAAATCAAAAATCGCAACAAGTCTGTATCCAACTACTATACTAGATCTAGGATACAGATCATTGCCGCATCCATCCTGCTAAATGTGCCAACAGCCTAACGTAGGGAAGCAAATAATATAGGTAAACGTAAACGGCACTTCATATCCTCGCTGCGCTGTGTTCGTATTGCATTCGGGATTAATAAATGGCGTGTGTAGCCCTTCAACAGCTTGATTAAACTTTGAAGCTTTAGTAATGTTGGTACTTAAATATGTCCTGTATTAATGTGCTGTAAAATATGTAATGGTAATGTTCTATAGATTATAATGTTCGTGTACTAGAAACTAAAGCTACTGTAGCAGAAACTAAGGCTTAACTTTTCACTCTTGGAAACCATTTTATTTTATTAAAAGGCTCATTACATTCTTACTTAATATATTGTCTTTATTAAGTATCTACTTAAATAGTACTTAAAAATTTATTTCCATTAAAAGGTTCTTAAAAATAAAAGAAATACTACTGATACTGTTAATATTACAATGTTTTATAGGACTCGGTTAAGGACCTGCTTACTTGCAACAAAGTATGATGTAAAAGGCAAAAAATGCAAACATCATGTCCACCTAAGCAAATAAACGTCCCGTAAACTGATCAATATCAAAGCATTACAATACGAATTGCCTTCTCAAACACATGCATATTAAAACCAACTTTAATATTTCTCCAAAGTAACATTGTCCCAGCGAAGAGATTTCTTTACTAATCAAAACATATGAATACTCTTCGACTGTTTTATTCAATTCAATTGTACGGTGCACGACATTGTCAGCCGTCCCGGATACCGGCGTCCGTATTCTAGTCTCGAACTCTCGTCTCACGTTACCTGAATTTGCATTTGAAGCCCATTTTGTTGGTATGTTTCAGGATTGTTTGAAACGTTTTGAGGTTTAGTTCGAAGCTGGTTTTGATTTTATAGTATTTGTATAAATCTAAGGTAACTTTTCATGGAAAACTGATGAAAATAGATAAACATTCGCATCCTACTGTCACTCCATGTCCCCAAAATGTCGTGTAAAGTTCAGAGTAGGGGTGCAGGCGCGAAAACGGCAATTTTCGCCGGACTGCGTCCGTTTAAATAATAGAAAGGTCGCGAAGATTGGAGCCGCTCTGAATGGTTTATATGTCACTTGTGAACCTTTCTCGTGTTAGTAGATCTCGCGTGACATTCTCGCCGAATTATATATTCATTCGAGTGCTTTTAGAATCCAGATTCAACAGTTGGCTTCGTATTACGCAAAGCGCTGTAACTTCGTCTTAAACATCTGGAAATTGGTTTAACTTTCGTGAAATAGCGGTGTTGTTATTAGCATTGTATTTTAGTAAGTTGCACGGTGAAACTACGCAGATATTTCACTAATTAGGTAGCTCTATTAAAGCTGGATAAACATTTAACAACAACGCTACACCAGTTAAATATCACGTACAAATCAATTTCCACGCCGGGCAGAAATCTGAATCCAATTTGCGGGCTGTCCGATCGGAGCGGACGGCAGATATCACGGGCGAATATCGCTAAACGGCTAAATAATTTAGTGGCAATCTGGCGGCGAGCGGCGGCGGCGGCGCGCCCGCGGCGGAAACCGCGTGCTGCGAGCCGCACGCCCGCCGCGTACTCGCGCCACCGCCGCTCGGCGCTTGTCGCCCGCACCTGTAACCACTATCTTCACGCTGTTATGACTTGCTAGTATAATGTGTGCAACCTCTCAAATTATAGCAATACGTAATGTTTACTTAAATATTTTGTTATTATAGACCCGCTACAGACAATATCAGAAAGCGTTTCGAGTAGTCGAAAAAATGGAGCTTTTGTCTTGAACAGGCAGTGGGTTGGATATTTTTTTATGTTACTGATTTTGATCAGTACACCTCCTGAATGCTTTTGTCTTATTGCGGAGGGAGTAGAACCAATGTACACGTTCGTTTAACGTAAAACGTCAAACTTAGCTTGGGTGCCGTCGCGACACAATGGCGCTTCGAACAAAGCTTAACTTGCACCCAGTCATTAAAATTTCGTTTTCCATCTTTTCCATTACGCAGCTGCAGACAAAAAATAGCGAAATAAAAAACGACGAGCCCAAAACAAAAGTCGGGAACGAAGAGAACAGGAAATAAAGTTAATTAAGAGCGGCGAAATCGACTGAGTTGCGGTGGAAATTGGCCCCTTAAAAAAGAGACATTTGTAGCGGAGCTATTGCGCTTAATTTTTGTGACAAGTGAAACAAAAGAGTTGGCAGGGTGGCGCGGAGACGCGGGGGTGAGGGCGGGCAGCGGGGGTGAGACCGAGGGGAGATAAGGTCGCCGTTATCACCGGCGGTTCCGGGCGGCCAGTGGCGAGTCGGGCGAGTCGAAGGCGATACCTTTTGTTTTGCCACATTGAGGGATGCTCGCTTGCGTGACGTTATCGCGCCTCCTTGGTTCGCGCTGACCTTTCCACTCATGATAGTAAATTTTATTTCTTAGACATTTTGTGGTTTACTTTTCGGGTTTCGTTTCATCAAAGTAATGATGTTCGCGATTAGATCGAGCCGTGTCTTATTAGAAATAGGATGCGTATATAATTATTAACCTTAATAACGCGTGGGATGTGTAGTAGGTTCCGGTAGCATTGCTAATTGGATCTTCCTGCTTGTAACATGCTTATTTTATGTATCAACTAATGAATATGAGTTTGAAGTTATTAACTTACACAGTTAAGCATAAAATATGAGATATAATAAATTGAGCAATTGGTTTCTACTCAAAACTATGTGAAGTCATTTGGTCGGCTGGAGTCTCCTTTTAGAACCAGCTGGATTTTTAGTCCTATACGCTGCTGTTACCCTTTTTTGACACCAACAGACAGCCAACAGTGTGTGGCCCATAATTAGATTTAGTTCTGTCAAAACGAACCAACTCACGTCAAAGTAATTGTAATAATTAGGAAATTTCACACTGATTTATTTAACTGTTATTCATGGATGTAACTCATTTGGCGTATTGAAGTAGTTTAATGTAATTGATTTAATTATTGATAGATTATGGGTTAGCCCATTTTAACCGAATTGATTTATTTCTCTCCTTACCTGTGATCTCAATCTTGCCATTCACACACTCAAAATATACCTAAAACGATATCACTGCTGACATACAAAATGAATTTACTTAGTAGCACTAGACTAGACTAAAGTAACTTGATACTTGCCATATCAGGATATTTAAATCAATAAGCTGCATCGTTTGTCTAAGGTTCTGCGTGGGCGACCGGTTCTACCTGTGCGACAACAAGATCCTGTGCGAGTATGATTACGAGGAACGCCTGGTGTTCGCCAACATGGCGTACAACCCGCCGCCGCTTGCGCACCTGAAGAGGCAAACCACGCATCTGCCGCCTCCACCGGTAAGCAACAATACCCTCCGCTGATTAACTGTTTATTCTTTAATTTGTGTTCCCAGTTTTGTGAATAGTCTGATTTGTTAAGTACATTTTAAATATAACTGATCTAACATATGACTTTTATGTAAACCTATTAATTAAGTTAGTTTATCAGACTAAGAAGTAGAAAAGCACAGTAGAAAAGCACAGTAGAAAAGCACATTGAAACTTTAACTTGATATAAAATTATAACCTGGATCGATGCAAGACAAGATTTAGATCTCGTTTTAGATACCGCACGTCTGGCGTTGATAGCCAAGAAATTAATTAAATTAATTTTCTACAGACAAGCAACGCGATGAGCGGTTTGATGAACGGCTCGAGCCGCTCCGGTGATCTGAACAACAACATGTCGGGGTCGTCGCCGGCGCCGTTCGCCGCCCCCCCGCACCTCAAGCCCCTGGGGCTCTCAGCGTCCAGCTGAGATTACAGCGCGTGAGACGCGGCCCACCCCTACGCCAAGTATCAACACTAAACACGCGTACTCCACGAGACAATCGATACTACGAACTCAAACAGTTGCTGTTATAAACGAACTATCAGTGTTTAAAACGCAGCTTCATTAAGACATTAAAATCGTCTTAATACTGGACTTGACATGTTTCTAAGTGTATAAACTAAAGCAAAGTTAATGCCAAACTGTAGTTAGTGTTTCTGATTGTTTATGAACAGCACATAATTAATAATAATATAACCGACGTTGTCATGTAATTATTTCTTGAATAAAATATAATATTAATTATTATGTTATTAGAATAATGTTTAAAGGAAAATTGTTTTAGTTTGTTAAAATCTCAGAATTTGATCTCAGATGAGCAATTATGCTGAATTAGGATATAGTTATAGGATCATTGAATCTCTTTTTGTATAAATCTGTAAAAGGTTGCAATATCATGTCTGTATTTTTCTCTTTAATGTATGATGTGTAAATTGATTACGGATACAGATATAGTGCGAGTTTAGCTTACGGCCGTGAATATTTTCAGCGGTTCAGATGCTCAGTGACAGGGTTAGTGATATACGAATTCAGTGATGTGAACGTTTTGGCGGCTCGAACGCTATTGGAAGCGGTTAAAAGTGCATACGAACCGCTGAATGTGAATTCGGCCTAACGCGACAACCTTAACGAGCGTGAGTTTTAAGACTGCTGAATTGAATTGTCTTTGATGGATGAAATATTCTGTATTTTAGAATATCAGTGTTAATGTAAATATTATAATCATCTAAATGTACGTATTATAGTACAATCAATCGAGTCTCAAATTGATTTGTTAGATATTAGTAATGATCAAATTACTTAGTTATTTTCAAATATTTTAGTTTTACTCTGGCTAAGCCGTGGAAGAAAATTAACTTAATTGATCAATTTTCGAAAACATTTGTTATTTCTTTTTGTATCTATGTAAATTAACTGTTAAGTTTACTATAGACATTGTTATGATGTTTGTATTATTTATGTAAATAGCTCAGTGTAAGTAGATTATTGTATATCTATACAATGGTGAATATAAAATATTTGGATTAATTAGTAAAATGTGGATTTATGTGTTTAAAAAAAAAAACATAATTCAAAATAGTTCAAACTAGTTCATTTAGTAATAATTTAAATAAAACTTGTCTTCGACTTCGGATGATTTATTAATTGTTTGCATTTAATTATGTACAGTCGCCAATACTATGTATTTTAAAATTATTATAGTCCTTACATTCTCTACATGAAAGTATTTAACTCAATAGACGTTGTAATGTTAATTATTGTGAATCAGGTGTTTTATTGTCAGCAGTTGTAATTAGTAGGTACATGCATTTGAAAGTACTTGGATGTGTAATTATACCGTAGGTGTTATGTTGACGACTGTACAAGCTCATGCATTCCTATAGAGAGAAGCACGGTTGTGTGCACATACACACACATTTGTATAAATATAAATGTGCAAGTTCTCTTTTAACCAATGATACGACCAAAGATGTAGCTCATTAAAGCCTTGTTCAAGAATATATTTGATTTTATTTCTCCAACTTTTTTGTTCATTACCTACTTACCTGGCGTAACAGTTATATTACTGGCGAAATGTAGGTGTACTAATGGGTATCCCTCTGCCTAACCCTTCGGAGATTAGAGGCGTGATGATCAATACTTAAGTTTTGAATTGACACCTACTCAGTACAATGAATCTGAATCGTCCTACGAAAGAAAAATCACTCGTTGTTCATAAGGCCTTGTGTTCTAAAGAATTGCACTCTCACTGTCACGTATTTATCTACTTCTTATTCTACCTATTTTTTCTTTAAGAATAAAAACTTTGCCCCAAATACAATAAAGCGAAAATGCATTATGATCAGTCGGGTTGAACGAAAATTCCAAAAGGTGTCTGGTTGTGTTTTTCTTTAAAGTAATGTTGCTCCACACTAGGAATTTCTTCTGTAGCGTGGGTGCGTTTACAAATATACACAACACACACACACAAACACAAAGAACTATCTATAGGTCATACAAATATTTGTGAGCTGTGGGCAAAAATCAAGAACAAAGGATAACTTCTTAGTAAAAAAATATTTATTACCAAGTAACACCTGTTCAGTGAAAAATTAAACATTTTAAGTACATGCTAGCTATAATAATTACGGCGACTATGCTTTAATACATAATTTTCATCCGTTTCATTGATCGTCGGCCTATAATAAATAATGTGCAATAATATAAATTGCGGTAAAGGGTGGTGACGACACAGAAAAATAAATTAGGCGCTTTGCACCAGTGTTGGGCAATATGAAATCTAACTACTGATTACTAACTACGATTACATATAGTAATCAGTAATCATAATTACAAATTACATTAAATAATCGTAAGAAGTAGTTAAACATTTTGATTACTAACTACAAATTGTAGTTGCAATCACGATTACGAGATTACTTTTTATAACTACAAAATTTAAAATGATTTTGCGTATTTAAACAAAACAAACGCGCGCGCGATTCGTTCGTGTACCGACTTGTCGTTTGCTAGGTAGGTAGTTAGAGCACGTTAGAGTATGGCGTTGTGACTGGTTGCATCATTACTGTTAAACGCGGGACGGGACAACAAATACAAGAGGCGTCGGGCGGAGGCAAGGCGCGGGCAAGGTGCGGGCCAAAAGCAGATCTGATAGTGTTCTGTTATTTATCAGATATGGATCGAAAACTAAATTCTGATGAAATACGCAACTATGAATTACCATCCCAAATCCCACAAGTTGTCGGATGAAATGTTCGAAAAACGTGTAGTACTAAAGGCTAATTTAAATGATTAACTCACCCAATCCACTTTTTATTTTTTTGATTCGCAAATAATTTTAATTAAGTTGATTTTTGCTGTGTAATTTTGATTTGTTGAATACATATAAATGTCAATAAACACAATTATTCGTGAAAATAAAAATACGCGAAATAAACTGTTTTTATGCACCCAGATTCCAAAAAATATATATCAATACATTACATTTTTATTTAATTGTAAGATATAAGTTCTAAGAACTCAAATAATCAGTAATTATAACTACTAAATTGCAGCAGTCAAATTAACAACTACTTCATGTAGTTTGATTACTGTAGTTAAGTTACATGTAATCTTAACTACATGTAGTTAACTACTTTTAATCGTAGTTAGTAACCAGATTACACAATAGTAGTTAACTACGCCCTACGCTGCTTTGCACACAGAGCAACTATTGCAGCAACTGGCAACTGGCAACTAGCTGGCAACTAGCTGTTTACATACATTTTAATTGGACTGCGCACACAGAGCAACTCGAGTTTCGAGTTGCAGCAATCGTCAACTGTTTTCAGTTGCTGCAATCGATGACTAAGTTAGTTGCTAGTAGCCGCAACTAGCAACTTTTAAATATTGTACCGGTTTTAAAAGTTGCCGGTTTCCTCAACCGTCAATCGCAACGCTTCGCGCGATTTCACACCCTCCCTCCCTCTCCGTATGCCCGGCAATACCAGTGTCGCTACGGCAACCGCATACGGCAACTTGGCTATAAAAGTTGCTTACAAATTGCCAAAAAGTTGCGGCAACCGGCAACGTCATAGCAACTATCAACTATTACAGGGAACTTTAAAAGAGTTGCCAGTTGCCTCAACTTAAGTTGCTCCGTGTGCAAACTGCAAAGCGCCTTATAGCTACGTGGGTGGTCGTTTGGAAATTAGGATAGAAAATACTATGTATCGTAATAAGCCTAGCTACAATTTTTATTAACATATAATATAGCTAGGTGTGTGACGGGCTTTTCTCACGTCGTCATTTAGTACCTACGGAAATAATTTATCTTAAAGTCCTTGACCTGATCACTCGAACAAATACAATAAAGAACTCAATGAAAGAGAAAATGCGTTATCAACAGTCGGGGTGAGCGGAAATTCGAAAAGGTGCTCTTTTAGTGGTCTGTGGGCGAGAATGGAGAGCAAAGCGGTTTCATATCGAGAGCATAAAAATGTCATCTGCCGCAGCGTTGTACTACTTACTGATAGCACCTGAGAAGCACATCGAAAATGATGGTAGGGTCAGCAGACCTAATAGAAAAGGACAAAACTTGGTAACGTAAAAAAATTAAAATGTGTTAACGACTGTTTTCCTACTTGTTTTAAGTTCGTCTTATTTTAAATCAAAAATAATATTACAACGCTGTAGTTTTTTCAGTGTTAGCATATAATAAGCTGTCTTGCTTCACGATAAATATAAAGCAATCTAGACTTTAAATAGCGATTGATAAAAAAAAAACACCAAAAATTTAGTCCTTTTAACAATACAACACAATAACTGTCGTGCTTTGAGCGTTGTTTTTCTAATGCTATAAATGGAGTATAGTACCTATTAATAAAAATAAAAATAACCTGTACTTGTACAAATCGTTACTTTCGACATTTATTTCGATAATGAACTGTGTGAACCGATTTATTTAACGCAAGTTTTCGAGAAAACCTTTTTGATTTTTAAATGGATCACGTCTATTTACAATAAAAGCTCTGAAAAAATGTCCACACATCTGACTTTGTATGCTAACGCTACTGCTTACAGCGAGCGTGCAAAGAGGAGAAAAATCACCCCAATTTCCCGAGCCCCAGCCCTCATTGTCGGCCCAACACACCCTGATAGAATTGTTATCGATGCCATCTTTAATTTCATCACTGTAAACAACCACCGACAATACCAGACAACTAACTCCGCGTAGTTATATTAAAACTTAGGCAAAAAGCAGTTTATCTTAATTTCATCTTCAGTTTTCGGCTTTTCAGTCCTATTTTAAACGCTTATTTATTTATTTTTATTTAAAAGCCTTATAAACTACAATTACACGTCTCTTAACCTAATGCCTAGACACACAAGTGCAAACATTCCACCACTGTTACATTCGAGTCCCTTGTTTCGGGCCCGAAGCTCAGCCATTCAGCTCAGACTTTGATATTCAACCTATTTGTGGTCGTGATTTCAAATTCAGATGCTAGCAGTGTTCGAAATTCTAAAGCCTTAGTTAGCTTCGCTTCGCCCTGATACAGTGAGCGCGTAAAACAAGGGCTGGCTTGCAGGACTAGAGCTTCAGTTCATTTACTGTCTTTAACAGTCTAGAGTTATACTGGCGCTACTATTGCTTTAGCCACGGTAGTTATGACCGTGTCACGTTCATGATACATTGAAAGCAATTAATAATAAAGACTCATGCACATTACACGTGAAATTAAGATTATCCTTCCTGTACCTTTTCTCTGACAGTTCACACTAAAGATTTCTCCGTCGCTTAGCTCAGATAGATTGTTTGCATTGTCATTGGGCAAATTGACGTTCAATACAAATCGATGAAACAAATCGCGTGCATTGTACGTACATGAAGCGCATGTTCAAATAGAAAGGGTGACGATAAATAAAGGTGTGAGTTGTGACGAGCGAACCAACCTTCGCAGCCGGCCTCCTCGAGCGTGAACGTCACAATGAGGTGCGTGAAAAATGGCTCCCACAGACGCGACGGCCCACAAATCAAAACTGTGAAACCGTTTGGCAAAAAATGAAAATAAAAAACACAAATAAAACAGCGTAGGAAGCCGGGCGCACACCACTGATGGCTTCTTGCAATAATTTCCGTTTTCAATGAACGCGTTTTTCTTTTTCTTATCATCGTACGAACTAGGATGGTTGGGAATAAATTGAAATACAAAATTGATTGTTGACTTTTCCCGGCCGTTTTATTACTGTCACAAATAGGAAAGAGATTGAAAATTGCCTACAGCAACGAGACGCCGCCGGCGGATTTGATGATTCTTAAACCAACTAGGTATAGACTAATGTGTATGATTCAGTTTGTCTTTAGAACTGAGATGGAACCGAACCTTAATATTTTTATCGTTTTTTAAAGAAAAATCGTTATCACTTGTTGCGATTGTAATTTCAGAGGAAGTTTAAAAGAAAATGGAAGTGCAAGCGTTAGATGGAGATTTTGAGATAGTGCAATCTGTTGGACGATTTATTAAGTTGTTGGCTCTGGTTAGAGCACAGTAGGTTACACGCGCTATCTTAACATGTAAGAGTTTTCTACTGAAAATAAATTTGATTTTCATTAAAATCTTGATAACGTAGAATTGTAAAAGTTCTTTGTTTATTAGCACGCACACGTGTGCCGAGTGCCCTATTTTCAGTTTAAGAGTCTATATAATATTTAGCAAACCTACTTTATGCATTATCCATTGATGCGAAGATCCAAACTTTTCTTGAACGACACGTTTGGCTCAATGGTTGCTGCGCTGCGTGTCTCGGGTTTGATTCCCGCAAGGAATAAATATTTGTATGGTCTACTGGTAATTGTTTCGAGTCTACTTGTTCGGATTACTTTAATTTATTGTTTGTAAACGCACCCATGTTATAGGAGAAATTCCTAAAGTGAGGCAAAAAAACATTTTCTAAGTAGAAGAATCTGGTTACATCAAGTAACTTTAATAAACTATTATTGTATTTCCAAACGCATTTGACCCTAATCTCTTTAAAGTAAGAGTGAACAGGCTTCTTCTGGGTAAGCACATCGTAGACTTTGTCTATATGACTTCTGACCTAGACTAGAGTCAAGAGCAAACCCATTTTATATAAAAAAATACATAAGTAATTAGCAATGATACGGTAATTCCACCTGTAAACGTTAATGCCGAAGGTGACTGCGTTACTACAGTGTATGAAAAATGAAATATAAAATGTGCCCATTCATAATCCTTATCTTGATAAATAGGCGAGCTATTATTTTTACGAGCTATTCCCTGTTTACACTCCTTAATGCCCGGTCAGGATGAGTTAACGACAGTTGTCAGTTCTTTTACCCTCCAGCGGGGATTTATATAGGAAAATGGTTCTTGTACAAGGTCCATTTATAAAGAACTTTGAACTTCTACAAAAGTACGTCGATAACACCATGTCTACGTAGACGCAACGGCGGAGGGGAAGGTCTTACTATACTGGGCGTGCTATGCCCCCGATGCTCCTATTTTTATTTGAGTTTTAATTATTAAAAGTTTTATGAACTGCTTATTTCTTTTTACGAGATTGTTGAATTAATTCCTTTTGTTTGTTAACTCGACCCTCCTTGTATTATCAAATGCTAAAAGTTGCGTTTGTTTTGCTGTAATTAATGTGCAGAATTGAAACTGCGATCTCGCTTTGCAAGAATCGTTGCTGAGACTGTTGCTATAACATAACGTTTAGGCGTTATATTTGCAACAAAATACGATTGAAATAAGATACGAAGAATAATAAGTCACGTCTTTCTTGAACGATAAATTCAAATGAATATGTTTTATATTCATTTCGATTGACTGGGTTATTCACAAATTTACCGTTATCACGTCCGCTGAATATCATAAAACATTTTAAAGTTCGCAAAGAGATATCCGAGAGGCGAATCTTCATTCGGCGCCGTGGGTTCACTGTAAGTAAATTTAACTTTAAAATATGCATAACAGTTTTCCGATGCGATCCCCTTTCGAATTTAAACACATCGAGTACATTTCGATTCAGTGCACTTGGGAAGTTCGGGAAGAAAATGCTATTCAGTTTAAAGATGATACAGCTAGTAGTTTGGAGTGCAAAATGTAAGGAAAGAATGTGTTTGATCGAGAGATGTTTTGGTTTAACTTAAATGCTACAACTTTTAAATGTGGTCTAAAAATATTAATTTATAATAATTTATTCAGAATGACTTTGACTTCTGACTTAGGAATAAATTTGCATTTAAGCAAATTGTACCTAATAATATTATAATGTTTAATATCTTTATACACAAGATATAATATATGTTTTTTTAATAAAGAATGTTTTTTACATAACTCGGGACCAATAAAATTTCGGCCCTTTGGACGGGGTACGAGGGGCCGAAGTTAAATCGTACAGGCCTGTTTGACATTTATATCTGGAAAAATATAAATGGAATAAACGTGATGATACACTAACTGATAATCATCCCTGTAAGCACTATGTAAGTGCACCCAAGGACAACCCTTGGTTGGTGCAGGACTATATTACAGGACATAGAAACTAAAAATATTGGCCAATGAGATTGGGTTTGTAAAGAGAATTGGTACCGGAAACTATGGAGTTTTTTTTTACATCTTTAGACTTAGTACAGACTACTATAATTTTATATGTTAAGTCTATAAAGTTAGGGTCTCGATTAAAATTGCTTACAGTCATAATTATTATTAGTTACCATATTTATGTACCCCATGCTTATCTCTATTTAAAAACGTAGCCGATGAGCTAATTGACGTCTTTTATAGTAGTGTTTATTATGTCCGGACATATATAATATATAACTTTGTTACCATAAACACCACAGGCTTATCAAGTCCAAACTATGTAAGTCCATAAAATGTCTTTAAGGACTTTAACGCCTCAGAAACAAATTGCAAGAGGCTTGTAGACTTGGAAGTTAAGTGTACTTAACCGCAACTTGCAAAAATGCAAATAAGGAGTTCCGCCGGCCGGGTCTCCGGGGTTTGTCTCCACCAGATATGATAATTAGTTGTACAGCGACGAGAATTAGTATGATGCTCTAAGAGTTTCAGCTTAAAAAAACTGTGAAATAATCTATTAAGTACAGTTTTAGGTTGATGGATAAAAATGCGCCTACTTATGTTGACAATTGATTTTATCTTAAAAAATCCTAACGTTGAAATCAACTTTATGGGTAGGTACCTAGAGTTCTAAATTGTTGTGATGGTCTACTGGAAAATATTAAAGTAGATAAAAACATGAAAACCTAAATGCAGAATAATTTATAGATCCTTCAATATGGTCTGGAAACTTGTTAATGCTATTAGAGCAAGTTGTGGAGGCGTTAAGCCTGCAACCTTACTTAATTCTACTTATTCGACAAACTTCGACACCAGCGCAGCCACCGCCGCGCCGGGGCCCGCTGCCGTCGCATCTTCAGCTCTGCATGATTGAATTTGCAAGAACTTAAAAAATAATAAGCAGTGTACCGAAAAATTTAAAGTTTAATACTCTTTTCAAATATAAAATAAAATGAACATTAAATCAAACACGCCAAAATGATAAATCCAAAGAAAATACTTAATGTATTAGCCACATTGCTCTGCCCGGCACTGCGTTTCTTAACACGTACTTCATGGTGTTGGGCTTCGACATTAGGCTTTCTCTCAGTATTTTCTATTTCTCCTTGTTCAAGATTCTTATGCTCATTTGTATACTTTTCGTTTGGCCAGGCCCTTGGATCACCGGTCTCTCCTTCAGAAACCATGTGAGTGGGGGTTGGAACTAATACAGAAGGTGGAATATCTGTCGTCGTTATTTCCTCTGACGTTTGTGGCGCAGTTACCATTTCAGTGTCTTCTGTTGTCGTGTCGGGTATGGCAGAAGTGATTTGAGGTACAGGAATCGACTCGGCTTGCATCAACATTACTTTTGTTTTCTCAGGAGATCGTGTAGTACTTGCGGGTGCATCTTTGTTGGCTACGTCACAAATATGCGAGCACTGTTTCTCTTGGCATTTGTCGTCTATACCACAAGATATAAAATGGTCCCAGCCTGACAGCAGTTGGTACAAATGTGGTTGCTTACAATTGTTGTCTATGTATGTTTGAATTCCTACTACTTCATTTTCACAAATAAGAGGTCCACCGCTGTTGCCCTATGATGTAAAATATTTATTTTTAAGAAGAATAAACTTAACACACACGAGCGCTTTTATGAATTACTTATTATTAAAATAATATGATCCTATTATTTTTGCCTAGTGATTTGCCTAGCTGGCATTTGACATACATGGCAGTCCTACGTTATAGCAGCTTTTTTTTAACACTGGGCGCCATGTGAAAATTACTTAGATAGTGAATCAATAATAGACTTGGCCTAGAAATACTTGGTTTGTTAACTCACTTGGCAAAAGTTGCTGTCGTAAGCCGCGTTCTTGTTTTCCTCGTTGTCGACGGCACATGTCATGGTGTTGCCAGTAAAGTGAGAACCACACGTCTCAATCGAAGGTAGCTGCATCTCAACGGAAATCTGCATCAAACTTCTGTCTTCGGTGTCATTGCCAATCCTCTTCTGCATAAAGATGAAAACAGTTAGTAGTCGGGTACTTATATTTTACGTTATCAAATATCATAAATGAGAAAACATTGTATAAGATTTAAAGCTGTGGCAGACTCTGGCTAATGCCCCGTTGGTGTCATGGTTGCATGCGCGACTGCTGAGTGTGAGTTCTTGGGTTCGATTCCCAGATCAGGCAGTGTTATTGGATTTTTCCGTTAGAAATTGCCCGGAGTTAGAAAGTTTGTGATATCCCCGTGTCTCGGAATGCACGCTAAGTTGTTGGTCCTGCGTCTCATCTTTTCCTGGTCGTGTTGGATTGCTATCCCGCCGAACTATGAGAGTTAGGGAAGAGGCGTCTGTGTTTTAAGCACATACTAATGTAAAATAATATCTGCTGTTTTGCTAGTCTTCATTGAGAGTGGGCGCCGCCGTTTGGTTAGGGGAATATTATGGTTCACTAACACTAGTGCATAGTCAAGTTAGTATTACACGCAACTTCAAACTGCAATAATCTTCTATTTATCTAGATTAACAGAATTAGTTATAATGATAAAACCAAGTGATCTTACAGCGTATACTAGTATGGCGCAGGTTTTGTCCGTGATGTCACGTTTAGGGTTGAGGCTGGTGAAGCTCACAGCTGAAGTAATGTTGAATGGTAACAAAACTTTCATTAGGGAGATGTCTGTACGCCACCATTGTGTCGCACTGTTATTATATGGACGAACAATTCGTATGACCTGAGTAAAAAAGAAACGAATTGGAGTATTTTTAAGAAAGTGCCCAAGTAAGTACCCATTGTCAGAAATAATTATGCATGACATAATTATGTAAAATACTGTTGGGGAATTAGTTTCAATAATTTGTTTTACCTCTCGCTCTTGCTCATCCTCGTCTTCATTTAGTGTGAAATTGGTATCAATAGTAATTGCACCGAGTCTGGCAAGAAGTGTTTTCCGTGGAAAGCCGTTGGGAGCACCTGTAACAGTACTGGGCCCGACAGCAGAAGTGACCAGCCAATCAGGTCGGATGAGGATCGCGCCACGGAGGAACCTGGAGCCAGTGCCATCTACCACCGACTCATCCGAGTAGTATAGGAATGCCTGTAAATATATTTCAAAAATAAATGGTAGTTAAGAATTCAGCTATTTGCGTTAGCTCTGAATAAAAATAACTAAAAAAAGAACAGTTATACTACTTGAATCATGAGTTATTTAGGTAATCGTAACACTTTAAGAAGGTACAGGCAAAATCTTTAAAAAAATATAGATCGTACAGAGACGAGGCATACAATACGTGCTTCCCACTAACAGGTAACATCAATTTCGATTTCTTAGAAAATCAATATTTTTAAACACTATTTTCAACTATCACGTTTTGCTTCACCACTTCTGCAGCTGTGCTCCATGATTACGAAGTTACGTAAAAAGTGAATTTAACACCAAAATAATAGTCGGATACTGACTTACCATGTACGGAAAAAGGCCTCTCCTGACCTCCTGTACTTCACCCTCTGCATATACTTCTACACACAACGTCAATGCTGAAAAAATAAAAAAAACAATTACGAACCAATCTCTACAGACGAAAACTTTGTTAGCATAACGTTAAACAATTACCGATACACAGTGCAATAAAAAATTTAGTTTTCATATTCGTAGAAAATTATCATAAACATTTAAAAGAAAACTAATGACGTTCACCGTCAAATTGAATATTAACAAAGCTAATCTGACAGCAGAAAATTCAAAAGAAGAATAGATATCATTTTTTCTTTTTATACGTTCACTGCCAGGTCAATCAAACAGTTTTTATTATAATCCTACACAATTATTTAAATCCTTATTTTTTGTCATAGTGCTCTCTCTGTTGTAAAAATCAAATTAGTCGAGTCACGTCCCTTTATTTTTCTCCGCTATCTTTGACAAAGTTACGCCGACTCGAGTTAAAGACATTAATCAGAATCTCATCCGCGGCAAGATGTATTATCCTCAATAAAGCGAAAAGAATGACTTTGCGATTTTAAAACGCGTGTTTTACAGATAACGGCGGCGGATAAATCTGGGGAACACCTCATTATTCATGTTAGGGGTGTTTAAGAGTGCGTATTAATACGCTTGGAACGGCGTTGGCTTTTGAAAAATATGCTAAGAACATAAAAAAGTGCAGTTTATTTAAAATACCGCGGACGGAAACATGGCTTGGGCGGGCGCGCCGCCGCGAGAGTCTGTGTACATCTTTTCAGTTTTATTTTAAATTGGATAAATGTATAAAACATTGAAAGGGAAAAAGATTTAGTTTGTGAATGTGATTTGATTATATTACCTATTGTGTTGGATGGCTCTTTCAGTAGATTTTATTAAAACCTTAGCGAATAGTCCTAACATATAAATTAATTTGTAAGCCACTTGAACGTAGAATCACTAACATTGTCCACAAATGAGCGGAGATGTCGTATCCAAACCGCTGATGCAGCCACGTCAATACCACTTGTTCAGACGGTTATTACATGTCCAGTTTAGGTGGAGCTATTCTAATGTTCTAAGCTTCGTCTCAATGTTCTTAAAAGATCTTTGGCTTTAGGGGCAGGCAGTGTCTTCTTAACTTGGCATTGTTATAACGGTTCGAATGAACGAGCTACGTGTTTTGGCTGCGACCCGCAATTGCTTTACACTTCTCCTTCCTTTGCAGTTGTAAAACGGTGTCCTAAAATATCAATAAAACTGTTGTATAACTTTTAATCGCAGTTGTATTAAAATGGCCATATTGATTTTGCGAAAAAGCAATCGAACGAATATTTATAGGGTATCCGCATGGGTATCCGTAACGGTGGCCGATTTTATTGTTTTGTTGGTGAATATAAAATGATACCGGGATTTTTGAATGCAGGCAGTTTCGCTATTTTATTTTTTTGTAGATATTTATTCATTGTTTGAATTAATGGAATCTAAATTTTGAAACAGTGTGCACTGCTCCATCATGTTTTTTTATGTTTACAAGAACTGCAATCATTTCGACTTTCCTACCGTAAGGTTTTAAAAGAAGCGAAAATTAAAATATTTATTTATACCTACCTATCTACTTAAGTGGTTTATTTATATTATATTTGATAAGATATTTAGTTATACCCATTACATAAGTGGTTAGATATTTATGACCAATGTTTTTTTAAGGCAGGATTGAATTTCATTTTTACATTTTGGGTTTTCATCTTTAGTTAAGAAGTTTATACCTGATGAAGCTGAATGCCGAGCTGATGATCTTAATAGATGGATCAGTAATTTTGTAAAATCACTTAAATTCATATTATATTACAACCAATTGAACTAACAAGTAAAGAAAGATATACACCAAGAACTAAATACCTGAAGCGTGTGAGTAAATTCGCATTATGTACCCACTGCGTACAAATTCCATGGAGTCTAGGCGAACTTTTCGCCGGCTTACCAACTCTGACTCGCGAACGGTGATATGAATATTAAACGCTTCAAGAATTAGAAGATTTATACGACAATTCGGAAGTTGGGCGGTCCTTGCGCACTTAAATGAATGTTTAACATTATCTGTGGAGTTTTAAGGAACTTGAGCCTCTTAAACAACTTGCGAAGAAACTTTAATAGAGAGCGGCTCTCGGGCGATTAATTCGAAGACGTGGCAAGGTGGACGGGAATTCTTAATGTGGAAGGGTAACTGGAGGTGTTCAATCGGTGCATCTAATACAGGAAGGGGTGCGCTTCGTTTAAATTATTTTACGAACTTTAGAGTTTTGTTTCAAGCGTTTGTTTAAGACCTATTTGTATATCACATAAGAGTGAATTTGCATTACATGTTTTGATCATAAAGCCAAGCTGTGTATGTTAATAATGTTTGGTTCTGCTAGTGAACAATTGAGAGGAATACCTTTATTCGTACCTTACCGAACTAACAATAAAATCAGTTGAAAGTTTAAAACACATTTCATAGCCACATCATGAAAACCACATCGGTAGGTAATAACAGCAACATATCCGCATCCGTTTCGCGTGCTTGACAATATAAATTGATTGGCGTTGTGTGCGTGTGCGTCATTGTTCCCGCCGTCATTTTCCGATGCCCCGTCCCATTCTATTGTACTGCACTTTATTGAATTTGATTTACGCGCCAATTTTTGTAGGCTTCGGTTTTTATTAACTGACCTCGGTGCCGATGTAAACTTAATTGAATCCGCCAACAAAAGGTATCGAATGAAAAGAGCGTCCAGCGGTGTGCGATGCAGATTATAATAGGTTTCCCGAATTTGCATGGGTTTTAAGTTACTCGATATTCGATATTTTCACGGCGGTTGAACTATTGCGTTCAATCTGTTTGTTTAAAAACTGTCCTAATTAGGTACTTTTTATTTTACACCTTTTACCGAATCTATAACATTTTATATTCACATAAATACATCGCCTTTTTTCCATGGGGGTAGGCAAAGCGCAACCTGCTACGATCCTTAAATACTACTTTCGCATCTTCCACGTTCATAATCTCGTCATACAAGCACGCCGGTTACGAGTACTGCGTACCTTTCTGAAGAACTTCACCAATAAGGTCAGTGTAGGTCTTTCTAGGGCGTCCCTTCTCTTCTGCGTTGCCACTCACATCTGCAATATAAATACCTTTTGTTAATCACCTTTCACTCATCCTCTCAACATGACCGAACGATTTCTAAGCATCGCTAATTTATAATATAAATTCTTTTTGCGTGTTATTATATAGTCGTTTTTATAGGGTAAAGGCCGGATAGTTGCCTCAGTTGGATAGTTGCCCCAGTTTCGAATACACTATGTTAGCGGCTTTAGTGGCATTACTGCTTTACTATAATTAAAAGTACCCCTCCTGGAGACCTCTGTGCCATATAAACCGTCAGTTTATATGCACACATTTTGTCCACACGAGCGAAAATCTTCCGCGGTGAAATTTCGACAGGCGTTGAAATAATTTTGGCAAGTAATTTCTATTGAATATTTTTATTACTGATTGAGGTTTCTGTCTACTTGTTGTTTCTTTGCATGCATTAGACTTTAGATAACACAGTTAATAACGTTTTATTGCTGAATAGTTTTTATTTATTTTGCAAATAAAAAGGGCAAGTATCTGTATCAAAAAGGATAGTCGCCCAAGTTTTTTTGCGGATAGTTGCTCTATGGGCAACTCCCACAACTTTGATGAGCAAAGACAGGTTTTGTCTTCTTTTGTTGTTTTTTCTAACTCGTACTAGCATGTGACTATAACTTAGCTCTAATGAACATAACATAACATCACGCCTGTAATCCCCGAAGGGTTAGGTAGAGGCGTACCCATTAATACACCCACATTTCGCCAGTTATGTTTAAGTCCCATGTAATAGGGGCCGAGCCTATTGCCATCAACTGGGCACAAATCCAGACTCCGAGGCTGCTACTGGGAAATTCCTGATAGAAAAACCCAATAACACTTTGCCCGACCTGGGAATCGAACCCAAGACCTCATGCTCAGCAGTCGTACTTTGCGACCACTAGACCAACGAAACAGTCCTCTAGCTCTAATGAAATATATATTTAACTGTTTTATGCATTAATTCTAGGTAAGCAAAATGCCTCGCAAGTGTCAGCGTAAATCAGGCGTGGTACCGCGCCACATAAGCTGGACAGATGATAGTTTAGAGTTGGATATTTTTCTACCTTTGAAATGAATAATGATATAATATTAAATTAATATCTTATTTAACTTAGGAGGCTTTTTTATTTTGTTTTGTAGTTTTAAAACATGAATTCATTAATATTTTATAATACTGAATAAAAAATGCAGTAAATAATAAATATTGATTACCTTAATAATTGCTATATATTTGTTTTTATTTAAAAAAACCTTGTGAGGCGACTATCCCTGCGCGAGGCAAGTATCCTCCGAAACAATTTTAACTTTAGGCAACTATCCGTAAGAGTAGGCAACTATCCCTTTTTTAATAGGTCAAATAAAACAGGATTTACTCAAAACCATTAATAATTATGTTCACAAAAGTAGGCTTTTATAATAGATTAAGAATCGATATTTAGATATACAAAATCCATTATTCATATTAAGTGCACATTTTCGTATAATAGAGCATTTTTTAAAAGTAGGGCAACTATCCGGCTTTTACCCTATAACATATAGCATAGTTTTCATATAGCATTCACATGTAATTACGTATGAATCTGTATACAAATAATAATATTATAAAACATTGATTTTAAAAGAGTACGTATGGAGTTTCTTGCCCATTCTTCTTCATACAAAACTATCTTTTGAAAGGGGCAACTAGATTCAATTCTATTTTTTTTTCTTGTAATGACGTTCAAAAGTGCCTTATTATGGCCTAATTGAAATAAATGATTTGACGTTGACTTTGTCTATAGGTACTCTTTTCTATCTTTGTCACTACGTCCTCTTTTTTTCCAGTTTTAATATTAGAGATGCGTGCTGTTACATCAAACACATTGACGTTTATTATGGAATCCACCTATCCATTAACATGTGTTTATGTCATGTCAGCCACTCTATCGAATCTACTTACTTGCGGTGACTTCTCTGGCTAAGATTTCCATAAACACACGTCGTGAATAAAATTAATCGTCTCGAGGACAGCTTTTCTTACCATTTTCTGCAACAAAAGCGAATTATTTGCTGAAAGACCGTAATCTGAGTTAATTATCTGAAATTCGGTCGTATTTAACGTCGTTTCAAAACGAGTTTTCACAATTGGAGGCGAGTCAAAAGAGCTTTCTAAAGGAATCGCAAACACAATTAGGAGCAAGTTCTTGTTTGTAAATTGTCAGGGAAAGAGTGTGCATGACACGTGGCGGTACATGCATAGATGTGTTCCTGCTAATTTGTCGATCACTGTCAAATATATATGTATTTTTTGCAGTATTCGTTTATTACTTTACAGTTTAGTAATTTACTATTTTTTAACAGAACAGGCAGGAAGTCAGGGTCATCAATCTTTTGAAAGTACGTGAATAAAGAATTATTATATGAATATTTTAGATTTTTTTTCGATTACGTAGTTAGTTTGATACGTTGATAGTAAAACGTAGAAGAAAATATGTTTGGGCTAGTAAAGTTTATTAATTTATTTTTGGATAAAGCGCGGCATCGTGAAACCTTATTAGTAGTATAGAATATACCTATGCAGTAGAACGAACTATATCTGGTATTCATAGTCATAAACTTTATACAAATAATTTTGCTAAACTTTATGTCATAAAGTTCAACAGATGAACAAAAATACTTTGTCGAAAAACAAAAGAACATTTAATTTTTTACTTGTTAATTTCCAAACAAATAAAAGCTCAGTTCCTTCATTGTAGCCGCCCAGCGTACCGGCCGCTAAGCTCGTTATTATGATTGTGCCCTATAGAGAGATACAGAATCAAATCAGGCGCAACAATACCGGCGCAATTAAACTCCGCGAGGGGAAACGTCTTGAAGAGCGTTGCCGCGAATGACGACAGCGACGGTTTTACAGTCATGGGTTTAAGAAAAATAAAACTGGCCAAGTGCGAGACGTATTCGCACCTGCAGGGTTTCGTACGACCATACAAGATAAAGTTCGAGCAAAAAACGCCGAAAAGAACACTTTTCTCCCCTTTGATTGGTTTTAAAATGGTAGGTATGTAGTTTCTTACCCATTCATTTTCATACGAAACAAACGTTTGGAAGAGGCAATTAGATTTTTATATCTCTTGTAAATGACATTTAAAGGCGACTTTTAATGGTCAATTCGAAATAAATGTTTTGACTGTGACTTTGATTGTGAACTGTTTGTTTATTTGTTGTTATAGCGGCCAAAAATTTTTATGTTCATCTAGATACAGTCCTGTGACAGGACAGATACGCTGATGTGATGAGCGAGAGCAATAAGGCTCCGTTTGTAGTCAGTGGGTACGGAACCCTAAAAAAGGCTTAATGTTAACATTTACTTGTATCTTTTTATTTAACAGTCACTCCGGGCTGTAATTATTATGACAATTGAGCCTCTTGAGGGTAGGTCCTGTCTATTTTATATTATTGTTTTTTTTTTCTTTTTTAGTAAGTAGCTGTGATTGAAGTCAGGTAAGTTAATAAAAAAGTAGGTGAGCAATTTCTAACGACAAGTATTGAGTGTACGTAAGTACTATGTTGGGGAGATAAAGTACAAAATAAAGTCACTAACATATAATTTCGTATGTAATATTTACAGATAGTCGTTTCGGGTCTTAGCTGTTTATACATGTGAGTTTAAATGTTTGTTAACGTATCCACGATACTGGAGAAATTTCAAGTGTCAGTTTTCAGTCTGTTCTTTTAGTAAATAAAACTGTTAAGTAAAAATTGTAGGCATTTAATTGCAAATGTAAGAATAACATTGGCAAATAACACACATCCGATATTGTTATCATTATAATTACAGATTCCCCTCCTCAGCCTCCACTTAATACGCAATAAACCCGTCAATAACCATTGTCTGAATGTAGACAAACCAAAACCAACATTGTAACAGAATTAAAGTCAAACTCTTTCATTGTCAGTAATGCAAATCCTCGTCTGAATACGGTCTGTTTACTTCTTTGCCCCTTTGTTTCAGCCGTAACGAGCAGAAAAAGGGCCCATTCAGAGCATCCGAACCTAATTACCCTACCCTCGGTTACAAAGGAGGGTTTCTAATTAACGATATTATGTCAAATAATTTGTTTGAGCCGACGTCTTACTTGGTCTGAATCGCGGATTGGATTAAGTTTTCTCGGCACCGGTACGTTTGCTTTATAAAGAAAAGCTGTTCGAATGGAAACGTTGAAAGAACTGTGATTGTAACCCGGAATTGGTCTTTGTTGAGTATTCAATTAGAAGCAGGGTTAAGTTGGAGATTAATTGGTAAATCTTAAATTAAGTTGATTTGATTTCAGTTATTTGTAACTTAGGTACTTGTTAAAATGTAGCAAAGTAGCTCGTGTCACTTCGTACATAAGAAGAAGCGTAGTGGGCCTAGTTCAAGAGAATTTGATAAGAGTACAATTATTCTTGAAGCATTTTGTTTTTAATCTCATACGATGCGTACTCGACACGTATACGTCGCGAGCTCGCAGCGAAATCGCTAAAATTACTAGTGTGAAAACTTCCATCGAGATTAAAGCAGTCAATAAGAAAATATTCATATACTTAAGCATTTTTTTTTGATAATTTGTTTTTTTTGGTTTGATTTGGAAAAATTTTATTGGTACTTATTTGTACGCCATTGTATAAGGCCATTGTATAATAACTTATTTGTACGCCATAAGGCAAAAATCATGTTTTTTTTTCAACATCTTGCATGTATATTATTGTATTCATGTAGGTAAATAAGTCATGTTTGGACAAATATTTGCTTATCTTATCTTAAAATAAAAAGCTTATGGCGAATGACCACAAACTTTCGTTATACGACCTTACTTACTTCCTCCCCCCCATTTCCCGTTCTTCATGTATGTAAACACAGGGTCCAAACACGTCATGATGGATGTCTCACGTCATATGTTCCAACACGCGGCTTTTGCCTCGTCAGCTGAGTATTAGCAATCTGTCAGTGCTAACCATGCATTTGTCATTACGATTGGGTAGCATTAATTGGATTAATGCTATTAGCTGGCCCTTCACTTGGTCTCATGATGTATGTAAATGAGACGTGATCATGAGACGTACTTACACGTGCAGCAAAATTAATGTGTAATTCTGTTCGATACCTTTGTTTTTGTTTTTACGCTAGCTGTTCAGATAATGGTTTAAAATTGCCTCCCAATTCCCAATTGTCTTGAGTTCACAAATTTTTGAAGCGCTTTTAGAGAAGATTGCTCCTGTAACGGGTGTTAAAACCCTTTACAAAAAGTTCTATTTTGCAATATTAATTTATTTCACGAAAAACTTGAACAACACAATCGGATTTTCAATTTTTTTATGTCCATTAATTTACGAAACCACAAACAAATAAATATATAAATGCATTGATGCATAATCCGGTGTAATGGATGGTTATATGTATAAATCCACAATAATAGCAGTCGGCACATAATTTCAAGAACAGTAGAGAAAAATCTCCACTATGGGAGACGTATTTATAAAAGGCTCAGAGTTCTCTGGACGTAATACCGTCGGTTCTAGGATATCAAAGGGGTATGGCCATGCACGTTAGGTCGGATTAGCAGTCATTTGAATGCGCCGCTCGCGTTTCTCCTCACTAATTGAGTTAATATTTGGTTATCGGCGGCGTGCACTCGGCCCGCGCGACTAATCCTGCCGAATTAATGACGCAAATTTATCATTATTAATGCGTACGGGGTCCTCGCCACACCTGATTTTACGCTGTGAGCTGAGTTCATGACATGGCTGTATATTGTGTTCATGTGATGTTGGTACGAGATTTAGTGACGAGCCGATTGGTAAAAGATATTGTACTCGTATGTGTGTTGCTAAAAGGTTAAAACAAGTACATATTAATGAAATAAAAATAATAAAATCATGAAATATTTACATGGTATTGTATTAAAACATCTATTGATTACATAATTTATCAACCAGTTTTTTTTTTTAAAATGGTGCCCTTAATTGGCGAGACGGGGCCACAGTAGACCACAAAGGAGGTGGCGGGGCGACTTTGACGGCTTCCCTGAGAATTGGTACGGCGGCGTAGTGCAAAAACGAGATCGATGGAAGGAATGGGGAGAGACCGCTGCCTAGTATTGGGACAGTACGGGCTAATAATAACAATAAAACCTATTCATTATTATTCGACAATTTAAATAAAATTGTGCCTAAATATAGGGAATATTTATAAACCCATCTCACTATAACACAGCCAACTTTGACAGACTTGTTTAGAATTTTCCGTTTCAGTTGAACACAATGAAAAGAAAATGTTGTTGTCTTGTTTGTTTCACGTGTGAACGCGGCGCGGCCAACTGCACCGTCCATTCAATTCGACAGTTTTACGACACGACTCCCGTTTATTCGCACGTTTCGCTCCGTTATGGCTTTATTACAATTTTTTATAGCTCCACTAGTTCATATTTTCGGCGGTGTTAAGGGATTAAAGAAGTGGAGATTAATACGCAGTAAAAGGCTTGATTTAAAAACTGTTTTTTCGCTTTATTTTCAAAACGTTAGTTAAACTCTCGAGTCTCGCATGGCACCGCATAGGTACATACGCTGCCGGGGTTGCGGGACGTCTTAACAGGATACCGTGGCCCCGGAACGTAAAGGGCAACAGAAGGAACAGGGTGGCTTTTTAGTCAGTAAAAGTCTGACAGTCCCTTCCACCCCACCCAGGGAGGAAGGAGTCATTTGATGATTTTTACCAACTAAAAAACAAAAAAAAAAAAAAAAAAATAGGTACATACGCGTATTGATAAACGCACGATTGAGTAAACCAAGTAAATCTGCGCACACTGTTTTCAGGATTAGGTAAAAATTGCTAATCCACTTACTATTTGATTCTCAAATTTCAACAGTAAAATCCTTCAGATTACAAACCCCTATGTCACACAAAACGTGCATGCCCGCGCCTACTCAAACCGAACAAATTGGTATTGTCAGTAGTGCGTGGAGGACGGTACGCAAGCAAACAGTCGGTAACGAGCGATCAATGCGCAATCACAGCGCCCTAATCACGCGCGATTGACGGCGGACGCAAATGACGGACGTAAATGACGGGAGAAGCAAATGACGCGCCGTATCGTGTGACACGCGGCCAGCGCTAATGAATTGCTACGGCCACTGGCTAGTAGCAAGGATTTGTGAGAGTTTATTACACGATTTTTGTACGCTGGTTTCAGTTTTAAAAATTGTGTGATGAAATGTTTTGATATTGACTTAGTGGCAAAATAGACTTGATGATATAGGTATATAATAATATCCATGCATGTTCGGTAATTTTGGGGTTTTGAGGCGACCAATTGAACACGCATTTTCTTCAAGAATAACATCACAAAGCGTCACAAGAAGCGGCAACAGCATATTCGTGTATTTGTCGTACTTATTAAAAAAACATCTTCTAGTGGTTGAAAAGTATAATTGAGCAATCTACTCGTAAGACGTACGTACGTACTCGAAAGTCAGTCATATAAGCCTGTTTGAACTATTTCTTAGTCCGAAGACTAATTAGACACGCGACAAATTAGATTAAGTTGCACATGACAGTGGATTATTGATTGCTAGGTGGTGGGGGGAGGGGGGTGGCAACATGACGTCATGCGCTCCACAGCCAGTAATTAACGACGGATTAACGCACAATTAGCACTGATCACTGATAACAGATGCTAGTGGAACTTGAAACTCGTGCATTTGCGTGCAGAAAGATGTATAGCGCTAGTGAAATGTATTGAATTGTTCATACCTATGCAAATCTCGAACAAATAATTTTTGTGTTCTTTAGACATGCTTTTTATTGTTAATTGTAGGCTTGAGCCGCTTCTTGTTCTTAGCGTATCGATAGCAAATAGATACTTAATAATACAATTTTGCTATTTTTTTTGTTTGGCCCGTTGTTCAGCTACGACAACGTTATCCGCTGACGCAGTCATCAGGTCCTCACGTGTACAGGTGATGATTTGCTACTTATCAATGGTGATACAAGCCAATAATACCCTATAATACCTTCCGTCGCAGATAAAATAAAAACCGATTAAAGTTAGTTTCGATTTTTGTTATGGGTAAGTTTGAATGCACGTGAGTGTAAAATTAGACCTATTGTGGTGGATGTAATGTGAGGTGAATGCGATTGAATTGGTGGTCTTCACGGTTACTGTGTTTCAGAGTAGCTATAGCGATTCAGAGGTGTCTCTAACAAGTGAATTACTTAGATACATGGACCTCAAGAAGGTCTACGTCAAATCATACATCAGTAAGGGAGTTCGTTCTTTTTTAAAAGTGAGACTAATAATGATTTGATAAACGTTCTGGGGTTTAATCCAAAATGAATAAATACTCAAACATTTTACAATTTTTCTGCTGCACACACAGTACCTTTTTGTGACATGTGAATCCTTATGGATTGAAGAAGTGGAAAAGTTATCACATTGAAAAAAAATAAAAACACATGGTGTTCTTTCACTAACTTTGGCCTGGGCGCTGGTTGAAAACTTAAGCTGTTCCCTGTGTCGGTTTTTGAGACGGACAGAATCTGAGAAACTAAGATTTTCTAGATAAGAGTAAGGCATTCGATTCGACGCTTTTTATACAAAATTTATGTAACTTCATATATTTTTTTTAATAGTTTATTACACGTACAAGTAAATATGATTACTTATCTAATAATTTACCTAAGTACATTGTTAATAACAATTCGATTTTATAAAACTATATTTTTTACTTATTTGTATTATTCAAATTATTTTTCCTCAGCCCTGGAAACAAAGTAACCAGATATGTATGAATGTTTCATAGGATTTAAAATAAACAGTAAAGTAAAATTGTTAACAGTACAGTGTAAAATTTAACAAAGTTGGTTATTAAAAATATGCGAGTAAAATCGTTAATTAAAATGGAATATTTGAATGCAAGGGATAATTATCAGCGTCTGTATTGTTCAAATAATTAAATTTGTAACAACAGATGGATTAAGGCAGCATTCGGGGACGTTTGAATTTGTTTATCGCTTGCCGGCAGGACTAATGTCGTCACATGGGTCGCTGCACACCGACTCTCTGCTTCAAATGGATAATTAGTAGCAGTAAGCTATTGTTTCCAGAATTATTAAGTATCACACGAAACCGAAATGTTTCACCTTCTCTTCTTACTATGCAAATCAACTTAAATAAACTGTAAAAAAAATCTTTATTGGGATAAGCAATCTTTTACATACATATAATTTGGACATTGGATTAGGTTATTTTGATCAACAACGTAAAGCCAAAGTAAATTTTTCATTATAAGGCATTTTCAACCGACTTCAAAAAGGAGGAAGTTCTGAATTCGACGCGTATGATTTTTTTTTTCGTATAAATATGTTCTACGATTACTCCTCCAATTATGAATCGATTTGGATGATTCTTCTTTGTTTGAAAGAGTTTAGTTCTGAATAGGTCCCGTAGGAATATTGTCACGATCTGATAATGAACTTTGGAGATACGAAACGGAACTTCTTAAAAAATCACAGCAGAACCGTCGTAACATGAAAAATTGCTTTGTTTATATATGTAGTCGATGACTGACTGAAGGAAGTGGGGTAGGGACCAACTCCTCCACTTTCCAAAATTTAATATCTCGTGTGAGGTATTGTTTAAAAGGGCTTCTTGTAGCGATTTGAAATTCATATTGTATAAGAAAAAAGGATTACATCTAGTTGCAATTTCTAAAAGGTAGTCTCGCATGGAGAAAAATGGGAAATAACCGTCATACCTATTTTGAAAATAACAATGTTTTACAATATTTTGGCAACAAAATTTAGGTTCGTTTTATAAAAACTACTTATAATATGTACAAAGTTTACAAATTAACAAGCGACGGCGAAATATGTTTAAAGATACATAGCGTTCACGTATGTATTTACGAATTGGAACTATATACTAAGAGTATATAGTTCCAATAACATTGTAATAAACAATGAAATAAAGTGTGTAAACTTGTGAAGTTCATTACCCATAAGATTAGTAGAGAAGTTTATTTCCGAAAATATTTGCATAACTAACTGTCACACAAAAAGTAAAAAAATCAACAACGCGTGTTGCTCATCCTTGTTTTATGAGGTCCCGATATCAAGTTATCCGATTTTCACGTAAACTGCACACATCACCTCTCGTTACCTCGATAACTTCGTTACGTTTGCCTAAAAGGTGCGCGCTGCACGATGCCGTCGGCTCTGTTAAAGGTGCGCTCAGATAAGCTCGGCTTAGCTCCGCTCATAAATCAGTCTCTGTCGGTTTAGCTAATTGTTGTGACAAGCGCCCAGTACGCCCAATACGCCGGAAAAGATCGCCCGAATTTTTGCGCGGTGAATTATTCAATCGGACTTGTGTGCTTCAGGTTTTTGTTTTATTAGGAAAAGTATTTTTTTTTGCTGATAAAATCCAATATGCAACATCTTAAATATGCATTTGGTGTGATACAACTATACGAGCTATTTCATAGTAATCAACATCAAGTCCATGTAAGTTAACCTTAGTTTGATTTTGAAGGTTGTAATAAATAACTGAATTATTAGCCTTATTTTTTTTTATCACCTAGAGCTAGCGTTATTTTCTTTCACTTTTTTAAATAAAATCTTAAACTAATACCTAAACAGGCTAGTAGTTACAGTGAAATCATTGTTTTTTTAATGCGTATATTATGTCAGTATACCAGCTGATAATTCAGAAGTGTTTTTTTGGGGTTTATTTGGAAATAAGCTCCGTTCACGTGGATGACGGTTAATACGGGGTTTGGTTTTTCCTGCGCGGGTTCCTAATTTTTTTTCGAAAGTAAAGTACCTTAAATTGCTCCTTATAACATTAGCTATTTGCGACTGAAAGTTCAAAGAAACAGACAGAGAGACAAACATTTTAAAACTGTTTTTTTTTTGTATAACTTAAAAACGGAAGCACTGAAATTATTATCTTTAGAGAGTTGTATTAAATTAGTGTTTTGTCTTAAGTCTTTTGTACATAATGATGCTTTTAGAAGAAGTGCTTGTTTTCTTATAGTTCTTTTTTTATTTTTTAAAGTTGAGTAAATGTTGACCTTCTTTACATATGCTCCCATGATTTCATTTTTAATTATAGGTACATTATTTTTATAACAATTTATTTTATTTTAATTCAATATCACGTACTAAAGTGGGAGGTTGACGACATAGCTCCTCAAATACCTGTGCTCATATCAACTACATCAAAGGTGTAGGAGATAGGGGAAGAATCTCGGATGTAATTCTTAGAAAGGGTTAAAATACCTGCTCTGTAGCTAAATGACACCCGGTTGTAATATGGTAAGTGTAGGGTGAGGCTTAGTTAGTTTAATTAATACTTAAAAAAATAATGTGAGGTAAACGGGGTTAATGTTGGTTCCGGTATTAACAATATAATCAGATTGATTTGTTTTTTTTTTGACAAGGGATTTTTTATAGGTATAGAACTATGTTGTCATTTTAATTTACATCAATAAAAATGGTTATAAGTTCTTTTTAATCCACATGATTAAACTTTAACATACCAGCTTCTTCTTGTCCCACTGCATGGTAAAGGCCTCTTCTCATACAGAGAATGCTCGATAATTTGAATACATTTCTGTGATTCTTAATAAGGCAAGGCACAATACTTATCTTGAGAACAGTTTTACTAGTTGAAGTCACGTCAGACATGAAAGTTTCAACGTGAATTGTGTTCACTTATTGGGCAGAATTAATACTTTCACTAGCTTCTGCACTAGTCTTCACCCGCGTGGATGTCTAGTATTACATAAAACATAGCCCCTATATAACTCGGCAATAGTGTAGCTTTCTATCAGTAAAATATTAGTCCTTTCAGATGTATAAACAAAAAAACAAACAATCAACCTTTACCTGTTTATAATATTAGTAAAGAAGTATAAATAAAAAGATGCTAGAAACTGCAGTGATAATAAACCAATCGGTTAATTTTAATTGTAACAATTATTTAAAGGGGCATTCTTTTTTGGTTTTATGTAGGATGGTAGAATGAATATACCAAATTGTTTTTTAATTTATTTATTTACAACATATAAACTAACTGCAGTAAATAAATTTTATAACTTAGTTATTTTTAATAAAATACTTGTTCTTGGATAAAATATTGATAGGCCAAAAGTAATGATATTATTTTGTGTCTATTTGCCTAGCTGCAGTTAGGGATAGTTTCGGCAGAAACTATGTAATCTTTTTACATTTTGTTGTGACTATTTTAACAACGTGTACCAATTAATGTGGTTCACTGTACTAGAAAAGGGTGAACTAGATTTAATTTAAAGCAATGTTTCGTGGATTTGTTTAGTTTGATTATTAATTAACCAAGAAATATTAATGTTCAACCGATTTCCAGCAAGAATAAAATTATATAAAAACTGAAAATTCAACAATTTACCAGCCATCTACTTACCCTTAAGCGTTTGAAGTGATAGTAGAAGCAGTAATTCGGGGCGTCTCGTCTATGTAAATAATTTTCTCAAAGACATTCCTGCCAGCCCCTCAGTAACGCTTTGATAACTCTTTAAGAGGCCTGGCATTTTCAACATTATATTAAGAGATAATTTATAACATTTTTGAAAGAAAATATTTGGTATTTAAAATATAGGAGATGGATACTTTGGAAAATATGACGAAAATATTTTTACGTTGAGTAAATTGCTGATAATAATTCTGTAGGAATTTATTATAAATTATTTATTTTTTTGGGTAATTTAAAGGTTTTAAAATAAAAGTTTGTAAAAAAACTGGTAGGCTAACCAGATAGTTATGTAATGGTATCCAGACACTAAATAACAATGATTTGGTATCCTTCAGTAATATAATATTATAATATATTAAAAATGTGCTTAATAACAGAAGGACAATAGTCTAGCACTAAAATTAATAGCTGAAATCATCCACCGTACAGTTTTGCCTAGACAAATAAATTTTAAATTCGTCGAAGCTAACAAATTACTTGATAAAGTATCCTTAACGACGATACTTCAGGCTGTCCCCGCCCACCTGTCACGGGTTTTTCGACCAGATGGGACGGGCTCGCTCGGGTAGGCGGGGCGTACTACGGGTGGGCGAGAGCACGCCCACCCGCGCGCCCCGCCCACCCGCTGACACCTCAGTCGCCAGCGAAGCGTCGGCCGCGATGATACTGTTGACATGTCTGACATGCACCTGATGCAGGAACTCCTAGTGGAACTATGCATCCGGCAGAGACGTCTCTATATCATCGGATAGGTCTTAAATTGGAGTTAATTAAATTAATTATATTTAATTAAGATCATTAATGAGTCAGAACTTCACGCCTGTGTTTCTTAAAGAAGTAGCCAGTAGTGTATACTTATATAGTGTACTCACATTAGTGGACGCTGCACCAAACCATAATTATGAAACACTACAAACACCATATAATTATGACAAAAAATATTCATTCTTACTTATTAGGTAGCCAAACAGCAATATCCGACAATAATTTTACTTTACTTACTTTCATTCTTTGACAATCAAAGTAATTTCTTTTTACTCGATGCTTTTGAATTCGATAATACGAGTACGTGCAGACTCTTTAACAGCAAATACTTGGGCATATTATACATATAACATTCTTAGACTTGCGCATATGAATATGTATCTAGCATAATAATATGTATGTGCCTTCATCGAATGAGTAGTCACTTATGTATTCCATTGTCATCTAGTAAAAGCATAGTTATCATAGACAACATGCATACTTTTCAATAGGCAAACTAACAACCAAAAGATGTTTAAAAAAAAATAAAAAATGTGTTGTCCAACAGTTAAAACCTTTATACATTTTGTGCACACTTTTCTGCTGTTCTTGTGTTCATAAGCTGTTTCTTTATTTTAATAAGATAAATACATTGACTGGGTACTTCTCAAGTGTATGTTTAATGGTTTAGAAACAAACATTCAATCATCTTGCTGCGTTCCGGAGTGACGGGTTAATTACAGGTACATAGGACATATCGACTTTGTTTCTGGGACGACAACGCATCTGTAAGGCCTCTGGCATTGCAGATGTCTATAGGCAGCGGTAGCCACTTAACATCAGGTGGGCACCATTTAATGACACAAAAAATAAAAAATATCTGAGAGCGTAATTTCAGTGTCGTAGCGACATATAGCGTTAAGTTCTCATAAACCTCCGTACAATTTTCTGTCGTTCATGATGATTTTACAGTGTGTTTTTCTTTGCTTATTAAGTCATACAAAAATGCTGCCATAAGTAATCTCCATTCGTTTCCTTCAACAACAAAAAATGAAAATTAATTTATAAGGCAGACTTATACAAAATATATGACTCAATATTAATGCAGTTGATTGCATTTTCTTTGGAGTTCTTATCTTGCTCGTATTTCACATTTAATCTACAATGATTAATTAAAATGTCAGCTAAGGGCGCGCCGGCCCTGTATACATCATAATATTGTCTTAGTAGATTCTTTATAAAAAGCACAGAGATGCATTTGGGGTTGTTTTTCAAAATGAAACAGCTAAATAACTGTCAAACAAAAGTTTCAAATATATACTTTATATTTATGTAATAAGTACAATAATAAACTTGAAGCTATAGAATGAAAATTTAACAGATTTATTTTTTTAAATAAAAGTAAAACGAGTATAAGAAAATTATATTCCCTAAATCTACCATCACGTTGCCAGATCAAGTTACATGTTCAAAGCCGACGGTTTCCATTGACTAATATTACAATTTTAGTCCTCAAAATACATCTTAAACAAATTTTACCTCCAAAGAAATACCTTGGAAAATAAAGCAGTAAAATATACATATAGTACCTTCTATTCTAGATAGTCACTTCCCGATGCAAATAAAAAATAATTCCATTTTTAACCTTCCAAATGCGGTCCCTGCTGAGAAATTAGCAAAAGTAATTCATTAACCGCTCGCAAAGATTGCGCTAAGTCCTTTATTTCAGTGCGGGCTTGGCAGCCAAGTATTTTTTAATTCCGCGGCATTACCATTGTGCCATGTTGATTTATGTGAGCCAAGTCCGCGCCTTCCTGTACGCAAATAAACCGAGATAATGGCGCTTTTTTAACACCTTCATTAAAATGTACTACAGTTAATTGATGGTGTAATTACGTGTCTTCATTTTGGGTATTGTGGGTTATGAAGAGAGATGGTTTGATTTGAGGTGAACTTAGTAAATCTGCAATTATGTTTTTAGTATATTACGAGTATTACCTACGATTTGCACATACATCGGTTTCTAAGAAAACTTCAACTATAATTGATGACCCTGGATACTTATCTTTTTGTTGACTGTTGACGCAAAAACGGGTATACAACTAAAACTTAGGTTAAGCAGTATGAGATAACCTGTACCCATAAATTCCGTATTGGGTTGTTCCGGTGAGTTAATGGTGCCGATATAAGGTCGGTCAGAACCCATCTCGTTCATTCTTATCAGTACTAGGTGTCTTGTTCGTGTGGTTGTAGCTTAAACAGCGCTTTGCACCGCTTACCTGTGAAATGTGTATGTGGAGGTAGTGTTTTTAAGTACTTAATGGTAGTACGGCCTAGGTAGATTTTTACCCTGAAATTGGGTTAAAATTACAAAAGATATAATTCATCTTAGTGGTAACATTACCTACTGATAAGGCTGGTATTAGTCCAGGATCCCTCGGATTTGTTCTAGAACACCTGGCACCGAGCACCTGGAAGGGTTTAAAAAAAATGTCACACACCCTTTTTGGTAAGGGCAATCCCAATTAATCCTGTCGTAGCGTATTGTTAAATAGCCTATATTACTTGCTGATAACATTATCAGCAAGTAATATAGAATATTTAACAATCTAAAAAAAATCTAAAAAAATACTTAACCGATTTAAAAAAATATTTTAGCTATGGTAAGCTATGTAGATTACCATAGCTAAAATATTTTTTAAAGTAAAGTAAGTAGTGGTTAAGTATTTTTTTAGATTTTCCATTAGAAACAAGAATACACATAGTTTTTCTTCATAATATTAGTTTAGACATAAAACTTTATAACTATTGATTTCACTAAAGCTCAGGATCCAGTACTGAATTCTCTGATGGGAAATAACCTAACACTTTTAATGACTCGTCATTCATTAATAATGAACAAGTATCCACTACAAACCACTGAGTTCAGTCAGCACCGCCACGCCACTGCGCTATGTAATCATTATGGTGGAAAACGCTAATTTTGCATCATTTAATTAGCAAATAAACACCAACCGTCTGAATCTGCATCGACGTAATTATCGAAACACAATACCTACGTAAATACAAGAGCGCTTTGTATAAATAGTTATTGGGAAGTTTTCAGTTCGTATGAAGCAGTTTGGGCTTAGAAAAGAAAGCGAAATCGGATAATTATTTTCACAAATGTTGGCTATTAGTGATTGGCTATGATATAAACAAATAAATGTGCGTAAACCAAAATAAATCGTCTCGGGTCAATATGACCCAGCGTCATTGGGTTTAATAATGCAACAAAAATGTATGGTAAGTTTTATAAATTAACCATTTGGACCTCCACCCCTTAGAGGAGTGTGGAAGACGGTGTAAAAGAGATGGAGACATTTACCAAACAGTACAGAGTGAAAAAAAAAAATTACAAGGTGAAAAAAAATTCGAAACACGAATCTTAAAGCAATGCTTGCTCTTTTATCAGCCCAGCTAATTATAACAAACTTACAAATACAAAGACAGCAACCACATTCCCCCTTAAACCTGAACTTTCATCATCAATTCATAGTCGCATACAGCACGAGTTTCATTTATATCCGTACGAATTAATTGCGAGCAAGGGCTTTCAGCTCCAGCCCCATCGACATACAGTTTAGCAAACACACGAGCACTTGAGAGCTGTGTACTCTAAAACTGCATCCTAATTATGGCGCATTCAAAGTGGGCCGCCAATTTGCCGCCGGTTGCGTTGAGCACTCGCAAAAACTCTAATTAAGGTAAATAATGTTTATAATTAAAATAACACTCGGCTATGAGCGAATCAAAGCGAGGTTTCGAGCAGACGACGCATGTAATGCGACCACTTCGCCTTGTGAGCGATTTTTTGTGCTCGCTCGGGTGTCTTCTTTGCTTTGGATCAGAAATGGCTGGTACATACGGTTTGGGTTGGCTTTTCTGTTAGGGTAAGGACAAGATGGTCGTTAATTAATGATGGTAAAATTAAATGAATGTGTTTGTAAATGGACAACCTATAAATGTTTTAGTTTTCTTACTTCTACTGAAGAACACTCAAACTATGGGTTGATCTTGATGCTTGCAGTTATTTTGATTTTAACGCACAGAAAACGAGTTTGCCATTAATTTTCCCTATATATAATGGCATAAAAAATCCATTCGATTTGTGTCCGTGTATATTTTATCTTTTAAGATTCTGAATAAAGATTGATTATTTTATTTTATTATTTAAAATTGACTATGAAGCCGACAATACCATTAACAAACGTCACTTGAAACTACTCACAGATACAATTCCACCGGCATAACAACGATCTCATTTGTACTCCACTCACACATTACACCACAATCCGATTCCAATTTCGACTGACCATTCACTTGCGCTAATCACAGCGCAACAGGGCTTCAAGTCACATTCGTGAAAACAATGCTTCACAAATGCGAACAGACAAAGCTTTGAGTAAAGTGGGAGTCCTGTCGGTTTGGCCGGGTTCTGTACACCAGTAATGCAGGAATGCTAATTAACAGCCGCCGGCCGCACGCCATTCTCATGCCCGATCTAATCAATGTTGCCATGTTATCTAGACCACCGTGTCCTGAAAACTGCTGTCATATAGGTGTAGGTAGGTATGTGTGTTGTGTGACGTATCAAATCATTTGGTTTGTATGAAATCGACAAGAATTCTCGTTTTTTTGGTTGTTTGTATTACATCAATACTGTATACATACTTTGTGTGAGAAGCGGCCTTTGCTCTTCAGGGGATAATAATAGGAAGGTATTATTATTGTATCTTCACAATAAAAAAAAAATACTTTATCGAATACCTTACTGATTTAGAAACCATGAAATATAGACAGTATCAGTTTTAAATTTTGAACTGTACACTTCCACAATATATTTTTTTCTGTACAAAAAGCCAACCCGTTTTTCCTACCAGGTTTTTCATTTAGAATTTACGGCCAGCGGTGAATTTTTAAGTAAACATGTACGAAATAAAACAACGAACTCCAAGTAAAATGTATTCAGTAAGTCTGAAATCACTTAACTAGCAATAATTAACTTTATTTACATTTCGCCTCCTGGCAATTGCGGAACCCTTCCTAAGGGTAGCGACACATTCAGGATATATGGAAAAAATGTTTTAAAGACATTATAGTTCTAAGGTAGTTTTATTTTCCATTAGAAGAATGGATTATTTAGTAGGTATAAGTACATGATCGTAAGAGTACAGTGACTCGTGAGTACAATTTAAAAAAAAAATACACTTATCATTAAGCATCGTGTTATTTAAAACATGAATAATGTAAGATTCATGATAAATTGAATCTTAAAATTGGGTATATTTACAGAATCAAAATAATATCAAATATAATTACAAAAAACTTATTAAAACGGCCAGAAATGCATTAAAAGAGACCGAAGACACTTCATCACGCCGCAGACATCTCATTGTGCACCAGCCTTAACCCTCAGTGGTTCCGCCGGACGTATAATTAAAACCATCCTTTACTGATTTATCGCGTCCACAATTTATTCCTTTATCTTTGTTCAGACCACTAATATATCTTTATTTTACTCTCTAGATAAAATTAGCGAATTTGCTCGCCACTCCGCTCCTTGGTTTTCCTCTTTCGTGTTCCGTTAAAGGGTTGCCAGATAATATTTTTAACTCTGATTTATGAGGAGGAATTTACTAAGTCGTAATGTAGGCAGTTGTTCCCACTAGCTTTTAAATAAATCTTTCATAAAAAGTATCACTGCAAAATTAAAATATATCATTGATAAGTTTCCTTACACATACTCGACAATCATGATTTACTGCATTGTTAAAAAATCTTTTATTTTCTACCTGTATCAATGATTTACTGTAATAATTTAGTTAAACATCAAGCACCTTTTAAATTCCTAACAACCCTCTGGCACCATATCATATCTAACACCGATAAGAACAACCAAAAAACGTCCCTGAAAAAGAAAAGTCAAATCCGAAATTATTCACAAAATGCCGCCTCCGTTTATCAACCGCAGTAATAAAGCCAAGCATTCGAATTTGAGCTTTATCAACATTAGCTCATAACTGGGCAACATGAACCACGTCGCAATAAATCTAAAGGGCGATTTATTAAATTTTTCATGAAGCTGCCCGTGTTTAGTACTCGATAAGATTAATAATTCACAAGTTTACGGTGTTTAGCGGCTTTGTTGCATGGCGGCGCGTTATCGCTGCGATCTCGCTACGAAATGGCACCGTGGAAAATGCATCTAAAACTTGGATTTTGTAGTACTGGATATGACTTTGAATATTATTAAGTTTACAAAAAAAAAAATAGAATATAGATTAGTCCACGTCATAATTATATTCATGAAGATATTGTCGAATCAAAAACGTTTGTATCGAAAAATGATAATTCCAACCTGTGACAGGTATAATACTTGCATATTGTAACGAAACTAGAGTAATAGCCGCTGCTCTTTTGTTTTATTGCATTGTCCAGACGTATCGGAGATAGAAGCTTAGGTGAATGCAGCAGATCTTTCAACTCCAAACATTGGTTAGTGTGAGACTCGTATCTGAATTAAATTAGTCTGTTTTTTGTTTTGTAACATTGTGCGACCAATCCACGTTTGTACAATCCAAGCGTTAGGTTGAAGGTTGCAGCCGGTTGCAATGTTATGACACCTAATATACGCCGAGCACGCGATTCCGTGCGGTTTACTTTGCCACTGTTTAATGGTCTGCTGAAACGGTCGAGCGTGTTGAATGGCCGATTTGCGATTGATGCTATTAATCTAGGGAAAAAGCACTCACACTATTATACAAGCAATACTTTTAATTTTTATTATTGTGGTTTACATGTGAGGTTTGCACTCTGTGTAATGAATACTGAGGTTTAATTAATTAATTTTCCATTTGGATGTGGTCAATCGTGTGAGAATAAAGCTTATTACAAAAAGGCAAGGCAGGCTTTCAAAACTACAAAGTGAAAAGCCACGAAAATGGTGAATTTACATAAATAGCGTTAAGGACTTTGATTTATTGAATATGATTATTGAAAATTACAATAATTATTATTCTTGTGACTACACCACAAACGTGACGAAAATAGCCACATAATATATTTTTGTGGAACAACACTGTAAGTGAAAAGCGATTAAATTCAGACCAAAAGTAAAGCATTGTTACTGTGAAATTAAAATTACACCACAATCTGTATCCACAAGCTATAAATGTAGCAAGTGTTAATTAGTTTACAGTTGGTGACAATTCAAAAGTTGTTAATTTCGTAGCGTCCAGTAGCCATGAGCCACGAGCCACGCTCCCGTAGGGCACGAATATAACAAACAATTAATTAAAAGCTGACTGTAATTACGAGAATACTCTCGCAACATATGTTTGTGGTAAATAAAAGGCATTACTGAGTATTTCGACATGAAAATGTGATTTTTTTAAATTGTCTTTTTATGGTGACCGTTGCGACAAGGTGTTACCTGTTCCTTCTATAAATTTAGAGGTGGCAACATAGCTCTAGGACCTCTAAGTGTATAAAAATAAGGGTATGTTTGACTTTTCACTTGATGCCTAATTTCCTCATTTAAAAAGCAAAATCTGTATTACGGCTACTACATTACGACGATTCAAAATGTTTTAAAGTTGATTATGTATTAATTACTATATAACTATCGATACATTATAGAAAATGCGTGCATTCAAAAGTGCATAACTCAAACAACGTAACAGCACGACCAACAATGACTGGACGTTCACTTATTGAGTACATATTTACCCAACACGGTCCATTAATCAATTTTTGCATTTTTAATTCACCCCTCATTATTTGCCCGTGAATTTCATTTCCACTGTTGTTCCACCATTTTAAAATTTAAGCTCCGACTGCTCCAAAACGCACATTTCCAAGTAATTTACAATTTATCATGTTCGCAATAAACGAGCAAATATTTTTCATTTGTTAAGCCACTTGTAATTAATATTATATGTGAAATTTTTATTAAACTGCGGTTGGTTTAATAATGGTAAAAGGTTTGGCTTAATAATATTAATTAATGAGTTATGCATCGTTACTGTGTAAATAGGTAATTATATCGATGTACCTACGGTAATTAAATTGCTTGCATACACTTATTTTTTTCTGTGCATGAAACGTTCAATCAGTTTTCGATAATGAATTTAATGGATTTATGAAATTATCCGTGATGTAAAAAATCATTATTTTCAGAGATGTATTATAGTAAAGAAATATGTAAGTGAATTCCATTTATGAGCACGTTTTACGATCATAATAATGTGCATAATTTGTGAAAATCTTGTATACTGTATTCTGTATATTGGATTTATAAAACTCAAAATTATAAAATTAATCTACTCAGCAAAAGAATATACATTTTTGAATCAAAAATTCGCTAGGGACGTAGCACTGCACAGCGCCCGGACATGGCGGCAGTGAAATAAAACGTTTAATAAAATGTGCCACTACACTGTTTCGTCCACTTGTGAACATCGAAACTCAAGTGCTGTTGAGAATATATGTTGAAATAAATCGTATTTTTGTTAACGTATAAAAGTCTTTTGGTATTAATATGTCGTGGATACTTACGTGTAGATATTTATTTATATTGGTAGATAGCATGAAATAAAAAGGAAATCTAACACTTTTTCAAAATTAGATATACTTACATACATACACTTAACCCTTTTCCCCATTCCATCTGTGATCACATCACCTGCTACGAACCTTATATACTCCTTTTTTTCCCTTTTTAGGCATACTATACCTATTGATAAAATTTCAGGACGCGGGAAGTCCTTTATCTTTTTTGTAGTCTAGCTAGTCTATTCTGTAAGAAACTTTCTTGGTGAATTTGAATGAAGTGAGCTTAAGGTAAGCCGTCATCTCTCCTTACGTTAATGATTGATTACTCGCCTAACGCTCACTTCACCGAGGGTTTTTTTTACAGAATAGTGCCGCAGGAGGAGTTCGTTCCACCAAAGATCTGGTCTTTTTTACTGTTTTTGCTGACGACCATCAAGTAGTCATTAGTGGTAAAAGTTCGTTATTCCTCTACCAGGTAAAGGCTTAGAAAATGGTTTTGATTTCCATGGCATGTTCGTCAAAGCCAATTACAAAAATCAACGACACATACATGTTGAATGACTACATACCTCCTTCAAAGTGCTAAATGCTCCACTAAATATTAAACGGAATCCATGTAACGTATTTATTTCCCTTTACATTTTTTGAAGCGGCCTCTCTTTGTAATTGATAAAGGCAGCCGGCCACCGCCCATGACATGTTGTATTTATGCGAATTTAAAAGCTTCCGACTCGCGGAGCTTAAATCTGAATTAATCCCGCGTTTTTTGATCACCCCTGTCGAAAATGTAATGGTCGTTATTTAATAATCAATCTGGAATACATTTAGACCGTGAGCTTTTCACGAAGTTTTTGCAGATGGGGCTATATTTCCTACCTATGGTTGTATAGTAAATGTGTTAACATTTCTACGCTACATTTTTTACAGTTGCTGATTTGGTACTTACACATCTGTCTTATTAGACAGAAAAGAAAACTCATTTAAAGATGTCTGTTGTTATATTTGAAACGTCTGCTTATATTTTGTATGAACACAAAATTATGCGTGCATGGTTTGAACAGATAAGTTCACAAAGTAATCATGCGCCAACTCTAACTCAGCGCTAAACACCTTAATAATCATGACAACTTGTTTCAACGTGGGCACAATGCTAACTAGTCAGACGCAACTTTAACCAAACGCAATCATACATGCGACTTTCATTTCAAACACGCTAGTCGAAATTACTCCTTATCGTCATTGTTTTAAGGATGATAGACGTTTAAGTAGGTTGTACAACAAAGTTTGCACACGTGTACCCAAACTTAGGCTAACTTGGAGCTGTCAAATTTGTTTAGCGGTAAGGGAGGGCCGCTTAAGTTGCGAGGCAGGGCGCCGCTGGCGTATAACTAAGTGCTTACTTGCCTACTACTAAATTGTTACATTTGAGTTGTAAAATTAATGCTGCGATTTATGCGAGGTGGAAAGTTATTATTGGTTAGGTACATAACACAACTGCCTCCCCGGCTCCCGAGCAAAGGTTATTAAACTATTCAGCGATTTGTTTGTTTGTAGGAAACCTCTCATAAATAGTTAGTCGAGTTGTTTACGAGAACTAGGCAAGGCGAAGCGATCGCATTACACAATAGGCATTCCTCGGGATTCCCTGGTCAGAGTTCGAGAGAAGCCTCGCAGGTGTGGCCGAGGGCTAATTACGGCAACTTGAAAAAAACAAACGGTAATTCAATACGGTTCTATTCTTAAATTAAAAAGTTATTTAAATGGATTTATGGTAAAAGCAGTACAAGGAAGTTAGTAAAAAATTTTGGTCGGTTCGATGATTTGATTTTTAAAGAAGCCATATTATTTTGAGTGGCGACCACAGATTGTTTTATTAATACAAAAACATGTGTGAATAAAAACTCATGCTTAATACAAGCTCAACTGGGTGCAAAAAGTTAGAAGCTTAATATCTTGCACTAAATCTAACGTAACGGGGGTATATAAACCATTACGTTGTGTCGATGGTTATAGCCTCACTTCTTGTCGAACCTTTTTCCAATAAAAATCTATGATACACTGTTTGGTAACACCTGTGCTCTCTATTAACTTATAAGAAAACAGGTTTTGATAAACATAAAGCTGTGTTCAGCTATCGATAAAAATCGAGATACATAAAATCGAGCGTTAGCTATGTCAGAAAATTCGATATTTTTATGATAATACCCGTTTTCACTAATACAAGACGACATCTAAATAAAAAGCTTAAAAAAATCTTGAACTGTTTAATTTTGAACATTCATCGTTAAACCTAGCGGTGAAAATTCAAGAACGTTTAGGTGTCGCCTAGTGTAAACGAAAACATGCATAATCGAAAAACTAAGTTAGTAGATAAGATTTCATTTATTTTTTATTGAGGTATGTAAAGAATGTCTAATCTGCAAGTACCGACATATCGACTGTAAAATTCAAAAGACATTCTTTAATTATTATCTTTTACGTCTTCTTCAATTCATACACGCACGTCCGAAGGCCGCGGCAGAACATAAAACAAAATCAGCAAGGCGATAAGGGTCGTTTCGCACTGCGTCATATTTCACAAAGTGCCCTAAGTTCGGCAGTTAACTCACACGGTTATGGCGCTGTTAACACGTGTTCACGCTCTATATTGTTTGTGCTTCACGTGAACTAAATCATTGGGTAAGAAAAAATGGGCCGGAAAACTTTTAAACTCAGTACTTTCCTAAAGTGATGATTTATTTTCATAATTCTGTTTCTGGTCCACGCGTCCAGACGAAACGGTTGACGCAGTGGCTGAGCGATTGGCAGCTGTGCTGCGTGTCGTGGGTTTGATTCCCGCATGGAACAAGTATTGGTATAGTCTAAAGATAATTGATCAAATTCTGGCTGTTTGTAAACGCACCCACGATGAAGCAGAAATTCCTAGTGTGGGACAGCGTTTAATAAAAAAGAAAGAAAAGTAGCAGTAGGATAGGAATGAATAGAAGGTTAAATACATGTAAAAAAATATCAAAACATTCCACAATAAAATGACATATGATATTCATAAATTCATGAGGTCTGTACGCTTTAGAAATTGATAGACCCTACTTGTGGCTTAGTTCTGGGTCGACTCAATAAAGACTATAATCAAAACTCCATGACGATGATGAGACTGAAATTATGACATAGTCTAAGTCGTTTAAGGGTAACGACTATAACAAGATTAAATAAAAAACGGTTAAAAGAAAAACCGTAAAATCTGGACGCAATCATTAAAAGAATAAAAAAAATCCGCCAATATTTTCCGGTAAGCTCGGAAACGAGCCAAAACGTATTTACACGATGTAGGAGGAAAAGCTTATGGTTCGCCGCCGTTGGTTCCGTATGAAAATATTATTAGAAACACTTTCTTTTTGGTTTCAATGTTAAATATGTGTCATCGTGTTACGTTTAGAAAGAGCGCTGTAAAGCCGCGTACGCACGTACGAACAAATTTGTTGCGTTACATGATACGCAACAACTTGGTTCGCACGTGCGTACCACTATCGAACATCGAACACTCTGTTCGTCAAACATGTTCGCGGCGATCCTTGTAGTGTGTTCTGTATGGACGGTGTTCGAAGAGCTTTAATAAATGTTACGCAACTAAACTGTTCGTATACCTAGATCTGGGCGGGGTGCGGGTGGGCTATGGCTACTAAGATAGAGTTCACGACTGTTGTTCGCGAACTCGACTCGAACTATGTTTGCGTTCGTGTTCGAATATGCCGTCCATACGTACGAACCAAATGTTCGGGTCTGGTGTTTGTGTTCGCTATGTTCGTGTTCGTACGTGACATACTCGTCGTGTTTGCTTGTTTGCATATTCAGAATAAAAGTAATCTTACCGTTATCTGTAAAGAATGGCTTATATGTGTGTTTTATTATTACTATAAAAATGCAAGTATTAAGTACTTCACTTTTCAGAAAAAAAACAACTTAGGAACAGCTAAGTGCCTACTTACTTTTCAACATGACATTAACAAAGTATAAACTTTGTTGCTATATTAAGATGATCATTTCTTATTAATAATTAAATTATGAATTACGGATCTCTAAAAATAGTAGCAGGAAGTTTTATCAGCTGACTGCATAGTTATAAATGGTGCACGTGGTACGGAAGGTCTGAACAAATGGAGCCGTGCGTTCGTTCCTACAACGGTTTAATTAATGTCTATTTGTTAGCATATTTACCTGCAGGTAATATTTCGTTTTTACTTTGTTTCATACTAACTTTTATTACTAACGCTTATTACAACTTGTGCACAATAATTTATTAAATAAATCTGATGAGTTTATTTGTTTAATTCGGCTAATCTCTGGAATTACGATTGGTAAAAATCTTTTTGTATGTGATAGCCAGATTTATGAGAAATAGTATAGGCTATATAACATTACACTACGACCCGGAAGACGAACAGTATCCAAAGACGTAACATAACATCACAACACGGGTAAAAACAACCACGCAGACAAAGTCGCGAGCAGAAGCTAGTCACATTTTAAAATACATATATTATGGGAGCAAAGAAAGTATATTCAATACTTTACAAGTACCTATACCTGTCCTTTTTCAATTACATACCACATAGGGTATCAAAAGAGGTTTCAAGTCGCTTGCGTTCTTGACAAAATTTTCATAAGAGACGAGGTAAAGCGTCGCCCGGGGCGACAGCGGACTCGCTTCAGATCACTTTGTAGTATTAAACGAGCCTTTATCGAAACAGCGGACTCACTGCTCACTGGACAAGGATATGACTGTAGAATGTAACTGGATGCGTCCAGAATTATTTGGAATGTTTTAAAGAAAATTTTTAGATTTTTTTTTTAAGTTTCGTCTTTAATTTAAATGGAAATCTTTAAGTGTATAGCGTGTTAGCTTTATGTGCCTATTTTCACAGTACGTACAGTAAATTTTGTTAAGCATCTGACCTCGTATTTGGGATACCCCCCCAAATACAAGGTCAAATGCTCAACAAAATGTATTTCTTATGCATTAATTGTAACATTAAATATGAGGTGCCTATGCTGAATATTTAACTTTATACCATTTATTTTGTAATCTTTAAAATAAACCAGTTTATGTTAAATAGATTTTGAGTTATTAAGTGATCAAAAGTGACCTAAAATGTCGAGTAATATAACATACGGCTGTTGCCGTCAGTTTCTTCTGAGCTTGAACTTGGCTTTGACAAGCTGCGCGTGTAGAGATATTAAAAACAACTACAGACTTCGACGCTTTCTATTCTTACAAATATCACAAAATCTAGACCAATATCTGTGACGTAACAGTATACGTACTTTTGCTTTCAAGTATCAGTAAAGACGTCACGTCGCCGTCTCCATGAATAAGTGTAGTGGAGCGTGAAAGACTTGACAGTATCGTATCTGAAGGTTTGTTGGGTCCGAGTCTGTTCGGCGCCGAGTGGACGCACAATCAAACTTTATTGGACACTTTTCATTTACCTCGAATATTCGAGACTAATATTATGAATCTGTATTTGATTTTAGAAAAATGTAATAAAAATGAAATAAATTTTCTATTGCTTTTTATCTACATTGTTATCATATATGTATACGTAGAAGCAACAAGAATGATGTATGTAGCATTTAGTAAAAACTTCATTGAAAAGAGTGTCCGTCGAATTTCTGGTTTGTTCTTCCAAATAGAGGCCTACATATTTTTTGGAACGGGCACTTACTTCAACTTTCTTACTAACTGACCGATTGGCAGATTCATTCATAATTCAAAAGTATATGTAGTGGTTTAGTTGCAAATAAATGCTTTGACTTTGTCTTTGAAAGAGTTCATTAGAGTTCCAAATATTCTGGACAAGTTTCGTTATCAATATTGAGAATTCTACACAGTGTTACAGTTTGCAAATAAAAATATTGTAACACATAACTCCACCCTTGCATAAATGCATACAACATGACCATAATCGGAATATTTACTACAAAGGAAAATGCAAGATTCCTCCAAATAAAATGACTAAAACGTGGACGATTTCCTCATGCGGACGTATGAGGACGATTTCCGAAATGTGTTTACAATGAGGGCCGGCCGGTGGACGCGACATATTTCATTATTGCTAAGAAATGCCTCCAACTCCATAAAAATGGAACGACGCAAAACTGTACAGACGTGCACAGAATTTCTTTAAAGGATTATCTGCTTATTTCTGTGTTTCATTTAAAATTGGTTAAAAAACAATTTGTTAACACCATTTGAGTGTGAGTCAAGAATTATTACTTTGAGAGGGTATTAAAAAATAGTGGAATATAATTTTCTGTAATAACTCTTTTTTTCTCTATTAAGGATGGATGGGAAATCTTCAAATGACTTCTTCCACTCCAGGCGGAGCAGAAGAGAGTGTTAGACTTTTACTGACAAAGCCATAATAACCCTACAAAATCTGTAAAAATGATTATTTGAAAGATGAAATATATGTTACTATACCGTATTCCTAGAAAATTTTATCAGAGAGAATCTAACTAGTATCAAATGAAAAAAAAAACATGTTTAGAGTAGCACGCATCAAACTAAATATAATAGTAAACACTTGTGTGTCGGAGCGTACAGTTGCGTCTGGCGGGTGAGCGTCCACCCTCCACTTCCGGTCACTATATAATAAAGTTATTCTCGTTCTTTCGATAAACTTCAGTTTGTCCGCCGATAAATTACCGGGTCACATTCGCGGAAGTTGTCCCGGCCTCGCCAAATATTGGCTTAACTTGAAGAATGGGCCCAGAGCTTGTCCCGGGATTTCATACGAATTATATGTTTTATTTGTGACTTCAAACAAACAAGATAAGGATAATGTTGTGTTTTATGTGATTTGTAATTGTCAAATACACACATGGGCTATATAAATTTGAAGTAGCAGTAGGTATACTGTATGGCTGGGTATTATTTTTAACTCACATGCTTATTTAAGCGTCATTATCCACATATTACAATGCTACAGTTACAAGACATACTATAACAATTGGGTATGACACTATAAACCAATAATACCAAGACACACCTACTTCATAAAACTTAATTTTAGCTCTAAACACCCGATTAATTTTCAATGAACAGTAAAAATAGTTTTATAGTTGCTTTTAAATTAATAAATAGTTAATCAATTAGGTTGGAAAAAATGTGACGTCACAGTTTATTTTGCCATACAAAATATACGGGGATCGCGTTTTGACAGCTTACAAAAAGTAATACCTAAATAATTGGGACTTGTATGATATTAAAGTAAACCTAAAAAAAAAAAATATGTAAGTACTATAATTTTTTGAAACACAAGACAAAGTAACATACAGACTAGTTCGCAATACATTCTTGTCCAAACAGTTCAAAGCTGGTTATTTTCGTTCTCAGTTCATTGTTTTTCTCTGTGGTGCGCTACGCTAAATTGGTCGGCGCGTGTAGGCCGCGTAGCGGTTTGGCGTAGATGCCGCTACGCCATCCACAGCGGTTACGTGGAGCTACGAAAATTGCTACGTATATTTTAAATACACTTTCACTCAAGTTTTCATTTGTTTATTTTTTTACTCTGATCATTGTTATGGTAGAAAATAAAAAATATTACTAGGTATTTTTATTATTATGTACCTACATTGCTGCAAAGACCAAAACTCATACTTTGTGCTACTCAGATTTTTTCAAATTCCTATTCTTAATGGGAAGTTATGTTTCAGAGCATTATAAGTACTAAAATTCCTACCTAAAAAATTTACTTTTATTTGAAGAAAATCCAATTCTGGACTGTGGTTTTTGTCCACAATTCTTCATCACAAGTAAAACAATCGAGTTAGATTGTTTTATAAATCTTAGGTAAAACTTTTTACCAAATATTCTTGCCGCGTCCAGAGTTTCGTAGCCGCGTTGTTTGCGGAGATATCCCTGGATCTGATGGTGCGGCACTAATGCCGTATGAATGAAATTTACTGTCAATATCTGAGGCCCGCATGCGGCTTTGTGACGCAAACTGTCCTCTTTTATACCCTCCATTATTCCTCTTTTTATTTTTCCCTTTGCATTTTTCAGTGTATTTATTTATGAGTCGCCGGTCTTTTATTTTATGGATCCGGTTTCATTGGCTATTTTTATTCTATATCTGTGAACGAAATGATCGTAGTTTTTGTTTTTTGCGCGTCTGGCCGTGAAGCTTTGATTTGCGGTTTTGCGATTAAAATTAATCAGTGGTTTCAATTAATTTCATTAGCTTAATTATACATTAAATACCAATATTTTAATGGCAATGGTTAATTAAATATTCATTATACTGAATACTAAAACTTCTAAATGTTTTAAGTAAAAACAGGTTTATTCAGCAAACATTTCCGCAGACATTTATTTATATTTCTATAAACACAGCGTTTATCTACACGAACGTCGGGACTTACCTCAACTGACTGTTAAATAATGATCACGAAACCCCACGTAGTAATAAGCACCCCTATAATTTGTCCGGGATTATCGTGAGACGGCGCGAGGTGAATCCCGGCGATTAGTCACAAGTATCGCGGGATTCACTGGCGACGGGATCCCGGGCTTATCTTCCCAGTAAGAAGGTACAAGCGACGAATACTGATCGGCTGAGACCTCAATTAGGTATTCAGGTAAAGGTGTAGAATTATCCAGATTGTGTATTAATATCGACGTGAAGGGATTATGGTTACAGATAACAGTAGAGCTCGTTAAGAAAATGTGTGCGTGCTTGCAGACAATTTGTGTGTTCGTTGATGCCTACCTTATACTAAGTAGGTAGGTCTGTGGTTAATCTACCACTTTTATGTCATATTCAGTATTTTTATTATCTGGTTTTGTTGACAGGTTTTCCCTTTAATCTCTTCCTTGTAGTAACAGTAATTTTGGCACAAATAGACCCTTCACAAAACTTACACAGGTGAAAGTAAATGGACACATTTGAATTAATTCAAAATTTTCTATTGTTATACATATTACTCAACAGGAGGGCCAAATTAACAGCGTACAATTACATGAAATCAAATACGAAACTTTATTCAAAAATTCTCGCTAAAATTCGACTTAATTCAACCCTAATTACAATATCAACGGTTATAAAATTTTCTCCAAGGAAATTCGAGGTGAGCGGAGTGCGACCGTGGGTTGAGCAATTAATTCAGTCGGCGTCGAGCGCAGGTCGGTTGCGGTTCGATGCCCGCGCCGAGGCACGCGACCCCTGTCTTTACCGCGTGGCGCTTCCGTATGCCCCAATGCATCTTGTTGCTAATATCTACGACCTAAATTGAAAATTATATAATTTTATGTTATGAAGCTGTATTAGGAATAACATTATACGTATAAATGTATATTGAAAAAAAAACGACTTATTTACAAAATTGTCAAAATCTATTGTATAAGCTTTGTGCTTTAGGTCGCCTTGCTAATTACAATAACAACTATTTAAACAACATACATTTGTTTTGGTAAAAGTATTGATCATATACTAGATATTATACCTATATTGGGATTTAATTTACTTTAATCTTGACCAAAATAAGAATGTTCTACTTTTATTTTTATTCCTCTGTTATTATGATCCATACGTCCCAAATAAAAACAACAATACCACAATATTTTCAAACCGACCGTAGAATCGCGCATATCGGTTTTCAAGCGTCATTCGATATTTCGGAGGGAAAATAATTACCTAAAAATCCAACAACAAAATACACGCTTCACGGGTATTTTAATCTAAGGTTTTAGTATTGTGTTCAAGTCTTTTTAATAATAATAATAATAAAATTATTTAAATAATAATTCATTTATTTCAGGCCATACCCATATAAATTTGAATGATAAAAATGTATAACAACAATATATTGTAAATTACATAATAATTATTAGACGTATATTAACTTTGTAATTATAGTTACACCGCATTATACAAATAAATTATTGTGTAGGTTTATTTATGTGCAATTAACTTTTTTTTTATTGTAACATTTATTTGTTATTTACTATCGTTAACAGAATGACAAGTTAGTTGGTTATTTATAATAATACTGTATTTTTTAGTGTTATGACTGTATGTCGTAAGATATAATGTAGCGGGAACATTTAGTATCTAATGTATCATCATTAGACATTTACCTATATTGTTGACAAATAAACTAATCTGAATATCAAACTGAGAAATACATAATATTTCTAAGCCAACCGCAGCCACGCGTATATCGGCTGCTCGTCCACAGGCACGATAATTACGGGACACCTCAGACGCCGCAATTAATTCCTGTCCGCACTCCCGCGGCTCTTCTGCTGCGGTGTGCGCTGTCCCCAACACGGCTGGAATCCGACCGGATCCGCCGAGAGGACATCCCTAGCGAACTGCCTCTATTACCTTATTGACAATATTGTACGTATTACGTATTGTGTAGAATCTTTAGTTTATTAAGAGATAATATTACGGGTAAAAGGGATATTAATTTCAGTACACAAATGATTAGACCTCTAGGGATCAAATTTTTTTCGGTCCTTAAAAATATCCATGATTAGTATCTGACACGATGTCCCTTCCACACCGTATATATCCATTCTGAAAATAAATGAAAAGAAAAGTCCCGGTTTAATAAAGACCCTAATAGAACAATAGGTATCCTTATTAGTTACAAACTTGCAGCGAGCGGCTCACACAAATTTTCACGAACCCATACAAAACACCGCTCAAAGGATCGGCGACTCTTTCGAAAATTAATTGCCGAACCAATTATTACGGTAACGAACTACATGTGTGCCCAAAATATCAATTAGCCGCGTCCCAACGCCACGAACAAAAGATATAGCGTCCCTAATGAATTCGTAATCTCCGTAATCTGTTCAATGAGAAATGGCGTATTCCAAATAGCGGCGGCTGCAAACAAATTAAACCTTCCCAAAAATGAATTTATCACGTAGGACGGGTTACCTAACTATTCATTTGTAGCGCTGTTTGAACAGTGTGGCCAGGCGTGCTTGTGTCGCCTTTTATTGTGATCGTCTCTTGTTTGCTCCCATATATCATCGATTTATTTGGCAGGTTTATGTGTTTGTAATTTGCCTTACCTACGTATTGAATTGCTGCTAGATAGAATTCACGTTACAAACAGAGAAGCGAAAAAAAATGAGTATATTTTTCTGAATTATTTTTGTTTGTACCTTATTTTTGCCGAGATATTGGAGATATGCCGAGATATTGGAGGTGTATGTAAACACCACATAATATATGTAAAGAACCAATAACATGATAGATGTATAACGGGTCAAAGAGACATTGTTACGCAAAGTTTTGTCATGGATTCAGTACAAAAAATCTGCTGTTTTATACAAAACTCCAACTTTTACACGGTCAAAATGTATGGAACACTGAATTTTTTTCTTATAACCCAAGATATTTTTTAAATCTGGCCGGTCTAGAATCAAATACTAAATCCATGGTAAAAGTTTTCATTACAATGTCCCTTCCTACCTCCCCTTATATATATTTAAGTAGGCTTCAAATTATACCCGAAAATGAGACGCAACCCAAGAATCCTCCACGACGATTAGCACCAAATGTCGCATGTTTGTCGTAGCGAAATGCAGAATATTTTAATTTAAGCGAGGTCCGGTAAGAGAGCTGACCGCCGGCAGATGGCGCCGTCCTGTGATTAATATGCAGGATGGACACTGTCGAACCACGCCGAATCTAACTCCGTGGTTGTTTTCCTTCGTTTTGATAACAATTTGTCCAGGCGCACCGGACTCGGACGGTATTACGGATTCGGATCGTATTAGGGTTATCGCGGTTGCTGGTTTCACATTCGATATTTGAAAATTATTTAACTATTGTGTAACAAGTTCTTACTATTTAGTTTAAAAATGTTCACTTATCGCAACTCTTGGGCAATAGGTAAGTAAAAAAGGCTAGTTTTATTTTTTTGTAAATAGGTTAAAATAACACTTTTACCAGGCTACTTTGTTTTTATTAAACTAGATGAGGGTGTTTCCTAGACGACTACTCTCAGAAGAAAGAAAACTAAACATAGATGTAAAAGAATTAAAATATACCACTACCTGTTAATGATAATATGTTATGATAATAGTGATTTAGGTATTAACTGGAGAATATGTTATCAAATGGGAATTGATAACTTAAAATCATCTTGTTAGCACAGGTATGCCACTAGGACGGTCCATTACAGTCACCATTTTTCTACAACCATCTCAAAACAAACCAAGTTTAAGTAATTATATAAGAAATGAGTAAACAGAAAACTCAAGACAATTCAGCTAAAGTAACAAATTGTAGCTATTTCAGTGTAACGATACTGTTCCGTCCACCCGGTTATCTGATGATGCATTATGGAATAAAATGTGAGTTAAGACTCAAGTTTGCACAATAAATAATTGTTTCCAGAGACGTAATTGCCGTAATTTCATGAATAATTACCGCCACAGAGCAATTAAATAAATTACAGAAGGAATAACGAGCTCCTTCGGGCTTTAGTTTAAAGTTGGGGAGCAGGATGTTGCACTTACGTTTGCAACTCTTTTAAATCTCGTTTATGAGATTATGCTAGTTTGTATCACAGCGAAGCTAATATCCAAAATACGATATAGGTTAAAAAATTTACGCTGTTAAATTCAATATACATAGGTTTCACGTGAAAACACAAATGCTATTTGAGTAAGGCCCTCAAATATTTTTCAAGCATGTTTGTTATTTATTCAGAACTGTTTACTGTTTTTAAATAAATGTTATTTTTTGTATTTACAAATAACGTAGCAACGGTATGTTTAATCATATATTTTTTATACGGTCGAAATAACAAAGTTACGGTTAAAAAACTAACATGAGTGTGAAATAAAAATTGCAGCATATTTATCGTGCAACAATATTTTGACGTTGCAATCTAAGCACGAACCGCAAATTGTAGCGCCAAACGCGGCCGCCCTGAAAATTTTAAAAAGAGAATCGCCGCTGTCATAGTCGCGATATGGCTTGCTTCCAAATACCGGGAAAACCAGCGTGGCAGCGGTCGCGGGGGACGAGGGCGTCCCCACATGGCCAGTTAGTTACGCCGCGAATTATAGGGGCCATTACGATTCATTAAGGCCAGTTAGGCTTAAACCGGTGTTTACCCACGCACACACACGCATTCGCACACAGTAGCCTTCGTTCGCAACAGTTGGTATTGTTTTAAGCGTGTCGGAAAGGGACAGAGGACACGAGAGGGTTGCAATTTGAAATTTTAAGCTACAGAAATGTGGGTGTAATTAGTGGCCAACGTAACGAGCTTAGGGTCTTGCCAACTGAAGTGTGAATTTTTGATTTTGGTCAAACCGTTTTTTGGCTCACGGTAATAGTGTAATGAGTACAAACTTACAGAAACCAGCTTTTCGATGGTCGAACATATTATCGATCAGCTTCTGCCCATGACTTCGTCCGCGTGGAAGACAAGTATTAACATAATAAAACAAATCCTAAGATACTGCAGTAGTGTGGCTTTCTAACAGTGAAAGTGATTGAGTGTGTGATCAGTACCTACTTCCAGATTAACCCATTACAAAAAAATACCAATAAACTTTCCTATAATTTTAGTATTATAATAAAGCATATTTGTATGTTAATAATCTTCATTACATTTGATTACAAAAACCAACAAGCAAAAATTGTCAAATTCGAATAATAGACGATTAATCGGCTATTTAACAAATTCGAATAATAGATGATTAATTGATAGATATTTGAAATAATAATCATTCTACTCGGCTGTTTTCCACCATCTATAATAGAAGCATAATATTTTATTCATAGTGGCTCGCTATCGCTTGAGTTCATATGTAAATAGCCCTATAACCAGCAGTTCATAGCTGGAGGCTTGCCAGTATTGACACTATCGGCTATCGGGCTCAAACTACGATGCCTTCGTACGTAGGAAAACCGATGTTTAACGATATTTTATGTAGCACTTTAGAGTATTGATAGTGTTTAAATATCAATTTATTGTGAAATGTTTTAATATTTGCTGGACGTGCTGTTGCATTGAGTTTAAAATTATGTGTTATGGAGCGGTCACAATTTAAATAGGTGGGTTTAATAAAATTAAACTGAACTTATTTTATACCGTATCTTATACTAAAATTGTTTGGTTCGATACATTATAATATACATACATAAACTCACGCCTCTTCCCATGGGGGTAGGCAGAAGCCACAGAACGCCACCTGCTACGATCATACCTGAATGAGTCGCTTCAGGAATGATACTTTATCATTCCTGAAGCGACTGTCAATGTCAAAATCTTCAAAAAAATTTAGGTAATTTATACTTAAGCAGGAATTTTTGAAAGATTGAGACTGATTTACTAGAATGATTATATATATATTCGCTTTTAAATCAACTCCACTCAAGCCTCATACTTTTGAAGAATCTTTTTTAATTTAAATCCTTAATTAGTCTAAAATACAAACCAGAACTCTAAACTCGTATTTAGATCCACAAAATTCCATGAAACACCGTGTAAGCGACTGTTATAACTCGATCATGGTGGTAACAAATCGAGCGTTTGACCTAATCCAATGCAATCCAAACATAGCCACGCGAAACTTTACCTTATTCCGTGGACATAAAGGAGAAATGTTTGTAAAAATAGGCTTGCAAAAGTAGCATCTGCCAATTTGTATCTGCCTGCACGTCGTTGGTAAATAACCGACGCATCGTTTGCCGATGCTTTTGACAGCCAGAAGTATTGAGCAAACATCCACTATTTGTATGTGAACGTTTTGCCCGGCTTTTTTTTTCATTTTGCTCACTGTGTGTGATGTATTGAGATTATTATTGATAATTAAAATGTTAACGTGAATTCATTTGAGTTATATTCGTCTGGGATTGTTTGTGTGATTTTAATTATTGTAAAATAAATGGAATGAGTTTTAAAATAGTACGATGCGAATTGTTTCGTGAGTTACTGAGTAATCTACCTAATTACATAACAAAAGTTTATCAACTTAAAGATTATAGTTTTAAAAGTTAATCAGAGTAGCCACACGATAAAATTAAGTCCCCTTATTAAACCAGCACCTAACGAACCCGCCCAAAATGGTCGAGAGCAATTTATTTTCAAACCCAGACACATTAACAAAAACCGGTGAACGAAAGAAGTACGAAAAAAACGCACATAATCCGTGCCCAACTAAGCCCAGGGGCTATCTAATAACATTTATTACTCGGCTTCCGGTCCCCAGTGTCCACTTCCGGTGGCTGATAAACGGGCACCGTTTTTGCCGCCATATTTATTTATAGGTGTTGGTTGGCGATAATGCCGATGCTGGCAACACTATGTTTTGGCCCCACGTTGGGCGCCAGCAACCGGAACACTACGGACTATTGGTCAGCCATCATTATAGTCGTCGTTAAATTAAATTACTATGTGATTTAAGTTATTGGTATTACGTAATTATTTACCGTATTATATTACTAACTAAGTGAGATATACGGTACTATAAACTATTTTTAAATCCTGGATTTGAAAGGTTTATAAAGTGTTTCGTGTTACCTTTTGTTACAAATTTTCCAACTTACTAATTATTAAAATCTTGTGTTTAAATGTACAACTATTATGATGACATATTTTTTTTAAAAGTAGAAACATAAAAAAATTAAGAAATAGGTACATAGATAAAATAAAATCTTGTAGATAAACGAGTGGTCATTATGATAACCAAATTATTGTTGTTTGTTCATAAACGGAAAAATGCGAACAACCAAAAATAAAGATACCCACGCATTACCTACAAAAATAAGCTCCAGTAAAAATCATTTTCCTTTTGTTACACATAACATACAGAAACAGATCGAATAACATCTTAATTCATAAGGGTAAAGCAGACAGTTCTCGAGCACCTATTAATCATATCGATGGGAAGACGCAAGTGTTGGCACGATTTATTTGTTCACAAGTTTAGTGCCGCGCGCGCACTGTGCGAGTAATGACGGAGATCACGATACAAATGATCGTTGTTAGGTGAAATGTTTGCAGTTTTCCTTTAGTTATTGATAGATATCTACTGATTTTGTATTTGGTCAGGTATTTATTGAATAACTGGTATTTACTTGAAATGAAGAGGTGGACCAAAACATGTTAACTATACATTATATGGAATTAATTGTTAAAGTCGGAACGAAAATACAGTGTACACTTAACTAGGTAAACAGATGAACACATTTATTGGTAAAAGAATGTCATTGTTAATTTAATCAAAATTGTAGGTACACGTGATTATTGCTGATTAAAAAAAATAGTAGGTCTTGTAATAAAAAAAATGACAAGAAATGATCAAACCACAATTTAGACTGGGGCTAAGAGGTTTACAGAAAGAGATCTTAATTATATAATTTAACACATGATAACCACATTAGAGATAACAAAAACTCTCATGATATAACAAAATAAATGCTATAATTTTCTATGAAAATCCAGAAAATTCGCTATGACATGACGCCACAAATTCTTGTTTACCTCATATTACAATTTAATGGCGTGTTTGTTTGAAGTGGACAGCGAAATCCAGGGTATAAATCGCGAGGATCCTTCCCGGGACGAAGCACCGAGTGCCCGAGGGACCGCACCACACATACATCATGGCTTCCACTTGACAAAACGGTACTCTGGGATGACAATCTGAAACTTAAGTACGAAGGAATGTTGGCTTTGATTCCAACATGTTATATAATTTCGGGTTGTCAGTGGTCTCTGTAATACAAGACGCTCAAGTGCTAGCATATGAACGTAACACTGTTTTACACATTGATATATTAATTTTGCTAAAGGGCACATCAAATCTGTGTAGGTAAACAGTGTGATTAAACTTATAATTTAAGTCTCCGCCTTGAGTACCTATTTGTTAAGTAAGTTTTCAATAAGTAAGTATTAAGTGATCAATGCTTGTGCCTTCTCTGTTCGAGAAAAGGCCGTCGCACTGCAGTGGAGCAATACTAGGTTGATATTATTATTACAGGACATAGAGAACTACTATAGAATACCTTCTCATTTAATTAAAACAAAACATAGCGTCTTGTCACGCTGTGTCACGCTGATTATCTATTGCTCAACTCTATGATGTTATGTTTTACACGAAACTAAGACACAATACATGACAATCAAACATAATTATATCTGGAATTTACAGTGACGCTTGCTCTTCCATAATACTAGTAGTATTACCTACCAAAGAGCAAGCGTTTTAACAACATTATTAACCAAACAAGAATTACCCACACATTTAATTACAGCACGTTACCTGAAGATTTACTGCGCTCAGCCAGGTGTGCAGGTCTCGGAGGGCTATCCCATCCATCCCGCGGCCGCAGAGGCCGGGGCCATCCATCCTCCGCCCACCAACTGGCCCTTGGCGGACATTAGCCGGCCCTTGTCTTTGCCGCTTTGATTTACGTGCCCGAAAAGAGATCAATCGCTTGAGGGCATAGCTTTAGAGGTGTTTTGGGTATTGATTTGTAGTGTTCTCGTATCTTAAGGTTGGCTATTACAAGAGTATAAATAAATGTCATTTTCAGTTCCTGGTGACAGACTGTAATTTTTTTTTAATGTGCTTTTAATAATTGGAGATAGGTACATTATCTTCCTTGATCTACAAAGGCTAAAAATACATTTAATAAAACCGAAAGTTACATTTTACATGTACACCTGGGAACCTGCTTGTTACGGAGATTTTGAACGACGAACTTCTAAATATTTAGGTTTTTTTACGAAAACAAGTTTTTATTGCCAAGTTATTATCAACAAACGGGTAAACAAACATCCATAATGAACAGAAATCTATTCATAAATAAATAAAAAATTGTTTCCTGCCTCCTGCCGACTAAAAGTTGTCTCGTACAATTTATAAACGTCAGAGCGTTGACTGTGAAACCTCCTGATTCATAATTAATGATAATATCCGGCAGATGCGGATTTTTCATCCGCTGAGAAAAAACGCCGGTCGGCGGAAAATAATCGCGAAAAGCCTTAGTCATTTATAATGTTGGTTGTGCAGCGAACTCAGTAACGCGGAAGCGGTTTATCATTACGAGTGAAAATACACACGTGCATGAAAATATTTTTATCGCGTTTGACCTATATGATGTTTTAAATTGAAAAATATTTTTTTTTGTCCACTATCTTTGTTGGTATTCATTCAGGTATATTTTTGAAGAAGCTCGTCTGAGGGAAATACTATCACCATACTTATTTCTGCCGTAAAACAGAATTACTGTATTTGCAATGCGTGGGTGCCGGTAATTTTAAGCACATGATACATTTCAGCTTTTTAGTATTGCAGTGGTCTATAAGGCTGCTGTCGCTGAACATCAGATGGGCCGACGGCTTGTTTGCCAAACAATGACATAAAAAATATTTAAGACATCTTTGCTAATTTTACAGTAATATATCATGCTAAACACGTCGATTTGTTATCCCTGTAAACAGATAGTATCAGTTACAAAGCTTCCCTAATACTTCGTGTACTACTTTTATCCTTTGACTATTCGAAAAACATTTGAAAAACCGTTTGAGCCATGTCCAATCCCGCGTAACATCGGCTTCTGTGCCAAAACGGAAATACAACCTTTAAAAAAAGAAACGCTCACAACCGGAAGCGACGGGCAGGAAGACGGCGACGACAGCGCCGCGTCGCCTGCCGACCGAATTAAAAATTAAACGAGGATCCGTTTCCGGATACCGTGATGTTTTTTTTTAGCTTATTTTTACTTTTCAGGGTTATGACGAGCGGATGTTTGTTGAGATTCGATATTTGAATGAAAAAAGGGCTTGTTCGTGATAAAAATAACGACTGCGTGGAACTAAATAGTGTCATTGGTTTTTAAGGTTCCTTTTTGAACCAAACTGGACCTTATTACTACTCCGCTGTCTGTCAGTCCGTCTGTCACAGGGCTGCATCTTTGGAACCGTTATAGGTAGATACTTGAAATTTTCACAGAGTGTATTAGATTATTGTGTGCGCCATAACAACAAATAATTAAGACAAAATAAAGTTTACATTAAAGAACGTGCCCATGCATGAAACGCATTTTTTTTTTGTATGTAGTGTTAAATATTTTCCGGTGGTGCGGAACCCTTCATGTGCAAGTTTGACTCGCACATAGTTGGATGTTTTGGTCAAAACACTTCCTGTGATTATAAAAGCAAGTTTTATGATAGTCTGGTTTTTTAATTAATTCACAATAATTTAGTAGTCGATCACCTAACATTATTTTATGTAGTAGTTGTCTTTTGTCTCACACATTATGATTATGCTTAAAGTTAGTAATTTTGCTTACTTTTTTAAAAGTAAACAACGTTTATTGACATAAAATAATAATTAATCGTTTGTCTGTATGGTGACACTTCATATGGGGTTCAAAAAGACCTTACAAGTTTCACAATCTGTAAGAACTTACAAATTTCTTGATTGATATAACTATCAAGGCGCGTTAAAAAGGGCCGGTTAAGGCAATCAGCCTAAAAGTCTGACAATCAGTGAGTTGTAAAAAGGTGTTTCGTGTAAACCAGTTACCTATTGGTTGGTGGTAGTCAAAGAGGTGGTCGCCTCATGTGTTTTATGGCTATTCAGCTGCATTGGGTTAAACTGGTTGTCGACTCCAATATACTTGAAGAACTGTGAGTCAAATAAGAAAAGATACGCATCTTTTATATAAACGAGTAAACTAAATCATACACAAGTTCATCATCTCCTTAGTCTTTTCAACTATGTTGGGGGTCGGCTTCCAGTCTGTAGTCAGTCGGCACCCAGACGCAACTGAATACCAGTATTTTACTCATACATAGAGCGACTGCCTGTCTGACCTCCACAACCCAGTAACTGGGTTGATATCCCTTGGTAAGACTGGTTGTCGGACTTTCGGGCAACTGACGACCCATAACGACTGTCATGGACCCACGTATGACAGCCAGGACCATCGGCTTAATGTGCTATCCGAGGCACGGAACGATGTCAGCGATGTCTAAGATAAACTTAGAACGTACATAGGTATGAATTGAAAAAGTCACATTGGTACTTGCCCGGATTCGAACCCATACATGAGAGGCGGCGACAAAACCATACTTAAGTTAAAAGTTTAATAAGAAAGTTTAACATTGTGTATAATTATAGATACTCCTAAACATTTACTTTGTTAAGGTGTGGTCGACCACTGTGTATATTAAATACGTGTATGAATATCATATACATGTTCACGAAAATTTCTCTCTGGAGGTCACATTTATTGATCGCAAGCCTCATTTACCTCCCTCCCACGCTATCTCTAATTTGTTTCTATATGTACATAGCCTAGTAAATAATTCGCTTCACAAGTGTGTGTTCAACAAATAAACGAACGTTATCACACTGAAAACTTTCTAAATATATTCCTAGTGTGTAGATAGTCTGTGTCTGTGTAAATAGTTTGCGTGTGTGCCTATATTAAGTGCCCGCACACTGATGCGGTCACGTAAACGGAGCGCGCTCACAGCTTCATTTGTATTAGGTATACTGAAACTGAAGAAATGTCTCACTCTGCTCCTTTCTGAGAGGATCTTTGTGGGCGTGCCGCAGTGTGGGCGGAGCTTAAGACGGACACTCCTTGAAATCCTCTTTTTTCGAAGCTTCGCCGTATCTAGGCAAGCAGCAACCACTTAAGCAAGAGCTCTGACACTTCATCTAAGTTCGTTTTACTTGGAGGAAATTCGAACATAGTGCCGACGATGGCAGGTCTTGGTAGTCTGGTCATGTTTATGTAAGCGGAGAAACAAAGCTCGGAACAACTTTAGTCGTTATCGCGTTTATAAAGTTCTCGAGACATTCACTTTTATGGGGTGTTTTGCTTGAGATAAATTTTTATTTCTTTTGTCTAGATACTTTTTGTTTGCTGAATAATAAAGATTATGGAAATACTAAATATTCAATGTAGCTTTGTTATTTTACTTTTTGATGCAAAAAATGTTATACATACTGCATGCCCGACACTGTACAGAAAATCAATGTGCTAGTATTTCATAGGCCTAAATTGAGTATTGCTCAATAACCTGAATAATTAGAATAAATAATGCAGATGATTTATTTGTTTACTAGCTTTGGCCCGCGACTTCGTCCGCGCAAATGTCGAAGTCGAAGTCTGATAAAAAGTATGTTTATGTCCTTCCCCGGGTCTTAAACTATCTCCATGCCAAATTTCATCAAAATCGATTCTGTGATTTAAGCGTGAAGAGTTAACAGGCAAACAGACACACTTTCGCATTTATAATATTAGTATGGATTTAGGATCTCCAACAAAGGTTACACTTGCACAGATACACGACATTAGGTACAATCTGTTTTTGTAGTACTTGTGCATCATTTAGGTATAGAAGACCACATCACGCTTAAATACTGATTAAGTCAGTGGTCATGTAATCTTACTACTATAATAAATGCAAAACTTTAGATGAATTGATGTTTGTCATTCTTTCAAGCCAGAACGGTTGAATCTGGATGGAATTTAGCACAGCAATAGATTTAGTCTGGAAAAGCACATAAGCTGTACATCACGTGGGATCATATATCGACTTTGACGCAGACAAAGTCGTGGACAAAAACTAGTTGTAACAGGCCTTCACAATATTACATACAAAACAATGAGTCTAATGAAATATTTCTGTCATAAGATAACTTTTTACTAAAAGTATTTTCCTAACGTTATTTTAGACAATCTATATCCCACCAAAAACATTTCATGTAAAATGTTTTGGACAATCTATAGGTATATCACACAGCATAAATATCCTTTAAAGACTCACATAATTGATGAATGATATATTATCCTTTCAGAATAGTGGCGTTAAAAGATTGATAGTGGAACATTTATACAGCATCAGGCTTATCTTTAGTGAAGGTCCGTAGAAATAATAGCAACGATAAAGGAAAGCCGTAATGAGTGATGGATGGAATCTCACTGCTGATCTGTGGGTAGATACTGAATAGTTAGTAGAATATCAAAATGTTTGGCTACCATGTTATAATTATTATTGTTGGCAAAGTTTGATCAAGTTGCCCCAAAAATTTTAACTCAGAGTTAGTTAGTAACACGGAATAATCGGAATAATCTTTTTGAACATAATTATATTCTATTTAGCCTTTGTCACAAAATTAAAATACTGAATTTGGGATTAAAGATCTTCAAAAAGACTTTATTTGATATGTCAAACAAAGTTTTTCAACATCTAGAATCCCAAATTACAAAATATACAATATAAAACAGATGGAATGATAGTTTGTTGTTTAACCTCGTGTTAACACATTCTGAGTTAAGGTTTTGGCGCATGTGGACCTTGGTAAGCTAAACGAACATAAAGTCGTGAAGAGCTAAAGTACACTCCGGCGTAGCTAACGCAATAATTACGTAGCTACGCGACTACGTTTTCGTAGCAGGTAGCTGATACGCTACGCAAATCATTTTGCTTAGAAAAGTATTTCTGAAAATTGTTAATAAATTGGTTACGTAACGTAATTTCTTAATTTATTGAATGTGTCCCTACACCTGTACCCTAGAGGACGTCAATAATACTACTGAATTTAATTTAGTATTAAAAAACATTTTACATTTTTGACCGCTACATAATAATGCAAGATCCCTACCTACCTATAGAATTATGTAGCTTACCCTTAAGTACGGTAAAGTCGGCCACATGTGTACACGAGTGGAAAACAACGTGGGACCCATTGGGAGCCAGTGGGCGTTATCTCCCGCCACTTCCTTTGGCGCTCAATTGTGCGAACAGGAAAATGTTTGAAGGTACCCTACTCGCCTTAAATGGAGACATCACTTGTGAACTGTTTCTAAATGTGTAGATGATATCCGGATCGTTTGATATAGCTACCTCATTTTATATTTAATCTCTTAAAGTTTTCTGTATATTAAACCGGATAGTATAAAAAAAGGCATTGAAAAATTTAAGTCATCTCAAAAATACGTTAATTGACGGGATGATAACAGACACATTGCTAAGCCATTAACTACACAAACTGCTCATTAAACTAGGTAACATTGATCAAAAATGTTTGCTGGGAAATATTTTTAATTTTTGAAAAATTACTGTTTAATAATAGTGCAAGCGCAAGGTAACGTACTCTAAACATTGTGCTAAGGGGCGCATGCAACATGCGCATGTATTTTATAGCATTTAAAACCTATTTTGTAAAATTTGGATCTTCAATATCTAAAAAAAATCATCCAATCCATCTTGCAATGATGGGAATAACATGTAACTTTTGGCCTCCTTGAGTGTCTTTTAACATCTATCAGGTATGCATCAACCTTCCATATTGAAATTGAACACACGAATAGAAAATCATTTCTATTAAACCCCTACAACATTCATTAACGAACATCTAAATAACTTATAGGTCACGTCATTACACATAAACTCATATCTCGTATGAGCATTCAATTTAGCACTTACACCCCATTATAGCAAATTATCGATGTCACCTACATTACATTGTGTGAACTCAACCCTATATGAGTTGTTAGTGTCTGTGTGTGTGATGTGTATGTGACACAGTGGGTGTAATTGTGTGCGTTATCTGAAAGATTCCACTTCATTTCCCTCGACCCGCGGATGACGTCACATGTTATTTAGGTACATGACATATATTATATAAAGTCTTTGAATATTATTATTTGCAGAGATAGTTGACTTTTCCAGTCGTTTCATCGTTTGCTATAACTTTAGTCATATTGCACATTACTCTAATGGTTTTTTTGTAAAAAATTGACTTTATTGTTAGGTATCTTGAAATTGAGCCGTAGCTTAGCCCATCATATTGATCGTACAAAACAAGCCATAATTGAAATAAAATCATATTATTCTTTTTTCTTATTCATTAAACTGAAAGTAGCAGATGGACAAAAGTCTATCCGACATTACAACTTTTACAAGCTACTTGTTTTCAAGTAATGAAAAAAATTAATGCGTTATAACCGCGGTAGGAACATTAGCATTTGAGCGCCGTCGGCTGTCGTTTAGGAAATGAGAGTCAGCTGTTTTATCTAAATGGCAGTATGGGGACGTAAAAATGACGTAAAACTCCCGTTTAACAATAAATAATGAAATAAAACGTTATGTTCCATGTACAGAATCGTATAAATACGTATGTATGGCGTCGTCAAATTGATTCGTTTAGTAAAAGTCAGCTTATGAATGTAAAAACATGTTGAAAAGATCTTTTTGTGAATATGGAATACTGAAATTTTTGAAGAAGGCAATGGTGCTGAATAATTTCATGTAAATTTACATATGAAGTACTGTATTAGCTTCCATTATATAAAAAAGTCTCAAGCACTTTTCCATGAAATTGTACATGTAAATTCTACACAGTTGAGTACTTCAACATTTGTTGCACCGTTACACCCCACCAATAACACAAACACCGCACCATAATTAAACACTAAACATAAACAAAACACAAACAAGGAAAAACAAGTGCATAAAAAGAAAAACACCACACAATCGGTACAATAGATTCACGGTACCAAAAGTACCAAAAATACCGCAACCTTCTCGGTAATGAAGCCGTATCTTTAATAGCCGCGATAAGGGCGCTAAATGTTTGCGCACACGCCAAATAATAAGCGGCTCGATCATTTGCGAGGGGAGACTGACGGGAAAAAAGAATTGGAGCCTTTGATGGCGCTCTTATCGATGGTTGAGATGGGAATGTGCGAATTGAATAAGGTTGTGTGTTTGCACGGATTTGATGCTGATGGTGGTATGTTGTGGTCGTGTTTGCCACCTTCATTGTTTTGCTGGATGTATTGTTAATGAACACGGATGTTTAATATATTGTAATAGAATCAACAAGCATCGAAGAGTATAATGCTAAACAATAAATGACCAATGTATTACTTTTACAGGAGAAACAATGTTTCTTACTTTCTTTTTACACCGTGCGAACGATGCCCCACGTTACGAATTTATCCTCTATCGTAAGTGCGCTTACAAACGTAAAAAAACACGCACAGACCCAACAACTACCTGTAGGACAAACAAATATTTGCTCCGTACAAGAATCGAGTCCGCGACATGCAGCACAGCAGTCGATCGCTCAGCCACTGTGCCAATAGTTCTCCAAATATAACATTATATTTTTACAGAAAGGAAAAGCGAAACGAAATCCTAATTGAAAATATCTAAATACTGAGGCCTGTTCTATTACCAACTTTTTATTATCTACCTAAGTTGCGTCCCTATCTTGCAACATCAAACTTTCAACTAAGCGGCAATATTCGGAACATTTTATAAACGTTTGTTTGGCATTCTGGTTTAGCGCGCGGTCGACCAACATTTTAGCGCTTACCCGGCGGCACGACCGCCTGATTGGCAGTTAACCCCCGCAGATAAACGCAGATGGGTAACGTTCGACAGATATCGCCTATCGTTCGACAAACTTCGCTCTTTACGGTTATACCCCCATAAAGGGAACTTTAAGTAAAAACAACTTTACAACCATCGTTTTACGATATATTTTTATGTCGCGCGGTTATTTTTACCGCTATTATGGCTATTACTGATGATCATGAGTAACGTAATTGTTTTATCGGACGTATTTTACTTTATTGTTAATAAAATGGGTAAACGCTCGACGAAGTTTATCTTAATTGTAGGACCTAATATGGAAGTTAAACCATGATATTCACGATAAACGAGCGCTTAATTTCATTTGAGAGAGTAATAATAATGAGTAATACCAGCCTATTATTTTTCCACTACAGGGCAAAAGCCTTTTCTCATGCATAGAAAGCACGAGCATTGATCACGCTTGTTCAAGGTGTATTGGCGATTTCAGACTTATATTATTTTAAGTCTAGGTTTCCTTACAATATTTTGCCTCACCAATCTTAATTAGTGAAGTCCAAGGTAAATGATTCAAAAAGTAAAACTACTTAAGAAATAAAAAAGTCACACTGGTCACTTACCCATGTCGCGTAAAGTAGGTGAATCAGCCACTGGGCCATCACGGCATGTAAACGCTAGAGAGTAAACAGGATTAAAATAACTTTAATTATCCTAAAGTAACTGCAATCAATTCTACATTATTTTCAATACTTCATGCAAACTATAGCTGCGTCCCTGTTTCACAAACGCAAATATAGATAAAACTAATTTGGATCCTCCACCAACTGTTAGGACAACGCCACTTACGGTGGTAGGTGTCATCAAAACTAAATTTGGGCAACGAGTCGCAATCCCATATTAAATAATGGGAGGAATGACGAACAGAACAAACTTCACACATCCCCATAGACGGGGGACACACGGACGTCTTGTGCACCCAACATGAAGCATAAAAATAATCAACTGTTCGTGACAGTTGCAGGCCTGACGAAAAACATAACATTCTTGATTTTTGAATTTAATACGTAAATATGTAACCAGACCACAATAGGACTAGAGTTGTGTGTCGTCGGAATAGTACTTACAGGGGGACAATTATTGTACTAACTTAGAGATATGATCAAAATCTGATTTAATTTCAATCTCCCAAAAATTACCCTAATCTACCTCAATATTTAAATATTGATTTTGCGATAACATTTAGAATATTTTTTAACTAGTAGGTATTGTAATTAACAAGCTTAATAAAAAAAAACAATTAGAATAAAAAAGAATGAGAAACTAAAACTAAATGGCATCAAAAAATTCATCCGCATCGCCGTCCACTGGAAAAGATCCCAAAAGACTGACCGCATTGCCACGTTGGTATTGTAATTAATTGACCTAAAAATGAATGAACCTACCAAATGAAAATATTTGGGTACATTTGAATTAAATCCAAAATTTAAAAGCTTACGTAAATACGGTTATGAAGAATCGAATACCCACCAAGCTAGCCTATTCAGTAACACGAAGAATCAAGCAGTATGTCAGTAGCGTAAATCGCCAGATGAATATTGTTTCAAACGGAATTAAGCACGCGCGCTAGGGACGGGGATCACTTATAATTGTTATTTTATTCATAGAAACAACAGTCCTTTGGGACGGTGGATAGGTGAACAAATATTTTAGCTAGTCGAGTACCTTTTAGCGACGTATGACGTGGGTGGATGTTGCGCTACAATTAGTGACTTGTGTAGTCGGTTTTACTTGCAGAGATCGATAGCGGGCGTGAATTAATGGACCTTATCCAAATTCTTCACTGTGTGTAGGTGGGTATGAAAGAAACAGTAATTATAGCGTATTTAAATGATCTATACATAATTTTAATTCGTATATACCGATGGGTCAATTTGCATAAGTTTAACAACGATCTCATTACGACCACATTCTAAGCACAGTCTAAATTGTAAATATACCTTAATTTCGCCTAAATTTTTAGACATTGATTGTTACTGAAATGACATTGTGACTTGATTTTAAAAGTTCTTAATGGCGAGTATTATCAACATAAGGTGGCCATATTGTTAAGATACTTTCATCAAGTGCCTATCTTTACTAATCCTAGAAACCAGACAGTGCAGAGCTGCTTGCTCAGGTAAATCCAAACCGAGTGACTTAGTGTAATTCCACCTCATCTGTACCAAAAAGATAACGGTAAGCTAACCCGTGTCTGTCTGTATACCGCGCAATCATCCCGCAAATCCCGTATCATTAAGTATCGCTAAGAAAGCGATCCGCGGACTATTACCATGTTAATAACATAGGGGAAATGGTGATTAATCAACTTGACGTTTAGCTAGATCCCCGCGTTACTAACCTCAGTGGCATTCGCAATTTATGCATTGGTTTGCGAAAGGTCTACACTCGACAGCAGATCTTGGGTTTAATGTTGTTTTCATTAAAATGTTGATTGGACTCTGAATTGGCTTAAAGGGTTCACAAAGTAAATTCTCTACTGAATAAATGACGTTTAAATTCAAGTCGAAAACTAGCCTCAGTGTCAAGAAGTTTAATTCTTGAAACTAAAAACGTTCATGTAGTCGTAAACTCTTCCAGCGACAATTAATGTCAAAAAATAAGTGTAAATTAGAGGCACTTTTGACAAATTGAGTCTGGGATAAGAATGCGATATTTGTTAAACTTATGGCAGTTACCCTCTGATTTGTGTGGTGAATATGAAGTCAATTGATACCTATGTTGAATTTCAGTAACGTCTTTTTTTTAGAAATGGCCGTCGCTACTCGTAATTTTTCTTATGGTAATTAATGTTAACATAAGATTATTTATAAACTAATTAACATGAATTAAAATACGTGCTAACGGTGCTCTAAAAATATCAATTAGTTTTTACCTTCTGACTGCACGCCAACAATTAATTCCTTCCAGTAATAAAATACAGGTTACAACTGAAACTCTTGTTGACGTAACTATTTTACTGCGAGCATATTACAATTTTCCTAAAATAGCCTGCAGCGCACCAGTAATACAATAGTAAACAAAAACTTTTTCAAAGCTGTTTGAAACAATCAAAATGTTCCAGGAATTTAAACACCCCTGTCGCTCATTTGAATTATAAAACCAGGAATACATATAAATGCAACATAACATAATGTGGATAATCCCGCGGAGGCTCGTAGGTACTCATGGCGACGGTCAAAAGCTGATATTTCTCCTTTTAATCCCTGTCAGATTATTTAAATTCCCACCTGCGGGTCCTACTCACCATTTGCCGCCGCTTTTTATTTTAAACAAAAATAAAATATAAAAATATTCTCGTATTTGTTTTGGACGGACGGAATCCTTTAATTTTCGGCACGGCTGCGTGACGGTCCGTCCACTGTCCGCTTGCACTGTTTGGGTCGCTTTGAGAAAAAATGTTTTCATATTCCATGCTTATGCCTGCCTTCAAATGTTTACCGGATTTTAATATTTTATTTTATTGTCAAAACAATGTTTGCGTAGCATTTGTTTGAAACAGCTCGGTTCGTTCATTCAGTTAAGGCATAAAGGGAAATGGCATTTCATTTTTCGAATTAAAACCTCTCTGTGGACAATAGTGTAATATATTAGCGTCATAACAATCGTACAAAGCTTAATTTTTTGCCGCGATTGCTCTAGAGGCGACTGAACTCGTTTAACAAAAGAAAAACTAGGAGTTAGTTGTCCAAAGCTTTGCCAACTCTGCTGGTTGTTCTATAATGTATCTAGAATTAATAGGATGAAACATATATTGCCATATTTAATTATTAAGAATTACCTGAGTTGTGTTTGTATTGTCTTAACTTTTACCCATCACCATTACATATTTAAAATAAACTTTTCAAACAATATTCAATTAATTATATGAAGTAACGAAGTACATAAGTGTATACTTTGGTCGAATTCGTTAAAGTATGAAAACTCCTAAACGTAAATGGCTTGTTTTGAACATTGAACAATCATCGAGGGGTTACATAAATCTAATTGCAATTTGCCGAAACGCGACGATTGTAGCAGCTCCACTAAGTGCAGGACAGAGCCTCGAACCGTTCCGAGGCTGGAATGTAGCAATTGTTGCCGCTGGCTTTATCCGCCACTGTCGCTGCCCGTTTTATTTGCTTTACTATACTTTAAATTCTTTCCCTCAGTCGCGATGCTTTATGCGAATGTTCGCGCACGCTCACACCACTCGGCACTCTGCCGCGAGAGTCGCCTAATGAAAACTTTTTGAATTAACGTACCAGTAACATTCGATGTGAGTTTTTTTCCCGCATTGCTTTGTATTGAAAATAACCCGTTTAAAGTTGTTTTTTTAATTAATTTCTCGTACTGAATGTGCTTTTGTTTTGTTACTTGATGCTAAACTCTGCATGCAAAAAATGTAGAATAAGGTTTTTAGATGTCATTGTAAATTACATAATGTAAACAACAGTAACAGCAACTTTAACAGTACCGTATAAATGAATAATAACCCTCTTAAACATTGTATTAAACAAATTAAATTCACATAAAAACGTCCAACCGCCAATCCATCGATCCTTAAACAGCAACGCGCGCGGATTGTGGCGGACACACCTTCATTGAACGCGGCGCTCAAAGCGAGACCGCAACAAGGCAACCGATAAATCACACGCCAACTTCAAATAGAAATGTCATATTATTTCCACAAAAGATTTAACTCCAAAATAAATTATATTTTCCCCCTTTTTCGTGCCATTGTTCACCGACGTGTGGAAGCCGCACAGTGCTCGGCGATATTTAAAAAACCATTAACTGCACGCTTTTGTATAGAAAACAGTACTTACAACAGTAGCAACCGATATGCCCAGATGTTCAGATGTTTGAATAGCTAATTGTATTAGCATAATGTAACTACGTGTACAAAGAATGATTGACATGTTTAATTATAGTTATTTTATTATTTAGGGGCCAATGTAGTTTAAATGTAAAGCGATCACCTTCTGATTACAGAGATATGGAGCATCAAAGTTGTTTGTTGTTTTACTCTCGTACATAACTTGCACCTCCCATGTTATCTTTTCTGGTGAAGAGATAACATGGTAAGTGCAAGTTTGGTCCTTTAGTCGACTTTTAGGTCCGCCTTTGTATTTAAATCCAATAAATAAAGTTCCAACATTTTCTTGCGCTTTTTACGAAAGCAAGGTTTTTAAATGTTTAAGCTAAACTTTAAATACCCCCACGACTCCTGTACCGTTGCATGACAGGACAGCGAAATCGTTATTGTGGCCTATCAGTGGATAAAGTTTACGAGCACCCAGTTCTACTGACTTTCTGTGGTAGACGAAGACCCCAAATCCTAAACAACAGTTAGTTTCAAAATCGGGCACCTACCTCGAACGTCATGTAAACGCAGCAATCGTTCATTACGGCAGCTTATCACATGTTTACGGCGGTATTTCCCGGAGGCACGTGCTTAGGCTAAAGCTGGGAACCTCGCCATAAATCCTTGCTATTCTGATTTACAGCCGCCGACTAAATGTTTGATTTGTGCTCGTAAATCGAGATGAGCGCGTGTCAGATGCACAGCTGATACTTTTTTGTTTTTGGGGATATAGGAATTATGCCAAGGGGTAAAAACGTACATGGGGTAAATATACAGGTTATTTTTTTTCGGATTTACAAAGTTAAACGTATTTTGTTACATTCAACCATATTTTTATTAAGATAATTTAGCTAACTTTACATCCGGACATCTTAGTAACGATTTCATTGTCAAAAGTTGTCCCGATTTTATATATAAAAAAACACCTAGAAAATTCACTGAGATTGACAAAGTTTTATTTATTAGAAGCTAATGTCGTCAAATAATAAACTTTCAGAGTTAATAAACATCTAGAAACGCGACAGTTCTCCTCTAACACAATGCAATAATTCACAAGTACAAGTTAATTAGCAGCTTAATTCAGCACAATACATGATGAAACTTGCTCTATGAGGGGATGGCAGGCCCATTCAAAACTACTAATGTGTAAGTGCGATAACACTCACAGCTTGAGTGAGAGTGACAATGCTAGTTAATGAAGTCATATCTTGAATAGTAAAGGAGATTCGAAATAATTCAAAAGTCATGAATGTTTTGACATGATTTCACTGCTTCGTTGGTCTAGTGGTCGCAAAGCGCGCCTGCTGAGCATGAATTGTTAGATTCGATTCCCACGTCGGGTAAAGTGTTATTAAGTTTTTTAGAAATTTCTCAGCCTCAGAGTCTGGATTTGTGCCCGGTTGTTTTTAATAGACTTGCCCCTATTACATGGGACTTAATAAAAACATAACTGGCGACTTGTAGGTGCACTAATACGTAGATACACCTCTGCTTAACCCTTCGGGGATTACAGGCGTTTTGTATGTCATGAATGTCAAGTGATAAATAACACCTTTTTTATTGTTGTGTTTAAATTGTCATAATTCAACTTCGTACATTCTCAGATACCAGTATAATGTACCAAGTACCACTTTAAAAAAACATGTCCTTAAAAACAAATTCTGGGAAAAACCCATCTAGAAAAACAGCCAATTATAGTCAGGCAAAGCTCCCTAACTTAGTCAATATTAGTATAAATGGTATAATTTCGCGGTGCGACTGAAATAAATCCGGGGAATGGCGCCCCGCGACCGTGTCGCACTGCAATGTCGTTAATTCGCCGATTTAAATCGGAAACACGCGATAAATTCACCGTTTAGCCCTTTTGAATTCAAATTTCCAACAGCAATTGCAAGTACTGTTTGTAGTTTGACTTTGTGGCTTGGAAACGAACGCTTTGGATAACGCTCAATGAACGCTTGCGGTGCGTGGAAAACGGCTTTTCTGTAAATTAATAATACAATAAGTATTAAACGAAACGTTTTTTTTACAGCAGTATTAATTACTTACAACCGTAAGTAATTAATACTGCTGTAATAAAATCTTTGCGTGGACTGGCGGTCAACAAAACGTCGAAACTCGCCACCCTTTGCACTGTTGACGTACCAGAATTATGAGCAATCCACATCCACATTACAAGCCAGTGATCTTAAAAAAAGTAATTTTCCAATTCATAAAAACTTTCTTCGTTTTCCATTATATCACCGTAATTGTTGGCTAGACAATCTTATATTTTATTCATACTCAAGTTTGTCACACATCACTTTACTGGAGTTCATTTCGACACTCGAGCCAGAGACAACAATATACGTCTAATATTATATTGATAGGTTTGATTTCGCCCCTCTAGGCCGCTTTTTGTTCGTTATTTATGGCGCGCGCGATACAGATAGAGCTGGCGGCGATATCATGAAATATTAAACGCATTACAAGTGGCATATAGGCAGGAAGATGAGGTAAGAAAAAACGTTCGCTTTCATTTCACTGTGTTTGTTAGGATTATGTGGATTTTTGTTGTGATTCGTCAAGGGAAAAAACTTTTTGTATCGTTTACAAATACATAAGTTATTGGCTTGTTTAATGCTTTGTTATTTCGTGATATATTTATTTATTTATTTAAACTTTATGCAAGAAAAGTACAAAGGCGGGCTTAATACCTTAGGCATTCTCTAACAGTCAACCAAAGGTGGTGAAGAGATAACATGGTAGGTGCAAATTAAAGTACGAGCGCTAAAAAGCAAAAATTTATTTGAAAAAAATAAACACAAAGTATTTAACTAATTAAAATAAAGTGTACATAAGTACAAAATACTTAAAATACTACATATTAAAATACTGTATATTTTGACAAAACCCGATAATTTTTTTTATAACAAAAATGTCGCTGTTGCTAACAATATCAATGATATTTTTTAACGACTATAAAATAGAAAGACTTCCTAGATAAAGCCAGTTCCACATTACTCCTTCCCCATAAAGTTTGGCAGCAAAGTTGTTCGCCGCAGTAGTATCACTTTTACGAATCACACACAAGTTTATTCGCTCACTTTTATCGCAACTGGAGGCGCGTTAGAGAAAATGATTTATACGATTTATCATAAATAACTTATTCCGACTCCATTTGGAAAACTATTGTTGATGCTGCCCTGTTTAGTGTACAAAGGATATTAGATTTCTTACTTACATTGTTGATAGTCAAGTTGTAGACTGACTTATAGGTAGACACTTATGTTAAAAGTATTTTTATCTTCACTTATTTACATATAGCCCTAACAATATGACCTCATTATATGTTCGTTCAAAGTCAAAGTTAATTAGAATTAAAGGTTACTTTTGAACGACGTTGACAAAAAAAATGTATATTCTCCTACCAAAAGGTAGAGAAAAAAGGGCGGGAAACACCACACATACTCTTTGGTGAAGAAAAGTTTACAATAATTTGTTTGTTTGCTAATCTATTCTAGATCCATCGACTACACACAAACCAAACCCAACCCAAAGGCCAAAACCAAAACTAACCAAACTTGAAAGGCTACATGCAAACCATTGCAATCAAAAAATACACTTAGAAAATAGTAACTGGTTGCAGTAAGAGAAGTAGATTGCTATGACATTATACGCGAGAAAAAATGAGCGATATCTTCCTTCCCCAGAACCTTTTTCCTATTTTATTATCACTTAAAGCCAAAGTTGCAGTCACTTTGTTTACAAAATTTCATCAAACAACCCTTAATAAAAGCCGAAAGAGTTATTGAAGCGGGTACGTAATAAAGTATCGACAGGTCCCTCGCTATATTTCTAATATCATTGTAATCTACATATTATTCCAATAAGTGGGTTTTCCTCAGCCAATATTGCGCCCGGGAGTGAAGTAGCCGACCCTCGCGGTAAGTTTTTACCTTTTATTGTTTTATTTATAACTTTGTGATTGATGACGGCTGAGAAGTTGGCTTCATAAATATTGAGAGAACTCACGCTGCGAAATAGTTTGCGGGAATCTTTCGTCGGCTCGTAGTTTTGCTTGATTCTTATTTGGATATGCTTTGTTAATTCAAGCATTAATGTTGCATTAGTCTTAATGTTTAGTGCTTTTTAAGAACTTAAACGCAGTCTGCGAATTATTTTGCCGCAACATAAGAAAATCATTGTTTGTTTTTCTTGTATCTGTTGGTCAATGAACTACAAACGTTTGAGTATGTAAAGAACCATACTGGATGACCACAAATATAACGTTATCAGGGCCATCAGTAGAAAACCCGTGCCGCAGACAATGTCCGTGCTAGGGACTATTCAATTTGCATAAGCGTTTGTCGTTAACATATTATTTAACTGCTAGCGGTATTCGACTGTTATTTTTTTTTTGTAGATAACTTTTTTATTATTGGCAGTTGTGATTTAAGATTTTGTACGAGAGGATTGCAGGTGCTCTTTGACTCGCTTATACATGACTATGAACACTATTGCAATACTTGATGACTAAAAACAAAGTATAAAATATGGAAGACTGTCGTACCATCGACATGAAAAAGCAGTCTTAGACAAACACTTCTTGGGGTGCTTGGATAGAAAACCTCCCCGTGTGCCCGTGGACTGGAGTTCCCTTTCGAATACGTCCGGGGGGAAGGCCAGTTTTCCGGGACGGTGCATCCTGGGGTGCGGGCAAAAACTCCCCTTTTAGGGGTCTCTTTGCCCCCATGCAAATATTCTGTCGGGTGGTCGCTCCAACGCGTGCCCCTCTGTTTAGCAGAGGGCACAGTGGTGGAGTAAGAGTGGGCTCGGTGTGCACTTACCCTGCCGCCGGGCTGGCAGGAGGAAGTCTCGTACCTCCTTCTGCCACCGCTGTTCTCGTAGCCCCGAAGATTGTCAAGGTCATGTCTCTGACTTTTGACGGGGGTCGAGGGTCTTGGCTTAACCGCCCGGGCCGCGAGGTAGAAAACCTCTATAAAAAGTCACCCCAAACCTCCAAGCGGCGGCGCACCGCGAAGGAGGTTGTTAGCTTGGCTAATGGGTAGCTAAATTAGTCTCTAGTGCGAACCACACTTTTTTTTTTTGGTTGGTTGGTTGGAACTATATATACTCGTGGGATTCAATATGGACAAATTTTCAAAAAAACCCCAATATACTTCACCGGCAGTCGCCGTATCGAGCCAGGGAGGCTCACGTGCCCGTGGTGGGGGGTCGCTGGACTCGTCCAGCACGCCCTCATCACAGGCACCAGAGGAGCTGGCACACAGTGCCAGCTCAAAAACAGGGAGGGCGATGGTGCTCGAGTCGGAGTCCGACTCGTCATCGGATGCCTCGAGCGTCCGGAGCGTGGCCTCTAGACGCGAGCGGGCGGAAGCTGAGGAGAGGAGGAAGTCCTTCCTCAAGCGCCCCCGCCCGGGGAAAGGACAGGGGACATCCTCCGAGGGGGAGTTGTCCTCTGCCCGCAAGAGGCCCACGACCGGGGCGTCTGGTGGCGAGTCCGACACCGGCCTGGTCTCGAGGCAGGAGGGGCAGGTGGAATTAGAGGAGGCCGTGGAGAAGGCCATACGGGTGGTGGCCCTGAAAAAGACGAAGGCATCGAAAGACAAGGCCATCACCGAAGCCACGGCCTCCATTTTGGCGGCGGCAGCGGTCTCCTTTACCGGGCCTCAGGTGGCAGGCCTGGTGTCGGAGCTGAGGACTGAGGTCGGCCACTTGAAGGCCGAAATCGAGGCTGTCCGGAGGGAGAACCTCCGGCTGAAGGCGGACCTGGCCGGGCTCCAAGGAGCCGGTCGTCGCGAGGCGCCACAGGGGGGGACCGAGAGGCCCAGCCAGCCCGCACCAGAGGAGAGCCCTCTCCTCAAACTGGTGCGGCAGGAGCTGGCCTCCTTCAACCAGAGGTTCTCGGTATTGGAGAGCAGGGTTCTGCGCCCCCCACTTGCGGCGACCTCTTACGCCGCAGCTGCCGCCGCCGCTAAATCGGCAACGGCAAAGGCAGCCCCGGGACCGGCCCCGGCACGGCCGGTTCCGGCGGCATCGGTTCCGGCGGGATCAGTTCCGGCAAAGCCGGCCCCCGCTAGGCCGGCTCCGGCTCCGGCCAAGCCGGCGACAAAAGGTGGCCGGCGAAAGAAGGGGAAGGGAGCTGCGGCGGGAAACCCGCCGACCCAGCCTCCCCCGTCTTCGGAGGCCCGTACAGACAATGTCGGTTGGCAGGTGGCTGGTGAGGCGAGGAAGGCTGGCAAGGAAGCCAGATCGGCGAGGAGGAGGCGGCAGCGCCAAGAGCGTAGCGTCGCGGCGCGACTCCGCGCCCCGAAGACCGCAGCTGTAGTCATCACGCTACAGCCAGACGCGGTCAAGAGGGGCGTGTCGTACCGCGAAGTGCTCGCAAAGGCGAAGGAGGCGGTGAGCCTCCAGGAGCTCGGGATCGTCGGGGGCCTACGGCTTAAGGTCACCGCGACGGGCGCCCGGATGCTGGAGGTTCCCGGAGCGAACAGCGGCCCTATCGCGGACGCTCTGGCCGAAAAGCTCAGGGCGTCCCTAGATGCAGAGGAGGCCCGAGTGTCCAGGCCCATGAAGTGCGCCGACGTGCGCATAATGGGCCTGGACGACTCCGTAGCGGAGGAGGACCTGAGGGCCGCCTTCGTCAGGACTGGAGAGTGCGCTGCCGACCAAGTCAAGGTCGGCGCCATCCGCCCTGACTTCGCGGGGCTTCGAACCGCCATGGTTAGTTGCCCCGTGTCGGCGGCCAAAAGGATAGCGGAGGGTCGAAGGCTCCTGGTGGGCTGGGTTTCGGCACAGGTCAAACTGCTCGAGCCCAGACCCCTGAGGTGCTTCCGCTGCCAAGTGGGAAACCACACGGCATGCGTCTGCACCTCGGAGGTGGACCGCAGCGACAAGTGCTTCCGCTGCGGTCAGCCCGGTCACATGGCCGCCTCGTGCAACGCCGCGCCGCACTGCTTTGCATGTGCGGCTGCTGGCAAGCCGGCCGATCACCGGGCAGGGGGAAAGGCCTGCGCCCCGCCCGCCAAGGCCAGGGGCAGGGGTAAACCCTCCGCTGCCGCTGCCGCTGTCGCCGCCGCTGCCGCTGTAGCCTCCACCGTCGCCGCCGCTGGTGCGGCTCCGCCCTCGAAGAGGGTCCTGGAGGGGGATGCGGGGGACCCCTAATCACGGCTCCATTGCGCCTCCTCCAGGCGAATATCAACCACTGCGCCGCCGCTCAGGATCTCTTGGTCCAGAGCATGGCGCAGTGGCTGATCAACATCGCGGTGGTCGCCGAGCCGTACTTTGTCCCACCCAGGGATGACTGGGTGATGGACCTCGACGGCTCGGTGGTCATAATCGCGTCGGCCGCTGCCGGTACCCCGTCTCTCGAGAGCGTCAAGAGAGGACGGGGTTGTGTGGCAGCACGGTTCGGGGAGATCGCCGTGGTAGGTGTTTACTTCTCCCCGAACCGAACTCTCGCCGAGTTCCACGTCTCCCTTAGGGAGCTGGGAGTCGTCGTCGCCGGGTTCGGTTCCCTCCCCGTGTTGGTCCTCGGGGACTTCAATGCCAAGAACGTGGCTTGGGGTTCCCGGTACACGGACCACGCGCGGGGCAAGATGGTGGAGCACTGGGCTCTGGAGACAGGCCTGGTCATCCTGAACCGGGGTTCTGTCCCCACGTGTGTGCGGATGCGGGGCGAGTCGGTGGTGGACATCTCGTTCGCCAGCCCCGCTCTGTCGCCGCGTGTCGTTGACTGGCGCGTAGAGGAGGGGGTGGAGACGTATTCCGACCACCGGTACATCCGGTTCGACGTCTCCGCCCAGACCCCAGATGCGCCGGTCCGACAGACCCCGAGTGGTCCGCGATGGGCGCTGAAGCAGCTGGACCGGGAGCTCTTCCTGGAAGCCTCGATCGTGCAGGCCTGGGTGTCATCACCAGACAGGCCTGCCGACGTCAACGACGAGGCGGAGTGGTTCCAGGAGGCCATGTCTGTGATCTGCGACATGGCAATGCCCCGGGCCCGGCCAGGAAGCGCCCGGCGTCAGGTGTACTGGTGGTCGCGCGAGATAACGGCGCTACGCGAGGCGTGCGTTGACGCGCGACGCCTGTACGCCAGGCACCGCCGGTGCCGCATCCGACCTCCGAATGCGGCAGCCATTGAGGCGGAGCTGTACGAGGGGTACAGGGCGGCGAAGACCGCCCTCCGAGATGGGATGCTGCGGGCTAGAGATATATCCCGCAGGGAGATGCTGGAGTCTCTGGACAGGGACCCATGGGGGCGCCCGTACAAATGGGTGCGGGAAAAGTTCCGCCCCTGGGCCCCCCCGTTGACGCAGAGTCTCCGGCCCCAACTCGTGGAGGGCGTCGTGAGCGCCCTGTTCCCTTCTCGGGGGGAACATACCCCCCCGCCCATGGCTCCGCCCCTGGCGGTGTCAGACGAAGACGCGGACCACGGCGGCGACGGCGACTACAATGCTCCGGAGGTGGCCGAGGTAGATCTGAGAGTGGCGGTACAACGTCTGAAGGCCAAGAATACCGCCCCGGGACCCGACGGCTTACCTGGGAAAGCCTGGGTCCTGGCCTCGGGGGCTCTCGGTCCTCGACTGGGGGGGCTCTTAAGCGCATGTTTGGAGAGGGGCCGGTTTCCGCTTCGCTGGAAGACGGGGAAACTGGTCCTCATCAAGAAGCCGGGGCGCCCTGCGGACTCACCGTCCGCATACCGGCCCATCGTATTGCTCGACGAGGTGGGCAAGCTCTTTGAAAGAGTAATTGCAAACCGCCTCGTCGGGCACCTGGGGAGATCAGGGCCGGACCTTGCGGAGAGCCAGTTCGGCTTCCGCAGGGGGCGCTCCACGGTGGACGCCATCATGCGCGTGAGGGCCCTCACGACGGGGGAAGCAGTTTCCCGGGGCAGGGTCGTCTTGGCGGTGTCTCTTGACATCGCCAATGCCTTCAACACCCTGCCCTGGAGTTGCATCAGGGAGGCACTCCGGTATCACCGGATGCCGACCTACCTCCGTCGTGTGGTCGAGGACTATCTGACGGATAGAGCCGTAATCTACCCCGGCCAACGAGGAGAGTGGAACCGGCGAGAGATGTCGTGCGGTGTCCCACAGGGATCGGTCCTGGGGCCGCTTCTGTGGGACATCGGATACGACTGGGTGCTGCGCGCTGACCTCCCTGACGGCGTCAGCGTGGTCTGCTACGCTGACGACACGCTCGTCCTGGCACAGGGAGAGTCGCACCAGGCGGCGGCCGACTTAGCGGCACGAGGGGTTGCGACAGTCGTCGAAAGGATCCGGCAATTGGGACTCGAGGTGGCATTGCACAAATCCGAGGCCATGTGCTTTCATGGTCTTCGGAACGCGCCACCGTCGGGTTCCCAAATAACGGTGGGAGGGGTTCACATCGGCGTCGAGGCGACGATGAAGTATCTGGGTCTCGTCCTCGACAGCCGGTGGAGCTTCAAGGAGCATTTCCGACGTCTGGCTCCTCGATTGGACAGGGCTGGGGCCGCTTTTTGGCGGCTCCTGCCCAACCTCGGGGGACCAGGCGCCTCCTGCCGGAGGCTTTACGCCGGAGTCGTGCGGTCCATGGCCCTCTACGGGGCCCCTGTGTGGGCCCCTACCATCAGGCGGCGGCCACCAGCCAAGTTGGTGGCATGCCAGAGGGTCATGGCCATCCGGATAATCCGGGGATACCGTACGGTCTCCGGCGAAGCGGCAAGCCTCCTTGCCGGATTGCCGCCGTGGGATCTGGAGGCAACAGTCCTCCAGCGCGTCTACGAGTGGCGTGTGGACGCGCTGCGCCGGGGTGAAGCCCCGCTGCCGCGGCAAATCGCGGCACTGCGGGGCGAGCTCCGGTGCGATCTCATGGCGGAATGGGAGATGCGACTGTCGCAACCCAAGTTCGGGCACGCCGCAATCGCGGCGGTAAGACCCCTCTTTGAGGAGTGGCTGGAGAGGCGCTATGGCGTCCTCACCTACCGCCTGACGCAGGTCCTCACCGGACACGGTAGTTTCGGGAGGTTCCTGTGTCGGATAGGGCGGGAGGAAACGCCCGGGTGTCACCACTGTGTGGATCGCCCGGAGGACACGGTGGAGCATACGGTGCAGGACTGCCCCGCTTGGGCAGACCACCGCCGTGTCCTCACGGAGGCGATAGGCGGCGGCGACCTCTCGCGTCCGGACCTGGTTCAGGCCATGCTCCGGGGCGAGAGGGAATGGGATGCAGTCACCTCCTTCTGCGAAGCAGTAATGCTAGCGAAGGAGGAGGCGGGCCGCGTGAGGGAGAGAACCACCTCACGCCCCAGCCGCCGCGGGAGACGCCCAGGGCGTCGGACGTCGCGAGGCGACATCCGGCCACCGTAGGCGCGGGCTTGCGGACGGCGAGTAATGGGTAGCTCGCCGTCCGATCAAGGACCAAGCCCGGGTCGACGGCGCGTTCTGTTCGCGCGCGCCTCAAGGAGCTGTCAGCACAGGGACGGGGCCCCCAACGGGGCCAACGCCTGCCGGGGTTGCGGGACGTCTTAACAGGATACCGTGGCCCCGGAACGTAAAGGGCAACAGAAGGAACAGGGTGGTTTTTTAGTCAGTAAAAGTCTGACAGTCCCTTCCGCCCCACCCAGGGCGGAAGGAGTCATTTGATGATTTTTACCACCTCAAAAAAAAAAAAAAAAAAAAAAAAAAAAAAAAAAAAAAAAAAAAAAAAAAAAAAAAAAAAAAAAAAAAAAAAGACAAACACTTCTTAACCGTTTATTTACCACAAAGACTGTTTTTATTTTAATCTTCATTCTTACAAAAAAAAATCGTAGCAATTAAACTTTATAATCAGAGAATGCGAGATCAAAAAATTACAGATATAAATGGAAGGACAGCACTAAACCAATGCTTGTTACCTTTTTAAAATTCAACCGAGCACAATAACTGCGGGCAGCGGACGGATGCGGCCTTCGAAATGGTTCCGCGATTAGACTGCTGTATTTGCGTTTAGCTACCGTATGCTCGTTCGGAAATCATTGGAAATTGACGTGACCGCAACGTTGACTTCTGTGGTACTAAATAAGCGTGAGTGGGCAAATTTCAATTCGTTCAGCCGAATCTAGGAACAAGTTGATCTACTTCTATTAGTAGGAAGCATAGGTTGCCAATGCTCATGACTTCCCTGTAGGAAAAGAGGCCTTTGCTCTGCAGTGGGACAACAATGGCTGATATTATTATTTATTTTATTATAGGTTATCATGTCAACCTTAATGGTTGAGCCTGTGTAACTAAACCGAAATGCGATGTTTATTTCATTTTGAGATAATAAAATTAGAATAATATATTAATTGTCATAATTTTGCCAGTATACCTGTGTATTTATTTATTAATGAGATATTGGTACAATATCTTATTTACCTAACGGGATATTGGAAAAGTAATACCAAAACTCAATTATATATAAAATAGAGTAGATAACTCCACAACAATGTATCGAGGTAAGTATCTTATTCAGTTCCTCAAGTAACATAAAAATGTAACACCTACTTGTATTGAAGCAGGCTATCACCATAAAGGTGGCATGACAATAGCGTTTGAGAACACGCCAGGGTGGCGGCGTATCTCTCGAATAGCCTCCATAAAGTGGCATTCACAAAGAGACGTCCGTGCGGCCCGGCGGCCGATATCACAATGCGGCAAACGACGCCGGCGCTTCCTGTTCCGGCCGCGGCGCCACAGTCGCACAGATTTATGCCCGTCGCTTCCTCCCGCCATATGCGTGGCCGTACCGACTACCCTCGCGCTCATTTACACAAAACTCGACTTTTTCAAGCACCTGCGTTACACGAATGACGTAGCGGATGTCAGCTTTTTGCTGTTTAGCGGTCGCGTGAATGCTTTAACTCTCATTTTTAATGTCCTTTTTTAAACGTTAAGACATTTTACACATTTAAAAATAAGACTGATGAAATTACATGTTTTAGCAACTTCATCAATCATTGGCAGTTCTTTCTTTACGAAACTTTAAAGAAACAAAGACTTTTATGAACTGAATGTTTAATCCAATAAGATAATAAACACAGGTGCACATGAAAATGTAACCAAAAACTCGAGTACGTCCTAATTAAAATTGGATGATGTTAAAAAAGCTGCACGCCACGTCTCCTGCAAAATAACGAAGTTAATTTAACGCGTTTACGTTAATAAAATATTCGTGGACTGAGCGAAAAGGCGCTCGCAAAGTTAACCGGTGTAAGGGTTAAACCGCTATGATGTTACGAGCTTAGATTATGAAGTGCTTAATGAATTTTGAAGGTAAAATCTGAGGGACGTGTTTAGGAATATGTGGGTGTCGAGTTTTATTACATTACTAGCACGTAAAGTGATAGTTATTAGTGAGTTGGTTTAATAACGGTATCAACATCATGTCCTGTACGAAACATCTATACAGTCGGCGTTTAATTCGTCTTAAGATAAATCTTATGTTTATTTTTTATTCGGACGGCTTTGTACTTCTGGTGAGTGCTCGTACTTACATAGCTTAAAAGGAAAAATAAAAGAATTCTTAATCAGATTACTTTTATCAGTTTAACGTAATGGGGCTTTTTTATCATTATCTTGTACATCCGAGTTTATAAGTAACCTAAAATTGTAAGGTAATTTATCACACCCTATTCTTCTCATTACACATTAATAATCACTTCGGAACAAAACTTATCACTTTCTTTACATCTCGTTACATATTAATAATATGAGATAATGACTCGGTGAGCACACGTCGGGTGTGAGAAAAGGACGAAGGAACAAAAAGGGGGTAGTTCGTACATAATGAAGCGCAGGCCGCGAACTCGCAGCGTCTCAGAATATCTTAGCAGTTGTGGTGCGATCACGTCAGTTTCGTCCGGTGCGGACTCGCTAGGACGAATATTCGGGAGTGATGTTACGTTATTAACTGAACATAGTTCAACTTACCTACAAAAATTGGGAAATCAAATGTGGACCCAGTTGGGCGCCAAAATCTGAAGTTTTCTAAACTCAAATTTATTTTTCTTTTTGAGTTGACCAATTCTGAGCAAACCTTTAACTAGAAGTTTAATCAATACACTATAGCATTGGAAACTGTACAAAGAAAAGGAATTAATTTTATAACAGACACAAATTCGGTATTCTGAACCCGCACACTTTACAGTTCGGAAGCAAAGTTTCATATAAATTTTGTACAACAAACCTGAGCTGACGTTAACTTCGTATCTTTGTCTGATCCTCACGTGGAGGCAGGTGGGCGAAGGGGGGGGGCGCGATGGAATAACTGAGGAGGGGGGAAACTAGTGAAATTCCAACTAGCTTTGTGAATCAATCAGGAATTAATTGCGACCCCTTCGAGTCTAGTGGAGTCGATTCCTACTTGTAAACTCAATGCTGCATATCGTATTACTTTTCAGTAGCGTTAGGGTTAAAATGTTAATTCACTATAATATGGGTTTGTGAAATAGTTATAGTAATTAAATAGACTCTTATCATATGCTTTATCTTAAAAAAAAAAAGTATTTAATCATAAATATTATTGCGAAAAATGAACTTCCACAGAATTTCATACACAATAAACACTCGAGACTGAAGTAAAACTTTGAAAGAGCATGTAGGTTTAATTTTGTTACTAACATGACGTACATACTCGTCGAGTTTTCCGAAACTCGGAAAATTACCCATTTATTAGAGTTTAAAAGCTAGCTCGAAACACAAACGTCGAACATATTTATCGCGTAAGTGAAACCGAACAAGTGAGCTAAAGTTAGAAAGCTGTAACTTTACAAGCTCGATTGTTTAGATTCGGAGTTACGGAGCGAGTGAGATGCGGCAACGTCAAAGGAAAAGTTTCAAGTGGTACTCAATACAATTGTTTGTGTCGATGAATGCTTGCGGTAATTGCGGGTAGAAACATTAATTTTACTTTTGAAATTTAATATTATGAGTTTAAAAATAGAATATTACTTTAAAAATAAATGCTTTTGGACTGGCAAACGCAACTTTCCGACAGAGGATGGAAACCAACAGTGAAGTGAGATAGAAATTTAAACTATAGGTGTTACTGATAACGAACCTATATGTACCTTCGAAAGAAGATGGTAGAACCCCACAGGGAACATAAGAAAATGTTGTGTGTATTTAAACTGTTTTCATGTCATATTTACTATTTTTATTTTCTTCATTTACTTAGTCTTTAACCACATATCTTTCAGTATTATTTGTTTTGTGAACACATTTTACAATCTAAAATATTTCCTTCAACACTATCAGACTGTTTCCACGGGAGTCTGTTGCCGGAGCAACGGCATTCCTGCGCTCGAGTGGCTCTTAGAAAGCCTGTCTACCTGTCCCGCCGGCTCGAAGTTTGCTCGACTGCCGACTCGAGCACAAAGCGTGCCATACCGTCTGTTTAGCGGATGAACCGGGATGCACTTGTGTCATTGTTTCTACTAGACCGCTACATATTGGGTATTCTTGTCTAGGCACTGTATTATGTAGGTGCTTTCATTTGTTAGTGGGTATCCCAAGTATACTGGATTTGAAAATAACTTTTTCAAGCTTGGAGCTACCAAATCAGATTCGTTTATTTTCTAAATAGCATTAGCTTTTATAAAATAGTACAGAAAGATAATAATTCGATAGTCCGAAACATTGTACAGTGATACAATTAATAGTGACGAAATCAATATTTAATTGAGATACATCGAATGTCTCAATTAGATACTCAAAAACGTCCGTCAAAAAATTACTCATTGAGTAAAACGACAATAATTGTATAACTTAAAGTAAAATTAAAAAAGGAATATAATCCTAACGGATATTATAAATGCGAAAGCGACTAAAGCACTTAACTGATTTTCATGAAATTTAGTACAAGATAAGTTTGAACCCCAAGGAAGAACATATGCTACTTTTTATTCCACGACTTCGTCTGCGTCCGCGATAACCGACATTTATGCGGACGAAGTCGCGGAGAGATCTTTGTGTAAGATATAAAAAACTCTTAAAGCACAAAACAACAACTTTTTAATCACATTGACTTCTACTGCTTTATTATATTACTTTGTAAATATTATAGATATACATTGAAAACTATCATAAATTTTCGATTACACTACACGTCTGTTTCCACTCGCAGTGCCTCAGTAGTGCTGCCCCAGATAATTGCGTAAGTGGGATCTACCCCCCAGCTCAGCCCGGGGCTTGTTGCCCTTTCGCTAAAACTTCTTGTCTTAGATAAGGGTAGTTTGTTGTTCACTAAGATCTTCTTTGGCGTAAGATAACAGATAGCAATTAGCATGTTAGTGTTCAGTGCCTTTAGGGCAGGATTAGGGATTTGTGACAGGTTGGCATTGAACGATAGCTCGGATCGGTTTAAAGATTTGTGGATTGGGAAACACATACAAAACATTTCTTAAAGTCTAGTACACTTGCTGTTCAAATACCAAGCATGATAACGTTCTGTTGTCATGCAAAATATTATTCCATTTTGGAATATGTGGAAGATAGTTATTATTTTTAATGTGCTCAAACCTAGGTAGAGGGATTTCAAACCCTTTTTAATTTGTAATATTTTTTTTCTTAATGTATAATCGCTCTATTATTGCCGGTTTAAGGGTATGTTTTTTTCGTATAATTTTAGAGAAAAACATTTTAATTCTCCCCCATTCTTACTTGCTTTAACAATAACAAACACATAAGATTGTATAAATGTTTAATGCTAATTACGTGCACAGTGATGACGGGACACACGAGTAAGAATCGCTAATTCTTGGCGTTTCTTCCTTCAAACAACTTACTAATGACGTCACATTAACTATTCAACATAATCCTTTACTTGTGAGAATATTTAATGATATCTTAAGCTACCTTATAAGCAGTAAATAAACATTTTAAAACGTGGACTAAATAAGTGTTTAAGAACTTTATATGTAAGAAGTTTAGACGCAAATGCCTTATATAGCAGATGACATATTTAGTCACAATGTATGGTCAGCAAAAAAAATATAATAACGCTGTCATTTTTACACATCATCAAAATTGACAGAATATGATTCTCTAAATGTAGGTAGGTATGTTAATTTAAAAGATATTTGTTTCCCGGTATTTTTTTATTTATTAGCGTTAAACATCTTTTGTTGCTGACTGTACAAAGTAATTCAGCATTTTGTTGGTAGAAAAATGCAAAACCTTTATTTTTTGTGCGCGGTGAAAATCCTCGTGGACTTTCTCCGTCGCGGAGATGACGGACTCTTACCTGTAATACATATTACCTTGCCTTATATTATACCTTGCAAACAAACCTACCTTGAATAAGTAATCATTATTTTACGTTATTCAGCTTCTAGTCCAAATATTCAAACCAAACCAACAAGCTACCCCTACAAGCCAATTCGCAATAATTTTCACTCAAATCTGACATTAACATGACCGATATTCCACTTCCAATTTGCATGTCCTATCCTTTGAATAAATTACAACCACCTGCCCCAAGGTACCTCTATGAATATGTAAGACAATGGCTTTCAAATCTTAGCCTCCAATTAGAAGGGGTCATTAAACCCTTAGTTAATTACATCTGCCCGTTACAGAGACGAATTGCGAATGTATGCGCCCCACAGATTACGTGGGTATTGACTATGAAATTTAATGCTCTTGGCTTCAGACGGACATTTGAGGAGTTAGTTTGTGTTAAGGTAACTGTTACCTATATGTGGTTTCTGTGTGTTGTCGGAGATTTTAGGCATTAACGTTTCCAGTTACATTTATATTCACATAGATGTTGTGTCAAGAAAAGGCTCTGTGAGAAAGAGTTACCTTATTTTCATTACAAAACCATGATAGGTCAAAGGACCATTGCTAACTTCATTTTAATAAGGCAACAAGCTTTTATTTAGTACAATCCTGAATATTAAAAAAAAAACAACTGCGCATTTCAAATTTGTGATTGCTAGTTCTTGATTTTTTTTTACATGACATTACAGAGTTAACATATTGCGTCGTCGGTTTAAAAAATTAGATGTTCTATACATTCGCACCGTCTAGGTGCTGCACTTTTGTACGGGGCAACTAATTTTTTTATACCCAACTATAATTTTACTTTTGGAATTCTGACTCTTGAACTGAATTTACGGTTAAAGTTTGCGTCACGATGTCCATTTCTCCGTATAATGAACATCAAAGACCGTGTCTAAACTTCCTTCAAAGAATAGGTACCACTGCGAAAATACGATACGAATATCCAATATCATATTTACGCATACATGCAGTAGATTAGCGAGTGTCCAGTTTAGTGGCAGGTTGGGTGGCACTTAGTCGACGGTCAGCTTAATCCGTTTATAGCGTTTAATCGACTCGGCTCGCTGCCACGTCGAAACGGCTACCACTTTAACCGATACCTGCTATATAGAATATCTGTAATCGAATAACACTGTGACGAGATAAAGTGTACTCCTATTATTTTGTAGCCGCTAACGAACATCGGTTAGGTTCATTGGGAAGCATGAAAACAGAGTATTATAGAAAATAAAAATTCTAGTTATGTATGAAAACACGTCGAAGCATCATGGCCTAAAAATAATGGTTTTGAATGATAACGTGAAACTAAAAATTGGAAAATGAAAATGAAAATCAAATCAAAATCTAAAAGAATCAGGACTATGTAGATGCGTAAACAGATCACATTATTTTTTCAACATTATATATAAAAAAAATACCTTGCTTTTAGCCGTTATATAAAAACGAACATGAATTCGCATATATGATATTTGTTTTATAAAACAGCTATTTTCACCACCTTACAGTCGCGTTCAAAAGCGCGTGCTTAACAAGATAACTTAGCGTCGTGCATTTTATAACGAGCTAATTATTCCGGCGTGTGAGCACGTCGAGTGCTGCCATAAATATCCAACGCAAACACGGTATTAGCACCGGTCACGCTGCACCTTGTTTGACTATGGCCTAAAACAACATGCGTTTGCGACCGCGGACTAAATTTGTTACTGCCGGTCATTCGCTGACTCAGTGACCGCTACTGTACAAGCGGTTACAACGTGCTTAACTTACTGGTAGAAGGTATTTAAATTAGACTATTCTTTTTTTAACTATTTTGTGATATCTGAAATCACAAATTGATTGAATAATACATCATGAGTTGAGTGTGAGAAAAGATTTTTAAATAACATAATATTTATATAATAAAAACATAGAAATATACTTGAATAAATTATCCAACTTAGAAGACGATTCAACTATAATAAAAACACTGATTGATCATAAAAATGTAACAGGTTTTGTTAATCAATATTATTTTAATTCTTGTTTTCCCGACTTTTGCCACTTTTGTTCCCGACTGTACGGATACGTGACTAAGCTTAAACAGAGCGAGAAGCTGAAATACTTTTTATTTAAAATAATATTTTATTTGACAATTAAAAACAACATAATAATTTTTATTCGTATAAAGATATTATTTTAGGAGATGTTAATCTGTTATTCTATGTTTATTTTAGGTACTTGTGCATTTTATTAATTATATTTATCTTTGCATATTAAATATAGATAAATGTAAATTATTTATATGTAAGCGGTTTGACTGTCGGTATGCGGTTTTTGGTTCCGTTACAGCAATTAATTTATTCATCTGTTCGGCCTATGTTTTTGGTAAATAAATGATTTATGGAATGTTTATCAATAGTCTATAATTATTTGCCTTCATTTACCTCTGAACATTAAGTATTAGTATCATTATTATTATATCGTGTATTGTATTATATTATAACTAAATTTAAGGCATTGTATTTTTTTTTTAATTCCCGAACACACGCCCGGCTCAATTACGATTTATCGTCTCAAATTTTCATGAATTAGGTATCAAAAGCGCTCGTCCCATCCCCCATATACATGGGTATTTAGTCACGTTACCAAACACGCATTCAAACGCAAACCACGCAAAACTTGGAATTCATAGCGGCCGTCGATTTTAGCTAATGTGCGTCATGTCAACATATTGTTTGTTAGAAGCGCGCCCGTGGACACGGCCTAAGTAAACAGCCATTACTCTCGGCGCCGAACGCACGTGATCGCAGCCCTCGACAATTATATCGTATCGTATCACGTCATGCGTGGACTATCACTGTTTGGACATTAGCAGTCATTTGTAATAATCGTGTTTTATGAGGAATTCATGTTCGATTGTTTGGTTTGGCGGTTATTATACGTCATTGTATGAAATTTGAACTTAACTGAGTAAATAACGTTTAGTAATTGTTGTTTAATAAATGGTCATTTAGACAGATTTTTTACTTAATTACTGATTTAAAAAAAAAAACTAAGTACCTGTGATCGATATTTTAATCTTAGAAAACTATTAAGCGAGTAAACCCCCATACGTGTTTTAAAGTGCTATATTTAGTACATGAAATAAACAATAAACTCAATATTACACTCTGACAGGTTAACACCGTAAATCGATATCGCGTCATATCAGAAAACAATAAGGTGGTCGCACACTCATTTAGAATGCAGCGAGGTGGTCGTGCCGTCAGCGACCGGTCGCAGTCGCAACGGTCCGCAGCGACACGCGACGCGCACCGAATGACTGATTGTCCGCACGTGCTGCTCAGATGCACCAGTGTTTACAGTTCCAGCCGGAAAATATTCCAGTACTGTCGTTAACATGTGTTTGCGAACGGGTATGCTTACAGACGTGGTTTAGAAATGAACGAGTATTTTAGTGTTATTTCTAAGTACATACTCCTTTTAGTCAGATTCGCATAGGTATCTGGTTTGTCAGTGTGAGATGGTAAAGTAACAGAACATCCCTACATGGTATCTATACCTATGTAATAAAATAAAGCTGAAGATTTTTTTTTTTTGTTTATACGCGCTAATATCTGAAACTACGTCGGATTAGAAACATTTTTATATGATAGTAAAATTATGACGAACAACGGTAAAAAAGCCATGCATAAGAAATCGTGGATAGAGGCTAGCATTACATAACGATTGAGAATATTTTTAAATACCTAAAACACTTACCAAAACACAACATTAATGTTCTAACATTCCTTTGCTAGGTAAAAGTTTGTACACTTGATCATTTCTTTTTCTCTTAACATGTTTATCCTACCTACTTAAGACGCTACACCCAATAAACCACTAAATTATAAAGTAAACAAACTGAAAAGTAGTCTGTCAAACCCACGACCGCCGGTATCCCCCGAGATGGTGTAACTTGTCCGAACTGACCCTAAACTTAACCAGTAAATACCGAAGCCGCACGAACTATCAAAAACTTGAGCACTATTCCCACTTGTGACCGAATGTTGTTTAAAACGGACGTAACTCAGCTGTGCACACTTTACTTGTTAGCTTATACATTAATGTGGCCATTAATTAAACGCACTTGTTAGTATTCGAAAATGAGATAAGATAAATATAAATTGGGCGTGGTTGTGTGTTGGGCTTCCACATCACCACGACGTATTTCAAGCCAATTTTATTTTTTAACAACTATTTATTGGTACTATTAAGAATAACTTAATTGAAATAGGTATACAGTGTGTTTTATTTTCTACACTTCGTTTAATGGAAAAGTCACAAATGTACAAATGACAAAAAGTTTTAGCAAATCTAAATCAACCTTTATAAATAAATCATTATTAGGCACATTTAAATTGTCAAGAATTCGGTCAGAAAGTTGAAGCTCGTTCCATATAGAGGTTTTCTATGGAGAAGAACCAGCAAGAAACACAATTAACAGTCTTTTAAAATAAATAACATACATAACATACATAAGAGGGGGCGAGCCTATTGCCAAAAAAAAAAAAACAATTTAGGTCATACATGTTATGTCTACTGGTAAATTATTACTATTAACTAATAGTATTCCACACCAGACCATTAATTTTATACCCTAACCAACATAAATTAACCCTAGCAACTTTCAAATCAATTTAGAACCAGATTATCCAACACACAAATTCAAATCAACATTCAACTAAACCAAATTCTTACCTGTCGGCTGTGTAACTGCAAGACTAACAGATTGGCAAGTTCCACCAAACTGTATCGCAGACTGAAGTAACAGATTCGTCGGTATTGCACGAGCCACGAGCCACTCCTAAATTCAATTAATCATAGTTGGGATTAGTTCCCCTTTGACGACCTGCAGGCCAGACGTGACTGTCTTGTAACCGGCTTTCGATAACTAATTATAATTATTGAAAGTTTGGCTACAGTTATTTTGCTTAATAAAGTGTCGATTGTGAATCGATAATTAAGAGATCGCCATGGATGTTCCATTAACGTACACAATATATTTTAGCCATTATTTTCTTGATATATGAAAAACGAGGATAATCACAAAAAGTTTCGAAAAATATTTAAAACTTCTAATGTACAGTCGCCAGCACATCAGACTATACCGTTTTGTTGTAACATCGCTCCTATTACAACCGCACAAGATGCCTCAGTGTTTACCTTAAATCAGTATCGTAAGTAAAGAAAAAAAAAGGAATAATTAAAAAAAATATATGGACAAAGATCATAAACACAAACATTGAAATTTAAATTCGTCTATGGAATTGAAACACGCATTGCTTTCATCACAGTTCTTATATTTGATTAGTACGACTCACTGATATTAGTATGTAATTACCTACACCATTAATTAATTTCTCCTAGCTACCCCCTGTATCCTACGTCCACAAACTCGAATCCCTTTACAAAATAATAAAGCCACAACTCCTGTCAAAATATGAGAGGGTATTCTCAAGATATCAGTAATAAATTCTCGCCAATTACAAAGTTAGTGCAACTTCCGTTGGTCAGTACTCGAAAGGCCAACTAGTTAATTCGCAGCGTGCCCCGCCGGGAATCGAACTCCGGACGTTGGGTAAGTAGCAGATTTATTAAGAGGCTATTCCTAAATGCCGGCGGGGAGAACTTGGCTTTAAAATTAAATCACGCTTTAGTTTCCAACTAAGCCTTCTAAATTCGTGCTTTGTCTGTTGTAGATACGGGCTCTCTATTTAACTGGTATTTACTTACATTTGAATTGTTTAGGATGCAGTGTTTTGGTTGTTGATTTTATAATAGTGGATAGCGATACGGTTTTGTTTGGCAGTATGATATGTAGTATAATGATATCAATAACGTAAATTTGATAGTATTATGCAATTTTTAAGAAAACAGTAAACGGTTTTTGTTTTAAATTCTGTTTTCTTGAATTCTGTTACAAACCGCTTTAGTCAGAACCTAAATAGCAAGATTTTGGACAAAAAAACTGAAAGAATATGTTTTTTTTTAATGATTGCCCAGGTGAAAATTTATATCCGGAAAAAGTTCTCACATCTTCCTCTACAATCATATACGTCTACAAACCATTTCCTTTTCCCTTTTTGACGTCGCCACCGTCGGCTGAAAACAGAAAATTTTGTCAAAGTATTTTTCAAATGCAACCCTTTATTCGCAGCAGACTTACATCAAATCAAAAGGCTAATAAAGAAACGCGAACAACTCCCGCAAAGTATTTCTTTCATCTGAGGCAAAGTTGAGAGTCGGGAATTTCCTGTGGGGTGAGGAGAGGGGGGGCGGAACTGCCAACGACTTCCTTTACTACGTGTAACTGCAGTCAGACAAACGGGTTTGTCATACGCTGTTTTGTATTTATTTTAAGATTTTGTTTGGTCGGATAATTACAGGATTTGATCTCACTTAAAATACATTAAGTTTTTATAAAATCTGTGGTTTATCTAATCCTAGTCTTTCTGCTAGTAAAAGTCCTATAGTAACATAAGAACGGACCTAGCTAATTAGTCTTAATTATAACTTTTAGAACCAACAATGAAAACTTCTCTCAAAATATAAAATATTACCAACTAAAACATTTTTAATTATTTTTATGAAACGAAAAATTTAATACAGCATACCACGCGTATAACGCTGCGTTATTAGTTTGTCTGTTAGTTAACCCGGCAGAACTAAAACACAACAAGTAGTAACAAGGGAATATTACATAAACAATCCCGGTTCAATATTGATTTCAGTTCAACCAACAATATAATCAACCAATTTGACTAAAGTTCAGACAAGGAGAACTTAATTGATTACCACTTACATATTTATCTTCAATCGAATCTACTATAGTGGCTAATTTATCAAATTATTGATTTCGTTAATAAAACTGCGTTGATTTTTTCGTGGTTACACCCATGTTCCTGTGGGTTGTAGCGTAATGTTTACGTGATGATTACAAATGGTCAGAGATTAGCGCGTATAAAGAGTCAAAACATGTCTTCATATTTTCAATATTAGTATGGATAAACATGAAATCCGGTAAATATTTTAATGATGACCATAATTTTATTATCCATTCGATTAGTATTGATAATGACTTATGATCCCAAACTATGTGTCGACTTCACATTGTTTGAGGCCTGGAAATGAAAAAAATACTGATGTTGAAAACCATACCGACAAATCTATATGAATAAAAATGAAAGGCTGTATGACTGAGCACAAAACTGGCAATCGGCGGAACTGATTTGGCTGTAATTACTTTTTTGTTGTGTTCGTAATTTCCCGGAAAAATGACAGAATCTTTATAGGTTTGCCAGCACTAAATAAAATAAAACTTCATAATATTTTTCTACACATTGGCTTTTTTAAAAATGAGATAGAAAATATTGACACACTTATCCAAATATTACATTTATTATTAGACATAGTGTAGGGAACTATGTAGGTATACACATTCTTACTTGATGAAATCATCTCGACGTTATGACACATTAAGACAGTGGTAGACTGTGACTTGTTATCTCAATATTAATTTCCTGAAAATGAATTTCAATAAGCGAAGTCGTCACTACTGGTTGACATGAATACAGATGCGAGGCACTCCAAACTATGTTTGTATTTTGTGCTCCATGTGTCTGATATTATTATGTTGTATTATTTCCCTCTCATTAAAGCATATTAAGTAGTCACGATTGTAATAGATGCGTCTAACACGACCTTACAAAAGGTCACCTATAGATATGCATATAGGTTACATAATAGGTACAATGAATGAAAAACTGGCGAGATGTGGGTGTACTAATGGGTACAGCCCTGCCTAACCCTTCGGGGATAACAGGCGTGATGTTATGAATAAAAAAAAAAATACCCGACTGCGTATCAATGAACTTCGATTAACGTATTTTTTTAGGCAGTCGAGTATTTTGATATGGTTTCTTTAACTTTTTTATTTTACAGTTTTTAGTTAAAAATCCGCCATTAAGATTTTTAAGAATTTTATCTACCATTTTATACCAAAGTACCGAGTAAGTAGAAAGTCGACCAAGAGACAAATATAAGCTAAGTACTGAAATAAAAGACAGCTGTTAAGTTCCAGTATGAATAATAATAAAATGTTCAGAAATCATCACAAGAATTATTTATGATTAAAAAAAAAACCTTCTGACTGAAGTACTTGATGAACGCCAACGCTGTGGCTGTATACAAATGTGCTGTGCTGGCATACAAATAGTTTTCCATGAGAAGTCTTCAAATCCATTCAGGAAGGTATCTTAGGCGATAGTCGGATGTTCATCAAATGGGTTTCAGTCTAGCACTATGTATCAAGTTTCAAACTGATGCGGATTCAGGCTCGGCAGACTGTTATTGATTGACTTACAGCTCGCATTGCTTGCGTACCTACTACCTACTACTAATCAGTGCGATACAGAGCTATGCTTTGTGAATGTAGGTTAGCGGAACATTCTGCGCAAGATATAAAATAATAGTAGCAGTGATACGTTTTGTATTTAAGATACTGTTTAAAAAGTTTTTCGAATTAAAAATATCTGTATAAAAGCTTTTGTAATAACGAATGAAGTTATTTTAGCGTATTTTATTTAACTTAACGTAGCCGAAAGTTAAATGTGTATCCCATTTTTGCTTTTTTTTTTTGTTCTAGAGCTAGACCATAGCTGGGAAATCTTCTGGTTACTGACATATTGAAGGTAAAAGTCCCAATATAGTGACACATTGTTTATGATAACAGATTTTAAATGTTCTATCTAAACTTTAAATCTAAACATAACATAACATCACGCCTGTAATCCCCGAAGGGTTAGGCAGAGGTGTACCCATTAGTACACCCACATTTCGCCAGTTATGTTTTTAGTCCCATGTAATAGGGGGCGAGCCTATTGCCATCAACCGGGCACAAATCCAGACTCCGAGGCTGCTACTGAGAATTCCTGATGGAAAAACCCAATAACACTTTGCACAGCAGTCGCGCCTGCGACCACTAGACCAACGAGGCAGTCGAACTTTAAATCTAGTATTTTAAGTTTAGATAGAACATTTAAAATTTGTGCCAAGTTGTGTACAAGTGCCACGACTCCTATACTATTGCTCGTTCCGAAAGTAAGTATAATGTTCTGCGTGCATTACATTGCGCACTACCTAAAAGTGATTTTGCACACCAAAAAAGAAAGTAAAAATTGTTTGCTCTAAATTACTTACTTTGATGGGCTTTGTGATGTGTCTTTTTACATCCCGTATGTAGGTATACGTTGTTATAAGTTAAACGTGGACATCCCAAAAATGCGGTCGCAGACTAGATATATCTTAATGAACCATGATCTATATTAATGGCCATATTCCCACCGTCTTCAGAGATTCTCCATTGTGTACTGCACTCAATCATCGCTATGATATTACGAATACACTGTGCCACGTGATATGTACACCTATAAATTGATGTGAGCGGCGTGGAGCGTGATTTGCCCTAATGAAAATCAAACTGGAGACGGTCAGGACATGCATACATTTAGATACCGGGACATCCGAGTGATTAATTATACCCAGATCTATGTTAATATTTATATAGACCTATAGAAAGAGTAGATGGAAATCAGAAGTGTTGTTAATATTTAAAGCTGCTTTCCTCGAAAATAGTGAGCCTTGTAATAAAATTAGCTCTGCATATTAAAAAATATGAGAGGGAGTACGAATTTTCCCCTCTATAAAAGTAACATTTTAACAAAATCAGTTGCGTCATGCCGTTGGCGGCTCGCGTAGTTTTAATCCAAAAGTTAATATTTCAATATAGCATGTAGATGGAATCGTAAAATTCCCCAATATCGTTCACTTTATAACACTGTAAAAGGGAATACACACTCGACGTATAATCAAATACGCCCAACGTCAGACAGTCGAGTTGAAATAGAATTTTTTCGCTCTTAAAAATTGCGATCACGTTTCTAATATAGTGAAAACAATATTCTAGTGACCGGGTGATTTCTGCACAGATGCTTGCCCTACCAATATTATGTAGGTGGGGCAAACTTTTTCATAGCTTTGATATATGAGTGTCCCATAAAATATGGGGAAATAATTTTAGATACGTGCAAACTAATGCTAGTCAATTTTAATATTACATCCCCGAGTCTTCACGGTTGATAGCTCTTTCTTACGAAGTTCTAATTTCATATGATTGAATAACATAACACACATAACATCACGCCTGTAATCCCCGAAGGGTTAGGCAGAGGTGCACCCATAAGTACACCCACATTTCGCCAGTTAAATTTTAGGCCCATGTAATAGGGGGCGAGCCTATTGCCATCAACCGGGCACAAATGTTAATCAAATGCATTGAATGTATTTAGAATTTGTTCATTCATGTTAGGTTTTTGATTTCTTCTCTGAGCGATAACGTCGCGGTATCGTAATTTGAAATCGCATACATCGGCTGCTCTCGCGGTTTTAATGGGTGAAGGGGTCGTTTCAAACGCCATGTCGATCGAGCGATATAAAAAACCACATTAATCTGCACTTATCTCGACGATATTATTTAATGACGCGTCATTTCGCGGTTATTTGTAACTTTTATGGAGGGAATAGATCGTGTTCGGAGATGCATTTTAGATAACACTCTTTATGTCGAACGTTATATTATGCGTAAGTGAAATTTCATTATTTTATTTTTTATTTATTTATTTAGAAAACCAACAGCGTTACAAATAAAATACACACAAAATTACATATTCCATATAGGTTAGGCCAATTATAGGTTTCCCTGAGTAACCATAAGAGTGTAATAGCTTACGAACAGACAATGGCAGTTGGAAAAAGAAATGTTAAAATAAAAAAAAAACTCTCTAAATTATTAAATTATAATTTATATGAAGCATGATCGTTCTGGCTCGCTGTTTTATCGTGCTCTTTACTACCCTTACATATGTATTTGCTTATGAATACATAAATAACAACAACATGCCTAATAAATATCTTCAAGTGGAATAATAGTCTTACAAAAACTATTTTCCTCGAGGACCGCAAAGTAAGCAACAAATATCGTTTATCACGCAATACGATTATTCTACAAACAGTCGCCGGCAGCGGGTCGATTTGCATGAAATATAAAGGTGACCGCACACATAGTTTCCCGTTGTTTATAGCGGTCAGTGAACGTGGTCGTTTTGTTCGCTCGCCCCTTTTGCATTCCTGTCTTCGTACCTTTATTGTCTTACTTTCCGCTCATGACATCGGAATAATATATTTATGAAATAGATAAACAAAGGGAGGACAGCGAGATTGTAAATTAAATTGTCGAGTAATGCGACTGTGTGCGCTCAAATGCTTGTAAGGACTTTTTTGTTTAGGAATTTAATACAAAAGGGAAGTTTCAAGTTTATGAATGTACTGTGTATTTTTCCATTGTCTATAATATATGAAACCTAAGTACGTATTATTTAGAGAAAACCTTATTTTTATATTTAATAGAAATGTCTAAAACTTCTGACCCGTCACAAAGGAACAGAACGCAAAAGAATATTCATTCGCACACTGTTTAATATTCCGTCTGTATTCTTCATTTCACACCTCGATGACACCTTTTGTCTGCACCGTCTCGCTTTCATTATTCGATTATCATTGAGAACTGTCAATTGGCTGTCATATTGCGAACAATCCGCACTCGATCACACTCCTCTTTCTAATGAGGGACGACACATTGAAGTCCGAAGTGGAATTATTAAAAAACCATTAGATGTGAGGCAAAGACCGTGATGGATGGACTCTTGAATCCGATCCATTTCAATTTAAATTGTTCCGATGTCTGTGTAAAGGGTGAGTATCCCCTGAGTATGGTAATGTGTTTTAAGTCAGCCGTGGTCCGATTCATTCGGATTTGTTGTCTTTAAACGTACATTTTCGTACACAGAGATACATCATGACGTTTATAATGTTGCAATAACGGTTGGAACATTACTCACACCTAACCAGGAATGATGAGCTGATAAATCATATCTAGTCGCCGATTTATATCGCAATAAACGAGGAGGGATTGCTGCAGTAAATAAAAAGTACCACCAACTCTTTTATGATGTTTTATATTTATAGTTATTTAACATTTATTTTTTGTATAGTACCTTTTTTTTAGAACGTTACAAAAATAACTTGGCTTATAATATTATCATGAGAAGCTGAAGTTACATTTAGCAAATACCTTCATTTACACAGGATGATACTACGAGGCAGTAAGCTCACCGCGTGGGTCTACGCCGTAGCGCGTCTACGGCGGAGCTACGAATGCTAAAAACCCAGGCCGTTAACTCGACTTCACTGTATAAAATAACCATCTGGGGAAACCACCGCTTATCCCTTAGAAAAACTCTCTTTGTGAGGATAACTCGCTCTACATCCCCTCTTATGATATGTTTATGTACTTTGAGATTTTATGTGGACGTTCCAACGCCGAGCACGAATTTTATTGGGTTTATAGAATTTTATGGCGCCATATTCCATGCAGTGGCCGCTGTTTTTCATTGTCTATTGATTTTGATGCGAATAGTGGAACGCTACGCTTAAACTGTCGTCGTTTAAGGGTAGTAGAGAGAATTATGAAGTGTGTGAGTCGAAATATGATACGAAACTCCCATATAGAACGTAAACAAAAAACTGAAAAATAAACGCTAACCCGGCTTCAGCTGAGGTAATCTCGGCGCAAAACTATGTTTGAAGCGAGCTTTAACAGTTTGACGGCGCACTTAATGTATTTATACCGGGCACCGGGCAGCGGCATCTGTGGCTAATGATATCGCTGGACCTGCACCCAGCCTCCCCCTCCTCCCTCCACACCGCCGCACCCGATAGGCCCCCATGACTCGGTCATTAGTTAAACACGCACAGCCGCCCGCATGTCGCAAGTTTATCTTTGGCTAAACTGTAGGTATGTGGACTCGATTAGCCCTTTGATCAAATAATCCGGCGATAAAATAGGGCTTCAGGAAATTAAATTACATTAAATGTCATTGTTCGGGTGCTCTGGCTGTGAAATGGTTTTATGTGGGGCAGGCCAGCCGGCTTCATGTGTTTATACTGTGTTAAGGGAAACATAAGTAAAGTGTCTTGGACAATTTTTGTGCTCCAAAAACTAAAAATAGGATAGGAGGAATAAAAATAGGAGATACGAAGTATTATCATACAATGTGTCAAGAATTGCTGCCTTCAAGTTTCAATTAAACGGGCTTTAAATACATTGGTAATCTTTAAATGGTAACAGTTTGGTACTCATTTTTTTTTTACTACTGGCCAAACTGAAATTTGTAAAAAACACCCTTATAGATTACCAGGGGATTAAAAGTCACTTAAAATTAGTTGTACCTAATGAATAAATACAAATAGCCAGAAAAAAAATCATTGGGAAAGCCTTCAATACGAATTGCACGCAATCCTTAATTTTGTCCAGTACGTCGGTACGTAAGGCAAAGTGGCGAAACGCGTGCGGACAGCGCTGGAGGGTTTGAAGACACGCTCGTTACTCGCATGCGGCGTGCAAGATAAACCGCCCGCTAGTTTAATTGGCGGTCACCTACACGCTACGTCTCATTCCTACGGGCTTCCAACAAATCATTAAGACCACACCGGTTCTCGTTACACGAGTTTCGGAGAAATTGTTAGTGTCAGTTTTCTGGAAGAGTTTTGTGTTGATATTTTGATGTACGGTTACATCAGAATTTAATATTTAAAAGACTTTAGAGATAACGATTTCCAAACATAAGCAGCTACTTTCCCGAAAAGTAACCGCGATCGACACTCGACGGGTTAATTAAAAATAAAACTTATGTGATCATGTACTACGATCATTTTGAAATTAACCACAGGCCTACATATTTAAGTACCCTTATGTTAGCTACAAAATTTCACTGTGTTTAATTACATAATGATACTTATTACCTACTTATTGTATTTGGGCCGCTGTTGGAACACTCTCTTTAAGTTTTAATATCGAAGAAATCGTGTAATTGTTGTGGATTTGTTCGAAAACTATTTAATAATGTGTATTCAAAAAAATATATTCTTTCTGCAAAAATATAAACGTTGACCCGGTACAGGTATGTTTACAAACATAAAAAATCACGTAGGCCACATCAATTTGTTCCGGGCGGTAATCGAACATGCGACACGAAACGCGGCATCTAATCACTCAGTCACTGCGCCAACCGTTTCGACAATCTAAAAAATGCGTGGCATAAAGCACTGTTACAGCTATTACATTCTAAACTCTCACACAAAACCTCACAACTAACTTCCACATTCACATTTAATTAACACTGCAAATCTAATCTGTCCCAACATTTATTTATAAAACAAAAGACAGTAAAAAGCCGCAGAGGGTTGAACAGTAAACGTTCTTGCCCGGAAGAGGGCGGGAGTGCGGCGGTCACTCGATTAATACCAACATTAATCTCAGCTGCCCCGTGGCAGGGGACTTTAATTTATGCCCTCATTTTGACAATTGATGAGAAAGGACATCGTGTAGATATTTTAAACAACAGAGTGAAACAGGTGAACCGGAATTAAACTGTGATTACGGACAGGGTCCATTTGAAGGATTTGTTCGATTCATTTATAAATGGTTAAAATGTCATGAGGGCCCACTAATTAAGGCACCTGCTTCTCATGCGTGGGGTTGTCGGTTTCAAACCAACAAGTACTAATGTTAAATTCCTATTAAATTTCTATTAATTTCAATGCAATTCCTATTAAATTTCTGAAATTCCTATGGCATTTATAAGGAAAACATCATGAGCAAACTTGAAGTTATATTAATATCCGCAAAGGTGATCAATGTTTTATGCCTTACAATAATATATTGGTATCCTAACTAATATTATAAATGCGAAAGTAAGTTTGTTTGTTTGTTTGTTACCATTTTACGCCTAAGCCACTGAACCGATCATCCTGAAATTTTGCATATACATTGCCAGGTGTACAGGGACAAACATAGGGTACCTTTCATCCCGAAAAAAAGTACTGTTCCCGAGGGAAATCACAATAACCTTCTTATGGTGATAGATGGCGCCACATGTCTTTCGAATCATGTTCGAATTTTAAATTTAAGTACCTCAAACATTTTGTGAGTTTTGAGTGTCGATGGACGAGCTTCAACTAGGGTGTCATAAAATCAATTATTGATAATTCGGAGTTATTACAACCAATTTACGATTACCCAAGAAAAAAAGTACTAGGGTGTCATAAAAAAGGTATATCTCTATGGCAGTAGAAATAAAAAGTTTTAGTCAGAGTGGAAAAGTCAACATTCTGGGTTTATCAAAAAAAGTACTAGGGTGTCAGAAAATGAAGGGTTCAGTCATGCACTCAAGCAGAGTACAACCCGAATTGATTGGCAAATCCCAAAATTAACGTGAGCGAAGCCGCGGGCGAAAGCTAGTTATTTATAATAATATACGTGTGCCAGAGCAAGCTTGTTTACACAATATCTATTAGCAGTGTCAAAACTGTCTTTAAATCACGTTTAAAACACTAAAACACGCGAAATAGTAACAAGATTTTTACCACCACGAATTTCGATTTTAAATTTTCACAGTATCGTGGCTACAAATCCGCGCAAATTCCATTAAACTTCCAAATATTTGGAGGCAAATCGCTGGGTATACCCTAATGAGTGTTGGTGAACGGTCGGTCTGGAACCAAGGCATGCGTGAACGCGCGTCCGCTGCTCGTGACGTCATCGTCCGCGCGACCGAAGAGAATATTAATTCACTGCCGCGTCTAGCAACATCACCCGCACTCACTAAGCGAACTCACTGCTAATTACATGGAAACTTGAACTGAAATTGTCATATTATTCCCCTCCGCGGCATTAGCGTAAAATGTTTTTAATGCAAAAAATATTTTACACGTAATTAAACACTGAACTACTCGTAACTAATTAAATTAATACAAAATGGATTTATTAATTATTCGTTACCACAACAGGAATGTTTGCAGTTTTATACATGTTTAGCAATTATTTGAACTGCACTAGTAATATAGCTGCGGGCGAGCAATTATCATCAAAAACTAATTAAAGCTTCAACTATATTAATTTTGCGTCCAAAATTATAAATTCCTCGCTGACACAGAGGGTTCCGACAAAACTGATACGGAATAAATTTTCAACTTAATTTAACTAGACAAACACAAAGGACCGAATAAAGGGACCGACTTAATTTCAGTATTGAGGTGGAAACTAATGATAAGCTAGTTTGTTCACTACACACAGAACTATGAAACTATATTACATGTACCTATACAGTACTGAAGGGGAAGTTGTAACTACTGGAGCATTTATGTTCTTAGACTAACTAATAAAAATAAAAATAAACAATGGTAGTTTTCATCAGGCATTTATGCGTAGTTCTTGGTAGTCCTTTTTTCAATAATGGATTGAGTGAATCACTATCTTTGTTAATGTGGAAAAAAAAAATGAGTATCTAGTGACAAACAAATTATAGTTTTTGTGTATTTTCAAAAACTGCCACATCCATGACCACGCAGTGTATTGTACATTGAAGGAGCGCGCGTCGAGTGGGTCCCAAACTCCGGACTCGTCCGATTTCGCGCTCGACTATACTCGCACAGCTGTCGTTGCTCGCTCCTCTGGCATTTAACGCAAAACAATTTAAAATAAATTATTTGATGCGCGTGATGCAAATAAAAGTAATATTTTAAATGTATAATACGAGTACTACCTAGTGCCAAATGTACAGTACCAGTAAAATCAGACAGCGAGAGTGACTGTGTGTATGCCAGTAAGATGGAGCTGTAAAATTCCTACCACAGCGTAAACTTGCAATAGCTTAACATTTCAGGAAAGATGGAAGAAAAAGTACTAATTAGCAAAACGTCATCGTCTTATGTGACCCATAAAAATAAAAATAATTTATTTGAGTATTCTTCATCCAAACTTTGTTTTGATGCTAAATGCATATGCATTTTCCGAGAAGTGAACAGAAAGAATGCAAATATAGGTACACTCAATCGGTCCAAAACTAATATTCACAGCAAAGCTTTGGCAAATACCTCAACCCTTTGAAATGCCCGTCACAACCATTTCAATAACCACTGGGTTATTAATTCCCGAAACTACACAGCATACCTAACAACTTCATCCTTTTATCTATTTAAAAACGTTCGGTATTGGTAAATCAAACAGGTGCTCGCGCAGTCAGTCAAAGGTTATAATTTAATCAACGTGCAGAGCAGTGGTCCGTCTGTGCATCTGATAGTCGCAGTTATTAAACCGCAGACTGCCATGTTCAATTTACAACGTAACCCCATGGAAAATGTTGTGATTGTATGTACCTGTGAATTTGTCGGCCATCATGATTTTGCGGTTGTAACGTTAATAATGAACGATTAGACGTATGGGGGACCATGGCAGTCGATTTGGGAGATTTTGAAATTGATAATATCGGAGCGTTGGAATATGCATCTAAAAATATTTTAATGTTGAAATAGCTCGTATAGTTGCGGCGTGTAACACATAATATTATATGTCGACTACCTCTTCCCAGAAATATTTATAAATTAACATTCTCACAGAATGCATTGCAATGAATTAATGGAATGACTAATTAAGGAAAACCATAAACACAAAGTTCTGTTTCACAGAAGCCGTCTCAAATGTGAATACTGCACGGATTTCCACTTTATTAGTTTCTACCGGGAATTTCCGGAGTTTAGTTTTACCATACATTTTCATTCGTCAGTGCTCCGCTCGGGGTTATAATTAATATAGTTAATATGATTAGTAGTTGTTCCCTTGCAACTTGTGTCTGGGCTAAGAGCTTTGTACTGCGGTGTTTGCTTTGAACATTTTCTTTAAACTAAGTACATTGTAGTAAACAGACGAACAAGATAGAAAAAGGCATTTAAATTCACTTTTTAAACAAGTTTCATTTCTGTGTAAGTAAATAAAACTGAGTACACAAAATAAAGTGATGTACTTATTACATTTTTATTACCAAACGAATGTCGCTTACGCCTGGGGCGGGCGGTGCCGGTGGCCGGGCAATTATTGCGTGCATATTACTCTCGCCCCGGGCGTAATCGTCGGACACATGACTTATATCAGTTTTTTAGTCAATTATAAGTACTCTTGTAAGTACTCTGTGGGTGTACTAATGGGTACACCTCTGCCTAACCCTTGAGGGATTACAGGCGTGATGTTATGTTATAAGTACTCAGAATGATGAAATATCTATAGGATTTTACATTGTTTTACAAAGGTGTTTAAAATAAAAGGTTTTATTAGTTTCAGACATTATTCTTTGCAATTTTATTAAAAGAGTTTTATAAGGGGTAGAACGACCTATGTCTTACGATGAAGTTTTGATAATGACAAATTCAAAGGTAGGATATATATAAAAAAGAAATCGTAACAAAAACTTTTACCACGAATTCGTACATGATTCTAGACTTATTTTTCTGTCAAATGATTAAACTAGCTTCTATTCGCGACTTCACCCGCGAAAAAGTTAATTTCTCTTTTCAAATTTGGACCCCCGTTTCATTTTCTTACGGGGTGAATTTTAGAAAATGCTTTCTTAGCGGACGTCTACTAACTATAAACTACCTCCCTGCTAAATTTCATCTTTATAAGTCGAACGGTTTTCGATTTTTCGTAATGAGTGAGTGAGTGAGTGGCCTTTTTCTTTTCCATATTTAGATAGATACAACTTTTCAGTATCGATTATTCGTGTTCCCAGTCATCAAACATTGCCAATGTTGCATCATATTTTGGAATTCGGTTATTACACACATTCCTACAAACGATTCAATAAAATACTCTTCAGTTGAAATGTAATTAATACAGCGTTCAGTATCGGTACTTACTTTCGAAATACGTTTCCCGAAATAATTGTATGATATATTAACAGATTCTTCTGAATTGAAATTATTATGAAACTTATGAGATTAACGCATGTTTTTTTTTTGAAATATTTATACTTTAGCGATTTAAAACCTTACTTACTGATTAAATAAATAAAATCACTTCTGCTATCTGAACTTAAGAATGAGTTAAGTTTTTATTTGGTTTAATAAATTAGTAGTGATTATTTTTTATGCTTTTATGAGGTAATAAACAAGTGACAATGCGATGATGATTATGTTAAAAAAAATACATAGCCTTTGAGACTTATTTCACTGCCTTTGTTTGTCTATGCAGGCGGACAATAATATAAACAAATGAAAACATAACTAAATCACGGTCTACTCCCAAACTATATATCATGAGCTAAGACTAGTTTGGGAATTAAGCTACAATTAAATGGTCGTAAATTCCAAGTTTGGTCCCGGGTCACTCCGGGGACTGCGGCGGCAATTTATCAATTATTTACGCCACTTGGGCCCTGCGCACCGTCTGCCGTCACCTACCCGAGCCACCGATCTGTTGATTGACACTGCTGATATTGAAAATAAACATGCTAGGGTTTTCTTCTACTTATATGTAGACAGATAGAAAACTCTAGCAATTAGACAGTGAAAGGGAAAGAAATAGGTCTGTTGTTTTGAATATGTAACCAGAATTTTGAATTTTTGTTTTGTTGAAAGAGTGTCCGTGGAGTTTCTTTCAAGTTCTTCTCCAAATGTAGATAGCTTCAATTCTCTGACTAAATTCCTGGCAATGAATTAATTAAAATAAATGCATTGAATTTTATTGTAATAAAAATGATGGAAACGAAATGGAAGCAATAAGCTACTGGGAAAAAATATTAGAGATTTTTTAGAATATCTAAGTATTCATCTCTAGTAGTTTAAGTTAGACTACGGTTATTACTATAATAGGTACAAGATATAGTATAGGCAGAACACGAAACAAGGAGTACCTAACAACCGCTTCTGGAAGTTTACCATATCGACAGCTAAGTCGACTGAAAGTTTCAACAAACATCGAAACAAATAGGTAAATAAACAGAATGTAACAGTGAGTTCATGTGAGCTCGGGTCGCGCAATCAGTCACTTAGTGTTGTCCCGGTCCCGGTGACGGTGGTCCGTGGTCGCACATCGATCTATGTCAACCACAGTTTTGGAGTCGCGGACTTGAGTCAAGAGTCCTGAGACGGAGCACAGATGCTCCCGGGAAATATGCGGGACATTATTATGTTTGTTTACACTGTGGAAAGATGTCTCCATAGTTTTGCTTGAGGGAGGAAGATGACGGAGCGAAAATAAAATCAACTAAAATGGTTTCGTGTTTTCTTCCTTATTGTCATAGAACATGGGAACGAAAATGGCCTATTTAAAATTTTAATAAAATCAAAGGTGGTATGTCGATATACTCGTAATACCTAGGTGTCTTAATTGCGGTACATTGGAAGAAGAACATTAAATTTATTTCAGGATTTATTAATACTAAATAGCGTTACATCGATATCGTTATTTTAATATTAGCGTATGGATCGTTAATTTTTCAATAAATAAAAAGTTATGTTTCTAATGTACATTTTTAAAGTAATATTATTTTTTGAAAATAATTTTATAAGAAAGTATCAGTGATCACTTCACACTCACTTCTCGCAGTTTATAATATTAAATTCACTGATCATTAATTTCTGCCGTTTACTTTAAAATTTGCTTTTTTGTATAAAAGTTTTTATTGAACGAATATTTGTTTAACTACATGTTGGTAAGTAAACAAATGTGAAAATAAATGGATACACTTATTTATCTGACGTCCCCTTCCGATTTAATAAAGTTCCATCGAATTCCGGTAATTGTTTACTTTGATTTTTGTAAATGAACATATCGCTCATTATATTGCCAGTATAAATGTTTACATTAAATTCTGTATTAGTCTTCGAGACAACTGGTTTAGATAGATCTACTGAAAAACTAACCAATTAACAGATAATAATGTATGTATAATCCTAGTATAATCATATTGAAGTGTTATGTTATTATGTAAAAACTGTAAGGATACCATATTTTTTTCATAATCTTGTATAATTTTTTGTAAAAGTCATGCTGTGTACGACACCTATTTAGGAATACAGTCTCGATCTGAGGCCGCCTTTACACTAGTAAGTTACAAGCATACCTAGTAAGTGTATAGGAGATGTCATGGGCAAAAGCAAGAAAAAAAAGTACCACCCTGGGTAACATAGTAGCATGTATGTATGGTACATGGTACTCGCTTAATATTTACGACTAAGGTTAATTAAGACGCAGTGAGCTGAATGGGCGATATCTCCTTAACTGCAAGTGTTACCGTGATTTACGTCAGCCATTTGTAATCTGTTTCGTTGCACCCATTGTACTGCTCTGTACTTCGGGTCATTAAAGGCAATTTAAAATTATAAAGGATTGATTTAAATTATGTTTAATTTCTATAATTAAATGTATAGTAATGAAGAAGTTATTAACGAACAAAATCATAATAAAACAGTGTGTGATGACGGTAAGCCGATATTTATATTGCAAACATTTTGATGTATTCATCGGCTTTAGTTTTAGCGTTTTATTTTGAACTTCGGTCATTATAAAAGTACGCGCAAGCAAATAACTTCTATTCAATTTAAGACTTGAAATAGTGTGCGTTAAAATATGTTTTTAATGACAACGTAAAAAGGTGACGACTTGCGGGCGGTGCTGGCAGCTAACCGATTTTGACTGGACCGTTGCCGTGTCCGTGAGCGTTGACTATTACGTAGAAAATTATGATGTGGTATCAATCTGTTCAATCAAGTTCCCTGAATATACAAAACTGAACTTTAAAGTGTGAGTAACATAGACCTTTTTCGAAATGATGTCTTCTCTTTGAAAATTATTATCAGCCTAAACATTAAGATGCTCAATAATATCGCAAGCCTTTAAGAGCAGATTTGATCTGTAAACGACGGGCCGTCAGCTGTCGAGCCGAGATCTTTTATACGAATCGTTCAAACAAAGGCAAGGCGTCGGAGCTAACTTAAGCCTTTTGTTCGTTAATTCCTCAGATGAATACTGCGCTTTCTTGGGACGTGTACGCTGATGCTGGTATAGAATATTCTTGATAATAGTATATAAAAAGGCAGTTTAGTTAAAACGTTATATAAAAAAGGGGTTTCTATGTCTATATATTGACATGTATTATGTAAAAAATACTTTGGGATGTGATGCCATAATTTATTAGGTTAAATGAAACCATACAAAGTCTTCTTACACAATGATTAGTAAAATTAATTTACCAGTGACAATTTTTGTTGTACATATCAACTATGTATTTCTGTCAACAAAATGGCGTATTAAACAAAAATTTTGAAATCAACAGAAAAACAAATCTTACAAAAATATCAACTAACACCATTCCTTTAATTTAATACTAAAGCCCTTCATTAAAATTGTATGCGGTGTACAATCACCATAAGAGCCCCGTATTGTCTTGACGTCATCAGTCAAGAGGAGTGAAAATGTAACAATACAGGATTAACAGTCGACGCCTTTATAAATATTCATTTTCAGAGTATTAAATTCGAGAGCCGTTTGGAGTTGCGTTTTGTTTGCGACAGATGTGTTCTCGAAAACTTCGAATAATTGTTAACGAGAATATTCGTAGATGAAAATAAAAGTTAGAGCTTCTAAATCTTTACATAATTAATATAAAATGAAGTCGCTTCCCGTCGTTTTCACGCTTAGATCTTTTAAACTACGCAACGGATTTTAATACGTTTTTCATTAATAGATAGAGGGATTGAAGAAAAAGGTATTAGATACGTACTGTATAGTTTGTTTCTAATCTTTGTGTTTGTGAAGGAAATGGTTTTTTTTTATTACTAACTCAGAATTACTCCACTTCTATAAGAAACTTAATAATTTTAAAGCATTCGCTATTTATACATTCACATAATTATCTGCTAATCCGTCGTGGAAATAATGGCGTATAGGACAAGATGCAATTATTGTTTTGAAGATGTAGAACAAATTGCTTCTCCATCATTAATTTTTCCACATTTTACTCAATTTTCATCTCTAAACCAAAATTTTGAATAAACGATAAATTGAAACTAATATCTATCTAATAAACTGACTGTGTAAAGCCAAACCACCATAGGTATAAGCACATTAGCCTGTATGGAGGTGTCCACAGTGAGGTAGTGGAGCGAACTATCGCGGTATCTTCACGCTCGGCCGAGTGGAAGCCTTCTGCTCCATCACACGCGTCGATCGCTTTACGCACTTCAAGCTATCATGGAATAACTATTTTTTGAAATTGATAAAATAGAATAGCTGGTTTAAATTGAATGTATTTTCCTTGCCTTTTGATAAAATTAAATAAATATTTGGTGCTTACATTTTTTTATTGATATTATTTTCATCTTTCTCTTTGTATATCTAATTTTAGAATGATGTGGCTGAAATCATTTTTTTTATATGGCTATTTTCTTATTTGCTTTGTTATTTTCTTAAATAGCGTACACATTTTATTTATAACATAATAAATTTTAATGTGCAATATCTATCAATAGACATCATTCCCCAATACTCCTGGTCAATGATCCAAACTGTTACTGGTAATATATTAATTGCCTCAATTAGTCAATCAATATATTACCAGTATACGTCATTAATGCGATTATGTGCCTCGGTAACATTGCATCATTGACTAATATCAATATTGAATCAAGCATCTACATAGAAAGCAAGCCATTTATGAGCGTACACGACCTCCGATATTGTTTACAAATAATTAATTGTCGAATGCAACTGTGACTGTTGATATTGGAGTAATAAATGCTATGCCATATTCTATCTGCATTAATAAATACATCTTTGACAAGCTCTCATCATTTTATACTCTAACACCATTAAAATAAAGTTCAAAATGCCGATATAGTTTTACTGATACAATACCTACCTGTAACACGTTAACAAACAGTTCCGAATGGTCGTATATACAGAATTTTAAAAAGAATTAATTTTATTCATTGGGAAATAGAGAATATATTGGCTTGGATTAGTTAAACGATCTTGCATGCGACTGTACACGTAACTTTATATTACGTGCGCTGTAAATTGAGCGTTTTATCGATGAAAATGAGGTGGTTATTTGTTTGTTGATAAATGGCGATATGTGGGTTATAAGTGCGTGCATTGAAGGGGTGATACAGGGTGGTGGGTTCGGTGCAACGCGTGCCCGTGAATAATGCGTCGCTAACGGGCGATTAATGTCCAGCATCAGGCGATCACCCGTTTTTACCGAGCTTACATTCGATTAAACGAATCAGATTTCCTGTTGGCACTGACGGAAATAACATAAATAATTTGATTTTACATCACACCTCATCTTTCCAAACAGTATTTTTGATGAGATGATTATTATTTGAAGAATTTATTGTACAGTAATTTTATTGTTCAAGGAAAATTAATGGTCCTTTATTACTCAAGTCCCACGTAATGAGAGACAATTAATTTTCTATTGTTCTGTCATACCGGTAAGTCAGCCGGGGCTTGACCGGTTAATGGTTATAACATCGTTAATAGCTTGGTATCAAATGGTAGAACCGTGTAATTTTTTTTTCAAATATCTTTTATTTGAAAAACAATTGTCAGCATGAACTAAAACTAATCACTCCAACATAATAATCATAACTTCAGATCAGAAGACAGGCTCTCCAATTACAATTGTTTTAAATCCTAAGGCGATTAACTCACGGCACCGCGCATCGCTGCGGTAGGCGGTGCCGTGTGATAATCGTCTTATTTGGCGGAAAAATATATTAGTTAAATCTGTCAATATAAATATTATTATATTACAATAATGTCTATATTAACGTATCATAAAACCTTTCAGGGCTCATCTTTTCCTTAGCGTACACCTAACTATTCATCTGCATCAAAATAAAATAGCACATCATGTAAATTAGGTGCTCATACCTTATCTAGTTAGTAACTGGATATTGGCTTAGGATTAAAGTAGATGCCAAACTGTAAATCAATGAAGCCTGTCTAGTCAGGTTAATCAAATGTATCCACTGGAGCTTAGGAATATGCAGGGGTACTGTTGCGGACAAAAGGTTTGGGTAAAGAAGTATTTAATGGGAAAGTTATATTGTTCTATTCAACTTATACAATTAACCACTGCAATGACAATTAATGGTAAATCAAACATTATTTTATGTGAAATTACAATGAAGACTTTTCATAGTTTATTATGTTTCTTCCTTCTCTTTTTAGTTAGCCGTTTTTCATATTTTTCCACCTTAAAATAACACTTTAACTTAAATTCTATATTTAATTTAAATGTGACTGTGTGTGTACCTATATAAATAACGATTTGATGTTATGAGTCTGTAAAACTTGAAATAAAATGTTCTTTGTTTTTTACTCTACAAAATTCAATTCAACAAAATCTGCCTTTAAACACTTGTGTGCAGGTCTGTCCAATGGAAACTCAGCACCATGTGCGCAAATTCCTGGCATAACTGTGCACCACTACAACAGACTATACCTAGTGCCGTAGCTTCATTGGGAAAAGCTTCATATACTTTTCGACGACACAGTTTACCTTGGCAAAGAGTAGCTAAAATAAAATACCCAGTTAAAAGCACGACGTCACATGCAATTCACACCAAAAGGGTGTTATAAGTTTGAAGTGTCTTTTGTGTGTCTGTCTGAGGCATCGTAGCTCCTTAACGAATGGATCTATTTTTTTATAATGTGGGTTTATTTTTTGTTGCGACGTCAAACTAATTCCAAGTTTCCATACGGTATTTGTAACAATGGTAAACGCTGACAATGTATGTCTAATCATATACCTATTACATAGAAAATATGGCATTGGCACATAGTACTTTTACTAGTATGATTCTGAGGGTGACATCAGGTTTTTGTTAGACAAATGTACGAATATAATCGTTTCATAACACTGATGTGATTACCTGTCCAACCTAATGCGCGCACATTCCTGAGATAATTGTGCGCTATATGGTGGCAGAAGCTCAGTGGAACAAGCTTAATTCGCCATTTAGGTACCACTGTGACTTACTGTAGATGCGGTACTGTGGTAAGGAAACATGATAATGGTATCTTAGTATACAATTCAGTAAGTGACTGAAAACTTAATTGTTAATTCTAAAAAGACTTGACTGAATAGAAAACCTTACAAAAATATCTTATAAATAATTGGCAAAACATTAAATGAGATAAAAAATATCTTTAGCATTTCTTTTGTACCAAAGGACCAAACAAAACAAACCCAATGAAATATTCGCCATAAAGTATTTTCCCCTTATTGATGGCAGGTACGTTTAAAAACAAGGTTTTTATCATGTAGACACAATAGCCCCATAAAGAGACATTCCGTCGACAGTGAAAAATGACACTCATCATTTCAACACCATTTTTATGAGCACAATTTCTTTCGCATAAAAATAAAAATCGGCGCGTCTTTACAAAAATATCTCTTCAATTGTCATTCATGGCAGCGTACCGCGTATTTGTCACCCGCCATGTCGGTCGCGGGTCGCGTTCCAAATATAAAAATGCAATTTTAAACAAAAATCCAGCCGCTGGATTCGAACCCTCACAATAAAATATAAATGCGTGCAAACGTAGAAACATGCGCCAAACTTTTATACTGCCAGATATTTTTTCAACTGTTGTCATGGAACACCGCAGAAATATGAGTTTGTTATAGTTTCGGAGAAAAATATGGTAAGAATGGACTTTCTAGGTTTAATTATTAATGATTAACTATTTTTATATATAGTTCCTATAAGTAAGAAGCTTATTTGCTTGATTTTAATTTTTTAAACTTTTTTCATTTTTCTCGCCCGATCAGCCGAATTTCTGTAATATTAATTAAGACACTGAATATTATATATTATATAATATTATATATTGAATATTATTTGAATACCTTCCGGTATTTAAAGTTATTAATATGTAAGACCAACAATATAAAAGAAATGTAACCATATCAAAATACAAGAAAGATTTTTTTACGAAACTTTTGTAGGTACACGTCTTACAAAATGTAAACTTACAAATAGCAAATTCAGTGAGGGGAATAACTTATGAATCTTGTTTAGCTATTCTTACTTCTAAAATGCTACATCCTCAGACAAATGCGGATTTAAGGACCTGTCACAATAAAATAAACTTTACGATGTAATTCAAAAAATACCAATATCAAATACAAATACAATCACCAATAAATTTGATTCGCGATACAAAATCAAAGAAACGTTGTCTCAGGAGGGGTTTCCTTGCATGAATTTGGTATTCACTGCGTCGTCAAGAAGACATCAAGAGGCAGAGTAGCAAAATATTATAATAGCATAATGGTGTCAGGTGGCGTTGTTCTATAGGGATACGCCTTTACAAACACGGTAGCGATTAGGGATGGGCGTATATCGATGTTATTTTTATCTACAGAAATGTGCTTTTCAAATAGGTTTTTTATTTTATTGATTTAATAATTAGATTCCTTTTTTAAGCCCATAATAAATAAAATACTCAATAACTCTGGGTCTTTCTATTTTCATCACTTAATCGTCAATATTATGAACACCGTGTGACCTGCGGAACGTGTTATCAGTTTTATTTATTTTTCATAATTGTTTTGGTATTTATTATTACGTACATGTAGTCCAAAAAGCCAGTCTATGACTAAGCTACCTGTCAATTTATCTAAGGCAATAACATCAGTTAATCATCAAGAGTCTACCTACCTGAGCATAAATATCGATAACACTTGCTACAACACTTATTCAAAAGCGGTGTCGTAGAACGTCTCGCCTCTACGTCGACGGAGCATCGCACACTAAGCGGGGTTTAGGCTCGTGATATGAAAGCGAAGTGACGTCACCAGCACTTCAGCCAGCATCTAACATCCATGTAACTTTGTACGACCGCGTCGAGTTTTATTGCTCGTCGGATTGTCGTGTGCTTAGTTTTATTGCACTCCCGGTATTTAGATACCGTCTCTGCGGCGTGAATGCCAAACAGCTCGGAATATTCATGTACTCTACCCAAAATCAACCCCCAAACAAACGCTTTTTATTACTGTTTGCAAACTATCAACATTCAAGCGTACTATCTACGTAATGTATTCAAACCTTTTTATATGTAAACAATGTTATATGAATTAATTTCTAGTCAGTGAAAACCCCAACATTAATGTTTACTCGGATAATGGTGATTAGGTAAAATGTACGAAAACGGCAATTAAGAATGAAAAATGATCATTACGCTCGTTTATAATTAAAAAGCTCCCACATATTCATATGCGTACTAGTCTGTTTCGACTTTGATTAATATTGGACTTGACAGGTCGGAAGCTTTCAAGGTACAACGAAATGATCATCTATTTATAAAGGCTTTGTTATTTTTAGAATAATTAAAAATGATATGCACGGGCTGAGATGTGACTTAACAACTTTACATCTAAATTGAATGAAAGTATCATAATTAAAATTGTACTTGTATTGTATAGTACTTCTCACAGAAACAAACTTTTTGATGTCTTTATCTCAATAAATAGTCGAATTCAAACACCTTACTAATATAATTTTGATTTAAATTTTGGAAATAAAACCTTAAACACTAAGTAAAAGATATTAAATGGTCCTTTTTAATACTAAAACTACTGATAATCGATATAAAACTTAACTAGAAATCAGTGTTAGTGTTACTTTTTGTCAGTCAAATTAACTAAAAATTATTCAACAGCAGTTAGTACAAGCTTATCGTTTTGTAAACTTCAAATAACCAAACAAACGTATGAACGAATTTGAGTGATCAATTTTGCTACACTGTTTTATTGCGATAAAAATACAGCTAAACAATAAACACACCTAGATTAACCCATCGCAATGGATATGGATAATCCGTATCAGTCAAGTTTAAATCGCGGCAAACGAAAATGTCAACTTGTAATCTATGTAATTAAGTGAATGTCAGGGTGGGTTTACATTAGGGCCGCTACGCGTAGAAAACAATACTCACGCAAATATTTTTTTATGGTCCTTGCGTCCGCGTTTTGTTACGAATTTGTAAGGACCATTTCTGGGCTATTCGAACATCCTTTATTTAATATATAGTATTCAGGCAGACGGTCAAGCATTTTAAAAATAGGTTTTTGATATAACTACCGTATAAATATTTAAGTGCATTTAGTAAAAAGCTGTTGTTTTTAACAAACAAATATTAAAGTCTATTGTTTAAGAAATACTTAAAAAATTAAGTAGGTAAATTCTTATATTTTACATGCAACTGCCGCAAAAGCACTTGGAGTTGAAGATCAATTCCACAGAAAGTCTAATTTGTAATTTCACATCCTATTAGAATTTAACGGATGAATTATCACAATTATTTTGAAAATCTGTTCACCGACAGCCCTAACTTTACAGGAACGGCAAACCGAGCGTCTCGTCGCCGCCTCGCCATGAAACACGATTATGATACGAACACAGAATAAGTACGTGAGACATAATGGTCGACATTATAATAACAACGCAATAAAATTATTTTCGTAACAAAACATCCATGTTAAAAAGTGAAATAGATTACATACGCTTTTGTGACATAACAATAAATACACTGTTTGTTTGGTTGTCAAAATAACTAATCATAAAAATGTGTACAGCTGGGTGCAATCAGTTTCATTGTTTTTGAAACAAATATCATGATGCTATTACGTCATGTGAATAATTCAGTGATGTTTTATTTAAAAATACATTTATTTGCAAATCATTTCAGACCCCACGCGACTGTTGAGCATGAGGTCGTGGGTTCGATTCTCAGGATGGGCAGTTTGATGGGTTTTTCCATCTTCTCAAAAGTAGCCTCGAAGTCTAGATTTGTGCCCGGATGTCGGCAATAGGCCGGGGTCGCCCTCATTACATAAGACTTAAACATAACTGGGCAAAATGTGTGTGTACCTACGTATACTATGGGTACACCTCTGCCTAACCCTTTGGAGATTACAGGCGTGAGGTTATGTTATGTTCATTTCTGACCACACATTTAACAATGGCTCTCTAGACACTTTTGCAAATAGCCACGAGACTGTCATTATCTTAACAATGAAGAAGAATAATTGCAGGAAACTTTCATTCACTTACGACGTTTATTCGAATTTGAGTTCTATTCGTCAAAATATATGTCACAATATTTCTCACAACTATATGAACAATCAACATATTCAAAGATGTGAGTCGCGTCGCGTCGACTCAGGAGATTCGCGGCGCGAACTTTGCGAGTTAATTCTCGCTAAATGAATTATTTCTTCCCGCCGAGGTGGCGCCCTCTATTGACAGAGTAAACTCGCTAAATAGTTTCGTTCCCGCTGCTATTATTGTCGAGAAACTGTCGCATAAGTTGGATGTTGAGTATGTCTGCTGACACAATAGTTTCCTAGTTGGTTAAATTGTCCCTGGAGTGAAATCTTTGGTGCTTTGTTGATGTATTTTGATTGTGTCTACCTACAGACTGCAGATGTTTGTATTCATTGGTTTTATTTTATTAAAATTCAGTCAACCAAAATAAATGTAATTATATGTTTGTGTAAATAATGCCATCACGATATTAGGTTTAGTGTGTGGCAAGTCCACTTGAATTAACTTAAAAATAGGCAGTCATTCATGATCATCATTTGCCTAACCTTTCCACAACTATGTCGGTTTCAGTCTATCCAGATGCAGCTGAATTTCAGTATTTTACATGGAACGACAAGTCACATTGGTACTTGCCCGTATTCGAACCCACAACCTGATATATGAGAGAGGCGCCTCAACCACTAAGCCATCAGGACAAAATAGGCATAATATTTTTAGCCAAAATTACTTAAAGACGTGTCATTTTCCACTCGTATTACTTATACTAATTTACCAGCAATTTTTGAACCAACAAACCACTGCGCGTATTTCTAAGGTCTTACACCTTAGAAATACGCGCATCACACACGATAATTAGCTACTTCAAAGCATTCATTAGAAGTTAGAGAATGATATCCAATCCTCATAGTACAGTGTCGCGGTTGTAAAGCGGATTTGCCCCGACGTTAGGATCCCTGCGACGTTCCTTAAACCAGAATACTCAATTAATATGCTAATAATATGGAGGATTTGACAAGGGTACGGTGCAAGGTGCAGTAAAACCGAACTCGTGTTGAAATAGCACCGTCTTATCTCTAAACTTGGTAATTATTATTTCGGCTCTGCTAGCTTTGTTTCGTCTGGTTTAAATTTTTGAATTGGTTGGCATTCAAATATTAATACGGAATGATGAATTTAAAAAAAATAATAATATGTGAGTAATATCTAGCAATATTTGGATGTTTTAAGATAAAAATCCTCTTAATTAACAATTTAAAAAAAATGGCCTAAAATTAAGGTTTAAATTGGCAAAAGTAGGACAGACTATGTGGTTAATATCAAATAAAAAAAAATGGGTTAGCCAAAGGGAAGGTCGGAGAAATGGTACCTTAATTACGTGCTCCAAAAGTTACTTAGTACTAACTTTACTAGCTATCTTTGCAAACCAGTTAATTATGTTACTGGTCAAGGTTACAATAAATGCGTCTGCACACTTTCGCGCGGATTGCGTCCGCTCACCGAAGTAGAGCACCTTTCACCTCCACCGATTACTTAACATGTTACTTTGTAGTAAGTTATTTTACGCACATTATCAAGCCTTCGATAGCTCAGTTGGTAGAGCGGTGGACTGTAGATGTGTAGTGACTGATATCCATAGGTCGCTGGTTCAAATCCGGCTCGAAGGAATTTTTTTAAACGTTTTGGTTTGATATTATTTTTTTATTTCTAATCATATAGTGCAATTAAGGCGTAAAAGTAAGCCTTCGATAGCTCAGTTGGTAGAGCGGTGGACTGTAGATGTGTAACGACTGATATCCATAGGTCGCTGGTTCAAATCCGGCTCGAAGGATTTTTTTTTAAACGTTTTGGTCTGATATTATTTTTTTATTTCTAATCATATAGTGCAATTAAGGCGTAAAAGTAAGCCTTCGATAGCTCAGTTGGTAGAGCGGTGGACTGTAGATGTGTAACGATTGATATCCATAGGTCGCTGGTTCAAATCCGGCTCGAAGGAAATTTTTTTTTATTACAGTACAAAAATTTATAAAATATTTTTTTTAAGACATGAAGAAATTTTGCATACTTATAATTTTGCTTATTCTTCTATGTCATTAGAAACATGGAGCATAAAGCAAATGGAGTGCTTATGTGAAGGTGGCCGGTGCGCCATATAAAGGCAACACTATGACGATCACCTTTTAGAAGCTTATGCGAAAGCCTATCAGGACGCTCGTATCGGCTAATCATTCAATACCTAGGAATCGCTTATTACTATACTACATTTTGAGAAGAAACTTACTGAAATCTTTAACGTGCCTTTGACTGAATATTACCAATCCGGCAATGGCTAATCGTGGCAATTATACTAAATTTTAACCGTTTGGTGTACGATGAGATATAATATATTGGCAGTTCGTTTATTCGAGACTTAGGTTTCTGATGGATTCATTCATCCATAGACTGCTCCATTGTGAGCACTCCATTCACTCACTATTGCATGATATGGCTTCACCGATGTAGAGCACGTTTCACCTCGAGAGATTGCATAATACGTTTTATTATACTAACTTATTTCGAACACATTAGCAAGCCTTCGATAGCTCAGTTGGTAGAGCGGTGGACTGTAGATGTGTAGTATAGCTGATATCCATAGGTCGCTGGTTCAAATCCGGCTCGAAGGAATCGTTTTTTTTTTTTGTCAGCTCTCGTTTGTTTTAGTGCAAGACACCAACAAGACAAATACAGCAGTAGAGCAATGGTCTGTAGATGTGTACTCAGCCACTGATATCAATAGGTATATTGTTCAAGGAATGATTATTTTTTTATGATAATTAAAATTACAAAAGTAAAAAAAAAATCCTTCGAGCCGGATTTGAACCAGCGACCTATGGATAACAATCTTTTTCCCAACTACAGTCCACCGCTCTACCAACTGAGCTATCGAAGGTGCATGCGAAATTGTCGAAATTCTGAGTTGGTTAAAATAGCGTTTATGTAAACTTCTTATTATGAAATCCATACTAATATTATCAATGCGAAAGTTACTCTTTTTTCTCTAACGCTTTCACGACTAAACCACTGAACCGATTTTGAAATTTGGTACGGGGTAGGTTTGAAACAAAGGATATTGGCTATTGAAGAGCAAAAGTTAGTATTAATTTTAAATGTAATCCCGTATGCAATTCAGAAAGTACAGCTAATTTTATATTAAAGGTAAATCATTGTTTGAATTGATAGCGAACAGATAAAAAAGGTTAAAAATAAACAAAATGTCACTTAAGTCATTATTCCACACGATACACATTGCTTATCGCAAATTATGTAGGTAATTAACTTAAAAAAATGTGAACACTGATATTGAAGAAACTGACTTATTTGAATAACCTTTACCTTATTGAAAATAAAAATAAAATGTGAAGGACCAAGTAATCAATAGAACCAAATAATTTTTTACAAACATACATTGGTCAAAGGACCATTACCTACATCAAAACTTTTTCCTGTAACAAATAGACTCTGTTAATCCTATATAATGGAAGTCCCACAATCAGCCTAATTTATGTGTGCCTGAAACAACATTCGTAATGCGTGTAGATACAATATCTACGAGTATCTACTGAATAGAATGAACAAAACTTCGGTCTGCACGCATTTGAACGACACGACGCGACGCCCGGAAGCGGTGACGTTGTCGTCTAGAGCTCAGACGTCCCTATAGTACTGCTACCTTTCAGACTCAAGACAAAATAGACAGACTCACTCTCTATCGAACCATTTCAACCCTACAACATTAGTTAAAGTCATACAAAATCAGCAGTGAACACAAAACAAGAGGGAACTTAACAAGTTAATTTCACCGCAAAGCGAAGTCGAATCGCGGCTAATTTGAATAGAAACTGTCGCGGCGGCCGGCGATAGTCGCGCCGTTTCCGACCCGTCCCGTATCGGACGTATGAAACGACCCCTAACGAGTTCCCGAAGAATTCGGCCCGTGAGTTACATTACTCACTCACGTAAATGACTATTTTGTACGAACTATGTAGCCAAGTTGTAACAATCGTTACCACGTAATTTAATTATGTTCTGAGCGTTGACATGGTTTGGATTTGATTGCTGAATTGGCTGTAATTATTGCTTACATTCATTTAAGTGTGTCAGAGTCACTTTGTTTCCGGGTAGTAAGTACTTAGTAATGTATTACGTATCTTTCTTTATTAAAAAAAAAAACTACAATAATTGGGTAGCCATTAGCCATCACCCGATAAGTCTATGTATTGTTATGGCGCTCCTAAACGGGCTGTAATACGTTGAAAAAAATATTTTCAGGGTAGTAACACTTTTTATAATTATGATCTCTCCACTAACCATATTTTTCGATGATATTACATGGACACTTCTATGTTGTATGGCTGCAATACATTACAAGCAATGTATAAGAATCGCCGGGCCAGATTTTGGGGAAGTTTACGCATGTAGGTACGGCAACTGTGCCTACATATTTCAGAAAAAAGCCCATCTATGAGTATCTTTAGCATAATTATTATTCAGATTGTAACTACAAGTACTTAGTTAAGTGCTCGTTTTTATTTTTCAAAGTTTAATTTCAATTTTATTGGACAGCAACCAAGTAATTTTCTTTTTAAAACGCAATTTCATACGAAAAATGTAAAAGTAACAGGTAACATTAAGTACACCTGTGAGCTAATGATTCCCTCCTCGTTAGAATAACTTATCTACGTAAAAATGTAAAATCTACTGTTAGACGGACGGAGGCAAAGTAAAAAGAATATTAATAAAGTTTACAGAACGTTTAATATTTATAATCTTGCCTTTTTTTTACATCATTTTAAATCCAAAGTCAGAACATTTATTTCAATTAAACCATTCACTATTGAATTGACAAGGAATAAAAAAAAATGCTAATTGCTCATTGCAAAACGTAAGTAGGTCTCTATGGAAAAGAACGAGCAAAAAAGTTACGTCAAACAAGGTTTTACAAAATCGAAGTCACATTATTCTTGTTCCTTCTATTAGTGCTTATTGCTAATTCTAAATTCATTGTTTCCCTGTCAGTCATTTTACATCTGACAATGAAAGACTGGATACTATCAACCAGGGAATTATTAAGTAGACAGATACTATAAACATACCACTATAAACGGTAGACGCCTATCACCCGTAACTACCCCAAAGGCCACAATATCTAGGTGGCCTGTACCGTATTAATATTTTAGTCAGCCGTCAGGTATTCACGGCAAATTGACAGCAATCATACGAAAGGGCAGCCCATAAAGATCAAACAGGCACTTGTCAAATAATTCAGGGGCGCCCCACCGGCCTACCACTTAGCATAAGGTCAAACTGACATTTGGAGCAACATTTACGTCGCCGCCGATTCATAACATCGTAAGGAAACGAACGTCACGCAACAGAAATTGTAGTGATGGGCAATTTGATGTTTCATTATTCATTTACACTTCCCATAACCTTTAACCCCAAAATATCGGAATATCATGATTTTGAAGCTCAAACTAAACTGCTTGTTGCTGGAATTAGAGCGTAATTTTTTAATGTGAGGTAGTTATTTTGAATTTTATCTACGACAGGTGGACGTGCCTAATAGTTGAATTGGTTTGCAATACAATTATGGTGTTTAACTAACATTTATAACATATGATTATAAGTACCTACATATTAATTTAGGTAACTCTTATTTCAAGACATGAATCAGACATTCAACTGTCCTGGCATTTCAATATATCGACCATTCACTTTGCTTCACAACCCTATTCGCCTACTTTTTAGCCTAAACAGAAGGGTAGCAAGTAGGTGCTTGAGACGGAATTGCCCTGTCAAAGCCTTTACTAAATTATTAATACGTAACTTTGGAAAGAATGCTTGATTTAATTAGAAAAGTAATTTCTAACTACTGCTTAACACGAAACGCGTTTTAAGAACGTGCTAACTATTGCGTTTGGTGAGGTCAACAGTATATTTTTATTATTAATTTCTGTTATTACGCCAACGTCAGATTTATGTTCCAGTTATAACTCATATTTAATAGGTGTATTAAGCTTTGTAGTATTGTTACTTAGTTAAGTCACAGGCCTACACGGGAGCTACATGCCTTAAGATGTTAAATAAATTGGAACATTTAGTTACGTGTTAAAAAGTAATTTGAAGTAAGGAATCTAAACTGAAATACACGTTTTATTTGTGAGTTCAAACAACTCTATCGCATTTTAAAATAAATTCTAAGAATTTCCTGAAAACAATGGCCTTTTACTGATCAAGGAAGTTTTCAACGGCTTAAAAGATACTTAGAAGGTAAGTGGCCTAATCTACTGTAAACTTACAAATCCATTTAAGTCGTATCAATCAAAAATACTTCCGCTAATTTACGACGGTACCTAATTAAGTCAATCTCCCATTAAATCCCCCTTTCTTAGCGACTCGTCGTTCGTCTGGAGGCGCATAAAACGCGCGAAAACCTAATGCCATTTCACGCCGGAGTAAACCTTTCTCTTAGAGTTAACGTCTATTTAAACTTGGCTTAAGTTAATCGATCGAGAAGGCCCTTAATTATGGCTTTATCTTAGCGGCAATGAAGATCGAAGCGGGCGGATCTAAATTGACTTGAATTGGCTGAGTACACAGCATGTTATGTTATGTTTCTGAGGTAGATAAAAATTTTCTGCTGAAGTAAAATGTGCCTAATTAAAATTAATACAATAAAATAATCTTTAACCTATTGTAAGTCTTAGTAAAAGTATTAAATAGCATTTCTCTCCGTTGATGACTCAATCATTTCTACACTATCTAGTTACGAAGGTTTCCTAATATACAAGAAAAATATTCCCACAAATTACTTAATCAAAGAAGAACAAGAAGTTCTCCGTTCACGTCAACGTTCACTGTCAGGAGAGGTATGTCTATCCGAATTAGCGTTGAGCCGCTAACCCGGAGTGTCGCCGCCATATTAATATTCATAATCGACGCTCCTTGCCGTTACGTTCAAACGTGGAGGTAGATACGTTAATTTAATACGACTTTCTTGAGTGATATTGATGTGTGTTTAGTTGTACATACGTGTGAAGGTACGGATTGTGTATTCTACCTTTATGTTTTTAGTTACGTTTTGGTAACGCACTGAAAGAAAATCAAAATAGGTTTTTAGATTAGATTACAGTTAGCAAAAAAATTTGAAACACGTTTTGAAAAAAAAAAACGTGAACGCTTTCCCATAATGTCATAAAAATCATTGTCAATGCACAAGAAAAATGTGTCTGTAAAAGTACGTCGTATAGACACCGCAGTTTCTATGACTTGCATTTCGGCGCGCGATGCCCGCTGGGACCACAAACCCTAATTATGTCTGAAACAATACTCCACCTTATTTTTACCCATTTTGTGCTCAATCATAATTACCTGCGCCATCCTAAGGGAAACATTTTTACGGGAAATCATCGCAGAACCTTCTAGGCGTTTTATTATTATGAGAAAAAATATTTACCTCGGAGATTACGTACCTTAGAATCAGGCTCGCGTTTACATTCTTTCAAATCAACTAGAGTAAAAAGTAGATGCCGAAACAAACGTGAAGTCATGTAAAGGTATCGAAATTGCTCTAAAAATAGTAACTTTCACGTAATAAGGACTCAAATCCAATAAAGTTGTTAATTAAACAGTTCGATCGTTAAGTCAATACATACGCAATAAACGTTGTGCACAATAAAAAGCCTTTCAAATCAAACAACAGCTCAATAAAAGCGTACGCAATTACCTGCGTCTCGCATATTTATCTTTTTCCGCGATATAAATGCTTTGTGGGGGCCCAACAATGGCTGCGGGGCTCCAACCACGGGAAGCTTTATAATTTTTTAATTAATACCGTCGAAAATATCAAAGTCATTGGCCGTTCTGCCTACTAGTAGGGAATGCTATTAAATTTTGATAAAGTTTTTTTCGTGAAGCATAAAGCGTTCCACTCTTTTAGGGTGCACTTTGGTCACCCCATTGTCAAATAAATACGTCTACATTGTACCCTTTATTGTAATAAATATTAAGTCCTGTTCAATACAGATTAAAAGGCACGGTTTTACAGTTCAATTCTACTCAGAGATCTATTTTGTATGATATATTGTTCTGTTATATTTTTATCAGAAGACCAATGATAGATACCAACTACTTATATGACATTCAAGTCCCAGTCTTTCAAGTGAGTTAAGCACATAAAGTAATCTCAATGATCATTGAATATTAAAATTTGTCTTTCGTATTATTAAGTTCACCCTTATATTACAATTATCCTTTACCGATATCACTAAAATATTTTAACGACTTGCTGTCAAAATGATTCCAATCTTCACTCAAAAACAAAGTTTACTGAATCGAAAAATGTGTTACAATTAACAGGAGATGTGGAGCGGGGAACCCTTTAAACCGACGTTTTCCTGTGGGTTTTCCTAATGAGTGATTTTCACGGTGACGACACGACAAAGCCGAGACCGCTGTGACAATCTGACACGAACTTCCAATACAATAACTTCATTAAACACGAAAGAATGGAATCGATCTGTTTTGTTTTGTTTTTGCTCATTATGTTTGTACAATGGTGCACTGTTCTGATATTCGGACCTGAAAAATTTTGTTTGTGTGATATGTATTGTGTGTCAAGTGTGACTTTTAGTCTGTTATCCTTGTTACGTTTTATTTCTTCAATAGCTGTTGCCCGCGACTGTCTTCGCGTGAATGTCGATTAACATGGGGTTTTATTATTTGCGCGGAACCCTAGTTCTTTTTTTAAAATAAGAGTTAGTAACCTAAATTACTCCTTATAACATCAGGTATCTGCCAGTGAACATAAACTCAAAATCGGTAAAACTATTTCAGAGATTAGTCGGAACAAACAGACAGAAATAAGACAACATTAAAAATTAAAATTGAATGATTATAATTATTTACATAACATCACGCCTGTAATCCCCGAAGGGTTAGGCAGAGGTGTACCCATTAGTACACCCACATTTCGCCAGTTATGTTTTTAGTCCCATGTAATAGGGGGCGAGCCTATTGCCATCAACCGGGCACAAATCCAGACTCCGAGGCTGTTACTGAGAAATTCCTGATGGAAAAACCCAATAACACTTTGCCCGACCTGGGAATCGAACCCAAGACCTCATGCACAGCAGTCGCGCTTGCAACCACTAGACCAACGAGGCAGTCGCGTATAATTATTTAATTAATTAAAAGTCATTCTTATCCTTACCCACACCCCTATCAAACCAACCAATTCCATTCACATTTCCGGTCAAAGGTAAATCGATGTTCGAATGTCTGGTAAAATTTTATTACACCCGATGACCACCGAAATTAGCGTCATTGGGCAACGCTCATGCAAATTGTCCCCCACCCCCTCCCCTATTGAAATTTACTGTAGGTAATTGATTTAATAGTCTTCTTTGTTCACGACTAATGGACGAACACGTTTTGATTCGAACGGCGAGCCTTCTATTGAATACATTTTCATTAAATTTAGAATTGGCTTGTTTTATTGTTGAATGAGTTATGGAGGGAGATTTCGATTGTGGGTATGAAAATATTAGGTATACTTTCTTGTGTTAAACATTTTATTGAGTGAATGTATTTACTGTGTCAGACGTGAACATAAATAAAACTGCGAAACACTTGCATTAGAATCAGCAAAATAAAGACTAGAGAGTCATCTCATAATAAACTATAGATAACTATAGCCTTTGCCCGCGACTTTGCTCCGTCCGTGTAAATGTCGGTTATCGTGGACACACACGAAATCGCTAAATAAAAAGAAGCCTATGACAGACAGACAGAGTTCGTTTTGTATTTATAATATTAGTATGGATGACTTGTATTATACACGTAAATGTGAAAGTTTTCACAGAGGTAGATTATAGTCTGGAATAGCAAATAGGCCACTTTTATCTCGGAAAAATGTACGTTTTACGTGGGATTATATCTGTATCACCTTTGACGGAGACGAAGTCGTGGACAGAAGCTAGTAGGTAGATAATATCTAAATTACAAAAAAATATAAGAAAAGCTCTAACTGCATCTATTTACAATCTAAAATACAATTTCCGTTTCAGTGTTGCAAGGCTTATAATTATGGCAGGCACGATAATGGCGGCAGGTAACACAGTCTTGCGAATGACGTGCCACGAAAACTTTAAAAGTAACAGTTAAGCAACACACTACCAATCAAATGCTTTCGTGTGTTCCGCTTTTAAACATATTAAATTACCCTGTGTACTAGATTTAAAATTCTTTAGGGTAGGCAAAAGAAAAACTTTATCTTAAGTAGGAATAACTATTATTTTAACATATTATTGTGGTTACTTTTTATCGCGGACTCGGATACTTTGGATGCCGAACATAGACAAACATAAAACTTTGTGTCACAATGTTGACTAAATGTCTTTTACAATGAACTAGCTTATGACCGCGACTTCGTTCGCATGAATGTCGAAATCTATCCCAAAGGAATCGTATTTTTTTTCAGAATAAAAAGCCTATGTGCTATGCTAGACTGTAAACTATGTCTGTGCTAAATTTCATCCAGATCTGTGATTCTGGCGTGATTGAGTAACAAACATCCATCCATCTAAACTAGTATTAAGGTAATGTAATGTAACGTCTATGTACTTGCTATATATGATTAGTACCATACATGAGTTGACCTCTTCTGTTAGTGGAGTCACGTTTCAATCACATATCAAACTTAGTTTATCCAAGCGAGATCGAAAGAAGGAAGTGCGTGAAAATTTCCACCAAACCAACTAAATTATTCAAAATACGCATGTACGTGTTTATGATAGCAAATGTTGTAAGAAAATCTCACACAATACCATTTTACGTTGTGTTCGTGTTATTGATACACTATTTTCTTGTACGCTTCTGTATAAAATTTATACAACTGAAAAATCTGTAGATAAATATGAAATATTTGTAGAGGTCATATGTCATTTATTTATTTGTTAACACAGATACAATAAAAATTTGTTACAAAAAAAATCAATTGCCCTATGTTATAAATTACTTATGACTTATGAGCTGACTTAGCCAGCATGCAGCACGAAAAAAGGCATGAATATCAAAAAGGTCGCTAGAATAAACAGAGATTTTTCGTAAATTTTCTTTTTGTACGTCAAATGAGAATTAAGAATGCAAATTAATTCTCTGGAAACAGCAAACCTTCAACTATTATGCACTGATAAAACAAGTTATGGAACCATGCCACGAAAATTTCATTTTGAATAGCAAAGGAAATACAAACAAAAGAACTAGGACAGACTCCATGAATGTATGTTTTCTTACCCGCAACGCGTAGTTCAGAGGCGACAAAACCACGATATGAACAGCACAAAACAAAAGGGCTGTTACGTTTTATTGCGTGCAATCGGCGCCAGTAAACTCGAGATAGTACTCCTGCCAACAATTAAAGGGAGAAGATAAAACCGACGGATTTTCACGACTCATTTACTTAATAATATAAAGATATCTGTATTAAGTATGCCGTTTCATGGAGTTATAATCCAGCTCTTCTTTACATTTTACTACAATGTAAGTTGAAAAATAATTGAGGCTTTTTAAAAATAAAAATGTGGAAGATGACACAGAATAAAAAGGGAACGAAAAGTAAAAACAAATTCTTTCTGTCTGACTGGCGATTTAGTACAACTAATAAACCATCCTACTGATGTACGCCTTAATCCATACTAAATATTATAAATGTGAAAGTAACTCTGTCTTTCTGATACGTTATCACGACTAAATTAATGAACTGATTTTTAAAAAATCTGCGTCCGCGATAACCGATATTCATGCAGACGAAGTAGCGGATAAAAGCTAGTTAAATATAAAAAAAGAAATTTTCAAAACGCAAGACCATCATCGCTTTAATTGTTTTAAGAGTTTAACAATTAAATAGTGGATTGCTGTCAGATGGATTTTAATATTAATATCATCATAGTTAAAAACCGGAGTACTATTCATAGTCACTGTACTGACCAATTAATATGAGGGTTGTGTAAACTGACCGGTGGCGCTGGCGCCAGCTAATTTAGCCGCCGGGCCTTTGCCATAATATAATGTGACAAATCAGCTCGCAACCCCCTTGAGTCCACTTTGATGTGCGTTAAATACAACGAATAAACTGCCCTGCGTATATTATTGCTTTCGGTTCTGATTATACTATTATTATTATGATTAATTTCTGTCCGGGCCATTTTGAAGAATTTTCATTACACAAGATAGGCAACAATTTGACGTTTGCATGTGGAGTTGCAACTAGATTCTAATTTTAATGTAAAACCTAGCCAGCGGTAACCGTAACTATTAGATAATGTACCTACCTACCTTCTGGCGTAATACTTAGATTATATACATACTTGATACCACAATTCAATTTACATTCTTTTTATAAGTTCATAGATTTTGTATAACAATAGTAAACTATAACGTCACTTATCCCAATAGATTAACAATTTATTAATTGACAAAACAACTAATATTTTTTTTACTGTTAGTTGAAAATTTATCCGGTATTCAGATATAAAAACAATGATTTTTAAAGAGGTTGTGTCTTGGAATTATTGGTTATACTATAATGACGTCAGCTGTATACCCAGTTGATAGCAGTGCTCCTATTCTGCGGTATCCAAAAAATATAGTGTGTAAAATATTCTTTTTTTAAATTCATACTGCGTTAGGAATAGGTAAAAACTCAAACGTATAGGTGTCGATTTGATAGGGCTTTGTGAAAAAAATCTCCGCTCTATATGCGGAACGCACCGCAATCTGATATGGCGCGTGCCCGAGTCGCGGTTGCCGATAGTGATGATTTATACTTTGACAATACATCGACCAGTTTTACACAACAATTGCATTAAAATAGCTGCATTCAGATTTACTCTTTCACTAAAACAAAATGTAATCAATGTGTACTAAACCCCTCTACAACATTCATTTGTAGGAATTTTATACCAAAATAACAAATTAATCATCGAAATTGTTATCGAAATAATTTTCGGATTTCACGTATGCTACCATAGTAGATAGACTATTCAGATCAAAACCATATTGCTAGGGTTGCGGAATTTGTTCGAAAGAGTTACCACGGCCCTGGAACGCAAAGGGCACTAGAAGGAACATCCATGTTCCTTCTAGGGTTTTAGTCAGTAAAAGTCTGACACTCCCTCCGCTCTGCTCAGCGCGGAAACAGTCATTGAATGATATCACATCCTAAAAAAAAGATCAACACTATACCTTATATTATGGAATATCGATACAATTGTACAACAAAACATCACTAGCGCGAATAAAATCGAACAGAATCCGTCAATAGCGCGAATTGGTATTTGCGCTGGAACAGGGTTGCTTCTGCGTGAGCAGACGCGTCCGCAATCGCGTCCCGCTGTCAACACGCTTCCATTGTGTTTAATATTTTCACTCTTTTTTATAAATCCTTTGAATTCGATATGCGGGTCACGTTCAATTAAAAGAAAACCTAACTATATCAAATAACTTTCTAGACATACACCTCTACAAAAGTATACAATTTACGATCTATGAATTCAAAAGAATATACAATTTATAGGATAAATACTGCAGACTGTCTTAACCAGTAAGTAGATTTATTTATGTAAGATTTTCTTTCCGTAGCATGCACCTATTGTATGGTGTGGGCAATTACATCGCACATTAGTCTTAGTCCGCAAAACACACGAACAATTCAACAAAAACAAACGTGAGGATTGCCTCTGAGAGGCGATAATTTGTCAGGTGCTAGGCGCTCAAAGAATCATCGTGCAGACACGACACTGTAAAAACTTGAGGTACCTATCTATTTCTCAAATGCATGTGTTTAAATACTAATTAAGAAGTGTGTTAAAGAAAAAAGTACACTGGATAAGTATCTGAAAACCCAAACATCCAAAATTTCCGACTAAACGATTTAGAACTATTGCTACGGTCCGTCACCTATACTGTCTACGCAGGCCTACGACGACGTCTACGAACGTTACTGATAGACTGTTAAATTTGGAAAAAATACACAGATTAGTTTTTATACATATAAGGACATTTTATTTAATAGATTTTCTTTTTTTGTGTCGATGAGACATCTAGTTATATATAATTTAATCATTTAGGCCACGTAATGTGCCACATTTAATGCTGTGTCAAAGACATTATACAGATCATCAAGAGTGCAGGTGAACGGACAATTGGATCACTCCTGCATAATATGAAATATAGTCTGATCAAGAGCTCTGTAATTAGCGATACATCATCTTTATAGATGATATCTAGCGATATTATCTAATAATCAAAAAAATGTCCACGTAGGCAAGAAATGGGCATAATGCTGTGTAAAGCTTTTCTTTGTCTCGTTGCGTGGGAACACTCCACACCGGTGGCGTGGCGGCCCCGCTAACGTCTTCTTCAAGGGGGATGAAATATCTAAACGCGAGTCTCTTAATGACTTTCATTTATTTCTCTCCCGAATCTCGTACTGAACGCTGGTAATTATAGCGTTTCCAGTAGGGTTATTAAGTTTTGCTCCGGTTAGAATAAGAAATGGCCACATTTATTCGATGTTCCACTTGATACCTTTGAGCGGCGTAGGGCTGCAAATTTAATTTTAGATGATGATATTATGACGTTATTATTTTAATTGTGGTGCGCCATGGTGGTATTAAAATTGTGCGATGAATTGAGGCGTTATATTTTTATGATTTACGGCGTGATTTTTGGTCTAAGTAATATCAAGTAGAATGAAAATTAATTTCAATTATCTTAACGCTTAAGACCACGAAATATAAAAGACGATAGACTTGGAAAGGCGATGTTACATTTACACCTACCAACCTATATTTTGTATATCGACATTCTAAGCAAATAAAGATATAATTTATTCTATTTTATTTTATTGTATTCTAATTTAGTCCCCACCCCTCGTTTGGTTGACGTTCACGCTGTATCCACTCCTATTAGCAACACATAATTATGAGTTTGGTTAAAGCGATAATAATATTATAAGCAAAGTAAGTAAATGATATGCTTACTTTACGGGTATAAAATATAGACGTTTCCACTAAACAGTAGGTACCCTAGCTGCAACCAAACAAACAAATCTAATTCGATCTACATAAATAAATCTTTTCAATAGGTAATCGAGTCATCTGAAACAAATAGCAAACTTAGTACAGATTAGATCGGACGAGCAGCGCATCTAATTGTCCGTCCCTAATCCCGAACGGCGGCAATCTATCAGTTTCTTTTACCGGTTGTCCCCCAAGCACCCAATCTACTTGTAAAGACTTACTCAACAACTTTGTTTGTGGGAGTCTATTGGAAAGAGCTTTTTCATTGACTGTCGTTATGTTCTTCAAAAGTAACCGATACATATACTTACACTATAGTTATAGTGTTGTGAATAAGGCTTAGCATGTTTATGCTACAATAGCTTACCATTTATAATATCTTTAATCTATGAGTATTAATAAAAGTGAATGAGGTATATGTTTGTCCACTATACTTTTCTAAACCATTGATCTGATTGTGATGGAACTTTAATGGGTTATTTTGCGTACACCCGCGAAGTTAATGGGCCCAAAAAAGAAGAAGATACGACACCGGGAATGAAGTCGCAGGCAGTAGCTAGCCAGCTAGTAAAATATACAGGGTCATTGAAAAAATACCCGAAACCTGAAAATGAGTCATTGTACTCATCATTATGAACGACTTTTCCTATTGGACCAATCCTGAAATCACAGGCTTGTGACACATTTGTTTATAGTTGTTAATGAGAGTGTCGCAAAAGTATTTACGACAGAATAAATTATATTTAACAAAAACAATAGGGTGTACCTAATAAAAGAATGATGTGTGGTACACAAAATACAAACACTGAATGAAAATCAAATTCAAAAACTGAAAGAAGCACATGTTATATGATCCTACAAGGAATAAATCCCATACGTAGTATGATAATGACATCAGTATTTCATTGTCAAGCGACGATACAAAGTTTCGGAGCGTTCTCATATTTTGCGAAAAGCTCGGGGCGCTTGCAAATTCTGAACTTTGTCGAGATAACACGCGTCGGCTAAGCCTACCGTAATAAGCTCCTCCTTCGAGCCTTCACTGTTTACTTTTGGGCGTGTTGTTGTTTAGCAGCCTTCAATATTTATTATATTAAGTGTGGTAATGCTTTAAAAAGCGAGCTCTTTGTATGCTAACGACTTGCTATATGTAAGTACGCTGAGCAGCTTGTATTGGGTACTAAAGTTCTTGTTGCAATCTGCTTCCTTTGCAGAACTGACCATTTTGGTTTTAAAACAAAGGAACATAATCTAATTCCCGTTGTGAACTCGTATCCAAATAACTTTCAGTTCATCATGTGGTTAACAAATGTAAAAAAATATATCTGTGTTACATAAAAGTCTATAGTTCCAATATTTGTAAATATGTTGACACAGGTGAATCTATGAACATAATTTTGACGTCATTTCTTAATTTCTAATACTTTGTACATATTTTAATATACTCGTACCTAGTACTTTTTATGTAAAGTTCCTTCACGTGTAATTCAAAATATACTGTATCTAATATACTGTAACAGAGTAATATGGAGTTTCTTGCCCTTTCATCCCCAAAAGAAACTACGTGATGGAAGAGGAAACTAGATCCATTTCTTTTCTGCTTTCTGACTTTGCAAAAGCGTCTTTTAAAGGCCTTAGTTTGACTTGAATTTTATGAGTTTAATAGCAGGAAAACTGTTAAATTTTTTTTGTAGACTCCACCCAACAACAACGTGTAAAGTACCTATAGCATGTAGTTGTTTATAGAGTGTACATATGTCACGCCAGTAATCCGAGGCAGGCGAGCGATTTGCGCCTGCCTCCAGTTATGCGTCGCGCGAGCCTCACACGCTACCGGAGTAGCTAGTTAATAAATAATAATAATAATAATAAATATCTTTGGACAACTCACACACGGCTATCTGATCCCAAGCTAAGCAGAGCTTGTGTTATGGTAACCAGACAACTGATATACATACTTATATAATTTATAAATACATACATATTATAGATAAATCACACCCAGACACAGAACTAACAATCATGCTCATCACACAAAGTTTGTCCTGGGTGGGAATCGAACCCACGACCTCCGGCTTAGCAGTCAGGGCCACTAACCACTAGACCAATAGGCCCGTCAGTCTACCTACCGTCAATTAAACCTTATATTATTTAAATTCCAGCTTTCCAAGATAAACTTAGAAAGTAATATTAATTGTAAAAGTCACATTGGTACTCGGTATTGAACCCGCAACCTAATGCTTAAGAGGCGAGCTCCTCTGCCAATAGGCCATCACGATAATTAACTTGAAAATTATAGTATTATAGTATTTGTTTCGAGAGGTTCGTTTTTTTATTATGTACGTTGTATTGTTTGTTGGAATGTTTCATTTATCAAGATATTCTAACATTTCATGTAGTTTAAGGATTTCTGCACTATTTAAATCTTACAATAGAAATGTTTTACCGGGTAATCTGAGTGACGGTAGCATAAATTAAATATCAATAACCTTATAGTAGAGCATATATGCTAAGCTCACTCTCTCTATCCACAGTGGCCTCAACTCCAAATGCCCGGAGACCGCCTCGAGGCACGAATGCCAAGACAAACCGAAATCTTATCAAACGACCGCCATGTTAGTCTCGTTAATAAGCAAAACTGCACACAGGGGCCGCCATAACTCACCTGAAGGCTGTTTGTGGAACATTGCAAACACTAGTGGACCTGTAACTTATCAACTATGAACGCTACTGACTGACTGTACGGTGACATTATTTATTGGTCACTTTAATTGCTTGCTTGGCTTCGCAGACTATCGATCGAGCTGCATCATATTTCTTAGCTGGACTGCCCCGTTGGACTTGAGGTCGTAAGCGCGACTACTGAGTGTGTGGTACTAGGTTCGATCGCCACCAGGTCGAGCGAAGTGGAAATTACGCAGTTTGGAAATTAGTGGTGTGGCATCCCCGCGCCTCAGTAAGCACCTAAAGTCTCTACGGCAGTGTAGAATTGCCGTCCCGTCGGACTATGAGAGTGAGGAAACAGGGAATATACTTACCAGTATTGTTGCGCACACCTTTGCAGTGTGCACTGTAACATCTCCTGCATACTTGGCTAGTCTTTATTTAGACTGATTGCCGCGTCCATTTGGTCAGGATTATATTATTTTTATTTTTCCTTATTCTTTTCTTAGTACTCACAAATTTTATTATTACCTAAGTATTATCGCAACGAGCGCTTGTCAAAAGAAAGCTATCGAAAGGGAACTTGAAATACAAAATTAAAATATAAAATGCAGAATACAAAGAGAAACCATAAGAAATATCGAAGCCCCTGAATGTCTTTAAAAATCCTTTTGTGATTTTCTTCATTAATATTTCCTCAGTCAACTTTTTTATGAAAAGACAGTTGAAAATAGGTGTTTCTAACATCGTAAATTATGTTTAACAACGCGAAATGTTTAATTGGATGTTGAGAATTGTGACAATTCATGCCGCAGCCGACACTTTGCGCAGAAAATTTCGATTAAAACAAAATCGGGGCGGCGAGTCTCATGGGAGCGGTTCATTTTATACCAATTAGTTAGCTACAGGCAGTGGATTCGACACGAGTGAATGAATACCCCTTTGAATTGTGGTAGTTTTACACCACACGACTTCAGAAGTCAAATAAAACGATAAATAGATAAAACAGTTTTCTTCATGTTTGTGACATAGAGTAAAAATTATTCAATTTTAACCAATTACTTAATCGTCACAGCGATGCCCGGTACTAATAGGGGCAAGTACCACTGTGACTTTTTCAATTCTTGAGATACTTTTTAATTATAATAAATTTAAAATAATAATACTGTGTAATTTGTTAGAATATATAATTTATTTCAAATACTTAAAATTTAATTAAACAACATTTATTTATCTTAAATTATTAATATAAGCCTGAAATCATCATTCCGCCTTGAGTAAGCGTGGTGATCAAAGTTCGTGCCCTCTCAAAATGGCCTTTGCCTTGCCGTAGGATAGTAATAGTTTGGTATTACTTATTATATTTTTATATTAAGTCCATACATCGAAGACAGAACTTAATCCAAACTTCAGTCACCAGAGCTCTGTTGAAAAATCGGATCGAATTTAAATCGTATTGTATAAACAATCCCGCGTTACTCTAACTTGCTCATCTAAACCGAGTTGTCGGGGAATCGACAACAAAACGGCCATCCAGCCAAGTTCAGACAATAAACAGTCGCAGATAACGGAGAGAGTTGCGTTTGCGCTCATTGTTGAGTAACTTTGTGGGCGACGAGCTGACTGCTTAGAAAATAAGCTCCTGATAGCACGATTTGTGGAATGAGGTACTGAATTGTGGGCTAGAAATGTGTAGGGATTGACAGAAGCAAACTTAGCAATATTAATTCAGTACCTACCTGCGTAATTGAAGTTTTCGCTAGGAATATGTAACTACTTATCTAAAATATTATAATGTTTACATGCACGCAGTCACGGCACGGTTGCCGTGTCGTGTAAAGTAGGACCTAATGTATGTGCTACAATGAGTGCTTTCACATGGCACGGCGACCGTACCGCGACCGCATGCATGAAAAGGAGTGAAGCGTTTGTTTTGTTTGTTAGAACGCTCTAGTCTGAGAAAGCCTTAAGCGTTTTAAAACCCAGTCAAATCGGACCAGTACAATCTGAGGTGTTTCGAACGCGTTCAAACTAAAGAAGAAAAATACTGCAGTTTAATAATATTAGTATAGATGCAGTAATAGGCTGGTATTATTATTATTACTATATAAATAAATGCTAACAGGAATAAAACCAAAACGCTTTTAAGCGTTCCTGTGTATTGTAACATTTGTAACCTATCACACATTATTTAATTATAAGCAGGTAAATTACTTCGGTTACCGTTAGGTACATCTTATATTTGATTAGGGAGGAAGGGCATAAACTACTTTCTAAAGGACAAGCAGAACTTACCAAGTTCGAATAAACATAATTTCCACGTAAATAATGAAAAATCTTGAGTTTTAAAAGAAGCTCAACACATTTCCTTGTCCAAACACAATTTGTATGCAATTATACAAAGCTAAGCTCTATCAGATGAAAACTAACAAGAAAATTCCGAACCCCATCCCGTTGTGGACCATCGAAAGTTCGTTAAAGTAATGTCACTCTATCTCGTCCCCTCACGAGACAAATGAGACAACATTACTTTTATTAACGAGCTAGAAAGAGAAGGGAAAGCCTAGATAATACCCTATAATCACAGTTTTGTTTTCCAATCGCTGCTAACGATTATTGGCGTGTTATTCGGGTGCTATTTTGAAATTGCTTCAGTGTCAAGACAAGTCGTTAGTAAGTACAATAAAAAGTGAGGGCACGGTGATTAGTTTGAAGGTGATTATTTACCCTTGTTGCTTTGGGAACTGTTTTCCTTTTCACGAAGTCGACACACGGCATGGTCTTCGAATGTTAGAGAGAGAAAAAGAGAGCTGAGGTACCTATTTATGACAATAAAACATGATATTACGCATTTTTGCCACTATGGCACTATTTGGGCAGAGTTTTCTATACTGGTAATTACCCACACTATGCTAATGTCATAAAGCTGAAAATTTTGTTGGATTTCTGTTTTTGAACACGATAACTCCATTGGCTAATCCGGTCCATTCCGAAAATTCTTTGACTAATAGGAAGCTACATTATTTCTGAATGGTACAGGAAGGTTTTATTATTAAAAAAATAAGGATCCGACAGAAATTAGGTACACGTGAAATGTAGGTAGAGTTTCCTACCATACCTACTGGTCAGTACTTGTCATCCGCATATTTTTTTTGAAAAGGATAATCATTATGTCATCTCCGAATAAAAGCATTCACAATCCCACCGCTGGTGTTTGGTCATAGACATCCTCCTCTCAATGCCCCTCCATCATGGTCCAATGCCGATGCCGGTCGTATTTAGGTCCTTGAATATTAAAACAAAAATATTACCTTGCAATTGAAACTACCAAAACTCACAGTTACAAAAACAAAGGATTATTGAAACCGAGCTCTCCCTTAATTAATTCAACAAGGCGAGATAAACTAAATACAGAGACTATTCGTTGTCGTCACCACAAAGAAGCGGAAGTGGTTTGTTATTTTTTTAAATTGCAGATTAGCTGGTAATATGCATATCTCTTTTACACTTGTCACCTAGGTACTACCTAGGTACTTAGGTAGGTACTTCAAATATTTTTGGCAGATCAAACCAGACTGACGATATCAGGTATGGACTGATGGAAATCCATGAATGAATATGGATTACAGTTATGCAAAACTAGCATTAATTTATTTACTGTGTAGAACTGAAATTGTAAATTCATAGACGAGAAAACTAACTAGGTACTTATTAGTATGCTGAAGGAAACTTGTTATGACGACTTTAACAAGCCAAAATCACCTATGCAGTTTTGAAATGTTTCAGAAGTAGGTACACACATTATAATAAGCAGTTTAAATTACGACTCACATGGAATAAACCCAGCTTAGCTATTCAAAATAAATTACCCTCATTCCGAAAACAACTGAATTATCCAGAGGAAAAAATATAAAAACAAGCGACTCTTTATTTCGGGTGCACGCTGGTCTAATCCAATTTTAAAATGTTGCCCAGACCATACATATTATAAAACGAGACTTTGTCCGGAGCTTAACGTTTAAATTAGTTTATCCCCCTAAAGCGGAACCGTGGCTAAGGGTTGCAAAATTTAAATTACAAATAAAAGCACTGAAAAATATCTACGAGTGGGTAGTGGCTCAATAACGATGTCTTTTAATTAAAGCGGAAGGGGTAATAAAACGACTTAATTCGGAATTATGGTTGAAATTATCGTGAAAGACACCCAAGAGTTTTGTGAATTTTGCAAGAGTTCGCGCCGAGAAAATGGTAACTTCGCTGAGGTGGCACGAGTGGCTATCCACTTATATTTTGTGAAGATTAGGCAGCTAACTGAGCGCATACAATATTTATTAACCACCAAATTCAGTACAATTTTAAATAGCCAGGGACTGTTTTCTACCCTTAGTTTTTAAACTGATTAAGAAGCAAAATCGTACTTTTAGTTACAGTATTTATTTAAATATTTACTTTCGTTATTTGGGTATTATTTATCTCATTGCCATCAGATTTTCCACAAGCCGATATACCTAACCGATTATAATAAAATTATGGCGTACAGTTTAGCTCCGGACCAGTGACACCGATTTAGCACGCTCCCGGTGCCGTCACGGTCGAAAGCCCGGCCCGCTCAACCGTGCCACATGTAGCATATTGAAATACGCCGCCCGACTGACCGTCCGTTCGTCACGTAGCAACTGCCTCGAGGAATCCCTTCAAAGTGATACCTATTTGACTTCCACGCTTCACTGGACATCTATCAATACCCATATTTAATATCTACATATTTCGAATATCCGATATCTTGTAGGAAAAGGTAGAAATGAAATACCAAAGGTTCTACGAAATGTATATTTTTTTGTAGTCACATTGAACTTTTTCTAAATAAATATCAATTCTCCGGAACTTGGAAAAATTGCTACTTACAAACACGAATGCTTAAATATAAAATAAATAGTACCATTATCAACTAACCCACCACCAATTCCCATCCCAAGTTGTTTCTCGAACGTAAGAAAACAATGAGTCACCAAACCTTAGTTAACCCTTTTCTATAAAATAAGTTAATTTTAAAATACCTATTAGTACCTACAGCGACATAAACATGACATTATGTACCTAAAAAGGCGCCTGATATTACAGTGAGTATCAGTAGAAAGCAAATTGTTATTGTTCGGGTTACGCTTATTGTCTTCGGTAATTGTAAACTAATCTATTAATTTTGCTAGCTTCCATAGCACCCTCTCGGGTTACTGGAACATTATAATATGTATCGTCGTAACTAGCATATCGATGACTGCTCGGCTTGAAATCCAGTTGTAAGTAATCCCCCTCCTCCTTCCTTAGTTGCCCTGTATCCTTACCACTGTATCTCGGGTCTTCATAGATAGTTATAGTCTGCTTTCTATGCGCAACAACAGGTGCATTTTTCGGGATTTCAGCTACTGGATTCGCTCGAGATTCATCATAACCGTAGCCGTAACCATGGTTGGGACCGTAACCGTAGCCACCCTCGTGACGGAAACCCCTATCATCATAATACCCAGGTCCACCGTAATCCTTTTCCCATCCTGGATCTCTCTGCCAGCCGGGATCTCTATCCCAACCCTGGGCCCTCTGCCAGCCTTGTTCTCTATCCCATCCTGGATCCTTTTGCCATCCGGGGCGATCCCAACCTTCTCCTCCTCTTTTGTCCTCCCATCTTTGCCAATCCCACCCAGGATCCCTATGATGATGCACCTCAGGAGCTCGATACTCATGATGATCATGAATGTGATCTCTGGCATGGTTATTATGTGTGTTACGATATTTATTGTGATTCAAATTGTCATCTAAGTAATACTTCTTGCCATAATCTTGATGACCGTGCTGCTTAACCCCGGTGTCACCGTATCTGTTGTAGCCGCCGCCGTTATAGTTGTCTCTTACGTACTCTTGACCGTTATTATGAGATCCATGATAACTCCTACCTCCCTGGTTGTCGTGCGAGTTCAGTCTGCTGTTGTACCCGGCCCGATCGCCCTCATCATTGAAATCATCGAAAAATGTGCTTTTATTAGACGATTCATCTTTATGGTATGAGTTTTGGAATCCTTGCTTATGATGTCCTTTCTTGTGGCCTCTCTTAAAACCGGTTGCTTCACTGTCTTCAGCTTTGTCTTGTTTGCTGTTGTAACCTTTGTAAGCATCGCTATCTGAAGCCGATTTAGTATCGTGCTCCTTTTTTAAATATTTTGCTTCATCATTAGCTTTAGAATATTGATTCTTGTGGTTGTCGTTAAGTTGACTTTCTTCTTGGTGAATTTTTTCACCTTTCTGTTTATTATGCTTGATTGACTCTGTTCCTTCATCATGAGCGATGTCCTTTAAATGTTCTTCCAAAGCGTCTTTAATTGCCGATCCATTGACAGTGGAAACTAATAGTAGCACACAAACTAACCAACTAAACCAATATTTGTACCGGGGCACCATTTCATCTCACGCTTAAGTTAGATGTTGTCAGTAAAACGGTATAACTTATAATAGGCGGGATTTGAATGGCATAAAGAGTTTTATATCGTTGAAAATCGTGTTGGAGTTCACGGCGGATCAGGGCACAATGACAGGAACCACAGAAGTTGTTGTGGGAACAATGAGCCGAACTACTGGCTGGCGCGTCCATGACATGACATTATGGAACTAGAAGCACGCGGACGTTCTGTAGGACAAGCCGATCGAGGTCAATGGAGTCCAAACGGGACGTTGAATGAAGGTCATTGAAACATCGTACTTTTACGATTTACGTTATGAGGTAGATAGACGGTAAAACAGTACCTAGGTAAATAAATGTTTTCGACGACATGGTTGGCGCAGTGGCTAAGCAATTGGCTGCTGAACAGCGTGTCGTAAATTCAAAGACCACTATAGTATTGCGTGGGTTCGATTCCCACACGAAACAAATATTTGTATGGCCTTTAGATAGTTGTTCCCGGTTTGGCTATTTGTGAGTTTATTGTTCGTCAGCGCACCCACGACACAGGAGAAATTCCTAGTGTTCGCAACGTAAAAAAAGACGTAGGTAATAGCAGTAGCAGAGTCCACCCAGCTTGAGGGTCTGCCACACTAGCTAGCGGATTCAAGGACTTGTCTACTTGTCTTGGCCCGTCTTTTGTTTAGTTTAGCTTTTAGGTAACAGCATGGTACCTACGTTACATGAAAAATTGTCTTTTATGTTGGTTTATGCGCGTCACACTTAGACCTAAACAACCAATAATTATTCTATAATTCTTCTTCCTTTTAAAATAACGGCTTGCGTTTATAAGCATCCAAATTCTATAATATTATTGTGGTAAATAAAAAAAAACTACATTTTTATTAATATCCAATTTATTTAAAAACCAATATTTTAGTTCACACACATATACAAAAAAAAAACCTATAGTGGATTAATGCGTAGTTTTTATAACTTAGGATTTTGTAAATCTACAATAAATTACTACAGCAGGAAGTTGTATTTAATACACATACACAGCTAAAAGCTAATTATAAAATAACATATTTAAATAAATAGTTAATACCATCAGAATTTAGAAAATTACGAAATACTTTTTTAGTAAACGTAAAATTCTGTAATCTGCTACTAAGCCTATTCGAAGGCAGATACGATAGAAAAATGAAAATCAAACATTTTTCTTTAAACTACAATCTATAAACATTATACATTTGTACAGACAAACGTATTCTATTACAGATGTGTATTTGTAGTTTCTTGTTTACATAATAGTCAAATATACCAGAAAGTATTATGACAAGCTTTGTTTATTTTCGAGATGATTTATCGTAATTATGACGAAGAAGTAGGTACATAACTTAAATGCTTTAACGTAACATGGACAAAAATAATTAAATAGCCAATAAGCAAGTGCATACATCGGCTTTGAACTTTCGAACTAAAAGTCTGAAAACTACCTTTAAACAATAATGAAAAGAGAAAAAACTTAAAAATAGCGAATCAAAAATAGGATAAAATGCAATAAATCTGGAGAAAACATAAACATTACATTATATTTCAGATTACCCACTGGGATCCGATCTGCTTAATTTAAATTTTGAAATGAGAACAACTGTTCATTATTTAAAACTTATCACGAGGCAGGTCACTTGTCTTTATCAATAAAAATACAAAACTGGGACATGTATCAAGGATTCTACACACAATGCTGGGGGCACGGTCCAGCATTTTGTTGCGTAGATATAAAAAGTAGTCAATACTGTTTTGTTTCTCAGAATCTCATGCCACACCGACGCCTTATTATTGCGCCAAGATGAACTGAGTCCGTGCCGCCGCACAGTGTATATAAAAACCTTTAGAAATCAATTGAACTGTTAAATGTGACGTCATAAAGACTACGCCGAGCCATTAATTTTATTGACACCTAACTCTGCAATTCTAGTCTTAAGTTCTTCTACGAGGTTGTCTCGAGGCACTTCGTCTTCTTGTCTCGTAATAATGTTCCTCACTTTCACCACCCCACGTTTGAGTTCAGACTCGCCAAGTACCACAGCAAGGGGAATGCCGTTCTCTTCGCAGTGCTGCAGTTGATTCAGCATTTTAGGATTCTTCTTGTAGGATTGCTCGGTCTGAAAAATATACGAACAGGTTTTAGAGTTAGCAGAAATTTACCGTTCCTAGCTGTATACTCAACAGTTCCAGAGGAGAATGCTGTGGGGAAAATGGGAACACACGAATATAGGATGATATATAGATTGCTCTTTTTTCTAAGAAATTCTTGAATAGTCCCATATTGTGTGCCTGGTTAGTAAGTGATGAAGCCTAATACCATAGAGTTAAAACATACAGATGACAGTATTAGGTTATACTATAGGGACTTCGTATAATCACCTTAATATCAGCATTCCACAACTCGGCGCATATCTTCATGCGCTCTTCGAGGAAGTTCTTTTGCGCAGACGCAACGTACACGTCGACCTCATTGGTCCGTACGCTTATGTCACCTGCGGCTAACTTTGCTTCAAGAACGGAGAATATGCGCTCGACGCCGATACTGACACCTACGCATGGTACCTGGAATAGCAGAAATTATATACACTTTAAAAGGGAAATATTATGTTGCTTTACTATATTACTGCCTCGTTGGTCTACTGGTCGCAAAGCGCGACTGTTGAGCAAGAGGTCTTGGGATCGATTCCCAGGTCGGGCAGTGTTATTTGGTTCTCAGTAGAAGCCTCGGAGTCTAGATTTGTGCCCGGTTGATGGCAATAGGCTCGCCCCCCCCATTACATGGGACTTAAACATACCTGGCGAAATGTGGGTGTACTACTGGATATACCTCTACTACTATATTATTAGTAGGTACCTATTTATAATTACTAGTACTTTATAAAGTACCACTACGATCAATCCATTCTAACATCGTGAAATATTATAAAATATGTAACGATAGCATATGGTTTTCGAACCGTAAGCATAGTTTCGAGACGCTGCCCACTTTCGGGGTTGAGTTACACAGATTGAACGTCGAAGCGACAATTTGGCTCAATATACAGCATACATAAGTACTGGCGCCACTGTTATAAACTTGTTACGCATAGACCGACAAAATCCATCATAAAATTAATTCTTGTGCATAAATTTTCAACGCTTGAATGAACTTTACTATTAAATTATTCACAAAAACAATATTTGGTTTGCTAATAATTTTAGTGATTGACAACGCACACAACACTGCTGTACGGATTAATTAATATCTGTTTGACGATAGGTGATAAAATAACATTGATATAATTATGATTACTGTGACAAAATTTTGCCCGCGATTTCGTCCGCGTAATTTTTTAATAACAAAATATAGCTCATATTTATAACATACCAAGGAATAACGGAGTTTCCTATTAACGAAAGACAGAATCGGATACTTTCGAAGATTAGCGCGTTCAAACAAAAAAAAAACAAACAATCTCTTCAGCGTTTAAATTTTTCTAGCTAAACTTGGCCTCGTTTCGATGTGACTCAGTCTGATAAAAAACAAGTATATAAAAACACTCCTCTGTTAAAATGCAATGTTGTGTAAAAATTTCAAGTCAATCTATCGGCTACTTTCCGATTTTCGCGGACACAAATGGAAAACGATTTCTTATCTAAAAAAAAGAGATTTATTTATCTCTTTTTTTTAGATAAAAAGTCGGCTTCCATTTGTGTAAATTCCATAAGTATAAATGTACAACATTGCGCCTGTATTTCCCGTAGGGTCAAGTACAGATTAACCACCTCACACCCACACCCAAATTTTAGAACCCACAACCTTATATTCAGCAGTCATTCAAACGAGCACTTGTTTTTAGGAACGTTTAAAAGATAATCTATAATATAAAAATGAGTCGCTGAATGTGTTGGTAAGCGCAAAACTCGAGAACGGTTGGACCAATTTCCCTAATTCTTTTTTTAAAATATTCCTTGAACTACGAGGATGGTTCTTACGGAGAGAAAAATACTAAAAAAAAAAAAAAAAACATCACAAGAAAATGGTTACCGCCCAACGTAGTGGGCACGGGTCAGCTAGTTTTATATACATGTTCTACTTAACGAGCTGCGCCCGCATTTATATAGCACTAAACGTTGTCGCGCCTGAATAGCTTTGCAATCAAATATAATTACGCTTTTTGCGCATGTTACTACATTTATTGCTAAGAGTAAGTGAAATATCACAGGACAACATTCGATTTAGAGTAAATATGAACGTGCCAGACCAAAAACAGTTATATTCCTTTAGAATATGTTTTTTTTTTCGTTGGAATCAAATCTCTATGGTCATTCTACGCTGTTTAGCGTGTTTGAAAGATAGTTTTCAATATATTTCACTGTCAAAAGAAGAGTTTAATAAGAAACGCAAAGTAAAAGTTTCTCTGAGTGAAAATCAATTTATTTTATTACATCACTTTAAAACCTTTTTATGAAAAAAGTATGAAGAAATGAGTTTTTTAACTTATGTAACTAGTTGGAGAAAAAGTGTATAAATCTGGTCACAGAGTAAAAAATAAGAGAACAACGTTTTGTAAATTCCTTTTTTTTTTTTGGCAGTTTTATGTTTAGCCCAAAAATATAGAGACGCTGAATGATGTTCTATAAGTGCCATAAAATAATTAATGGCTTTTTATATCCATTTTTGGTAGTATGTATAAATGTACAGTCACGAACAAAAACAAGTATACACTTAGCAACATTACGAAGCTATTTTCTTCGAATATATTGATTGAAATTTCATGTTTTTAGGAATATAGTATTTTGAATTCAATACTACTATGAAATAGTTCTTATATCAAAGTGGATTTTGCAGTGTATACTTGTTTTTGCTCGTGACTGTATATAGTGTTTTAGTATTATTGTAGTAACAATGGATCTATATTCATAAATAACAAACCACTATAACAGTAACATGTACATTACCTGTTTATTTTTTGAGTCGAACATGCCAACAAGATTATCGTATCTACCGCCGCCCGCGATCGATCCAACAGTTTGGTCTTCATTGCCGATTTTAATTGGCTCTGAAAGGAAACGCACACTTTGCTCTCAATCAACAATCATTGTAATTGGCTATGAGTAGAATAAATCAATTACGTACAAGCATTTAGTAATTAAAATGATTACCTGACTAAAATAATGAGACATAAACAAGAGCTAATTTCTAAAACAAAGGTGATTACCAAACACACTATACTTGCTAGATACCTTATGTAACTAGACTGATGGATAGATATTAGAATTGACTACATAATATATACTCTGTCAGAATATATAATGTAGTCAATTCAACAAAGCGCAAGTTATATAAAAGTGATATAAGCACCTAGTAGATAGAAGCATCAATGAAAATGCATGCATGATGAAAGATGAAAACCAATATTATGTATGTAACAGCTGATTCATTCAAAAACTATGAGGTGATAACATAATTCAGTTGCCAACATTAATACTTTTATCTTTGTTACTATTTTGCCTTTCAGTTAGTAGTATGTCAGAATTAGTAAATAAGGCATCACCACATCAGAATACAAACAAAAAATTCTACTCACGTGTCAACACAGCCTCATAAATAACTCCAGTATAATAATCCAAGCCTCTCGCAAGACTTAGGTCAAACAGTATCTTATTTTGAATACCAAAGAGTCCACAGAAATCCAATAGAAGTTTGATTCCTTGCAAGCCTTCGATGGCTGCTTTAGTTTTGGATAGTTTCTCGTCTTTGAGCAGTTTGTCGGCTAGTTCTATGCCACCGTTTAGTCGAACGTACTCGCCGATCCGGTCTGCGGCGTCAGGTGATATTCCTTTCTCATTTATCATTTCTGTGCGCACTTCCTCCCATGGCGACTGAAGGATGATAAAATGATATATTTATTAATATGTAAGCTTGTTGAAAATGTATATTTAATTCACGTTTCCTGTGGGATGATAATAAATTAACTTTGACGCCGACGATATCGCGGGAGGAAGCTAGTTTTAAATAAATATTAGACATTTTCGGGGATATTTATATATTATGGAACTTCTTATTTTACGAACCATATTTGATCACAAGGTTCATTTTAATACGAAGGTAAAATTTAATCATTTTCATGACCTTAAAGTCAAAGTCAATGCAAATCATCAAATTATTTCAATAAGGCCATTAAAAGGTCGTCATTGAACGTCATATTATACAAGAAAAAAAAAGAATTAAATATAATTGCTTCTTCCAAAAGGTAGAGAAGAACGGCCAAGAAGCTCCATACATACTCTTTTAAAATCAAGATCAATATTTGCATACAGGATCATCCAGAATTACATGTGAACGCATTGTACCTTACATAAAAACAACTATATTATAATACGTAAAAAGTATTACCACAATGGCTTACCTTGTCTAGCTTATCAATAGTAGAACAAGCAGATCTGAACTTGTCAGCCGAAACGCCGCAAGCTTCGAACATGCCGTCTAAAAGCCGCCGGTGGTTGACCTTTAACACGTATGTGCCGATTTCGAGGGCGTCCAGTATCTCAGTGACTACCTTTAAGCATTCTGCGTCTGGTACCATGGGGTCATATTGCCCTGCTATGTCGAAATCCTAAAATTCCATTATGAATATTAGATATTTGAAGTTTTAGTATGTATGTTTTAGTTTTAGGATTTATTGAGGTCTACTTTATAAAATAATTAACTGCAGAATTAATAAATACCGCCATAATAAAATGTCGTTTTTATTAATTCATGGGTTTCTAAATTCCGATAGAATTACTAAATTGTTATATTGCTCCAACATATTTTAGTATCAACTTCCTCATGCTCTCAATGACGTTTTATTATTAATTGTTATAATTAAAACTTACGCATTGATAGAACTCCCGGTATCTCCCCCTCGTCATCGCAGGGTTATCGCGGCGGTACACTTTAGCGATGTGGTATCGCTTCAAGGTGTTTATTTTATTCATGGCTAAGTACCGCGCCAGTGGAACAGTCAGGTCATACCTCAGAGACAGAATCTCGCCTCCTTGGTCTTTTAAGTCATAGATAAGTTTAGAGTCCTCTCCATATTTGCCAGTTAATACATCCTTGAACAGAAAAAAACAGATAAAAAGATTGATTTTATAAAAAACTGACCTTCGTAATCACAATTACAAAACAAATTGCATTCGAAATAATAAAATAGACCATAAAATGAATATTGTAGAATGTAGTATGTATAATTATATATACCTAAGCTATGATAAGCAACTCGCTAATGAGAATGTGTCTGTAAACAATCAAACCAATCATTGTTTTGTTTCAATGTCATCAAATAACTAGGTCAATTCAAAACTGTTGACTAGTTATTGTTATTATTTTTTTACTTAAAACATATAGAATAATGATTCAAGTTTTTAAAAAATGAAGTAACAAATCTTACCTTTAATTCAAAGACCGGTGTGTCAATGCACTCAGCTCCATGTCTTTTGAACACTGCAATAATCTTGTCTAGAACACCATTCCTTATGCTCATCTGCTGTGGGTTGTAATCTCTTGTACCTTTTGCAGTTTTGAGGGTGAACTTTTGTGGGGCAACCTCCTCGGGCACCAGCTGTGCTTTTAATGACAATAACTTTGCTACTTCTTCTTTAATCTAGAATGGTAAAGAAATATTATGTATATTAGAGTATATAGTATTCATGCCCAAGCCAGGAAAAAGGTGCAATATTTTACATTTCAATAAAGATATTTTATAGATAAAACCTTAAAACCATTGTCATTTTAAATAGAATATGTCTATTGGTATTTATAAAGACTAAGAATAAGATAAATGCATCCATTATTATAAACATTCATTTGCATTCACAGTTTTGCTACAACAATTATAATTGGTACCAATGAGAAATAGACTCAATTATAATAAAACAATAAGGAGCTAATTGTTTGAACAAAATAAGAAAGCATTAAGTAGGCCACCAATACCTTGCAATGAGATGATGTTGCAATGCTTTTTGTGAAATTAGTGCTGAGCACTGAGTTGCGTAATCGCATCACAGTTGCATAGTTCTTTAAAAACCTCAACACTTTGTACGACATGCTTCAATAGTTTATCTCTCCACAATTTCAAACAATATGATATCTCGTCACCACAGCATTACTTTGTTATGACCGGAAAAAGAAAACAATTTTGTGTCATACATGATGAATAATTTTGAAGAGTTTTCAGGAGGAAAATATTAACAAATCTAAATTTATAAAAGAGGTTGTGGTGACGAAACATTCATATGTGGAGATTCAACAACATTCTACTCAAGGAGGGGTGTACCGCAAGCCAATATAATCATACAATCATGCCCAGCTAATGTACAATGCATTAAAATCTACAACAGTATGAGAACTCATCAACACACCTGCTGATCAAGTGGTGTGATGCCATCTTGCACTTTTTGTATTACTTTGGGAGGATTCAATTTAGGTAACAATGATACTTCAGAGTCACTGAAACTCCGCATATGGTACCACCACCTCTTGATGTATTTGTATTTTTGAAAATCTATATTCTTTCCTAAGTCATTCTTCAATTCTATATCACAATAACTGGGACTATATCCGCAAACATAACTGTACTGACATAAGTGTTTATCAATTTCTGGTAAATCGTATGGTAAATGATTATTCTTCTTAGCCTACAATTCAAATAAATTCACTTTAATTGACAGAATGATGCAATTTTGAAGCAATTCATCAATGTGGTATGAGCATAGGTTAATTTATACTGTATAGCTTACCTTTTCACTTGATTCCTTCGCAGCTTTCAATGTCCTAACAAGATCACCTTGTTCCTTAATTTTTAAAAGTATAGATTCCTGAATGTCTGCCATTGTTTAAACTTGAACTTAAATTTATTCAAAAAGGTCTATCCACTCAAGGCTTTGAAGTAAAAGTGCTTCGTGCTTAGAAATAATTACAGGCTCTCAACTCTTAGTTTCATGCCTTTCATTTTACAATCAGCAAATAGCAAGCAAGCAATTTTGCACACTGCCAATTGGAGGTTATACGACTTGACAGACAGTAAGTAGCATAATGCTAAAAGCATGCACAGTACTGCGTCTCCGTTGCACACGCGTTAATTCACTATTTCATCACTGTTATTGCATCCATCAAGGATTATTTTTATGACTCTAATTATGAATTTTACTCTCTGGAACACAATCACGGAAATGTGCGAAACGTCAACGCTGTCACGCTGTGCGTCAACGTGATACTTGCCTGCCTGCAGTCGTAACTTGACAGTGACATAAGTAGAGATAGGCCAAAAATTAATAATTACGAACTCATTTAGTAGACCATCGTTGTATTCCAAAGTATCTACAACGTGGCGCTACCATGGTGACATTAATTTAACACACGTATAGGGTTACGCATTTTTGTTTTATATAAAAAAGAAAAAACCATAAAACGTTATTAATTATTGAGTTATTTCAAATTTTAGAAAATAGCATCTTGGAGCAACCTGTATTTAAAGAACTCTAGCCCAGCGGTCATTTGCCGGGGTCACGGATACTAGCATCGTATCAATGAAATTAAAACGAATAAGCAATACTAAAAAAATGAAACAAATGCAAAGAGTAGGCTAATTGAAGGAAAGAGAGATCCCTTTGTCGGCGAGTATCGTAGGCGACGCAGGCGTCGGGTGTCGTCGTCCCTTCCCCCCGCAACCCGCGGATCCTTTTTATTTTTTAGTGCTCGTCGGACCCATGCCCTTGACACACTTATTGATGTGAATACTCGTGCGCATAATATCGTCGTATTTATTTTTGTGAATGTTTTCGCGAAAAAGACGGTTGCTTATTTTATTTATTTATTTTAATGTAATTAGGATAATTGTAAGATCATGGTACTGCGATAAAGACGCTTTGCTTTGTTTTCGTTAGTTTTCTTTCTTATTACGATAGGTACTTACATCTTTGGCAATAAGGACGTTTTTATTTGTGTTATTAGTGCTAGTGTAAACCTGTGATTGTGATGGCAAATACTCATCCTAACTACACGGCAGCTTCACTGTAGAAGCTCTTTAGCGCATCCGCGAAAACCAGTCAGTGGATCCTAGGTCTCAACGCCCATATCAACCGCCTACACGTTAAGACCCAATCCAATAAAATTAAAATGTGCTACATTATTTTCAAAATCAGCCCAAAACTAGCCTTCGTCAGAATGAGGGAAATGGCTGTAAGGGACAATTTATTTTCAAAAGTGCGGGAGAACATGAAGCGCCCTTTAGCCCTTTGTAGGTATCCGCCAACAAGGTGGTCTCGTTGAAAATTTAAAACACTTAAAGACTATTAACTAAAAGTGAATTTGATTAGTGATGATGGTGATAATAACTAACAGTAATAAGAGAAGGTGATATGTGATTAACTACGCTCGGTTTCTTTGTTAATATTATGTCATCAAATTACAATCGGACCGATCTCAAGTACCAGGCGCAAGCGAGGTTGCCAGCGCGCAAAGCGAGACGTTGCCGCTTCGAGTAAACGTAATTCAACCAGGTGATAGTATTCTAATTTCATGAATGAATTTTTGTACAGAGTGATCCCAATTTTGGTTACTTTTTTATTATTTAGTTTGTTCGAAAAATTTTTTTTTTCAATTTACGTATTTCTGTAACCTTTCTTAATGAATATGATTTATGGACACTAGCCCTATTGGTGTGTTAAATTAATGTCACCATGGTAGCGCCACGCTGTATTTTACTTTAACAATTTATTGAGGTTAACAATGTATTTAAAAAAAAAATTCATTTTATTTCTTTTTGCGGTGCGACAAGGAAAAACAGATATTGAATGTCAGCGTGAATGCAGTATTGGGAATGACATTTGACAATGACAACATCTGACAGGGCTGTCAAAGTCAAGTTATTAATCATCGTCGAAAATAAAATAAAACAAATAATTATAGATTTTATTAAAAGTATCTATAAATGAAATTGTACGATGGATAGATTTGAATATATTGAAGCTCGCCTATTCGATGGCGAAAATTACCTCAAACGTGATAAAAGTGTGAAGATATACGATGGTGATGATAAGGTTGTTATGTTTGATGTTTTGGGGCTCGTTACTAAAATATTATTCTGATTGTTTTTACTGTACTTTTTGTTCTGGTAGATACCTTTTTCTGCTGCCAGTCTGAGACTAACAATGTAGTCAAACTAAATTTTTTTTTTTTTTTTTTTCCTTATTATTAAGAACAGATTTCTTAATAAATGATTACAATCTAGCCTAAAAGACTAATAAGCAATTTAACTCTAACTTATTATTATACGGTAAAGATTTTGTTAAAACTAAGAATAGCGTCCTTTAGCACTTTCATACAAGTCCATAGCACTTTCTTAGAGTCTGGTATTGATAAAAACACTTTGTTCATGTGTTATATGCATAGCACAGCAATGATCACTATTATACACTAACTTTAAACACTACACTAACTCAAAAGGTTTTGTTCTCTTTAGTCTACGCATCTACGGTCCGTGTTGTCTAACAGCTGGATTGCCTCAACATTCACATGTCGGTGAAGTCTGTGTTCGTGGGCTTCAGCAAATTTTTGAATGATGGTGGTGACGAGTTCTATTTTAAGGTCACGGTGGAGGTCGACATATAAAAAAAACTAAATATAAAAAAATATATTAAACATACAAAATGTAGAATCAAGTTAAGCCAGTCCTAAGTATTTTCATATAATTCGAATTTTATTTTTGAATTGGACAGGCTCAAGTTTCATCGCTATCTCACCTGAGGTTTAAATTATGATGTTTTGCCTATTACTATATTTGACCTATCATAATATTATGTTTCAGACTCAGTTCACTGATGGAGAAGTAGTGTTAACCACTCACAGAATCTTATGGGGCAAGCCAGGTGATATACCCAAGGGACTTGTATGCCTCTCACTACATTTATATTATGTTTTCTGTATAGAAGAAGAGAGTGGTGGAGTATTTGGTCTTGGCGGGCCTAAAAGAATTTTATTACATTTAGGGCCAGCTTTACCAGGTAAACTTTTCAATACTTTTCTATTGTAGTTTATGGCTTATCAGCCTAGCTAAGTATTTCCTCAAAATCCCTAAGGACTTTCTTGCCCATTCTTCTCTAAACAAAACTTTATTTTGAAAAGGATAACTAAAATATTTTTTTTTTCTTGTAAATTACATTTAAATGTTTCATAATGGTGTAAACTGAATAAATGATTTGACTTATATTTGGTTTTCTTCTATGAATGGTGCTACATAAAAATCTGAATAATTTAGATGGATTCTTCTAATTACCTTCATACATATTTTATGCAAAATGATAATTAAGAATTTTTTATTAAAAAAAAAATACTTTCCTTAACTATTTCAGGTAAAAGGCCAGGACCTGCAGTTGCCAGTCCATACCATTTTGTGAAATTTTCTTTTAAAGATGGAATTGATCAAGTTTTCTATAGGGCCCTTACTGATGCTGTTACTGCCAAAGCATGGGAAAGAGGAACTCCAATTGCTTCACCGATAAGTGCAAGTAGCCCAAATGCTTCACCTAAACCCTCAGTTACTCCCGTCAATTCCAAAATGCGTTCTGGAATAGTTGGTATAGAAAGAAGCATAGAAGAACAACATAGAGCAACCGATCAAAGCATTACTGTAGCGTTTCAAGATTTAAGAAAATTAATGGAAAAAGCTAAGGATATGGTTGCCATTTCGAAAAACATTTCCAATAAAATCAGGGTATGTAAGGGTACAAAATCTTTCTTGTAATTATTTGAATACATCCATTTTATTTATTCTAAATCACTTTAAACTCTTGCAGGATAAACAAGGTGATATCTCTGAAGATGACACAGTAAGATTCAAAGCATACCTCATGAGTTTGGGTATTGATGATCCAGTAACAAGAGATGCATTTAGATCTGACTCAGATTATTATTTAGGTCTTGCACAACAGATTTCTGATATGATGATTGCGGTACTCATGGTAAGTTTGTATGTACCATGTACCCATAAATATAGTACCTAATGTCATCATGATACAAAAAAGCCTTTTCTTTGATATAAAAGTAGTTCTCATTCTCAAGAGAACTTTACCCTACCTTTTTTCTACTACATAATAATAAAAATATGATCTGCTTACAGGATTGTGGAGGAATTATGTCATTAGCTGATGTGTGGTGCAGAGTAAATAGAGCCAGAGGTTTAGAGCTAATATCCCCTGAAGATCTCCTGAATGCTTGCAAGTAAGTGTTTGTCATCTTTGATGCTATTCCTCTGGGTAGAAAAAAGGGTTATTTCGGATGTCTATTGAGTAAGGCCTCTTAACAAGCTCTCACGGTGACCCATACAACACTGACGACCGCGCCTACACACGGCGAATTGACCGTTTTTTTTTACGTCGAAAAAACGTGTGTGGACAAGAGGCCTAAAGACCCGACATGGTTCTAATGGAGTGTAGGAACATTTGTTATGTTGACTGGATTATTCCGGCATTGCCTCTCTATCTGCTCCATTTTGCCTTCATTAATTCATTGGAAATTATTTAGTGTTTGAAATATAGTAATATTTTTTCCTTACAGATTGCTGCAGACAATTGGAGCTCCAATGTGTCTTAGAAAGTTTCCAAGTGGTGCATGTGTACTCCAACTAAATAGTCACAGAGATGAAGAAGTAGCTAAGACTACTTGTGAATTGGTAATGTGCATTATTATATTATTAAAAAAATATTTTTTAAAATTCCTGAAAGTGGTTTACTTTTGTTTTTATTTAAATATTGTTTACTGAAACAGCCTCCATAGACTCCATACCCAAACATGGTTCCTTTGTTGATTATCTAGAACCAGTGTGTAAATATTAATATTTGTTTGTCATTCCAGCTTGAAGAAAATGGTCATCTAACCCCTGTGAAATTGTCACAAATTGCAAACGTGTCCGTCCTGCTAGCACGCGAGCGCCTATTCACGACTGAACGCCTTGGAATGGCGTGCCGAGACGAATCCATCGAAGGCCTGGCGTTTTATCCAAACCTCTTTTTAAGAGAAGCTTAGTTAACACTACTATTAATGCTGTTAAAAATATGTTAAGAGTTTATTACAATTATTTGCAATATTGGGGTGTTTTATTCTTGAGAAAAATAATAGAACAGGTTTCAAGCACATACAGGTTTTATTAAAATTTAAAAGCATGGCTTTAACTTCACAAAAGCTAGCTTTATGATGAAAGTGACAATCTACATAAGTCCATATATAAACCATACCTTATTTAATCCATCTGTAAATCTTCTCTCAAAATATTCTTAATCTTACATCAAAGATTATACATACTTATTTTCATGTTCTATATATTACTTTCTAGCACAAGATATGATCAAAACATTTTTTTTTAAATATATATTAGACATAAAAATAGAAAGTAGAAGTGAACCACAATTGGAAATATACTATAAGTGACAAACCTTACATCAACAATTTCCCATAAATACAAAAATAATCTTAATCTATGACAATTTTAAAAAGCATGCTTGCTTTGAGTGATCAAAGACATATTCAACACTAAAGCAATTATAATTCATATAATTGCGATAATTAGTTACATATAAACACACTATTGGCCTTATGTATTTAAGTTTAGTAAGTACTAAATGAAGCAGTATGATGTACTTATGCTCTTTAATACTTAGTACTTACACCTAATAGCAAATCTCTACAACACAAATTTTAATACTGTATTTTCAACAGACTAGTCTAAAGCCAAACTTCAGCATGAAACCAAAATGTGCCAGAAAAGAAAAAAAAAATCTAATTCTACGATTTATTTGTGTTATCTTCGGAATGTGTCAAAGACAGTATTTAATACTCAATTGCACTCTTGAAATCCTTTGGTAATTGATTTTGCATACCACAACGTTCCCAAGCCTTAAAGTCATCCAGAGAACGAATATTTTCCACAAAGCATTCAACACCTCTCACAAACGGCAGTAACATTTCATCATTTATTGTTTCTGAAAGACGATGCAGGAACGCTATATTCTTAGCGAGGCTATCCTTGATCTTTGCAGCTAATGGACGTTCAGTGCACTCCAGTACCCCAAGCTGTAATATTAAAAAATATTATTTAGACTGTTAATGTCACGTTGCCTACTAGTAGATTTTTGATAAAGTTGGAACTACTATGTTTATTGATATATCCTTTCTATTCTTTTAAATACTGTTAAAATACAGTTTTTACAAATCTTATGCTACATCAAAACATTAGCACACATAATTCTTACTTTGTCATCAACCACGGAGTGTTGTAATCCAAGATAAAGGTTTAAACATTCTGCCAAACTCTTCACTTTATCTGGCAGGCGACCAGTTTTGTTCCTAGTGATTAGTAAATCACCAACCTAAAATAACAATGTTCCAAATAAGATCACAATTATTTATACATCTGTTCATTTTGTTAGAAAAAGGTGATAATAATACCTGAGTGTCAAATACTGAATTCAACTTCACATTGTGCTTATGATACAAACAGTCTGATATATTCCTTGAATCATGAATTATCTTCTTAGGTGACTCACTTTGCAAGAGTTTCTTTAACCCAGCATCAAATGCATGATACTCCATAACTTTTATGTCAAAAATGTAAATCTGTTGAGGTGTAGACAAGACCAAGAATGGCATTTTAACTTTCCGCCCCATGCTGGCACCATCAGTACTCAAACCAATATAAACATACTGGTTCAAGTCTTCCACTGCTTCATGGAAAATCTTGTCGACTTGGTTAATGTAAATGTACTTTTTAGATGTATTTATGATTTCTTCACATTCTTTTTCAGATATTTTTAAATGCTTTTGTTCATTTGGCTCTTTAAGTTTTACAATGTCCCTTATATCAGAGTCGTAATAGTGAAGAATGCCATCACTGAGATCTCCTTTGGGTGAATCCTTGACATTGTAAAGAGAAATTTTAGACTTATCATTAGTCATTCCATAAAACCGGCCTTCGTATATTTCACTGTTCTTAGTATGAACTTGTAATAGTTCTCCTTTCTTGAATAAGTTGTCCATTTTGTGATGAGGGATATTAAAAAAAACAGTCGGTAGGTAGAACTAAAAGATTCTAGTCCTTTTTGACGGGTTTTTCCGTTTTTTCTGTGTCAGTATACGCTTTGAAGATGTAAAGTCCTAGTGTAAGATGTAACACGACTACCGCAACTACAGCGGAATACACACTGCTTGTAATGGGTTCGAGTCGCAAAATTCCATCGAATAACACACTCTTTGTAGTAAAAAATGATAGTACAGGTACCACAATAATGATCAGGCAGTATTTTATCACCGTCTGAAACACTTGGAAATCAGGTAGTTCCTGAAAGTAAATTGACAGTGTCATTAATAATAATCACAGGAAAAAGCCTATTGATGAGTAAGAGTATCAATCAATAATTTATTGACTTACATTTGCACGTCCTTCAATCATCATAAAATAAAAGAAATTAATAAATTAAAAATGAAAGAAATAACCAATACCGCCAGTCACAAGCTGCATCGGTCACAAGAATGAATGAATGGTTAGAATGAAAGAAATAATTGATTATTATCCAACTACAGATAACAAATTGTGTTGTGTGGTGAACGAATAAGAAACTGGTTCTTTGTTGTGTTTGTGTATTTGGAATGCAACAAAACCTAGTTTCAACTAATTTGGCCGGCCTAAGGGCCACCATGCTCACGAAAATGCAATCTCCTCATTTCTGACAGACAGACATTTCTCAGACAGACTCCGAATAAGCCCTTTCCATTGCTTTCAGCGGGTCAACTTCGAGCGACTACTGAAAAATTCTTATTGGAAAACTCGATAATTAACACTTGGACCGACCAGGGGAATCGAACCCTACGCTCCGCAGTCGCATTCTCGACAACGAGACCAGCATAACAGTCAACCACGAAATGTATAAAATGTTTGTATAGGTCCATAGAGATTACCAAGAGAACTGCCTCAAACAATAAACTTTCTCATTACAATAAGACCTTGACAGATATTATCAGCCTGCTATGAATTGAAGCGAGCGTCACTATTATGCGGTCGTTCTTGCCGTTCTCTTAGAATAGCGTTCAGCTTTCGTGGCGCTCCACCACCGCCGTCATTTAGTTCCAATGACGAACTTAAATTAACTTAACCTAAGTATTTACACAAGTAACAAACTCAAGAAATTGGCAGTCTATATATTTTGGGTTTTAAACATTCAGATAAAATATTTATCATGAATAATTAATATCACATGGAATTTATCTGTGATGTTTCACACTTTCGCTGCTTCACGGTACTTGCACATGAAAGAATGACAAAATATTATAGCGGGGACATAATGATTTTAATAAGCTCTAAACTATATAAGTATTTGTGCATCGGTTACAATAGTGTCACATAGGTTTTGGTCGTTCCATAATATCTAATGTTGTTTGCTCTCAAAGTACAAAGTTCAATCAATCATTTATAAACAATGTTCAGAATACATTCTGGTATTCTGTTAATGTGTTTTGTAAGTACATTTACGCCATCAATAATTATCTGACAAATATTAATTTTATTGTAATGTTATCAGTTTTATGACTTACATTCGTCCCACAGATCGGGTCAGATAGCACTTTAATTAATTTAAATGAAGTCCAAAAAAATATTTTACAGTGGAAGAACCAGAATTTGCTCAATCTTAGCGAGGTTAGAGTCCATGATTCTAGAAAACATTATTAATAATTTTAAGCTCTACTTAAACAAAAGTTAAGAGTTTTCTGTGTTTTAATAGATTGGAGTAACATCCAACGGTGGTTTTGACTTTAGTGAAGTAAAAAACAAAATTTTGCAATGGAAAACCCAAAAGCTCGCCGCTCTATGTCCATCAAACGGGTAAGTACATAATTTTCTATAAGAAGACGTATTAAGTATAATTATCACAATGATTTTAAATTACTAGTTAATCTGATTACAGCCAACAGTTGCAAAATTTATTAAATATCGTATGCAGTACGGCGCAACCAACCAATGTCACCCTTAGGGACGCTTGCATTGCATGCTTTTCTCAAGTAACATCGATGACTGAGGTGTGTATTATTTAACTTTTAACCATTACACCTACCAGTTGTAGTCTGGAAAAGTCATTATTTCAATTAATAATACCTTTCCAGGGACCACAAGAATTAAATGCGTTAAGTGTTTGCGCCGTTCAGTATTTCACAGGCGCTTATGCAACATGTGCTACAGCTCTCATGGTAAGACTTTTCAGAAATATTATTGAAAATATATTGAGATTCCATTATAAGACGAATATTTTTTCTGAAAGGTTGATTGTAATATAAGCTATCGCTTATCTAAGCCTATTATAAGTAATTTTTCCCCGGAAAACTCAAATAATTATGTTCTTTTATCTTTTCTGCTATGATTATGACAAACAAAATCGCTATGAGTTCGATTTTGATAATTCTAATCACATAACTTTTCAGGCTCTGGCTACATCGGCATTAAACGTGCAACCATCAGGGTGTTTTATGGGATATTGTGATTTTGTTCGTTGTCTTAGAAGAGCAAATTCTGTTAATTTGGTATGTAATTATTACCTAGTTTAAATAACAACATTGCTACAATAAAAGTACTTACACTATGACTACCTAATTTGATAGGTTAAGAATTAAAATGTTTATATTTAATTAAAGTGGTCATTCATCATTTTCAGATTACGCAATGTACACGAGAAGCCAGAACGGGTGTTAACATAACAGTAGATGCAGATAACGTTCGATTTTATACAAATGTAACATCTTGTATATTGGCAAAGTCAAGATGTGGCACATTTAATCCGATTACTGGGGATCCCCAACTTCCTGGCTATACTTCATCAGGAGCAAGAGTTAGTAACGCTCTTCAGTTTTCTGAATCTGGAGAGCTCAGAGTTCTAGCATTTTCTGCCAACACTCCAGTTACCAATTCTTTTTGTACGATTACCCCAAACTTGACACAGACAAATTGGCTTACGAATGTTTGTTAGCATTTTTCATTAGATTTTCTAGTATAATGATTTTTTACATTAGTAATTTAAAAATACTTTCTATTAGAGAGACTTTGTCAAAACCAAGGAAATAAGTTTTATGACCGTGCTATGCCGTTAACACGCGTTAAACGTAACGCAAAAAATGTCCTCTATAAGACAGTCCCATTATCAACAAATCATGTCAATGTCAATGTCAACTTTGTGAAGTCAAAATTGTCAAGTTGTCAACTGAATTTAACAGACTTTTTTTTTTTACCGAAGTTTTAAAAAATACATAAAGTGGCTAATTTTATGATATCAATATTTAATTGAATTAGTTACTTCAACTTTTATTATCTTCTATGAGTCACTTAAATTGTGGTTCAAATCTTATTTGATGTAAAAGTTGCAGGTCTATAAGAACTGTAAGTAGCCACTTTTAATACTTCTTGGTTATTTCTTCGAATTTTCAGGTTTCTGTTCATTTTTTATTGTACTCTGATTAAGCCGAACCTGCGAGTATGTATAACACTTAATTTTATATTGTCTATATTCAGTTATATTTCCATATTTAATAATGGTGAGGATATGAGTTAATATTTTTATTATTCTTGTTGGTGACTACTACTGGTAGAGGAACTAACACATTTTGGTTATACCCTTGAATTTTTTTCAATAAATATGATAGTTATCTCCGCGTCATTTATTACAACTAGTTTTATGAGCAAATATTTTGTTTGCTCTCATTTTCAAGTCTGCATATCATTAATGTATTCTGTATTTTGAAATTGAAATAACCATAATGACTATGTCTTGCAGACAAACTTTAAAACAGACAGTGCTCATTGTTATTTTTAACTCAGGTTTGAATTAGTCCAAAATAAAGGTACCTTGTACCTTCTGGACGAAACAGTCTTTTGTAATAGTTATAAACCTAAAATTATTTTTAATATTTTAAGTACAATACTTTGTATCTGTAATATTAGCTTAAAATCTTAAATCTACAACAGATTTAAGATGATAAGCTATTATTACACATGAAAAGTAACAGTTCAAAATAAATATAACTGGAATACAAACTACATCAGTATACATATATACATATATTTATACTTTATCTCTGCTTTTCAATGATGATGTGATAAGAATTTCAACTAAAGCAAATTATATAATGTATTATTGTAATAGATAAGATATGGTAGTTATGTACCTAATGTACATCTTCTAAGATAATATTTTCTCTCAATTCAACAATTTCAAAGGTAGTATTTATTTGTTGGTGGGGTTCTAATATTTTCCATCTGCTAAGACATTTGATACCTATATAGGGAAAATGTTTAATTAAATTAAATAAAACAGCAACATGATTCATAAATGAAAGATTCCAATTAAACTTGTTATTAGTATGCCATATTCGTCATGCTCAGAGTTATTCTGTAATGTAGGTAAAATAAAAACTATTATGTAATTAATTCTTAGATTTATTTTCAGAAATAGTTTTACAAAACTTGGCTTTTGCTGTTTTAGTTTTCTTTTTAATTTTCTTTGACAACTGAATAGAAGTATCGGAGTCGGAGTTGTCTGATATAATTCTGGCTTTGGAGATTTGTTTTTTTGACTGCACAGCAGTTGTTACGATAGCACCTTTTTTGAAACGTGACTTGGCTTGTCTGTTTTCCACAGGGGCAGCTTTTTGTGATTGTTGTGTATTCCTTGGTATGTCCGTAAAACTAGTATTATTTTGGTAAGGAGAATTGTCAGACTTATGTTTTAATCTGGAAAAATATACACTAAAACAATTTGTTGCTTTAACTCGTTGACTGCGGGAAAACACACACGTTGTGTTTTGACTACAAAACGCAAGTGCGGCGCACACACAAACGTGTGTGTTTTTCTATGGCGAACACGCGAACATTGGTAGCTAGCCGCACTGGCGTTTGGCGCAGCAAATGTTCGTCCGCAGTCAAAGGGTTAACTGAATTGAAAAGTTATTTTAATTTTACACACACTTTAATGATTGTCTGAAATGCTTCTAATGGGAAACTGAAATTATGTCACTAAAATAATAAAGATAATATTTACAAATGTGCTTGTTAAACAATAATGTAAAATACAATGTCTTGTAAAGACGGAGGCATCTTGATACTCACTTTCCCTTTTTCTTCCAAGGTTTAGGCAATTTGTTCATAGGTTCTAAGATATCATTCATAGAATTTGGCACTTTAAGTGTAAGCTTTTTGGTCTTAGATTTCTTCTTCTTTTTGTCATCCTTAATTTTTTGCTGTTCTCCTTCAAGTTCCTCTAGTTTTTTGGAGCAGGATCTATAATATATTATAAAAAAATAATAATAATCTTGATATGATGAAGTTCCTTAAGAGCTATGAAAAACATTTAACTGAGCAAAGCTTAAGAGCTAGAAAACCTTAAGTTAAGCTATAGCCCTGAATTTTTTTAATATGTACCGTAATAAAGCTTCACTGTCGGTAAAATATGAATTCATAGCAAAACTTGATATGCCCCAGGATAGTGGACCTTTCTCTTCACTTTGGACACCAGTCCATACATTTCTTTTTAAAGTACTCAACTTAACCTGTAGTTCAGAAGGATGAGTATTTCTAGTTTTGACATCAGATAAGCACCTGGAAATTACAATAGATGCATGAAGAATTCGTAAATATCCTTATAACCTTAACCGCCGGACACAGGTTGCCACATTGAATCGGCAGGATGTAATAGGCCCACGTAGAGCAATGAACCATATGAACATTCATATGTAGAGGACTCGACAGAGGTGTCTTCAATCTGGATCTAACGTCCAAAACAACCCATTGTTTGTTTGTTGGCATTGAGTCCAACAAAAACGAATTACACACTTCCAGCTCTGAAAACCATCGATCCAAGCAAAATTACTCATAGTTCAATATAAAATACCTCTATTTTTAAGAACATCTAATCAAAGTAAGTCTTATGAAACTAGTCTAATTTAAATGTATATTTAGTTGTCATACTTTGCTGGTGGTAAACACCTGAATTGATGCCATGATGCGGGATTCAGTCTCGATTTCTCTGTAGTTTCGTTAAACATTGAAACACTTCTCGGTCTTCTACATTTTAACGTCTTCTCGGGGTCTGAGTGGTATGGGGAATCGCTTGTCTAGAACATTAATTATACAAAAAATAAATTTTGTGCTAGGAAAAGTAAACCTTTGAAAACCTTTGACCTTCCATTTATTCCTACATGTATGCACCCTGCAAATATGTAGGAATAAATTCTCATTACACGAAACACTTTAGCCTTAGTATACTCAGTTTGGCTATGTTCCCAAGTTCATAACATCACGAAGCTCAAAAAAACGCTTCCAAAATTACCGTGATGTCGAAGTTCGAGCACGAAATGTCTTCCCATATAAATCTACTGCATAAACTACGATAAAATCGAAGGTTACCGGTGCTTTTACGATTTTCAGCTCTGGTGGCATTTTCTTCTTCCGTCTCGGTTTTACTTTGATCGACGAATGTATTAATTTTTGAACTCTTCTCATAGGACTTTGGTTGCCATCGTAGGACTCAGCATCCGATGACATATCAGTCATTGCGTCTGATGTTAAATCTATTGTAGCTCTTGACACCTGCAATTTAAAGAAAGTTTATTATTAAAATTTAAAACTTATATCTTCACATTCATCATGTAATGCACAAGTTTCCAGCGACCTGTAAAGTTTCTCGTTTCGTTTTCTTCCTTTCGACACGTTTCATCTTTTCTAATCTTGGACGTGTCTTTCTAGGCTTCTGTAAAAAAAAGAACACAATATAACATTACGAACATTGAAGTTCTTGTTACTAATAATTATTAGGTATTACGGTTACAATCTCACCTCGTTTACATTTTTGTTGATATCTGGGAAAATTGGCGAAGGTGGTGGTGCAGGCTGTTTTGTTGATTCTCTTCTGTGTCCACCTTCTGAACTGCTACTTGAAGTATCCCCTTCATCACTACAATGAATAATGTTAGATCACATTTTCACAACAGTATCATATTAATTTCATTTCTTAAGTACCTAATTACCTAGAATAATCAGATAAGTCGATATTCGTTGGCTCATCTGCATTTGATCCTTCTTTTAACAGTCTGGTGACAATTTTGGTTCTTAATCGTTCTTTGCTAGGATCTTCATCGGAGAAATCTAGCAACGTCTCGCAGAATGTTCTCCCGAGGCTTTCGTAGTCTTGAACAGAAAAATGTGTAGACATTCTGCTGCCCAATTCGGATCCTCCAAAAGAAGCTTCCATAGTATAGCTGTTTGATACTCCTAACATCCATACGACAACTCGACCAGTACCTTCTTTACTACGCTGTATTCTAAACTTGCAGTTTTCAAATGAGAACTGTAAAACAGAAGTTTTTAAAATCTCCATTAATAAAATACTCAAACTGAATTCAATTCAAATGTTGTGTTTACCTTATCGGCAGCATTTTTGTGAAGCATCAAAGGAAATACTTGCTCTTGTAAACGTTTGTCGGAAGTTTTACGGCTTTCACATCCATAAATGAAAATATTGTGTTTCCTCGAATGTGCGTGGAGATCTATATACATTGCAACGCCACATTCCTCCTGTAATCTGACAATAATTGGTTAGAATATAATCGCATGTTCTTGAGAATACGTAGAACAAGTTTTGCGTTCCGCACTTACCTCCGTATCATTACTTTCGTATGCCAGACTGGTGGATATGTTTCTCTTATAACCGTTCGATATTGTCTATTTAAATCCTTTCCGGTCAGTGAACATCGATTGTTGCCAACGATTACCTGTAATAATAGAAAACGTTCGTATGAATGTATACAATGGCCGACACATTTTAATGTATATTGTTTGAAATACATTGTCACTCACACCATCTGGATTCAGCATTGGTACTAATTTGAAAATGAATTTTTCTCTCAATTCGCGAGCTTGATTCGAGTCTCCTGTTAAATAGTCCATGAAACCTTTCATCATCCATGATGACGGAGTCTCTCCAGGGTGTACTCTGGCAGTTATAACAACTGCTTTTTTTTTCTAAGAAAAAAATCACCAAACTATATGTTAGTTTAGTATATTTTTTTGGGTTCACAAAGCGATAAAATAAAAAGTCATTACCTTTTGCTCTACTTCACAAGAACTTGGTGGGGCTGTTACAGTAAGATAATATACATTATTCCCAGCTAATGTTCTGCAAAGAAGCCTGAGTTTTGCATAAGTTGATTTGACTGGGTGTGATTGTAATTTAGATAGATACTCTTGTAGATCAGAATATGTGTAAGGATAACAATGTGCAATGTACACAGCGTCATCTGTGTGCGGAAACTCAATGTTGAATGTCAATGTGTAGCTTGGAAATTGCTCTTCTTCTTCAGACCTGTAATTAAATAGCATTGTAGTCTTAACAGGTAGGTGACGATAATTTCAATTTGTATAGTACTTACGAGGAATCATTTTTATAGTACGCGATATTATCGCCGCATCGCCTCCACCCGATCGAATGCAACTGCGCGTCCTTGGTTGAGTATAATAGAGGTCGCATGCCTTCGTTGTATAAGCTTTCGGCTTTTGATAAGTTCACTATGGAAAATCTGTAACATTTTGCGTGTGTATATTTTTTTTAGGAAACTACACTTAATGTGGAATTGTCATGCAATCGGTTTTACCTGTACGTCATATGCTTTTTTGTGTTAGTAACTCTAAAATAGAACCATTGCATATGTCTATTTGTATAGAGGTCAGTGCGGAGATGCAATTCGTAATAAGCTGACGTTATGCGTATTGCTTTGGCTAAATTTCCACTTTCGAAACGAGATTCAAATCGTAGCTCATCTTCAGTGCCGTCGATACTTGCACACGCTGATAAAAATAAACGAGAGCCTCCTACTGTAGAACGACTAAACTGCAACAAAATAAAATAGTCAACTAGTTTTACTTAGTCAGAGAGATGTGTGTGTTCTTACTTACATAGTTGACGGCACTCATTGGATAATATTGAAATATAACTGTCCCTGCATCTTCACCGACAGGTTGGGGTTGTAGTTCTTTTCCTGAGGATATATAATATGGCTCTGGAGATGCGGGACTCCAAACTAAGTGTTGTATTTTTTCTTCGACGACCTATTAGCAATTTAACGGCATTAGTATAGTTGTTCCTACTCATTATAGACAGTTTTCATCCCTATGATCGAATCTATCTTTAAAATACGCCTACGTGTGCTCTAATATTCTGAGGTCGTTTTTCTAAAGCTCGAATTCTATTGAGCGGGCAAGTAATATAAATATGAAACAAAAAGGAGGCACTATAGCCACATAATACAATTAACTAATAAAACTGTATAAAGACACAAGAACACAGAAGTGTACTTTTCTGCATGTTTAAAATTGGCATGTACACTTACTTGACACTCCGTTGGCCACCGAGGTGCTTGCTGAGGACAATCAAGCTCTTTTGGTAGAGCAAACAAATCTCTCGGTTCTTTTAGTTTAGCTACCGTCCGAAATGTTCTTATGTCTGTATTTATTTCTAACTGGTTTGTTTTGATATTGTTCTGAAGAAAGTTTGATATGAACGTCCCTGCACCAAATAAATACATCCATTAGTTGATGTTGCATAATTTTTGTACCTTTTTCTTCTCTATAGCCTACGCCGTCCCACTGCCTAATTAATTTGGAGTCAGCGCAGAATGTATTTTTTATTTTAGACATTTCCATATGAACCGTCATAGTATTCCGATTATTTGTAACCGTCGCCATCAGGTCAGAAATGGAGTGCCCTTCTATAATAATATCATCTCTTGCAAGATGTGATCGAAAGTTTCATAAGTGTTAATATTAAAATAATTAAAAGTAAACGTTAACTTGAAACCGATCGTTAATAAAAATAATGTGTATTGTGACCTAGTTTTGGTCGAAATCAGCGTATTTGAAGGCATTTCATGGCTCACAATCACAAATAACATCAATAAGCACGCGAGTCCCAACGACGAATTAGTTACCGGAAATAATGTATCCAAAATACACTGCACAGTATAAGCACGCGACAACTATTAAATAAGTGGTAATTTATTTCACGTCAACTGTCGAAACATAAATAAAATTGGAGGATAATGGACGTATTGTTATTTCAAATACTGTATTGAAATATACTCTATTTTGTTGGGTTGTCAATTTGTAAATGCAAAAGTAGCCTAATTTGAAGCAGCAGGGCGTGCTTACATTTGTAAAGTTCGGTAAACAAATCAATTATGTACTAGGAAATTGTTAAAATTGTTTTAAACTTTTTGCACAATGTAAACCTACCATAAATGTTCAGAATTTACCTTTACTGCATATTGGAAATAATGAAGCCTGTAGCGATTTAACTTGTTCGATGTTAGCCATGAACAAATCATCTTGCATTACAGGATTTATCGAAGGAAGTGTGAGTGTTACCGTCGTGTTCTCAATGAACTCCTTCCTTTGTTCTTCTCTTTCAATCATCATTATGTTCTCTTGAGCGCTTTCGAGTTGTTTCCACCATAACATATTCAAAAAGTTTACGAAACCCTACATTCGCTCTTCGCTAGCACAAATTAATCTTTGTCATGTGTACTTCTGTAATCTGCGATGTCGAGCATTTTGTCACCATGGCTACACAATATTGTTTGAATGTTAGTCGTCAAGTTTAAGTTTTTGGCGTGTAACCGGTGGGTTGCGCGGCGCTCCGAACTGAACTGACGACATCAAAAAATGGGGAACTCGCTTTCGGTTATTGGAAGACGATTGCCCCAGTAATGTCATGCTTCGACCGTATAAAGCTTATCAGGTGATTGGTGACGTCAAATGGTTATTCATGCGAAATTCAGAATTATGGAAATTTCGATGTCGGAAACCTTTGATAGAGGTCAAATTTTGATTTGATTTATACATGCTTTACAGAGGTAATCAAGTGGAAGTTCGTGAAAATCATGACTCACGACGATATAGGGCTTTTATTGCTTGGATTAGCCAAGAATTACATTTAGAGCTTAAACGTTTAGAAGGTTTTACGGTTTTCCTGAGGTCTAGCTCAGATATAGAATCTATAACCTAAAAGTTCTAATATTTAAATTAAAACAATTTTGCGGTTCCGTTCAATTGATAAATCGAATTTAAAAAGACACAAGTTTTTAAAATACACCAAATAATTAAAACAATTTACATACCTTGGTCTTTGTCACTAGGAACTTTACTTTTATTTGTGACAGCATCCAACTCTTCACTCCTATCTTCCATGGTGATGTGATAGAAAATTAAGTCACTTTACGGAATACAGAAGAATCTAATTATCGTAAAATGCATATTGTTATCGTATTACGTAAGCATGTTCCTGTCTGGGGTGCTTAGCTGTTGTAAATTCTAGTCGGCACTACTGTCTAGACTAGTCTGCCTGTGGTTCGGTAGAGGTTATACGATGGCGTCGGGTGTGGAATCGGTGCATAACTTTATCACATAGATACACCTATTATAAACTTCACTGAAAGTAAGTGATTGAATTTCATGCTTCTGGGAAATAATCTGAAGTACATAAATTGGCGTGTTTATAAACTTTATCTGAACATGGATTCGGGTAGACTGAGTTGGTATGTAGGTACTTATTCGATTATTCACCGTGACTGTGTGATAACGTGTCTGCTGAAGGTTTAAAAGGTGACTGCACTCCTACGAAGCAGGTGGTAACTTGTGGCGGTCGGGTTGAAAACTTTGTAACTGGCCTCTATCATGACCGTAAACTTTAACGTTGTAGATTTCAGAATACATAGATTTTCCTTCCAAGTTTCAGCACCCGTTAAACTCTAGTGTGAAATTTGACACAACTGAACTGTAAATTACATATTTCACACTATCTTCTGTTATTAACTTAAAAACCTTTAATTATTGGTTTGGAAAGATTTTCTGTAAGATGGGATGCGACATCATGCAGCTTTGTTATAAGCAAATTTAATTATGCAACCGTTTGAAATATAAAATAACAATAGACATTTGTGAAATTGGGATTCTCTGTTCTCCTTTCTTCTTCTTTGACATGTTTTTCAATCTAAGACATATAGCTATTCCTTTGCAATAAAATGATTATAGAATCATTAGCGTCATGCAAGGATATACATCGTATGCATACATCTTATGCGCCCATACAATGTTTTTAACAATGTAGAATTTTGGAGCTTCTGGTTTAAATATAAAATACATAGGTTTACTTTTGTACGTGCTGATATTTATTAGAATTTGATCAATTAAGCCAGAAAAAAGATTTACACGCATGTAGTTGCACGATAGACTTCTTTATACTATGAAAAAGCCTATCACATGCAATGAATAACACTATGCTATGTAGTGTTAATTGTATCCGATGTCAGATACTTCTTAAAGTCATGAAATTGCAAAGAGCTTTAACTACTATCTCTTTCCTTTTTTATTATTTGTTGTGATTAAACTGAACGTAAATAAAATGGATATTTATTTGGTATTGTCTGCTTAAATAATTGCATCCACCCAAGGGGAGGCTTGCGTGGTCGTCAATATTAGGCGAAAATATTTATTGCTGCTCTATTGTCTGGGTTTCTTATAATTTTTCCTTTTTCCAAGAAAGCAATATTCTAAAAGTCAATGGCACGACTCATAAAAATATTACGTATTTTTATTAGGTACTGTCATGGCGTCCAAAACTGTTTTCTTTCTTGGAAAATTCGTAACTAATAAAGTAAGATGTTTAAGTACATCCATCATCGATCGATGACGCGATTAGGTTTTATGGCAATTCTTTATTTAATAGCACCTTTGTTTAAACGTGAAAGCGATGAACTAATGAACGGACTTTCAACCCTAAGCCGCATAAAATTATAACCCTGTAACATAGTTCACGACTGTTTAAAAATAATTACGAGCTTTACATTCTCGAGTTAGACCGATATTACAGTTGATGCAAATTCCACTAAAACTTGAATAGCAGAAGCAGCTAACTGAAAATCATAGAAGGAGTATTGGTTTAATTGTTGTTTCTAATAATTTTATTGCATAATATAATACATAAACAAATGTACTAATCTATTAGTCATTTATGAGACACTTGAAAAGCTATTCACAAGAAGGTACCTACCGTAAGTACTCCATAAAGTTGTACGCAGAGTTGCCTAGGCAACTTACTAAGTAAAATCGATTTCATACTACCCAAGACAGCTATTGCAGATTTTTTGCTGGTAAGATTTGTTTGTTTCTGTATACTTTCTTTAAGCATAATATTGTTATCTCATTATGGAATCAGGCTCTTGTTTTGCTTTTTGTACCATTTAGTTCGGTAAAGTTTATTTAGCTTTATTTTGACGCAGTTATAGTGGAGTCAATCCACAGAATTTGTTTCCAAGGTTCCACTTTCATCCACCATGTTCGGTTTTAAAATATTAGTCTCTTCATTGAGAAATCAGGGTCTTTGTAATTCTTCATAACTTGTTAAACAATACTTTGAATTTTTAAAAGTTCTAAAGGTTTACCTTTAATAGCAAGACAGAAGAAGAAATGAAGCTTAAAAACTGCTTTGAGTTGAGTTTGCTACCCACTGGTCTTCTAAAAGGATAGTATCTTAGATATTAATTCCTATTTTGCATCTTCAAATTGAAGGAGGTAACTAGGCCAGCGATTCTTGACACCAATCAATAAAAAAATAAATACGAGTCGCGCGACACTTACCTACCGCATGCGCAACGGGGCGATTCTGTTCTTGGAAATAGGTGTATTCTGAATTACTGTCAAATATAAACAACTAAAAAACAAGTACCTATTTATGAATTATTGATCAGGTGTGTAATTATTTGTCATTTATCCCCCTAAAATTGGACGAAGATGCAGACCTGCACCTTGTTTAAAATTTCATCGAGTTTAACCACTTACTGACCAAATTATGAGTGGACTAATTGTATGGAGATCGCTATCGCTATCGAGAATACGCGAATCGGCAACGTTTCTACGGGAGCCCACGGGTAATGGGAGACAGTCGTTTTATTGCTGCAGCTTCAGGAAGGTCGTTGCTCATCATTGTGCCGTCTAAGTAGGTTCATTCTAACTTTTTATTGTTTTTTTTTTGTGCCAAATTATAAAGCAGTTGAATCTCCAAACATCCAAAATATTTGTCATGAAAATAATGATCGTTAAAATCGGTAATGAAAGTAATAGCAGTCATAAACCCGCGTCATACTCAGAACGGCACACGGTTTGGCATGAATTTATTTGAATTTCATACCTGTTGTAAGTAGAAAAGTATACGTAATACGAAAAGAAATTTCTTCTTCGAAATAAAATTCTATTAGACTGACGACTGACTGTTCAGTTACAGCCCAAAGTTCAATACTAACTATTTATTATATGAGTGGTGAAACATTATAAAGGTTTTCGATTTTGTTGGTTTTCGATTTTGTTGCTATTTTAGTATAATGTTACTACAGCTTGAATGTAACTTTTTTTCTTAGAAAACAAATACGTTTGTTTGAAAAATTCGATACCATACCCATACCTACTTAAGGGCCGACCGACACGTATTTACAAATACGAAAGACTAACTTTTATTTACAAGTTAAATGTACCAGAAAAATGCTGCGATGTCTTCCTACCATAGCAATAGTGCACTCAATTAGGCAAATGATCTCAGTTTTGGGTGAATTTCTTTCTATACGAGTAACAAAGGAATTTAAACCTTAGGAAAATTCTTTGAAAGATTTATCGGCCGTTCCTTCAGTGTGGCTAATAAAGTGATTAAGTCATCAATAACGTGTTTCAATTACAACATGTTCACTTGTGTATAGGAACGTGTGAACTATGCGTCTTCTAGGGGTTGCGGGGTGATTGGCCGGGCCTTGGCACTGCCTGGCGCGGATCGATTGGCTGCTAGACGGGCCATCTTATAGCCTTTTGTCATTCATCAATCGCCCGTCGGCTTTGTTCTTTATGTTTCGAGAATATTTGTAACTACATAGTAGTTAAGGGTTAATAACGGTAAGTATTAAATTGCTAGTAATTTCAGTTACCATTAGACATTCAAGTAAAAAAGATACGCAATTTTTTTGAATTAGGTTGATAACCTGTATGAAAATGATATCTAGTTTACGATTTGCAATACTGCGGATTTCAATTTATTGATACCTTAGGCTTGGGATTAATTTTATCGCAGATAAGTCAAACGTGGCACGAGATAGGTAACTACTAATTTATAAATCTGAGCTTCCAAGCTTGGCATTTTTTACAATACATAAAAACGCGTTATTAGGTACAGTTTCCTTTTCACAATTTCATTATTGGGCTAGTTAATTCCAGCTTTTCGTTACATTTGACGCACACTGTAATGTTTAGGGCTTGATTGCAATTAGGTCACATACCTACATTGGCGCCAAGAACTACAGGAATTTAGTCTTTATGTTTTACTTAAATAAAACTCAAAAAGAAATGGTACAAAAGTCTCTAATATTTTATTCTGAAATTAAGTTTGTATTCGTTCCGTAAAAAGATAGATTCCGACAAAACAAAAAAAAAACAACAAAGGTTATTTTCCAAATATACTATAACACGCGGTTTTACTCTCGTTCTGTTAATGCTCCTCTCCTGTGAGTGGTAGCGTTATCTTCATAACCTCTACTATTCCTTAAATACAAAAAAAAAATACAAAAAGGATTTTTCCAATCCTGGTTTTTTTTTTTCAGATTCGTTTTAACAAACAATAAACCTTTAACTTCATTATATTAGAATAGATAATAGATTTGTGCTTGCGGCAACTACTCCGCTACGATCTACGTGGCACATTAGTTATACGTTTACTTTACACATTATGTAGGTACACATCGTTTGGAGAATACCAAAACTTGTAACCGAGTCAAAAAAGTTTCAACCATTCCGTGCTCGTACGTTTTCGTGATTGATTAAAGTTAAATAACAATGGGAATTAGAATAGTAACAGGTTTAGTTTCTGTACTAGAAAACTTCAAGCACTAGTACCTGCTATTATGTAAATACATAATGTAATGGAAGTTAGTAACCTTTGTTTTGTAGCAGTTGCAGATAACAGACTTAACTAAATGTGCTCCAATTGTAATAGATTTATTATGTAAGATAAAGATGTTAGCTTAGCTAGAACTTCAATCAACTAAAAAAATATATAATAATTGGTACTGTACCAACTGGGGTTATTTCTACAATAAATAAACCAATCCACGTAAAATGTCTCCTATTTCTCGAAGTTAATTATAATAATTTGGATACTTAAAGCTGATCAATTTTAAGCATACGTTTGCGAGGTACATTGAACTTATATTGCTGGCTAGTAATATGACATATTTGATCATCATTTAATATTAAAAATAAACTTAATTGGTCTATTCATAGAGCTTTATTTCATTTCGATATTTCTTTAGTTTCCAGAGTATAATTCTACAGCAAAATGGGTCGCAAAGTGACAGTGGCGGTGACCACGCTGAACCAATGGGCGCTCGACTTCGAAGGAAACATGAACAGGATCCTGCAGTCCATACAGGAGGCCAAAGAAATGGGAGCGCTGTACCGCACTGGGCCGGAGTTAGAAATATGGTAATTATTTTATTTATTAGAATTCTACTTATATTATGGGATAAACTAAGGCACTATTAAGTCAGATTCTAACTCCACATAGGAGTAGGTGACCTATGGATATAATACCTTTTTATTTCCAAGCAAGCCCAAAATAAATGTTTTACATTCTTCATATCTAGCTTAGCAAAAACTTATAGTGTGGTACTTATGTTTAAAACATCAATTTATTTTGTAGTGGCTACAGCTGCGAGGACCACTTCTACGAGCCGGACACTTATCTCCACAGCTGGCAAGTCCTCGCAGAACTACTCAAGTCACCAACATGCAAAGACATGTTAATCGACGTCGGTATGCCTGTCCAACACAGAAACGTGCTCTACAATTGCCGAGTAGCATTCCTGAACAAAAAGATACTGCTCATCAGACCAAAGATGATGTTATGTGAAGATGGAAATTATAGGGAAACAAGGTGGTTTTCACCCTGGACCAAAGTAAGTGCTTTTGACTATGGACTCTGTAAATCATTGATGATATAATAAAGAACCGACTTAATTCTGAATTAATTTCTATTGATTCTGCATTCTTTAACCATAGTTTGTAATTTACTTAAAATATACCAGCTTATTCATGTCCCACTGCAGGGCAAAGGCCTCTTCTCATACAGAGAAGGCACGAGCATTGATCACGATGCTTGATCAAGGAGAGTTCGCGATTTCAGACAAAATAAGTGTAGGTTTACTAACGATGCGCGATGTTTTTATTCACCGATGTTTTCCTGACGGCCAATATAAACTAAGACAAAAATTACTCACAGTAATCCTTATTGCATTTTTAAATTCTGCTGTTGCTTTGTGATCTGTTTTACAAAAGGTATGTATGTAAATTGTGTTTCTAATTATTCACAAAGGAACGACAGACTGAAGAATACTATTTACCTAGGATGATATCGGCGATAACGAACCAGACGACGGTGCCCATTGGAGATGCAGTCATTGCTACTAAAGACACATGCATAGGTTTTGAAATATGCGAAGAATTGTGGAATCCACAGAGGTGAGAACGATTGGTAAATAAAGTAAAGACGGAGCCTATTTAAATATAGTTATTGTTGCTCAGAATGACAATTCTACTAAATAAAAACTTTTGAAACGCTGCAACCTCGTTGCAGCGACAATCAAAGTAAAAAGATGTAGGTAAATTAGAGCCATTTTTGACAGACTGAGTAATGCAAATTTTTCATCAGACTGTCTAGCATTCTTTTACTAATCAATTACTGCTTTCCTGTGTAGTCCGATGTTTTTATGAATAATATGAATTTGAGTTTATTCAGCTTATTTTCATTCACGTTTCAGCCGCCACATCCCGCTAAGTTTAGACGGTGTGGAGATCATATCGAATGGTTCGGGAAGCTACATGGAACTCCGCAAGGCTTACGTTACAGTGGACTTGGTCAAGAGTGCGACCTTCAAGAGTGGGGGCGCATATTTGTTTAGCAATTTGAGAGGATGTGATGGTCAGAGGATCTACTTCAATGGTTGCTCCTGTGTAGCTGTTAATGGAGAGATCGTTAGTCGGAGCCTTCAATTTGCTTTGCATGATGTGGTTAGTACTTAATGAAATTCAAAACGGTAATACGAACTTCAACTTTATTTTAGTAGATGATCAATACACATCAAATATACTGCGGGAACAATGTACTGAATCATTCGTCATGATTCATCATTAAAATAAATACAAGACTTTTGTGTTCGTCTTATGCTATCAACATCTGATAATACTTGCATATTTTTTGCGTTTCTACGATGTTTGTACATTGTTTTCACTGACTGGAAATTTATTTTTCACACACACATCTATAAAGCTGTTTATTTCAGGAAGTAGTGACAGCGACGATCGACCTCGAAGACATTCGATCCTATCGGACTCAAATCCGTTCCCGATCTCACTTGGCGGCGTCGAATCCGCCGTTCCCTCGCATCACAGTTGACTTTGCACTTTCTGACGATGATGACGTGTACCTTACTACTAGTCCGCCTATACAGTGGCAGTATTTGACAGCGGAGGAGGAAATTGAATTAGGTAAGTTTACATATCAGTTTGTAGATTTCAATTTTTAAAGGCCGGAATAACGGTATATTAAAGGTTTGAATTGACTTCTTTGTTGCTGCAAAGGAAAGTTTCTGTCATGCTTTGACTAGCTATCTTATTATTTAGTTTAGGCAACAAGGGCTCATAGTAATAGAACAAAAAATGTTTGTATACAAATAACACTAATCTATAAACTTGTATCATCATTATAATAAACCTGAAATAAAAAATGAAGTACTTTTGACCCTGTCAATGAAATTTTAGTGTCAAAAGGTATATCCATAAAAACAGCTAATTTTCAACACAAAACTGTATTTACATAATTATTTTATAATTACGTTTATGCCCAGGTCCTGCTTGCTGGCTATGGGACTACCTGCGCAGGTCCGGCCAGGGCGGGTTTTTCTTACCGTTGAGTGGGGGCGTAGACTCCACTAGCACTGCGTGTATCGTGTTCTCTATGTGCACGCAAATATGCGATGCCATTCAGAAAGGAGGTAAGGAAGATACTCATGTAAATAAGAACTTAACACAGTTTAGTATTTTTAGTACTTTAAGGCGGTGTAGAAACTCTGACATTAGTGTGTGTGGGGTCGTAAGACCTTACTGCCCACACGATAAAGAAAGAAGAGTACCTTGAACCTTATTAAAGTTTTTTTAAATTCGCAGAAAGTCAAGTACTATACGACGTCCGTAAAATCCTCTGTCAGTCGGACTACTCGCCCTCGGATCCGATGGAGCTGTGCAACAGGTTACTCGTAACATGTTACATGGCTTCGGAGAATTCAAGCCAAGAGACCAAACAGCGTGCTTCACAGGTATCCACACTTTTGTTTCATTTGGTTTTACTTACTGTTTGAAGTTTCCCTTTCGAATTTCAAAGGGTTCAGAATCTTTAAACACACACATGATATAATTAGAAAATAATTTAATTTTAGCTGGCAAGCGAGATCGGTAGTTATCACTTCCCGATAGTGATCGACGCGGCCGTGAGTGCGGTCATCGGGATATTCACCACCGCCACGGGCTTTGTACCCAAGTTCAGAACTAAGGGCGGTTGTCCACGACAGAATTTAGCTTTACAGAATATACAGGTATGACACGCAATTAAAATATTTTTACACGATAATTCACTGAACTGTCAAAAATACAGGTCATGGCATAAAACTATAGTATTTGTAATTTCTTATGGCTTTAAGTACGTAATTAGGTAGCTGACACAATTAACCGATAATTCCAAAACACATAAAAAATACCCTTTATTTTAGCCCTCATAATCAGATTAATTTTCAATTAACAGTCAGATTAGTTTTTTTTGTTTTGAAATCAGTAAATCAATTTAGTTGTGATAGGTATCATGGCTTACCATTGATATTTTACAGCTAATAAAAATTATGTGAATTGATTGGTGGCGTTAACCTAATTGCTACTTCTAATAATCAGTACTACATACTTGTAACTGCTGATGATTTGAGTCTCTTTGTATGTTATAAAAATGAGTAAATAATCCTTTTAATAAACCTTACATTTCAACACTTCTTCATCCAGGCTCGTCTCCGCATGGTCCTATCGTACCTTTTCGCACAATTAATGCTTTGGGTGCGCGGCAGACCTGGTGGTTTGTTGGTCCTCGGTTCTTCCAACGTGGATGAAGCCTTACGTGGGTACATGACCAAGTATGACTGCTCCAGCGCTGATGTTAACCCTATTGGCGGTATATCAAAGACTGATCTAAAGTCGTTCCTACAGTATGCTAAGAATAGGTAAGAAAAAAAATAATTTCAATCAATTTATAGTTATGTTATGAATTTTCAAAATATTACGTCCAATTTCCATTCGCATTAGAAGTAAATAAAATGATAACAATCACACGCCTAGTCGTGATTTGTAATATAAGTAGGTACAACTGAGTACAATGGTGGTTGAAGAATTTTCAACCTTATACTATACATTATTACTATACATAACGGTGAAAAGTATATAAAATAATTGTTCTCGCAGATTCTTCCTGCCATCACTCTCGGAGATATTACAAGCGCCTCCGACGGCGGAACTCGAGCCTCTCGCAGACGGTCAGATCACGCAGACTGACGAACAAGACATGGGCATGACGTATGCAGAGCTGTCCGAGTTCGGCCGGCTGAGGAAGACTCAGCACTGTGGACCGTTCAGCATGTTCCATAAACTAGTACATACGTGGAGCGATAAGTGTACGCCGCAAGAGGTGAGGCTGTATTTCAAAAGCAGTATTAATATAATTCTCTCCACAGTACAGCATACGAAATTGTATCCAGGACCGATTCGACGAATTTAATATTTTTATTAATATTTCGATTATACGAAATTGTATCAGGTTACTGATCCGGAATCGGCCATCCTTTTAGTATTTTTCGACTTTTACGAATAATAATTGAAGGGCTTTTTTTGGGTATTTTGGTTGATATAGTGTATTTCAAAAAAAGATAAATCATCTGGCCCCATCCCTTCTGCTGAACTCCCCAATTGCTCCCAATTCACAGAAATCTAAGTGTTTATGAATTCTATCTTCTCTAACACCCAAAAAGTACACAATCGATTTTTTTTTACAGGTGGCAGAGAAAGTGAAGCACTTCTTCCGTTGCTACGCGATCAATCGCCACAAAATGACCGTTCTCACACCTTCGTACCACGCGGAGACCTACAGTCCTGACGACAATCGCTTCGACCACAGACCGTTCTTGTACCGAGTACATTGGAACTGGCAGTTCAAAGCTATCGACGATGCTGTAAGTAACGAATTCGCTTTGACGGTACTGTTACCTATTGACCATTTGCATTGGGTGTCTTGGGAAGAAATCGAGGGGTGAAAGGAAATATATCAAGCATCAATTTGGTCGTATCATAAATATTAAACCTTATTATGTGTGTAAAGTAAGGTTGAATATATACCACGACCAAATTGTCGCTTGATACATTTTTCTTTTTACCCCTCTAATTACGAGGGATACATCACATAGCCATTATTTTATGCCGCCGTTATTGAGCAAAATTATTGTTGTACATTACACGTGCATGCAACAGAACCTGGGCGTATTTAACGTTTAGTTATGTCATTTCAAAATTAGTTTTCTCTAAAAAAACGTAATGATCGCAACGATAGCATGGATATTGGTGCCGATACTCTTAGTCACAAACTAAACTAAAATGAGACTATTTCCATCTTTCTCTGTCCAATAAAACAAAAAAGAGACTAATGTAAATAAGAGCTGTCTAATTTAGTCAATCTGACACATCCATACAATTATAGTTGACATCTTAAAACGTATGGATTAAAAATACGGACAAGTTCAAGGCAAAACTAATTTGACATCGCTAACTTAGTTCTTTAATGTCACCGTACTTTCCGTTCGCTCTATGTTAGTAAGAGATGTCAAGTCTCTAAATTTAGTCTAGTTTGTGAACAAGAGAATCGGCACCAATATGTAACTTGCTTTTAAGTAACTTAGATATTCATATGTTGTTTTTTTTTTTTTTTAATAATGATAATAAAACACTCAGAGAGTAGGAATCGCTTGCTGTGAATCTATTTATCACTTGTCTCTATGTAAGTTATTTCCTTGAAGTATGAATACATTAAGAGGCCAGTCAACCGAATTGGTTCTCGTCTCTTTGTTAGAACAATATTATTTATTCATAATTCCAATTGTCGTACGTAATATTCCAACGCGTGTAATTAGTCAGTAACAGATACTTTTATGAAAAATAAGGAACAAGATTTAATTGGTGGCTTATTATTTCGATTAATAATTGTTTTTGTCAGTGCTTTAAGTACTTTCTAAAAAAGTACACTTTTTTTTTATGTATCCAAAACTAAATTGATCATAAGCCCATTCAAAATATACAGAGTATAAAAAATGTTTGCACGCATTGTGACAAAATTAAAATTTCTACATTGCATATACCTTGAGGAAAACACCTTTGTAAGAGACGGACTAAAAGTGATCTTATGAGGGTTCCGTTTTTACATTTTAAGTCAAGGAACCCTATCAATAATAATAGTTATGGCATTTTTAACACTATTCCGTTTCTTTTTTTTCATCAGGTAGCACAGATGTCGAAGGATAAGCGTGGATCAAGCGACCGGCCTCAGGACGTCAAGCTCACCAGCGCTTCCACTTCCAACGTAAACTCTCACTTTATGCGGGGCGATAGGAAGGGTGTCCTGATATAAATATCTTAATTGATTTATTAACGCCATATGGTTGCAAATGCTAGACAATAAACATTTCTTGGAAGTAAATATGACACGTTGCGCTTTAGAAAGAGCCTGTCACACAGTTCTAAGTGACAGCAACTACTGCTATTCCAGACGGAAGTCCTGCTTTGTAGACAAAGCCGGACTTTTCTATTACTCGATGGACCATATTTATATGGCCGGTTACTATATTATGTATGCTGACTTCGCTGTAGTGATTTTATATAGACCAGATTCTTATAAAGTAGATGCCTAATTGCTTAAAATACTGCTAAAACTTGGACCTGTGCCTTGGCTTAATAAGAGAATATTTTGTGGCTTATATAATAAGTATCGCTAGATTCGCTGGAAATCGTAATATCCAACTTTTTGCTGTATCCGCTTTACAGGAATATTATACATAGTCAGAGGGACTATTTTTTACCTACTGCTTTGAAATATATAATGTAGTTAGTGAGCTATATTTTAAACTAAAATGCCTTTATCATAACTAAGATTGTGATGGTTCCTAATTATCATAATAAATTACTAATAACATAGAGCAGATAGCGAATGATGTAACAAAATACGGACAATTTTCTGCCATAGCTTTAAAAATATTTTACCATTATTACACTTGAAAAAATGTTAAATATAGAATAATAAATTTTCGATTACTTCTAATAAATTGATTGACATCGGTTATGTTTTCTCGAATAATTTAGTAATACCTATTGCATCAATTTAAGACATCGATAAAATAATTCTTAGTATATCCACAATATTGAATCAGTAACGACTTTCTTGGCAAATATTTTTTTTAATCGATATATCTTCCTACTTTTTTAGTCTTTTATTTTTGAGCTTATAAAATATTTAAGTATTTTGTAAGAATAATGAAACGACACAAATTAGTGTAGAGCTTAGCCACTTAATTAATTACTTTATAGGTATTGTTTTCTGACGAATTTACGTACAAATCTTTGTTAGTTTTTTTTTTATTTAATATTGCTACAATAAATTACTGTTAAATGACTTATTGTTCTTTCATTTACTTAAGGGTACGCCTCGCTTTCCTCCAGTGCTGTGCAAGGAAGATAAACAGAGCTGTGCATTCGTATGTCTCGTTCCAACAAAACTATGCGGTAAAACGAAACTAGTACGATGTGCGCGGACGCGGTGCGGTAAGATGGCTTGTCTGATTTTACAACTACATCACAATCCTAGGGCTGTGTTACGTCGGGGCGTGGCTACAAAAACGTCATGACATAGACTAGTATTTAAATGTCACTATTTTACTTTTTGTACGTAATACATTCAAGAAACATTTTAGATAATGCGTTGGATTAATTATTTAGAAAACGCTACATTTTATGTTTATTAAGAAATGCATTTAAACAAGGGTTTTCAAAAATAAATGTACCATTATTTTAATGTGCATTATTTTAATTTAGTCGTTTCTTTGCAAGTTGCGCAAATTGTTAATTTTTACTCACTAACCGACCAGATGAATGCTTAAGGACCGACAGAACTACCTATTCTGCTCACATCCCTCGCTTCGATAGCAAAAACAACCTCGTATCGATAGAAGCTGCGCTATATGACGATGGAAAATTAAACGATTGATGGCTCAAGCTTCCTCGCACAGAATTAGAAAACTGTCGGGGGTTTTGAATTACAGGTACAACTACTGAATGGTATAAATTAATCAAACAAAGTTTAGGACTGTCAAGCAATAACTGACTATCATAGAATCAACTTAGTAGCAATCTCAGCGATCGTAACATGAAGCCTACATTTCCCGAAGGATCGACAGAGTTGTAATACATCACATTCCGCCAGTAAAGTCATATGTAATTACAGGAGACCCTTCTTCTACAAGATACCTAATAATATGGTAGTTGACACCACTAATCAATAATTCCAAGACGTAACTTGGCGTCATAGATCGATATTTCCATACAAAATCATACATTTTGAGAATCATGTTTTGACAGGTCATAAAAAAATACTTCAATCGATTGGTGGTGTCAACTACCCTAATAAAATAAAATTGTTCACAAATCGACTTATTTTAGCCTTTTATATAAATAAATAAAAATCAATTGTCGTATGTATGAAAAGTCATTACCTACTTGAGAACGGCTCGACTGATTTGGCTGATTTTCTTGGATAAGGTTTGGACAGTTTTGGACAAGGACAGGAATGTTACACCTGCGCGAGGGCGGGGCAGGTTTAAATTAATGATGGGTGTCGCAATCATAAAACATCATATCTATTGGTTAGTTTATTAACCAAGAACAAGTACATAGTTAAGTCAACAAACTATATTTTTACATAACGATTATTAGAAATCATTGTGTGGTCCATAGTTGCTGCCTAAAAGGTCTTCTTAACCGACGATTTCTGTAAAAAATATATAAATTAAGAAAGAAAGTTGGTACCTTATAAGTACATAATATTAGATAGTTTTATTAATTTGAAAATTAAATTAATTTAAATTAAAGAAACAAAAAATAAATTAATTGCTTTAGGAACTCAACATAACGTCACATCTGTATTCCCCGAACGGTTAGGCAGAGGTGTACCGATTAATTAGTACACCCACATTTCGGCAGAACTATCGGTTTTATACATTTAGTATAGGACTGATCACATTTGTCCCGCCCCGCGTGGTGTGAAGCAACCGTCTAAATGTATGAAGCCAATAGCTTTACCACGCGTGGCGACACGCGGGGCAAGTTAAGAATAAACGCAACGTAAGTCCCATGTAGGAACTCGCCTGTGTATTATTCATTTCCATAGAGGAGGTTTCCTTTTCATAAAATAAGTTCTTTTGTGGAGAAATTGTACCTCCTAGTTCACTGCCTAAAGATACTTGAATATTAACTAGTGTCTTGTTAGCAGTTGATTGGATAGATGACAAATAACAAAACCACTCGCCATGCGACTTGCCCGTAAATCAAATTGTACTGAATAGGTTACTAAATTAAAACGGTGGTGCTTATAAAAAAGGCTTTACGTACTCTGGACATTCTTGCTGGTCTCATCTACGATATCCCCTACTAATTTGACAGTTTGTCGTATGGGCCACCAGAATGCTGAAAAATAATAAGATACCTATTATTAATTTCCGCAGAATTTTCGAATCTTTTTTTTTGGAGGCGTCAATATGACGGTTGACGCATAGCAAGGTTTCCCGGGCAGAGAATCTGATCTAGTTAATTAGTAAGTTGCCACCAGTAACCAATAGTTCAAAGATGCAAATTCTTTAAACAAAAACACTTTATTTTAGTCCTCACAACTCGAGTAATTTTTAGTTGTAACAGTAAAATTAGATATTTAGTAGCTTTAAAAACAGTACATAGTTAATTTGGCAAATATGTGACGTCACAGATTACTATTTTCATACAAAAATAAAGGGGATTCGTTTTGAAAGCCCATGAAAAGTATTTCAAATCAAATCAAATCGTTTATTGCAATCCATGATGTACACTTATAGGTGGTAAAATAAAAATAGAAACAATCATGGACCCTGTCGGGCACAGTCAATTTCAATTGATTGGTGGTATCAAGTACCTACCCAATCCCAAGGTACCTAATTAGATACAACGATTATACGAGTAAGTGTAGACACACAGATATACTGTACCGACGGATAGCTGTTAATATTCACGTCTGCAATATTGCCAAAAATATGTAGCTACATCGCATATTCTTCGAAGAAAATAGGACAAACGAAATTTTAGTCGTCTTATGTTTGACAAGTGTGATACTACGCTTATAAAGCTTTTTCAATAATATTTAACAAACTTACGGGGTCGTCGTGTGGAAGTAGTGGAAGGAATGTCCGTAGTTGTTTCTGGAAATGATCAAATTCATATTATGTTGTGTTTTCTTTTTTGGCTAATTGGTGCTCTACGTGGCAGATTCTTAGAACGGGTTATCATGCTTGACAAGCTGTATACGGGGTGTAAAAAGACAGGGCAGGGACATAGGGCCAGGTAACCCGAAAAAATTACTATTTCATGAAATCTTGACATTTTAGGATTAAACCGACGTACCTATGGAGTTATTATACTGACTTAAATGGTTATAATTCTGAAAATACATATACTTCTTACGCACGCGAATCATACTTTCATCAACATTAAACCTAAAACTGACTTGGAAATTGCAAAAAACGCAAGAAAATTTGAATTTCGGACTACCGTGGAGCTTAAGCCTTAACTTCCGATACTGCCCACGAAACTCAGTGACATGGAGCAGTTTAGGTGTGAAATATATCTTTGTTTAGTATATACTGTAGCGTGCTATGTAACGCACGCAAAACACTGTCTGTATACCCATACAGACAGTGTTTTGCGTGCGTTACATACCCGCATGCAACAGTACAATGTTTATGGGCTTACTTAAAGTTTAGTTAGAATATTTAAAACTTGTTTAAGATTTGCCGCCCGTATTGTCATATTTATTTAAAAGCTATTTATAGGTACTTACCATTACCATTGTCTTCAGTGGTTGTATATTCGGGGGTAGTTGATGTATATTCGGCTGTAGAGAAACACAAAAATAGTAAAAATGACACACCTCGCATGTCACTATAGAATAAACAGAGTTCTGTTTAACATATGAGAAGAATTGCGGTATTCGGTCTCATAAATCGAGCGCAAATCCACTTCAACTAACTAAATCGGGACAACGCGTTATGAAGTAAATAGTAAATTTGCCACCAACCCATGATATGATCTGGGTACCTACCCAGATCATATCATGGGTTGGTAAGTCTGATTAAGTTTAAAAACAAGTGTTATTCATTATTGGTTTAGCTACGGAATATTATAAAGCTACTTATTTCAAATGAAGGGAATACATTTAAATTCATTAATGCGCGTCTTTGGCCCGTTTCTAAAACTGATGCGTTATGAATTTATACTTAATGGTTTTAGTTGAAGAATTGATATAGAGATGTTTTGGTCTATGAAAAAATCACCTACAAAATAATAGAACAGTAATAGCTATAAACAGTATTACATTCGAGTTAAGTAGATAATAAGTAGCTCAATAGTTTGAGTTTGGGGACCAGCAATCTTTATGAGTACCTAAAATAGGATTGGGTGTTGTTACTGTCATAAATAACGTAATTTTTGAAATTTTCAAATGTAAGTATTAGTAGTTTGTAATGTAATGTAATATTTAAATTCGATTACGGTTGGTATGTCATTTAATTTGCACGACTAGTAAGTTGAATATAAATAAACCATGTATGGACCTGGCGCGTTAGCTAAACACTGCGGCATACATATAAATGTACCTAAATTGAAAAAATATTTTCTCTCAGATCGCTCTCACTTAGATCGTAATTATAAAAAAAATTGTAGTCAACCCAAACATTAATTAATTAGTAAATTTTGCATTATATACTTAATTACCCTGGTTTTAATTTTTCTTTTCTTTTCTGTTTTTTATTATATATTATCGCGGTTTATAGTGCACGTGGTGCTCTTCTATATGTGATAAGGCACTTAGACTTAAGCTTGAATGTACAATCACAAATGTAACAGTGTACTCATTGTTGAGGAGCCAAATATAAAAATAAAAATAAAATAAATAAAATATGCGGTTCTTTGTAATAGGAACGATTTTATAACAAAAAGGTAAAATCTGACGTGCTGGCGACCGTACCTCTATTCTGGCTAATAAAGCATTAATTCATCTAATCTCAGGCCCTGTTGGTGGTGTCCTATTTCGTTTGTATTTTTTTTATGGAAATGTTGATACATAATAATACCTACACATAAAAATTAAGCACATGACACTAAACTCAGTGACATGGAGCAGTTTAGGTGTGAAATATATCTTTGTTTAGTATATACTGTAGCGTGCTATGTAACGCACGCAAAACACTGTCTGTATACCCATACAGACAGTGTTTTGCGTGCGTTACATACCCGCATGCAACAGTACAATGTTTATGGGCTTACTTAAAGTTTAGTTAGAATATTTAAAACTTGTTTAAGATTTGCCGCCCGTATTGTCATATTTATTTAAAAGCTATTTATAGGTACTTACCATTACCATTGTCTTCAGTGGTTGTATATTCGGGGGTAGTTGATGTATATTCGGCTGTAGAGAAACACAACAATAGTAAAAATGACACACCTCGCATGTCACTATAGAATAAACAGAGTTCTGTTTAACATATGAGAAGAATTGCGGTATTCGGTCTCATAAATCGAGCGCAAATCCACTTCAACTAACTAAATCGGGACAACGCGTTATGAAGTAAATAGTAAATTTGCCACCAACATGGGTTGGTAAGTCTGATTAAGTTTAAAAACAAGTGTTATTCATTATTGGTTTAGCTACGGAATATTATAAAGCTACTTATTTCAAATGAAGGGAATACATTTAAATTCATTAATGCGCGTCTTTGGCCCGTTCCTAAAACTGATGCGTTATAAATTTATACTTAATGGTTTTAGTTGAAGAATTGATATAGAGATGTTTTGGTCTATGAAAAACCACCTACAAAATAATAGAACAGTAATAGCTATAAACAGTATTACATACGAGTTAAGTAGACCAGCAATCTTTATGAGTACCTAAAATAGGATTGGGTATTGTTACTGTCATAAATAAAGTAATTTTTGAAATTTTCAAATGTAAGTAGTAGTAGTTTGTAATGTAATGTAATATTTAAATTCGATTACGGTTGGTATGTCATTTAATTTGCACGACTAGTAAGTTGAATATAAATAAACCATGTATGGACCTTGCGCGTTAGCTAAACACTGCGGCATCATATACCATGGAATTATAGACTTGTTTAATACATATAAATGTGCCTAAATTGAAAAAATATTTTCTCTCAGATCCCTCTCACTTAGATCGTAATTAGTAAAAAAATTGTAGTCAACCCAAACATTAATTAATTAGTAAATTTTGCATTATATACTTAATTACCCTGGTTTTAATTTTTCTTTTCTTTTCTTTATTATATATTATCGCGGTTTATAGTGCACGTGGTGCTCTTCTATATGTGATAAGGCACTTAGACTTAAGCTTGAATGTACAATCACAAATGTAACAGTGTACTCATTGTTGAGGAGCCAAATATAAAAATAAAAATAAAATAAATAAAATATGCGGTTCTTTGTAATAGGAGCGATTTTATAACAAAAAGGTAAAATCTGACGTTCTGGCGACCGTACCTCTATTCTGGCTAATAAAGCATTAATTCATCTAATCTCAGGCCCTGTTGGTGGTGTCCTATTTCGTTTGTATTTTTTTTATGGAAATGTTGATAAAAAAATAAGCACCGTGAAATACAAAACCATAGCCATATAAGCAGCTTATATACTTTTTTGAGCCATGGATACTGGAATAAAGACATGTTATTTTCTATAAGAACAATCTCGTTCGTTTCAAAAATAGTAAAACTTTAGTAACTTACGCGTTGTAGTTTCCGGTGAGGTTGTCTCTTGAGCGCTCTAAAGATAAAAATATGATAAATTATAAATTATAATAATAATAGAAATTTATTTCAACACTTACAAAAAATAAAATAGTTACTTACCACGTATATAAATACTGCAGCGATAACAAGGCAAACTATAGCGCTCTTCATTGTTAATATTTTTCAAATTATTGCTTTACTGTTGATTAACCAACTTTAAAGTCCAATTTGATACTAATCTGTTCGCAGCACTATGTGTGTTATATACTCGTAGTATGATTTCTGTTTACCGGAATAATACGCCGTTTTAACAATTGTCCAAATATAAATATACGTCGATTGGAACAGTTGGTCCTGAAGTATTAAATTATTTTTCATGACCCTCGTAACACTAGCTTTTGTTAAGGGATCACTCACTGTCGGTTTTTATTTCTCATTCGAGGCATGTTGACCAATTATGTATATTTAGTAAATGTGGATATGTTGAGCTGAGTTCATGTGGTCGCAAATAAAATAAAATAAATCAATCAAGTGTATTTATTGTTATCATTAATAAAAGATTAAGTTATAATGTTAAATTAAGAAAACTAAACACAGTCTATTGGGTTATTACGATTAGTAGATCTTAGAAATCGTCATTAATTACCGCTCAAGCCCCGGCTGACTTACCGGTAAGTCAGAACAATAGAAACTCAATTGTGTCTCATAAGGTGGGACTTGAGTAATTAAACAAACCAAACTACTGAAAATCCTTACATATATTTAAGTTTTACCTTCTAGTAATAATAAAAAATATTTCGATACATAAAACTTACACCTGTATAAATTTACAATCGTTAATTTTTAAGTAAGTATCTTACCGTATTAATTACTTAGATGATTAAATATACGTATATCAATGTGTACCTATATTATTTTATTCATAAAGGTGTGTGTTTAAATCCAGATAGAATGATGATGAATAAATGATGTATATCTAGATACCAATAGGATTTTGACATTTAGCTATATAGGTATCTACCAGAAAAAGTGGGTATTTAGTCTGAACGGCCATTTCGACCATATGCAAAGATTGTCTGCGTTCGAAAGCACCGGTGATAAAAATTTGTAAACAAATTCAATATCATAAATAACATCTAGTACATTCGAGTGCAAAAGATTTAGTAAAATCAGTGTTAATTTAAAGTTTTTTTTTTTAAATAGCTGAAATTCATAAACATGCGACTATCGCAATGTATGTGACTGTACCTTTAAATAATATTGAAATTATTTTATCACCGGGTCTTTAGAACGTAGACGATTTTTGCTATTTTTTGTTTTTTTTTTTTTTTTATTTGGGCTGATCAGATTAAATTGTTTATATTTGGAAATCGAAGGCGATCAAAATAGATATGAACTTCGATGCCTTCTTATCAAGCTGCCTATTATTTGTGCACAGGTCTCTGTGGTGCGATCTTTGTACTAATTCGATAACTTGGAGATTTCTGAAGCGCGCAGTTTTTCTGATGTAAGTTGGATTAAACGTTTTGTTATTTTGTTGTGGAAGTGCTGAGTGATTTTACGTTAGAAAATGTTTAATATCATCTGGAATTCTAATTTGTGACCGGACAAACGCCCCTATAGGACTATACATATAGGACTTACAACTAGAAAAATGTGAGACAAACAGCTCTGGAAATTGGCACTAGTCTAATGCAGGTAATGCTTTGTCTAATTCTATTATACAATATTAAACGTTAACTGTGACTAACACAGTCAGACTAGTGCCATGAGACGTGGCGCGAAAGTATGTTTGAATGTAGTAAAAGTAAAAAGAAAAGAAAGAAAAGAAAAGTAGATAGGGAGGTACTATATAAACAGAACAAATTTTTAAAATAATCTGTATGATAAAAATGAATCGCTAAATGTTGCAAAACTCGAAAACGGCTGGACTAATTTGGCTGATTCTGTTTTTGTTAGGAGAAGGTTCTTATGATTCGTGTAGAGGTTGGGTAGGGGTAGGATACCATGCGAACGAAGTCGTGGCGGGTCAGCTAGTTATAACATAAATATCAGTCTCCCATCTCAGCCAATGAACATAAAAAACCTTTATTACGGTGCTATTAATATTTATTTTACTCTGTAAACTACAAGTAAAGTATAAAAAAACCGTGAACACCATTCTCTATGTGAAATGATCCTAACGCCAAGAAAGACACGTTTTCAGTTATGGTATCTACCATGAATTTAACGCATTTCAAAAACATTTTACGCACGTCCGCAATTAATACTCGACCTTGTATGGATAAAATATTTTATTGTTTCAGCTTTATTCGTGGAAATATTTGAGAAATAAACATAACGACGCGTATCTAGAGTTTTCCGTGACTGAAGAACTCACAAAGAATTTCTATGATTATGATTAGACACATGAATAAGTACACATGAGTAAGGACGACAGCGCGATATGATCATTTACGCCATACGGCATTTCATACAAACTTTCAAGTCATTATTTTTCGAATGAATGAACCGATTTTAATAAAACTTCCTACACTTAAGCAGGACACATAGGTCTAAAAAGTTAGTTGAGAACATTAAAAAAATAAACAAATTCGCTCGAAACGAGCAAATATAAGTTTTACATACAAACGCAGATTTCAGGTATCCTGTTTTAAATAAGATATTTCGATATTGGTGCCGATTCCCTTGTTCACAAACTAGAATAAATTTAGAGAATTGACATCTCTTACTAACATACAGTGATAGGAAAGGACGGTGACATTTCGTGACATTAAAGAACTAAGTTAGCGATGTCAAATTAGTTTTGCCTTGAACTTCTCCGTATTTTTAATCCACACGTTTTAAGATGTCAACTATAACTGTATGGATGCGTCAGATGGACGAAATTTAGTCAATCTGACACATCCATACAATTAGAGTTGACATCTTAAGGCGCTTTGCACACGGAGCAACTTTTGCAGCAACTGGCAACTGGCAACTTTCTGGCAACTCGCTGTTTACATGTAATTCAATTGGACTGCGCACACAGAGCAACTCAAGTTGCGAGTTGCGGCAATCGTCAACAGTTTCCAGTTGCGGCAACTAGCAACTAAATAAGTTGCTAGTTGCCGCAACTAGCAACTGTCAAATATTCGATTTCACACCCTCCCTCCCTCGCCCTGTGCCCGGCATAGTGTTGCAATTAACTTAGTGGTTTTTCCCACTAAGTAAACAATTCTTTTTGGGGTAATGTGTAAAATTCTATAATAAAATATTTCTTGATATTCCCCAACTAAATGAGAGAAAATTTAAACCATGCATAAAACGCACACTATCTAATCAAGCATTATTATAAGTTAGATGATTATATCACGGACAAAAATGCTTGGCTAAATGCTAGTCCTGCTCCACAGCCACTCGGGCTCACTAAATAGGATGGTTTTTTAAGAGAATGATGTTTCTTACCCTCTTTTTTGTCGACCTGAATAACTTGTACCGTTATCAGTACGATTACTTTTTCTTTTTTTAAATACCATAGTAATCTAACGGATAAGTACACTGAAAGTGTTAGTATTGTAAATTTATTTCAATTTTGTTTTTGAAAACCATCAACCTAAAACTTGCCCACTAAAAAATCCACAAGCCACCAGATACAAATTCTGACCACCAGAAGGTGGTCCCAATCTACCAGATCTAGTGGTAATACCGCAAAGTTAGCAACACTGCAACTCGGCTAAAAAAGTTGCTCACAAATTTCCAAAAAGTTGCGGCAACCGGCAACTTTATGGCAACTAGCAACTTTTACAGGAAACTTTTAAAAAGTTGCCAGTTGCGTCAACTTAAGTTGCTCCGTGTGCAAAGCGCCTTAAACGTATGGATTAAAAATATGGAAAAGTTCAAGGCAAAACTAATTTGACTTAGTTCTTTAATGTCACTTGTCCTTTCCTTTCGCTGTAGGTTGGTAAGAGATGTCAATTCTCAAAATTTAGATTAGTTTGTGAACAAGGGAGTCGGCACCAATGTCTTTAACTTACTCTTTGAACTTATGTATCCTGCATAAGTGTACGTAACTGGTTGATTCATTTTGAAAAATAAGGACATGATATTTTGTACGAAATACTGTAAGGCCTAAACGCTTTTAAGGTTAACATTGCGGCATCTTATGCGGTTGTAATAAGAGCGATTTTACAACAAAAAGATGTAGTCTGATGTGCTGGCAACCATACAAACATTTCTATATAAACATATCTATAATTTTACAAGAACCAGAATTCCTTCACCTTGACCGGATCAAAATCGAACTCGGGGGTAGTAACAGTGACGTTTTCTACTTTATGGACTTCTTTTAAGTTAGGAAAAGCCAACTGAAGTTGAACTGTGATGTACACGAAAGTAGAAGCTGCAATCTTCAGCGTCAGGCCGGTGTTGAAGTAAAACATGCCGTATACAGAAATATAGGCGTCCCTTACTTTCAAAGTGTTCAATATGTCTTTCGTGAGCTTGAAGATTTTTGCTGAAAAAAATAAAAACGTCAATAGTTATACCTACTTTATATTGTTACTGATTTAATCTTCTTCTTCTAAATACATACCTATATAAGAGCAAAAGATCTCACTTTTTCACCACGAAATATCGAAAACCGCATCATGTATACAGATGAAAATTGTCAGGGAGGTAATTTATAGTTAGTAGGCGTCCGCTAAGAAAAGATTTTCCAAAATTCTCCCACTAAGTGTATGAAACGGGGGTCCAAAGTTTGTATGAAGAAATTAACTTTGACGCGGACGAAGTTAACTAGCTAGGTTCTATATTAAATTAAATTAACTAGAACTGTTAAAGTACGCATTATTATCGCAAGATAATTACTGAATCTATTAGCTTTAAATTAGGTAGCTATTTGTCTTATAATTTATATTTTTTTTAAAGTTAAAAGTGATTTAGTCATGTTTCTAAATAGGTGATTAAGCATAAATAAAAGCAATTAAATTGTGGCTATATTAACAACCAATGTGCAAGCAAAAGACGTAAATGAGTGAGGATATCATTGCAGTATACTTGAATATCTATAGGTACTAATGCTAGCTGACCGGCCTGCGCGTTGTTGTGGCTTAGGTTTGCAATAAAAAAATATTAAGACCAATAATTGAGATAAAATTAACTATCATATCTTTCAAGTTGGATCAAAATGAACACGGTGTGCAAATTTGAATAAAATCGGTTAAGTAATTTAGGAGTCCATCCCGGACGAACAACGTGATACGTAATTTATATATAATAAGACTATAAAGCCAAAGAATTTTCATGAGAAATAGTATAGGCTACGTGGGTCTATTTCAAGCTTGGGTAAAAAAGCATTTAATTTTCGTACAGTAAATGATAACAAATTATACCAATAGTCCTTGTCATTAAAAATGTCATTAGGGAAATGATGTTTCTCTTTTATATAACTTAAAAACTTGAATAATGCGTATTATATTCTAATAAATAAGGAGTACCTATATTTGATTGTCATCTGGCTGATTAATTAGTGAATGCACTTAACTACAAAATGAACGAATATAATTACCATAAACTTAATAATAAAATTACTACTTCTTTGTCCCTAAATTTAAAAATGACCCACATTACTTCACGCTACGACGCACAGAAGCGGAGCAGTAACCAAAAACGTAAATAATAGTAGGTGGAATAAACCACGCAGGTGAAATTGCGGGCAGAAGCTAGTTAGGTATAATGTGGGGTTCCTTTTTCCTTCTACTGAATACCTACATGCCCGTGCTACTTAGGTAAGTAGCAATAACTCTTAATGTTATTTGCAGAGGGTTCAAATTCGTTTGTTTTAAGGGTGGGTCAGACGACAGCTATCACCGACTGTACCTACATAGGGTGAGATGTCCAACAGTGAACCAGTGGTACACATTGAACCACCATTCCTGCTTTGTAAACGCGACGTTGTCAAACCGTGCCGTGGACACGAAAGTACTCAGATTTTACCGCGCCGCCCGCTCCTCAGTCGCGAGCGAGCTAGCGCCAAAGACGCCCGCGTGGCGGACCGCATTATAATTTTCGGCGACAAAAAAAAAAAAAACGTAAGTACTATCTTTTCTTATTACTTCTGATACGTATAGTTTTTCTGTGTGACATTTATTATACTTATTATAGTGTTAATTGGGGTATCGTATAAAACTAAAGTTACTACGGTAACTCTTTTCGTTGGTTTTTAACATAACCTTAAATGTTAAATGGCGGGTGTAGTACACAGTGAACCACGAACGTAATTTGAACAGTGAACCGGTTCACTGTGTACCACCTTTATATTGCTACTTTATGTAGGTAAGTTTTGAATTTTATACACAATTTATAAAGAGTTGAAACATTAAATTGTATTATAATGTTATTGTTTCAGCATGGGGCGAATTAAAACAGCGCAAAGAAAAATTGGAGGTCACACAAAAGAAGTAATGTTGCAGGCAATCATGCTCGTAAAAAATGGTGAATCGATTCGTAAAGCAGCAAAAGAATGCGGATTACCCTACCCAACTGTCAGGAGATATGTAGAAAAATTTAAAAGCGATGAAACTACGAATTTAGTACCGAATTATGAGGTAAATGCTATTTTTACACCTAACCAGGAAAAAGAATTAAAAGAATACATAATAGATTGTTCGCTAAAATTTTATGGGCTTACTGCTAAAGATACTCGAAGATTAGCTTACCAAATGGCATTTATTAACAATATAAAAGTTCCTTCTTCATGGGAAGAGAAACATATTGCTGGAAAGGAGTGGTTAAGGTCATTCAAAAAAAAACACACGGATTTAAGTCTCAAGAAACCCGAACCATGCAGCTTGGCACGAGCCTCGGCATTCAACAAATATAACGTGCAAACATTTTTTAAAAACTTAAGAGAAGCTATGCAGCGGTCTCCTAACTTCGGTAACGGAACACGTGTCTATAATTTAGATGAAACCTCAACCACGACAGTACAACGCCCGCAAAAAGTCCTAGCTCTAAAGGGGAGCAACGTATCCAAAGTCACGAGTGGAGAAAGAGGTGTTTTAGTGACAACTTGCTGCATTGTTTCCGCCACCGGTCATGCTTTGCCCCCAGCAATGGTCTTTCCAAGAAAGAAGTTTCAATCTCATATGCTCCATGGCGCCCCTCCTGGGACTCTTGGCTTGGCTGCTTCATCTGGATGGATGAATGCAGACATCTTCGTAGATGTTATGCAACACTTCATACAACATACTTCCGCCTCAAAAGAAAATCCAGCTCTTTTGATTCTTGACAACCACGAAAGTCATTTGTCATTGGAAGCATTGACCATTGCTAAAACTGCTGGTGTTACAGTGTTGACACTGCCTCCTCATACCACCGCAAGATTACAACCATTAGATGTGGGATTAAATGGTCCATTTAAAACTTTTTATAACTCTGCCGTCGATTCGTGGCTACTCCGGAACCCCGGGCAGACTCTCACTATCTATCATGTAGCTCAATGCGCAGGCGAGGCCTATTTAAAAGCCATGACTCCAATGAATATCACCAATGCATTTAGAAAATGTGGAATTTATCCATTCGACGAGTCAGTTTTTACAGAAGAGGATTTTCTACCAAGCACTGTGACAGATAGACCCATTCCAGGAAGAGATGAGACAGATACAAATGATGAAATAAATGAAAACCGTTCACCTCCTAGGACCCCCTCTCCTTCAATTTTACAAGATTTACCATCACAACAAATCTGTAATGATCTGGCATTCAAATATAATGAAAATGAACAGCAAGCTTCCACTTCGAAAGCAATGGAAAGTTTTGTTTCTCCAAAAATGTTTAGGCTGCCATTGAAAGCCGGTCCAAGGAAAACTACAAGAAGAAGCAGACCCTTAGGCCGGAGTATGATAGCTACCGACACTCCTGAGAAAGACATAATAGCATCACGAAAAAATAAAGTTGAAGTGAAAGCCAAGAAAGTAAAGAGTAATTTATTTAAAGAAAAGAAGACAAAGAAAAAAGAAGCTCCAATTATTGATGAAGATTCTAACTCCGAAGGCACTTTCTATGCTAGTGGTTCTTCATCTGGTGGAGAGAATTTCGTCAGTGACAGTGAAGACGATGAAGTTATTTTATCTGAAGACTTTCCACCACTGCGTAGAAAACCCAAAGCGGATAATTTTGTAATTATTTTGATTGAATCAGAGAAAAAAAAGATAAAATGCTATTATGTTGCGAAGATTCTTGATGATTCTCCTGAAGCTGAATATGACTACTCCGTTTCGTATTTAAAATTAAAAAGCAAATTTTATTATACATTTTGTGAGCCTTTAGAGCCAGATATTGCAATGGTTACAAAAAATGATATAAAATATATATTACCGAACCCCAAGGTAGACGGCAGCAGTCGCCGAACAGCAACGTTCAAATTTCCAGTCAACCTATCTCTTTTGAACTTCCCTTTTTGATTTTTGGATGCTTTTTCTTATAAAATTTTCTTTTTTGTATTTTATATAAAAGTTTTTCTTTCGTAAGAACAACAATTGTAACTATTAAGACTGATTAGTACTAAGTTGACTGAGCAATAATTGATCTCTGTGAGCCTAAGATATTTGTTGAATTCTTTATAACAATAAATATTTCGAACACATTGTTAAAAACATTTAGATTTAATAAAGTTGATTACTTAATAACATAATTCAAGACGTTTTATTGCTTAACCTTTAGTTTTGTAGCATAAATAGTCATAATTTACTGTAAAACAAATAGGATGGTTCACTGTGTACGTATTGGTTCACTGTTAACCTAGTCCCCGGTTCAGAGTGTCCCACGAGGTGGACTCAGTGAGCCATTTCCCATCTTTAAAAAAAACTAAAATATATTCTATCCTGTTAAGTTTTGGTCTAAAACTAATATGAAAAATCAAAGCCAGATACATGAGAAGTCCTGTGGTAAAAAAAAAACTCCATTATGTTTAGAAATAGTAGAGCTTTGAATGTGCAACTTTTTCATGGTTCACTGTTGAACACCTCACCCTACATACAAAAAAAACAAACAACAAAAAAACATTCAACATTCATTAAACATTCTTTCTATTCTTATTATAGGATATGTATTTATGAGTATGTATATATGACATATATGTAGGTACATTATATTTGGAATATTTATATGAGTTTATGTATGACCATTTAATTTATACATGAATTGTAATTATTTAGTACTTGTGTACGTCTAAATTTATTTAGAATATTATTTGTTTTCAATGATTTTTAATTCTCTTTTTTGTCTCTTTTTTTAATGTACATTTTTTTTTTGAACCTGCCATGTTATCTCTTCGCCCCCTTTTGGTTGACTGGTAGAGAATGCCTTAAATCCGCCTTTGTACCTTTTTGTTGCATAAAGTTTAAATGAATAATAAATAAATACATAAACTCACGCATTTTTCCCATGGGGTAGGCAGAAGCCACAGACCGCCACCTGCTACGATCCTTACATATTCCTTACGCCTCATCCATGTTCATACATCCCGTCATAGAAACACGCCGGTTACGAGTACTGCGCCCCTGACCTTTCTCAAGAACCTCACCAATAAGGTCAATGTAAGTCTTCCTAGGGCGATCCCTCCCCGAGTTGCAACTCACCTCTGCTATATAAATACCTTTTGTTAATCGTCTTTCACTCATCCTCTCAACATGACGGAACCATCTAAGCATACCCTTTTTGACCGTTCTCTATAAAATGTACTAACCAGAAGTATTCGGCTTCAGTTGTATGTAAGCGCAGATGAGCTTCATTTGTTCTATTTGTCTGAAGAATAAATCTGACTGCAAGGTTATTGTAAGTAAGTGAAACCAACTTGCCACCGACCAGCTTAACATTACAGTCGCCCGTATGGCCATTGTCTGGAAAATTGTAATGAATTGGTAAATTACGAGATATATTAAAAGAGAAAAGTAAACATGACATAATCATAAAGTAATTCCTGTAATCCCCGAAGGGTTAGACAGAGGTGTACCGATTAGTAGATATACACTCAAATTTTGCTAGTAATGTTTTTAAATCCCATGTAATAGGGAGCGAGCATATTGCCATCAACCGGACACAAATACAGAATCCGAGGCTGCTTCTGAGAAACTCCTGATGGAAAAATTCAATAACAATTTGCTCGACCTGGGAATCGATCCCAAGATCTCATGCTCACTGTAGTCAAACAACCACTAGACCACCGAGGTAGTCAAAGTAAAGATGATTTTGTAAATAAGTTGGTATACATACTTCAGAAGTTTTTATGTACATGATAAACGTTTCAACTGCTACTAAAGAGCCCACCGCAATAGTTATTACACCTAAAACGAGCTGAAAATATAAAACACGTTAGTATTTAATCAAATATGATGGGATTTCGCAGTAATTTAAGCATTAACGTTACTATAATAATGCTGCACGTGCAAATGCACGGGCCACATTTTCTGCTATATACAAGTATTATATATTCATAGCAAATGCGTGTTGAAATATTCGAAATTTTTCCAGTGTGACCCGGCAAATCCGACAGTACCTAGGTATTGTTGCAATATTTTATATGTGATTATATCACACGCTATATTTTACCTACACGGGCTATATTTTCTAGACACGTAGTCATGTGTCGCTATAATATAAAGCTTACAAAGTTTCATGTTTTGCTAGGCCATACTCGACAATTTTACAGCTACATATTAATTGCAGTAAAAGCAATGCCCGTTTAGGAGCACCTTATGAAAACAAAAACTTACAGTGGAGCTGTAGCTGTTCTCTATAAGTCTCAATTGATTAAAACACATTTTGAGAGCTACACAAAAGTCTTTAGTATCAGATCTGGTATGGAAAGTCACCCGCTCATCATATTCATCCTTCCAAAACAACTTGTGGAACAGCATTTGTTTCGGAATGTATTCCATTTTAATGTCCGTTATTTTCATTAAAGCTACATTCAGGAATCGAACTCTCATGGTCAGAAATGAATATAAGTATATGAAGAAACAAAATTCATCGTATGAAAAAAACAGCCAAAAGAAGTACAAGCTTCCCACCACATGTATCGCTATGGAAACGTTGAATACGTAATACATGTAGGCCACTACTAACACTTGAGTGAATCCTATCGCAGCCATTACAATTCTATAAACTTTGAGTGATACTTGTCGCATAAAGTCAGTTTCATCAGCCCCAAGTAATGCGTCAATTTCTATATTGTTCAGCATCATGTCCAAACCAGCATATTTGTCACTAAACGTTATGTTGGAGATGAGTAAATTTGCAAATATCGTAAAATGCAATATTGCTATATACTCGACGATACTGAGGTACTGTTCTTTGGGGTTGGAGAACCACAAAAGGTAAATAGCACTCGAGTTGGCGTAGATTAAAACACAAACGTTATACAACTTCGCGGTTAGGTCCCTTTCGACAATCCTGCCTTTTCTAATAACAAAGCGACAATATCCAGTTATTTCTAACATTCGGAAAAAGTTGATGAATCTTTTTACATAATCTTCCATTAGTTGATTTTTAACAGACATGTCCATTTTGTTACAGTAAGTAAGTACGTATGTACGTCCTAATGCTGTCAAAGAATAACGATGACTACGAAATTGAAATCAAAATAATAATATGTGTACCTACGTGTTCATCATCATTAAGATTCATATCGTAACCTCCGGGGTAAAATCAAGTTCAATCTCATTTACCCCAGAGTGAAATTAGATGACTATCTTTTAATAGTTTGCTTAACTATACAACAAAGTTTGAAATGGTCTTTGGTATGAGTGCAGTCAAAATCTTCAAGTACAGAAACACAATTTTATTGGTTACTTGTTATTTAAAATTGTAGGTACAAAGGAAATGTGCTGTAGCGACACCTGTCGCACAATTTACGAACTACAATGGACGTTTTCAGCGTTTTCCACATTGCGCAATCAAAGTTCGGCGCGACATAAATATGTATATATAACCTATACATAATCCCGACAACAAACGTCGGGCAGTAGCCCACCAGATACAACACCCGCCTGGTTGGAAAATCCTCCCTTTTTATGGAAATATAGAATAATAATATGTTTAAAATAGGAATCGCCAATCACAGCTAATTTGGATCGAGCAAATGTTTTATTCAGTAAATTAACTATTACAATGGAAAAAATAGACGATAAAGTAGATGCAAAGCAGCTATGCTAGCATAGCTGCTGGATATTCAAAAGCGTAAACCGTTACACCTTGGGGTTTCAGAGGTCAAATGACAGTAGGTATTCATTATAGCCATATAAGGAATAACAGAAAGCTATCTCGACAATTCTTGGGACTAAGGACTCTTTTACTTTGAGTGTGTTATTCGGACAGATTTTTTCCTTTGGTTATGTTCTGGTTTTGGCAATGAAACAACAAAAATTTTATTGATGATATATTGCTTATCAATACAGAGTAACAAATTGTTTGTTTCTTAAAATACAGTTTGAAATTGTATCGAAATGCTAATAAATGCAACAGACAAGTATGTATAACGAAGGCATTGCGCTATCACAAATGTTACGGACGCCGTCGACGTATCGACCAATGATAAGCCAATATAAAAGTTCAGATCTATTCAATCTTACCAATTGTACAAAATACTTTTAACAATATCTTTTTAAAAAATCTCATAAATGCTAAGTAGGTACCACTAACATAATTAGGTAATATTACTTTCTCAAAATTTTACTACTATTTTCTAAATTTAGACATATTTACAACTCTTTAAGTATCTAATTTATCCACAAGCTTCGCTGTGAAAGCGCAAATGTATCAATTGAGCATCATAGTCTTTTATACCCTCTTTCAAAAACCCGGAAGCGCTTCATCAAGGCGACCTTGATGTCTTAATTAAAATTATAACAATTGACGCATTAAATAACACATTTACACAATACATAATTCTCACACACACTCACAGCACAAACTGTAATCGATCAATATTTTAATTTAAATAATATAAATACTTCTAGAAATGCAGTTCAACTTGGTACGACATGTCGTGTCGCCGCAGTGGGGCGACACTATCGAATTTAAAAATTTGGACTTTATTAAAGTACAAAACAAAAACAAACATAACATTTTTCTATAGTTACAATACAAATTAAAATTGTGACATAATTTGTGTTATTACATTGAGAAATAATTAGGAGCTAGTATCACTAAAACGAGGAAAGAGATTCCTTACCGTGGATTTAATTTATACCAAAGCATAAAAGCTCTGATATTTTGCTTATGGGTCGGACAAGAAGTGTCATCCGAGCCATAAAACGCTTCATTTCAAGTCAGCAACGTTTACATCGTATCTAGCACCATCCATGTTTACTCCATCACTGTCACGACAACTATCTCGCTTGTCTATCCCGGCTGGTTTGAAATGAAACTTACAATCGATTTCTATGAGACAATCGGACTAAAACTATTTAAGTCTAACTTAATACTAATCTTATTACATAACCCCGTACCATCACCAAAGATTGCACATAATACCCGATACTTTGATTTTTTAATTGCAGTCATGCCTAACTATAGGCCAGTGGATTATTTCACATTGACTGTTAAAAAATTAAGGTATTTTTTCAATGGAACAAAACATGGATACTGTTCCGTAGTTTAATACAAAAATCTGTATTCTCTTAAAACACGGAATGTCTACAATAGTAGTTTGGAAGACAAAATCAATTACATAACTAAGAGGAATTTCGAGTGTGCAGGCTCAAATTGAACTAAATTAAGAACTGGGTGTTTTTGTAAAAATTGTATACGTTTATAACGGACGGAATAAATTCGTATTGTTAAGTACATTTAATTATGCCATATTTATTTGATTCGATGGACCATGTTGTTGAAAAAATCCGATACCTTAATTGGTACCTGTTGTTTGAGACTTGTATTCATTAGAGACAAATTGTTCCTATGTATTGGACGTAGTAGTATTGCACTTCAAGAATGAATGCCCATAGTATATCCATGTATTGTTTGATCCATAGCACAAAAATGTCCTTAATGATTGCAAGTACTAATTATAACAGTTATGAAATTATCATTAATGAATGCTTAGTTGTGTACTGGCATTGGCAGCTGTCCTAGTAGCTGGTTTGCGAACGTCGCGTTTGTAAACTTGAAATGTCGCTTGTCGTAGAACTTGAGCAACGCTGGGGAATAAGGGTGCTGTTTTTTTAGATGCATGTAGTGTTCTTCTGGTTCTGATGTTGTGTGTCCGCATTCTTCGCAGACGTACATCTGGAATTTATGAAATAAAGATTATGTTAGTAATTTTATTCAGGTTTTTAATTACGTAGGCAACATTTTCATTTTTGGAGATAATAAGCGTAAAAGCACGAATAGCTTGCACAAGCTATTCGTGCGATTGAATAATCTCTCATTGTTTAAACCAAGTTCGCTTGGTGGCGTTGTTAATTGCACTTATGTTGGTATGACTAAAAATTAATTACTCATTGACGTAAGGAGTTTTTGGAATATAAAATAGAGAGAGGTAATAAGTACCTTAGTCCTCCTTTCTTTGTACGCGTAAGTGTGTTGAACTCCGTGTACTTTCAGGCAGTGGGATTCCAGAGAGCATCTTTGGGTAAACGATTTCTCGCAGAGGTTGCATTTGTAGGGTCGGACACCAGTGTGCGTCCTCGTATGTCTTTTTAGATCAAATGTGTCGTTGAACCCTTTGCCACAGAAGGTGCATAAATATCGTTTCACGTCTGAGTGGCATTTCATATGACGGTTCAGCAGCCTCTGTAAACTAAAGTTCTTGGAGCAGACCCTGCAAACGAACTTCGTGGGATCGTCTTCGCTAACTAATACTTGTTTGTTCTTCTCCTCTTCCCTTTGTCTCGCGTTGGCTTCTGTTGCCAGAGGATTTTTGACACCATGTCCGCCATTTATGAATTCCAACGGGAGTTCTGCTGGTAAACCCAACTGTAATTAAATAAAGAAATTATAAGAGTTATGTTCTAATTACTAAATTAGAAGATAGTGAAAATGTGCTTCGAAAAGGGTATTGTGCCAGAAGAAAAGGTTGTGATAAGAGTACTACTTCTATTGTGACACGAATACAATTTCAAATGCAGTAAGTTAAAGCATAAGTTGATTTAGGCTCGGCGTAATAAAATGTATTTATTACAACTTCTATGTCGTATTTATTTTTATATACGATGACATAGAAGAAAGGAAATGCATTAAAGCTTCGCCTTAAAATCAAATAATGCTTACCCTTTGCTGCAAAACATGAATTTTGCCGTCGCCGGCAGAGGCTTTCTTGAGACTTACAGCAGCAGCAGGACTGAGGGACGAGTTCTCGATGTGACTGTTCCCATCCAGCGAGTTGTTTCCACCGGGCGATGGCAGCGACGTGCCCGTCGGCGAGTCCAGGTCCAAAGAAGGATGACTAGTGAAGGGGAAGCCGGGAGACAGGATTTGTTGTCTTTGTTGAAGTTGCACGTGAATTTGTAGTTGTTGCATTTGTCCTTCTCCGTGTTGTAGAAGCGCTGGATTCAGTTGCATCAATAGATCTGGCCGTTCTTTTGCGAAATTGTATGAGGAACCCTGGTTTTCTTGACTGGCGAATGCCAAATAGTTGGCCTTTTCATAGTATTGTCTAGTTATAACTTGTTCTGCTAATGATTCAATATCAACAGGGTTATGAACTGAATCTGGGGTGATAGATGATGATTCTCTAATATCAGAATCCGTTATTGATTCTACATGATTGTTTAATAAGCTAGCAAAGTCTTCAGCTGAGTCCGAAAGGTTCCCTAATATTCCTTCATTTGGTCCAGGGAATGTCAACGTATTAGCAAATTGATAGTTATCTATTACATCTTCTCCCATATCTACTACCATTGACTCGTCAAAATTACTTCCATAATTGCCAATAGCACCTATATTTTCTAATTTGCTTTCATAATCTATTTCTTCATCTTTTAGTGCTAATCCATAGTGAGCATTTTGCATTAATGAATATTGTTTACTTTGTTCTGGGAAGTTAGTCGCATTGTCGTTATTTTCACAGTCCATATTGAATCCATTGATAATATTAAATTCATTGGAAAAGTTGCTATTAGCGTTAAATGAGTTTTGGCCACCCTTTGTAGATGGCCCTAAAGTTTCGTAGAAAGGAGGGAGACTACCCGTGGGTGGACTGTTTGGCCCATAGTTAGAACGGCCATCGCGTCCATTGCCACCACTTCCTGAACCACCTCCAATCGCTCCTCCACCACCGGATGACGGCGCTGTGCCACCACCGCCAGAACTAAAACTACCTGAACCACCACTACTTTGTGAACTACCACCTGAACCAGTATTACCGGTGGACCGACCATGGCCCGCTGCAGCACTGATTATACCAGGGACTTTATTCGCTGGGCAATTACGAAGGACAAAAGATGGTCTAGCCAAAATTCCGTTTGCAATTTTAGAGCTACTCGTTCTTCTTTGTTCTCGTATTTTCTTTTCTGTCTCTTCATCTTCTGATTCACCACGTTTTTTCGCAATGACATAATCAATAGGCTGGTCTTGTTCTGGTTCTGGTGTGGGCAATGTTGGCGGAATACTAACGTCAGATAATTCTTTTTTCCCATCACGAAATTGTGACTGTGATGGTGTTCTTTGTATGACAGACACTTTTTGACATGTAACACTGTTGTCAATGCCAGGAGAGGGCGCCGATTCCGGCGATGGGGTATTTCTGGAAGGCAGTACTACTGGATCACTATCCAGTGTATCTTTTTCTTCTTTAATTAGGGGTTTGTCTTCCTTTTTCTTGTCTTTTGCTAAGACAGGCAAGTACTGTTTACGTTCTGCCTGTGTGAGAACGTGTCCTCTGTGACTGCCGTATGGGACGTCACCTCCCAGTATCGATGACACAAACCGGGGTTCTTTTGAACGTTTGTCTCTTGCATTTTTTGCGCCATTGCTTTCGCCGAACACATCTCGCTCTGAAATGAAGGAAAAAAAAAACAATGAATATCGAATAAATTATTGTATATAAATGGTTTGAATATGATATGAACGAAGATGGCAATTTATAGAAGAAATCAAGACAAAACAAGTTATAAATTAAATAGTAACTATTTGTCCTCGGCTTTTTACTAACGTATTCATATAGCGTCGGAGGCATGAGGCCTCGTTGACGTCACTGGTATGTGCCTCCATAACGGTAATACTCGCCTCCACATATACGCTTACACTGCTTTACATGTGTGTGTATATGTTTTTGTGTGTATTTGTCGCATTATTGTAATTGGCACGCAAGCACACAGCAGTGTGACAAAATCAATCTCGACCCAAATCTGCCATGTATTGACCGCTGTTTTAATCATTTAGTTTGAACGGAATGTTTCCTGTCTGTCATTATATTTAACTTTCATAGTAAATGACCGAGTATCATACATGAGAATAATAAAATATTTTTGTCCTGACATTGAATAAGGTTACCAAAAAAGATGTTAAATAATTATTGTTGTTCAAAACGAGAGCTACAAAACATTATTCGAAATTAAAATGCAATTTGTTACGCAACCCTATTAAATAAGAGTGAATTTTGAAATTAAAGGAAGTCGAAATTTCTGTAGAAAAAACCCTCTATTATAGCAAAATACGCGTAGGTAGCCAGTGAAAGTCCCAAGGTTGGGCCAAACGAGTTTCTTTGCCCTTTCTCGGTTTTTGTTAGGGACCCAAGGACGAAGCCTGTGCATTGTTGGAGCTCTTTTTTGTATGAGCTTGTAATTGTATGCGTCTGCGCAGCCGGGCGTGAAACGTGGACTCTCATTTTGAATCGCATCGTCCATAGGCCACAATTTTGTATTGCTTTCAGCTTGAAGAAAAGTATTTTGTGTTTGTGTCCGTTGACAATTTTATAGCGGCACTTAAGCCTCGTAAATATTTTATGTTTGCTTTTTGTACGCTACGCTCATTCGTTCGTCGGTTTCTTAGAACTGTCCATAAGCCGTCCCTCGCTATTGGGCAAGCTTTGACCTACAAGGGACATTGAATAATTTATTATAATGCAGTCCTTATAGCAATTACTGCATATGTATGCGTTTCGCCTGTGCAACAAATGGGACTGATATAATTGATTACTATTCATTTTGAAGTGTCAATTTAGTGACAAAGATGCCATTAAAATGGCAATTTAATAAAAAGCAACAATATTTAAAAAGATAAGCCTCTTGTTGCCCATTCTTAGTTTTAAAGGTCACCTCAGTTAAAACAGTAAAAATAAATAAACAATGAACAGGTATATATTTTTAAAACTGCTTGGTCTACAGCTGTGTGTGGTAACTAGATATTTGAAATAATATAAAAGCACTGGTGAATGCAAGCGATCCTTACATTATCTAGACATATAAAAGTATTTAAAGGTTTTCGAAAACATAATATACTTCTTCTTCTCCTTATCGTGTGGGTAGTAAGGCCTTACGACCCTAAACACCCTCCCACCCTTACTGCTTACTTCTAATATGAATACCCAAGATTGTAAATATAACTACACATACATCAAAGATATTGCACTGTAAAAAATAACGTCGCGACTTTGAAATAGCTCACGAATTTGGAATAAAATTCGCTGCAGATGGAGTGGAATGCCGTAGTCGGCATACTTTATATGGAGAAGATGGAAATGATAACGTTTTAAATGTGTGACAGAGATAAATTATAGCGGTTTGAGGTATGTCTCAATGTAAATTGGCATCTTTACGCCAATGAAGGAGTAAAAACAAATGCTTATATTTTTTTCAATTAAGTCTTTTTTAGGATGTCTGATTGCATTGCGTTGTAAATTAAATCGATGAAATTGTTTTATTGATGTAACAAAAGTTATAAAAATATGTTATTGACGTTGTATATAAAATGTGTTTCCAAAAAAAAGAAAAAACTATAGAAAAAGTTTGTTTCATGGTAAGCTGTGATACAGTTATATTTTAGCTAACAGTGATGTGGTCAATGCAAGCAGATGCAGTGCAAAAAAGTGACAACAACATTTTGGTAGGTATAGGTACTTAATTAAGTCGAGCAAAAAAGAACGATGTTAAGCTAAAACAGTACATGCCCTCTAGACAAGGTTGTGTTACAGTTTCAATTAGTACAAAATATCAGCTCACTGTGGAAATATATACACCTGACTATGTTAATTAGAGGTACGAGTTTATCATGCTATTAGCCAAAATTATTCAAGTGTTTAGCACTAATGGTCTTGGTCTTCTTCACACTATATTTTCCGGATTTTTGCGCACAGTATAAATACACGCTCTGACTGTTAGTTTTATGTTTTAAATAAAACGCCCGCTTTCACAGTTATATATTATTCTTGTACAAGAAAACCCTCATTTGAAGAAATTACCGATATAACCCTTATTTGTATAAACTATACTGTTTATTCATTGACTATTCATTAAAAGGCAATGTATTGAACTTTAAAATTTGAATAGAGTTTAGTTCGCGTTCCTAATTAGTTTGACTTTATAAGGTACCAAAAATGCAATAGGTAATCACATTTTCGCGCTATACATTTGGCATTTCGAAACCAGACTAACTCCGTGATTAATATTCCAAGTGTTTCTACGACCAATATTAAGAATATAATGAGAAATGGCTTTAAGCATTATTAATAATGAAATAATAATAGACATGTTATGGGCGCATTCCGAATACTAATATTTGACTATTTTTAATTATAGTTGAATAACATAATTATAGTTCGTCTTAGGTAATGGAAGCGTCAATTTTTTCAATTTTGATCTCGAAAGGTCAAGATTTACTAATGTGTATTTAAAAGCCGAATAATCCGTAAATGATTTCAATGTTTTTCGCATTAATATGAGATTTCCATCAGTACATGTTAGTGCCGTGTTTGTATGTGTTACCGTACATCGCTTCCACTCACGGTCACGGTTATATCAGCACTTATATGATCACCGTTAGCGTTTTGTGCTGACGTCATATTCGCTGATTGATATATTATGTTCTTAGTTTTTAGCTTAATGCGTCACGCGTAATTGTTTTTGTTAGTCTTTTCAAGTGATGAAAACTAGTATTATAAAATGTTGCGCAAAAACATCTTAATTTTTTATTGAACTTGAAGAACACCTTATGATGAAATTTTAATATTCTCCGTTTGTTCAAGTGTTGTGTTATGCGTTTTGACAAGTATTATAAACACAATTCTTGTTCTCGCGGCGATTAAAACAAACAAAGTCACATGAATCACAATATATGAGTTACACATTTAAATAGCGCAGTTTTTATTCTAAAACGGTAAGTCAAGGCCTCGTAATTACCGCGTCCATATCTATTCAGTTACTTGGTGTTTCCTGTCGAGGAGCACTGTGCTTCAACCTTGAATACGAACACTCATTATTTGGCCATTAACGGCAGCCTTCTCCGCATCACATTTTGGCAATAATTAGCGATTCTTGAGCGGCCGACTTGTTCTAAGACAATTTGGAGCTAAATACGCGTGAATCGTTTGTGCTTGTAATGATCTTACGTACAACATCAAGCTCTTTTCCTTGTATATCAGTAGAATTTTAATGCAATAACGTGATCTTCATGACGAAGTATGAACTATTCGTTCAACGGTTTCCTGTTGTTTTTCCTGCACATATAACTTTTTCTTTTTGTTATCAAACCGGTACGTTTCCTATCGTTTCTATTATTAATTTATCAAGTCAGAAACAAAGAAATTATTTAACATAATGAGTGCCTTATTGCGATTTCACGGTCGCTTATAAGTATTTGGACACAATTATTGAACCATGTTTTGGGTAACGCGTACCTGCTTATTAAATTACAATTGTAATAATATCTAGTAATCACGGCGTAACTATGTAAAGCATTAATAACCTTAACACATTTTGCGGCTTGCACCATTACGACTCGTGTTCCTAGTAATTATCGACACATTAATCATCGACAAAATATTATTCTAAAATGATTAATTGTGGGTTGTTCCACTGTTACGTTACACTGTTACAATTACAATCAACGTGCGTAACAATAACTAAACCTTCGACGAGACCTGTACATAACTAGCTAGGTATATTTGATTGATTATCAATCAATTGTTTTACCTGACAGCTTGAACTCGTTTTTCAAAGATAGGTTTCGTTATCTGCCTAGCCTAAAATCACATGTTTTTCGTACAGAGGTAGGTACATAAGTAAAACCTCCGTAAATGTGTAATTGACTTTTTACTCCATGGTTAGACAACGCATTGTGAGACGACTTATTGACTACTTAAAAATTACACCTGTATAATAATGCGTAATCTGCAGATGATTTTCACGTGATCATGGTCTTTGCGCCGTGCACGTTATATTTTAAATATAACATGGTAAATTATTAGTAGGCACACAGGCATGAACACACAAAGGCACACATGTAGAGGCGGCAGTAAAACTTGCCTGAGGCATTAATAAAAACTAGCGAGGCAGCGGGGCGGACTAGTATGACCTTGCGGCCGGGGTTATCGGACGCTGTTAGCATTTAACGCATTATAAAACGTAAGACAGCTATGAAGAACCGCTCCGGACGGAGAGCACATAAAATTCCGTTGAAGCCTTTTTTCCATAATCATAAGTACCGATAGCACACGGCACGGTACATAGCCGCGCTCGCGCCTGCCGCGATGGAGAATCGGTTAAAAGGTCGGCCCGAAGGACATTTTTTTGTTTCAAATTATTTATCGTGGGTGCGACCGCATGTGGACCGTTCGGACCATATGTAAGCTTGTTACATACTCACAAATCTGCAAACACTCCGACTCTTTATACTCGTAGCTGTGATTATTTAGGAACTTTTACAGCTGCAAGCGAGTTAACTTAATGGTCGTCTTTCTTAAAAATAATTCCGCATAAATATGCACGCGCTATGTCTGACATTGAAGGAAGGAAGAAAAGGTAGTTAAAGTAACGCGATTGTTTTCCCGCACAGCCTTTGTTCCGTTCGCACATGCGTTATCTAGCCATGAATTGGTACAGTCTAATAGGTACCAACCGACCCACGCCTGGTACGCCTACTAAATGTAATTATTTAACCTTCCGTATATTTTTCAATACCACTTTTGATACACAAAAAACAGATTCTAATACGTCTCAGACAAAACGGTCGCAAAAACTGTTCAACGCTTTATTATTATTTTGATCACGGCGTGAATCACAACCAGATTTGGCGAGGGTTAATGACCCAAATATGTTTAGTGAAGTGTTCAAGGCTAGAGTCAACTAATTCGACTAGCTAATAGAAAAAAATCCGGTATCTTAGAAGGCGATCGGTTAGCTTGTTTTCGTGTCCTCTGTATCAGAGGCAACTTTATTACTGGTTTATCCGTTAAAACAATTACCGTTATTTAAATTTTAAAAGGGTTGGCTTGAAACACGACGCAGTCTTGAAGTTATACTGTCGTATATGTCGTGCAAATGTCGCAAAATGAACATATTTCAGGAGACCTTTCGGACTCAAATAGGTCAAGTGATCCTTGAATTAAAATGTTTGGCATCATGCAGACCCATAATAAGCCAATAAGAATTTTGGAGGCGTGTGTTTTTGGATGGCCATCGTATTGTGAATCTCAGCTAAGTGTCCTCTAATGTTTATTTAGTCTTGGAACATGTTGTAAATGTCACTTTGGCTTTGGTACATATTACGTATTCGTGAGTATATGTTGTGTAGTGGGTACTAGATCGTGGGCGGTCCGCAGCAAATTGCTCCAAAACACACGAAATGATTATCTTTTATTGCGCATGACACAACAATGGAAGAGATGACCTTACGATCGAGATTTAAGCCCCGGTTAACCGCTCGCTGTTTATTTTACTTATATATTTAACGACTTATTTTTCCTGCGTCCCATTTACATATTTAAAAAAGAAGTTTCTGTTACTCTGAAGAATCTGAGTGACGTTTCAAAAGATTGTTTAAAGTAACACGATATTTTAAAGTTGTGATAAAGGTGACAGTTGTTCTAGGTGGTCGTAAATGTTTGAGATAAATGGACGGAGGCTTGGATGACGAATATAGTTTTATCGAAAATACCATATGGGCTCTACGTATCTACCATAAACTTAACGCTACCACCATTATGCGTATCGTATATTTTGACTGTTATTGATTTCATGTTATGTTGTCTGAATAGCGTTATTTAAATGCAAATAGAAAAAAGTGATATCATCTTTCCAAAGCGTGGCGCTATTTTCCTCGCGGTATTCTCGTTTACAGATCGCGTGCAAACCAAGATAATATTCAGTGCAGAAATCATAATCTACTTAGCATGTTTAGTGTTAGATGCAATTAACTAAAACTAGTCTCCAAATCGCCCAAACATTGTATTTAAAAAAAGACTGCCCCAAATTGATAAAATGACAAAGGTGAACTTGAACCACAACGCCAACAAAAAAACAGTTTGAAGCAGTGCACGCCATAAGTAGGTAGGTGATACCTAAGCAGGCCAACCGTTGTTAGGAATCGTCGATCGATGCAAGTAAAATTTATTTTCCACGTGTTCTAAGTTTACCAAGCTGTGCAACACTGCAAGTGGTTGAGAACATATTCGCACGGTGTTTGCGCGTGCGCCGACTTGTCGACGAGACGGACGAAGCTACGTCACTCGTCTGTATTTGTTGGAATTACCGTTTAACATGCCAATTGTTTATTAACATTAGTAGGTATGTATTTATGCAATGTAGACAAGGCGGCTTTACGAAACTTTTTCTTGGATACGATTTTAGTTGGAGCTTACTAAGTGGCAGATGGTTGGAAGAGTTAGTAAGCCCCTGAAATCTACCAGCCTGTTCATCACTTACATCCGTTTCGAGTGATCAGCTGACGTCATTTGATCACCACGAATAATATATTTGACAGTGATATATCGACTTGATTACACGTTTAGATAAGTCGCAACTAAGTACCTATTCGTTTTAGTAACTTCGGTGATTAATTACGACCGAATTGTTAAAACAGCAAAGTAATTAATATTTTATAGGGGATATCAATAGCAACATGGTTTAAAAATAGTAATTACTATTTTTTCTGAGTGTTGTTCCATCATAATTAGACTCCCGTTATCGTCTATAGAGCGCATATAATCGCAGAACTGCTTTGCGGTTTATCTTTGACGGCGCGGCGGCGTTCTCGTAGAATTTTATAATATCAATCACGCGAGCATCGACGCCGAGTTTTATTGTTTCCGCAATATAGGCGATTGGACACAGGCTGTGGTCGCCCGCACCCCGCAACCCGCTACCCCGCACCAGCTAATGACAGATGCATTTGAAAAATGTATTTGTGGTTAGACGGACTAGCAATTTCACACAATTATTTCTGCATTTGGCATTTTTTTTTTTTGCAAAATTCTTAAATTCCTACTAAATCGTAGATGTAGTTGCTTTTAACATAGAGGGTCTAATTGACTACGTATCGATTAATAGAATGTTACTCAAAATGACTAACGTACTACAATACAACCCACTATTTCTTAGATCTATCCATGAATCATGCGTCGTCAATTACACAAGAAAAGCGGTGACTTGCTCTTGGCGACCTTTTTATCAAAATTGCAAACAAAGTTTGGCAAACATTGACTCCCTGTGTTCGTATATAAATATGAAATCTCAATATTATATATTAAGCATCGAGACCACATTGTCATCTACACTACATATTTTTGAACTACTATGAAAAACTCGATGTCTTACAACTTAGTATACAAGAAAAGCAGATGTAGCATCATGGAACAGGTTAGTTGGCAATTAAAATCGCCCGTATCCATCACGCATCCCTATGGAGTATTTGTGAGGACATGTGTGGGACCATTCCTAGAACAACTGGCTACTCACGTGTACAACATCTTCGGGAAAAAAAAAGAAAAAAAAATATGGCGAGCCCTTGAGTAACCGTCACTTAAGTGCGCCGTCGGATGTTGACTCTTTAAGTCAATTTCCTTGTAGTGTGTACTCGACAATTCTCGTGGTTTATGTTTCGAAATAAGAAATGCGTTGGTGTATAATATATTAAAAGGAGACTTAAACTTAAAGGATGCCATATATGGCCCTGCCTTGACCGACTCACTGATGAGGTCTAGGTTACGATGTTAGTCTGGGTTATGGGCGTAAGTTCCCGTTTATCGTAGTTTTTGGGTTCTGAATTATTCCAAGATAGGGCCCTTCCAAGCTTTTAATCGTTCAATTCTGTAATTCACTGACTTGTATGTCTAAAGTACCGTGCTATATTTGTTACCTTTTGAAATGACCACCGAATTATGCAATAAAACATGACATAAGGTAACGCGTAAGACAATAATATGTAAATATGTACGCTAAGTCCTGTTGACCCAAAGTACCTAGGCGGGTGCCACAGGCAAGGAGATACGATAGGAGATAGTACGCTTAATCATCAGGTTTTTACTGAATTTGCAATTAAGTTGTCACAGGAACTTCAGTGAAATATAAATGTGTACAAGTAAACGGCATTGCTGGCGATTGAAACCCCATTAATAACAATTATACGAACCAAAGTAGTTCCGAGAACCGATTTTGTGCGCCTATTCTGAATGTAATCGCTTTTTTTATGATCGCCAATCTTTAAAAAGGCAAAATCTTAAAAAGGTAGCTGGAGTACAATGGGTAAGGATACAATAGCCACGGCCACATGGCGAAATAAGTTTCTTCTTTTTTGGCAACTCGTAAAGATGCAGATTTACTGTTCACATTATATTATGGCAACACGCGATAACGCATGCGCTTTTGTTTTTGTTGTCGGTCGCGTTGGTCGCATTTGCGCACAAGATTTGACAACGATTGGGATTTTACTATTCATATATTAATCGTTGTTTTATTATTAGAAAATGATGTTAAAGCAGTTTCGTTACTGACTTACCAAAAAATTACAACAGTCAATCTTTCTTAAACATGAAAATACCATGTTTGTTGTGAATAGGAATATTTATTTGGTTCCTATAAAAAATATGGTTTAGCTAAGATTTTTTAAAGTTGGAATTTCCCGAATCAACTTTGTTTATATAGAAACTTAAGATTTTTAAATGATTAAAAAAAAAGGAAAAGTCTTTTATTTTTTTAAAGTTTGTTACCATTGAAATAATTGACGAACTGATTCTTCTTTTATATGTATGGCTATGCAGTTGCCTAATTCAAACGTGGTTTACAACAATCGAAGTAGGTATTCATAAAAATAACGCTTCAAACCAATCGTGATCTCCACCATAATAGTTTTATTAAGAACAATACAGATAATATGTAATTTAAGAATACAGTTGGGTGCATCTCACCGCGATCCCTTGGCCTTAATGGGAACGTCAACAGCTTATGTTAATTGATGCGCACGATTCTGAAGTTGTTTAATTAAACGTATTATGTTCTGTGTACTTGCTTATTATATTATTGTGAACTATTTACAGTGACCGTGTTTATTTTGATTAGATATTACATATCGTGATTTTTTTAGACTGCTTTTGATTTTTTATTTATTTATGTAAACTTAAGTATTTGCTTGTTGTAGCAAAATTCTCTTTTTATGGCATGTTAACTGAAGATTTACATTTTCATGTTCTTTAGTGTGGGTGCCTATTTACTCTCTTCTACTTCTATAATCTCTCTCTCTTTATCAGTATAGCCTATCCTCACTTATGATCTCTCTAAAGCTGATAATACTAGGCTGTTATTGGCCCATTGCACGGCAAAGCCTTTTCTTTTCGTGCAGAGAAGGCACGAGATTGATCATCACACTCGTTTAAGGCGGGTTGGCGACTCATATTAATTATAAAGTCCAGGATTTACCATAATGTTTTCCTTCATCAATGTCAGTGATATCCAAGATAAACTAAGAAAGTACATATGAATTTAAAAAGTCACATTGGCATTTGTCCGGTATCAAACACATGTGCATGAGTCACCTTAACCACTGGGCCACCACAAAACCATAGCTAGTGCAATTTTATTGGTAAAATATTCCTACTTCTCTTCATACATACGTACAAAGCTAATTGTTCGATATTCCTTATAAAATGTACATTATGTGTGTGGTAGTATGTATAGACGCGTAGTACATTGACGTCTTTCAACTCAGATCGGATTGGCACACGATCGTACGGCGGCAAACCGCAGGGTCATTCTTAATTATTCACGTGACTGCAGTATGTAACGTCACACCTCATTATCGTCTAACATCGATAAATATTACTTACTTAATAAAAATTACTATTGCGTAAAAATTGCAATGAAAATTCAACATCGTTGGAACAAATTGCTAATATCACGATAATTAAATACTTCTGTTGTTCTATAATGTCTTAAGAATGTGGGAATTGCATAATTCATTAAGTTTTTGGTAACGGGTATTGTTAATGACCGTTGGAAGGTCGTCAAGTTAACCGTACGGTTCTCACGGCAAGCGCTGTAGAGGGGTGGGGGGCGGCTAGTGGGGTTTATTAACTATTAATATCAAGGAAAAGAAACTAATTAATATAGAGAACCCCTCTAGTTATTGACCCCGGTATAATAATAATAAAAGGTTCGGGATGGCAGGCGAACAACTCGTTGAAGTCTTTTGTACTGAACTGTCGTAGCGCTACGTGGTCACTCTCAGCCTTTGAATAAATTAATTATTATGAAACACACAATAATTATTTAATCAATTAATGTTTAATAACGTTACGTATAAAAGTGTTTGTTTTATGAGTTTTATTTGTTTCTCATTAAAAAGTAGGTAAGTTAATTGAATTTTAAAATTTTATTCCAAAAAAAAAAGAATGCCTTTTTTTTTTCTCATTTCAAAATACGACATGAATTGTTAAGCCTATATTTATTCCACATAGTTACCACATGATGTCAACAATAAAATACCCAGGAATACTGTATTTAAATTAAGCAATAATTCCCTATTCATTTTATCATTTGCCAATTTAAAGACGGCAATGAATAAATGTCAATAGTTATCGCTACCGGCCCCACTTGCTGCATCTTATTTATTTATAGTGCACATTGCCGCAGGTTGGGGTCGCGCGACCTTCGGGCCTACTCATCCGTGCCCTTTTACCCACAGGTGCCAGCACACCTGTAATTACTTTATTCGTACTCTATTTTCAAAGCATTTTTAAAGTTAAAACTAAAAATTTCCCGTCAAATGTACGACATGCGGGCTTAACGGTAAACGTTGACTCACAGTTTTGTATTTAGATAGTAAAATTGTTTATACGCTTAACATGTTCTATAACCTGTGATGTTAAACATTCATAGTTAGTAGTCAGGTGATTTGAGCCATTTGTTGACAACATAACTTGTATGGAAAACAATGCAAGTAAAAGTTGTAAAGGAAATGAAATTTCTATATTTGGACATTTTACGAAATAGAAACAAGAAATTGAAGAAAACAATTGATATCGGTTGGTAATTGAACTCAGAGGCGAAATTAATGCAAATACGGGACGCATACGTCATACAAGTTAATTATATTGAAATGACAGTCGAGATTGCGGTGACTAACCTAAATACAAAGCGAGCGGCGATGGCTGGCGGCCGGAAGTCGCGCCATTGTCCCGCAACCATTGACACCTCGGTACCTATCATCCGGTCAATTCCCGTACCGTGTGGCGCTCTCCAATAGATACAAAAAAAATGAGTTGAAATTTTCAAGTGTTAACTTCCGGAAACTTGGTGTGGCCTTCAACTCCCTTTAGATGATATAAAACGGCATTTTGACCGAACTACTTTACCTTTCGGTAAATTTCATAAATTCTATTTCAAAAGGCGCTATAAGGGCAAACAAGAAATGAACGACGACGAAAAAACGATGAAAATAAAAATGTTCGCAATGACATTAATGGCTTTTAAAAAACTTGTGCTATAAATTAAGTCTACACATATAATTAATGAAAACAAAAAGGTGTAGAGTACCTACCAAGCCCTGTCTAGCTAGGATTCTCACTACCCTGGAACTGTTCCAAACAGTATTGTAATTTGAATAACCTATTCAAGTTAAGTAGCTTATGTTGAACATTTAGATTCAAGTCACAGACAAGACGATAAGATCAGTAGTAGGCATAAGAATTTATCAAGTATCCTCAATATATATATCGTAAATTCATTCAGGATATATTATATAGACGAAATACAATTTTGAGAGGGAAATATCAAATCAAATTTTTAGCACATCTATGAGAGTAAACAATTCGTGGAAAAACGCACAAACACGACAGTTATATCAGTGATTCACGCTTGGTAACTACCTGAGACCGTTAAAATGTGTAGTGACGATGTTGGGTTGTCGATTACGTTTTTATTTATTTTAATTGGATAAAGTGCTCAATAACGATAATACGATACACAAAAAAGACACATCTGGAACTAGTAAGCACAACTAAAATTATAAATGAATTTTAGAAGATCTGATCATAAAGACGCCTATAATTCCTAACAAATCTTAAACGAGTTCTGGAGAAATACTTGAAACAGAGTTATTCCCAGAAAATATTAAACAGAAGAAAAGTATGTCTCTCAATTTGACAAAACCAACGATAGATTAGGATCACGCAAGACACACAAATGATCGCAGGTAGACATTTGTTGGCGAAGCGGAGCCGAGAACTGGATTCTGTTCAAGTGTGAGTATCTTTTTTTTGGGCAAGCAAGTGGCCGTTAAGAAGGAAATGATAAATAAAAATAAAAGCTTTGATCAGGACGACAACGATGACGACTTGGATGAATATGCTACAGATGAAACTAATGTTGGAGATGCATTTGAAGCAAGTGTACTCCTAGATGATGAAACTAAAGAAGAATTCATGATTGAAGTCGAGACAGATTGTTTATAGATTTTTTTAAATTAGAATAAGATGTGTTGATAACACACTTTTTTGTTAGCTAGGAAACTAAAAGTAAAAAGAATGTAGAAGAGAAGATGAAAATGAAAATAGTGTTAAATCCTGGACACTTACCGATACAATCCTTGTCCTTTTTGGAGAGGAGTGCAATAGGGCCGTCATCAAGCGGAGAACCAGGGCAGAGCGGGTCGGTCTTGCTAGCGAGCAATTCCAGCCCTTCCTGCAACCCCAGTTGCTGCTCATGCAGCCGCTTCTTGATCAGGAAGATTTTCGGCATCTTCGGGCGCTAATCAACACTACATACACTCGATCCTTCTGTTCGTCTATTTCACTTGGTCTTTTAAAATACACAGATCAGCATCGTATCACACTGCACGTTAAGTTTCCTCGCGTTGTTGATGTTTATTTTGTGCGTACAAGTTAGCGGCACATGTGGTACCGTTGGCCGCTGCGAAAGGACTGAGAGCTAGTATGCGGTGCCCGCGACACCGTTGCCCGAACAGGTCCGCCCCCGCCCGCGCCGGCGCCGCCCGCCTGGCCCCATGCGTCCGCGCACCGAACCACACCGGCACCTCCGCACAACCACCGCTCTTGCACACAGCCACACGCACCAGTAAAAGTGCTATTTTGTGTATGCCAGTTGTTGCTGGTTCTATCTCACTTTGTTCTAACACTGTGGTATTTTTTCTTTTGGGCCATCCGTCTAGATAAAAGGAAAAGCCATATGTGTGTTTTCTTCTGTTTCATTTAACCCCGCAAAATGTTTAACATTTCTAAGTATAAAACACATTATGAAGAATGTAAATCATTAATAATTCATTCTTTGGCACTTTTAAGAATATGTGTTTGCATTAAAATTTGTGTCAGTTGAATCATCGAATAAAGCCTTCTTCCATTTCTGGATACTTTGCATTTTCAAGTCTTTTTAAATCTTTTAGCCATTTACAAAAATCACCATTACACTGGCAAAGCTGAGTAATCAATTAACATAGATATCGTTGAAAAGTATTAAGTAAGTCCTAAATTACATGTTTCGTAAAAATAAAGTAGGTACCTAAAAACATTTTATTTCAGGTAAGGACCTCACGCGTCTGGTGTCGGCAGCTTTTCAATTAACAGGGAGATTTGCAAAACAATAGAACCCAAACGGGCAGACAGCAATCAATATAAAGAAACGGGGATTTACAAAAATGTTATGAAATAACGTCAATAAACTTTACAGCTTCAATTGTTTAAAACGGACTTTGGGAAAAAAAAATATTGTTATGCTCATCGCAGTGGAAGCGTCGGCGCCTTTGGGATTCATATCACATGTTCATGACGCCATCCAGATATTTTATTGCATCGCCTTTAACAGTTATAAATGTAGGTACACATTTTCTAGTTTGTCGAATGCCGCTTCCAGGTTCCACTCATAGCATTTTAATTTTTTTGAACATCTCAGCACAATTAACGTTCTTCCTTCTTTTCCATTAAATTTGTTTCCGGCAGTTTCCATACCAGCGGATATACTGCCTTTGTGAGATGGTGTGCATCTAACGGCTTATAATGAAGATGTTTGCAACAAATACACTTTAAGAAATAGTTTCATAGAAATATCCAAATACGTAGATCGGAATCTAGAGGTTTATCGCTACCAAAGGAGAGATTAAGTTCCCCGATATCCTTACAGTAATCCCGAGAAAACGGGTTTTAGTATTTTTTGTTACTCAAATCTTAAGCACTTTACAAAGAAAGTGATTATTCATTTAAGACTTCAGAAGAATAGTGAGATTACACGGCTTGATGATTTTACTCTAATGCTGAGACAGGTAAAGTTCTTCTTTCAAAGTAATGTTTTAGTTTTATCTGTAATTTCATGCTCCTCGTTATTTCTATAACGGCTTATGGGCTTATCAGAATTTCTTATGTTTTTTTGTATTATTCGTACTGTATTCGAGTGTTTCAGGTTTTATTATTATTTAATAGTTTAACTGGATTAAAAATTGGTTACAAAAAATCAAAAACATAAATTAAGATTAAAACTTGTAGTAAATCATTTCTTTTATATTTTTTAATCATCTGATACTGATGATCCTCCACTATGTGTAAATGTAGAGATCGTTAGTAAACTAATCAACGATATTTTCATGGTTAAAAAGGCTTCGTTTCACTGATCATAAATCATTTTTTTTTCTCAAAAAATGGACCTAACGACTCCATAAAGTGGCAAGGCGTTGTTTACACAAATAAAATAAAACTGTAATACGCTACCGAATTGGTCCCGTCGGGTTTTTTAGTAAAAAATGGTAGCGATTTCGCGTTTGCGCTGACTGCGTGAGTTTTTTGTAGGTCCTTGTACAAGTGATCGTTAACTTGTTGGATTTAATATTGTAATGTACCATGACTTGACTGAGTTAGTTACTATTATATCCATACTTTTGAACCAATTTGTTTAGTCTATTTTATATATTTTAACATCACAATAATATGATTTGCTATTGATTTCCAAATTTCTGCTATTTTATACAATAATTTACCCGTATAATCAAAAAGAGAATATACACATTGAAAACTTTTGGAACGCCAGCATTTGAACTTATTTAAGACTGCATGCACAACATCTTAACATTGATTGTTAAGTGGTTGGCTACAATGTAGGCCAGCGCGAGTTGTTCAATAATCGTGTTTGGCTCAGCAACCATTGCACGTGTTTGGGAGTCGTGCGCCGGCGCAGCTTCGTCGTGCGAGTTCTCTGCCATCGCCGAGATCACGCCGAAGACGTACTAACTGAATTAACTCATTATGGATGTGATAATTTTAAAGTGTACAAAAACGCATTCAGTCAACAATATGTCGTTGAGGTTAGATTTTTATATTTTCTTTCGGTTTTCTCTTCCTGGTTTTATGAGTGGTACCAAAAGGTTGCGATGGCAATTTCGAGTACTTACGTGGATGCTTGATAGAGTAAAAAATTACCAAAGAAAAGAAATAATAGTGTAATTGCGTGAATATATTAATATATAATACCTGCCTCGTTGGTCTAGTGGTCGCAAAGCGCGACTGCTGAGCATGAGGTCTTGGGTTCGATTCCCAGGTCGGGCAAAGTATTATTGGGTTTTTCTATCAGGAATTTCTCAGTAGCAGCCTCGCAGTCTGGATTTGTGCCCGGTTGGCAATAGGTTCGCCCCCTATTACATGGGACTAAAAACATAACTGGCGAAATGTGGGTGTACTAATGGGTACACCTCTGCCTAACCCTTCGGGGATTACAGGCGTGATGTTATGTTATGTATTATTATATAAGTTTTTAAATGCCCTCCAGATAAACTGATCAACATTTTTTTTTTGTTAGCCAATTCTGTCCCGCACCTGGGCAAACTGATCTTAACATAATTAAGAACTCTTTATGTCTACTATAAGTTTTTATTTTTGTAAAAATGTTACTGTAAATAATCAGAATAATAATAAATCATTACCGTCATGTCTTCTTCATAGATCGCGGCACCTCTGAGTTCTGAGCGGCGGCGGGCGCCCGGATGGTGCGTGTGCGTCGATTGCGCAACGATTGGTTGCACAGCGTGCGCGCCGGTTCCACGCCGGTAACCCGCCTCAAGTTCTCGGCAACGATAACCTCTTTCATGACCAAAGAAGTGGTAGCCACTATTGGCGCCAACGTTTTAGAATACGTGGCCAACGTTTGCTTTGGACATTGCATTGAATTTGCAACAGAAATTAATCATTATGTGCGATGTTTGCCAAAAAGTCTTAAGTTATAAGCGTAAATCATTATATAAATTATTTATGATAACATAATGCGGAATACTTAATTTTTTAGAATGAATGAGTTTTAGTGCTTTTATCGCTTTTCAAACAATAATAACGGTAGAATTTTAAACCCGTTATTCTACATAATATATTAATATTATTTTTGTTAAACATATCATTATATTATATCCATGGAAAGGGGTCGAAAGTCGAAACCATTAAGAAGGATTCAGTTTTGACAATTATAATTTTATTGAGATAATCTTATTAAAATGTTAAAAGTTAAAATATTCCACACGAATCAGCTAAAGATTGAAACGGAGCCGATGTTCAATCCTATCAGATAAAACGTCGGTTTGACTTCATTCCGCGGTGATCACAATGATATTCTTCGACGTATCGTATCGGAAACTCTTTTTGCACTTGACAGGCGCTCACGCATCGCCACTGAAGGCGAACTTGATCTTCAACATCTGATTTAGAAAACAATGGACATGGCTTCTTAATTTATTAGTAGCATCTAGTAGCTAGATTACAAACAAGCTGACTAGGCAAGTACTACTATTTTTAAACGAACCCGTAGTTTGCACACAAGTGTTTCCAAATCTTCCACGGCTCGGTTGGCGCAGTGGCTGAGTGTTGGCTGCAGCGCTGGGTATCGCGGATTTGATTGCCGCACGGAAATAATATTTGTATGGCCTGCATGTTTTTTCAGGGTCTGGCTGTTTGTGTTTGTTTGGAAACGCACCCACGAATCAGGAGAAATTCCTAGGGTCTTCCTGTCGTTTTTCAGTGTGAAAATAATCTACAGATTGGTGAAGTTACATTACATGCATTGTAAATTATTAGGTAACAAAGCTGTAGCTTTAGGTCTGGGCTAAAATAGTTTCCCTTCCAGATAATTTCGTGTCCAATATTTTACGGAAACGGAGCATACGTTGATTGAACATAGGGTCTTATAAATAAGTAAAAGATTAGAAGGTCCAAAACAAACGGTAACACATCACAGATATTGAACAAAAAGCTTTGTTTTGGCTCAAGATAAGCACCAAGGAATAGTCTAGCCGCCTTTTTAGAACTGTAAGCAGGTGCAGCTGTTTTCTAGGCTTCCTGCCAACACCGCTATATTCCAAACCAGACGATAAGCAAGTAAATAACGTCCCGTAGTGGCAAAGCTTCGTCTTCCATCAAGTGTGCCGTGTAAATAGATCGCGGTACAACGGTACCACACCATGTATTCTCGATGATTGCCCTGAAGCACGCGCGTGGCATCACAGGGGAATAAATTGCAATAGTATTAATGTTTTGAACCGGTCCACTGATTACAACTCAAGTGAACACTCGTTTAATTCAATTGGTCGCACGAGCCTGCCATTTTGTTATGAAGCGTTGCATACGATATGTATGACTTGTACGAGTGATGTAGTTCCAACTTGTTTTTTGTTATTTTTAAATGAAATACCTAATGCTATTAATCAAGGGACGTTTATTTATACAATGTTGAAATCAGCTTTCAGACTAATCAGCGTTATTATTGAAAACGTCTTTATTTTCATACTTGTTAAATAATTAAACCTCCCTAGTTGATTACGTTTTAAGTTTAGGTAATAAAACTGTAAGAAATTACATTAAACAGCTGTTTTTACCCATGTTTTGCTAATTATACGAAAATGAAAGCTAGCATAAAAATAAAATTATGGATTTTAATTTACAGAAACGTAATATTCAAGGAGATTTCTTCGTTTACTTTACAACAAGTTTCAGAGTTAATGTTAATATTTTGTTCAATTATACCAACTGATAAAACAATATTATTTGAGAATTGTCTGAAAATAGTCAGAATTTTTTTAATTTTATCATTTAGTTTGTTTCGACTAGTTGCATTTATTATATAGTTATTTCCCTTTTATGCCATTCTTCCCTTTTATTTTAACATGTTTAATGAAGTCGTCGACCCATAATAACGTTCTTTATCTTAAACGAATAAGTTTAAAACATCTCACCTTATAGGTATGATGATAGTTTACGCGTTAGATACACATTACATTGTATGATGGGATGCCGACAATGCCGACGTAGGTCGTAGCTAGGGTTGCCAACTCTTTGTCGGTCAAATATAGTAGTTCTAAAATTCTTACCCATAAAAATATAGTAGCAAAGGAAAATGTAAAAAAAAATATAGTAGGTTCCAAAATAAGTACTTTATTTCTTAATTAAATGAATATTATTGCTTATGAGTTTGATGCCTTTAAAATATAGTAGTTTCGCCTACTATATCTTTTTCTGAAAAATATAGTAGGCGGGGACTCTAATATAGTAGGATACTATATTATATAGTAGGGTTGGCAACCCTAGTCGTAGCATCGCCTACGTGATTCGTAGAGCGTTATCACCCGCAGCGAGAACAACAACGTTCTTGATATTTTAAATGTATCATCAAACCTACTTAGACTGGTCGAGAATTTGATTGCATATCGTGTTTATGGTTTTACGTACACTTATGATGATCATGCAGTTATAGCAAGTTTAGAATAAATATATTTGTCAACCCAGATTGGGATAATCTTAGGATCAAAACCGAAGATAGAGTCAAAGTTTTATATAAATTATAAAAAAAATATGCTGTTTTTTCTTTTTATTGTTGGTTTCAACAGCACATAATAGGGTTTAAAAAGACACTTAACGGAGCCGAGAGTTACATGTTCTTCCCATCATTACGATCATTATTTGTTCTGGACCACACCTGGGAACCCTCTGGATAAAAAGGTTTTGAAGGCCCAATTTTTTTAAATTTATTAACGAAAAATGGTTTGAAATATTTTAACTTAACTTTAAACCCCCTTTTAACGACCTCCGTATTGTTGGGTGCACTCGAAAGTAAAATATTATGAGTTTGTTTCTTTGTGCGCTAAAGTAAATTCAAATAGTAACTTATCACGTAAAAAAATATCGATTCTCTGTAATAACTTTTGCTTAATGTTACATAGTTTGATCGACATTATGTCTAGTTACAAACTTGTAAAAAGACATATAACATACCCGTTGTATGTGATGTGTATGTCTGTATGTATGGTATTCGGAATTCTTGGAAGTACCAGCGAAATAAAATAGGCACAAGAAGGCCGGACTTCCCAATCTATTAAGTTTTTTAAATACTGGTACCGGACGTACTGGCAGGTTATTTATTTGTGCATCTCAGGATGCTATATTTCCTGCTGTAACTGAGTGTAGTATTTATTTTGGAGGCAAAATTTAAAAAAAAGCCTCTTTTATTTTATTTTAGAGAATGTTAAGTGTAAGTGCATACAAATATTCCGCATTGATTGTTCACACATTTTAGTCGCATACTAATTGCGTATTTACACTATTTATAGAAAAAAAATCAATAAATAAAATCAGCTTTTAATAATAATAGGTTATGCACGTTTGAAAATACTGCTGGGAAAGAAAAGTCGACTTGAAGATAAAAGTAAAATCGATTTGAATGGACACAATAGCGAATGATCGATTTACACATATTTATTATCTTAATAAGGTCATTATTTTGTAAAAGACTTGAGATTGGATATGCCTATCTTTTTATTATTCTTAGTTGCATTTGGTGAAAGCCTGTCCTGGAAATGAAGTCGTGTTTTTTTATCACTGGCCCTCCAATATTGCAATACTTTGCCGTTTGATATTATGTAGGTACCTACTTTACTAATATCTACCTATTGAACGTCATTTAACACCATAACGCTGCTGCGACTAAAGTGGTCGCATATTGGGCAGTACTTAAAAAACAAGGATTATAACTAGAATCATCGATTCGAAGAAGGATGTCACTTGTAAGAAGATTGTTTCACTTAGGTAGATCTTGTGACATGAAACTGTCAATCGTATTCCGATAAAGGCGTAGTATGAATTATACATTTTATGAAACAAGTCATAATTATGCTGAAGAAGTTTAGTTTTACAAATGTTTGTATTACTTTGCTCAAATGCGGAAGTAGGATGTATCGATAATGCATGTTCATGTCCTGTGACCTAAAACACTGAATCTATTGCAACGGTACTTCGCTGATAAATAGCTTTATTTATTCATTAGCGCTGTCAGACAGCCAGAGAACACACCATTGTGTGTTTGGATATTTTGTCGTAGGATTATTAAAATCATCAATTTATTACCACCTACCGCTTTTCTCTATCCATTTAGAAATAACTATTACGACTTTTATTGATAATACCTGTATCGAAATGAAAATTATATAGTTGTTTCAATAAAAACTTATAAAGTGTTGTAATCTTCTGTGATCGTGTAGAGTTCTACGACGATCATAAGTTCCATTACAAGTTCAATTGTGAGAACTCTTCGTTACGTGAATTAAACGTCAGAAAATTCTCAAGGCATGTTCCATGTTCACGTGTAGCTAACTACCTACCTACGTATACCGGTTGTCAAAAGGCTGCGTGGTGCGCGGGCGACGGCAGGGCGAAGCTCGAGGCGCGCGGGGCGGGCGTCGGGTACAGCGACCGCAATAGCGATGGTTGCCGCGCCGCAGCCACCATTGCCAAGATCACGGACCGCGCATGCGCGGCGAATGTCAGCCACGTCACGATCGAGCTTCGTGCTATCGAGATTGGATCGTTCAGATTTAGAACTCGGAATACAATCACGATTTAACTATCGAAATTTCTTGTAGTTTAAAAATACCTTGATGTCATTTCCTCTTCTAGAATTATAAACACGGCAGTTGCACTTATGCAGGTACTTATAATGCATGCGCTATTTCAAATTCAATGTATGAGTTACCTACTTCAGGTGCAATGTTCAAATATGATGTGTGAGTACACTATAATGGTAGGAATATATTCATGAATACTTTGATAGTCATGAATTTGTTCCTGCTTATGTAAGTTTTCCATTTCGAGAAGTTTTCACAAGAAAATAAACATAAATTCTATTAACATTAACCTATGCTTCAGACGTGGTTTCAATACAAGAATCTGCTTAAGTTTTCACTGTAAGCAAAACCAACTATCTACATTTCTATGAAATGGTAATATCATATCAATTTTATTTCAATCGTGCACCAATCACGCACGGTTCCCGTTCCCCAAACGAGTAGCTATTATGCAACCGTCTCACATAGGCACGCGGCCGTTTTTTGCCCGCCATCCCCACGGTAAATAGTGTCCCAAGACTCCTGACGAGCTTTGGTTCGCGTCGTCGCCTTGTATGTATAATAGCCCTTGCCCTATCTTTATATGGGCCGAGCCGTAGCCTCCCGCAATCCTCATTCAGTACACGTAAGGTAGCGGCCCTAAGGACCGGGTTTTTGTAACAGCGCAACAGGTAGAAAGGAAAGGATTGCGAGTGCAGAGCGAGAACACATGACATCATCTTCACGTCTGTCTCGCTCGGCGCGCCGGCGGCGCAGGAATGCCGGACGATTTGTGCTTGCGCATAATACAGACGGTTCGTGCGACCACTGTGTAGTTATAGTTATGTATAGCCGAGCATAACCAACACACACTGCCCTAATGCGTACGGGTCATGTAGCGGGATTTACAGAGTTTAGCCAGTGAAATTTATATTGAAAGGGAGTCTGATGATTTTCGAACATTATCGCCTTTTTTGACTTTATTTGTTCTATTTTATAACCTTTCAGTTTTATTCACCTTATAAAAGTAAGACTTTTTTAATACTTGTTTTTCTTTTACCTCATTATAAACCAAAATTTACTGTAGGTCGGTAGTTTCTGTATAAAAGGCACAGGAAGGGGGAATATACTGGCGGTATTCGCTAAGTAATTTCCGATTCTTGAGTGTGCTCAATTTAAATGTTCTATATTCGAAATATTAATACCATATCGGTTCCACAATAATAAAAAATACGTTAGCGCTCAACTGAAAATTATGAAATACTCGTAGATTCAACAAATGAAGTAGAATTACGGATAGTTTAACTTTAATCGAGATATCGCGCACGTGTTTCGCTTTTTCATCAATAAATAATATTTGCCTTTCCCTAGATCTTTATCCAAACACCACCAAAAATATCTTACACCTATCTAAAAGGATAAAACAGGAACTATACAAAAGCTTTTTAAACTGACATCTGACAATACTTGAAAAATTCGCAAAAAAAACCACTCGAAACGTGACTTCTTATTTATACGTTAAATAAATAACGCGACGTTGCGTCTAGAATATTAAATAAACAGTAAAACCGGTACCGGAGTGTGTGTAAACATTGTTAAAAAACTTCATTTCGAGGCGATAATTGAGAGAATCCTGTTGAATCAATTTACAAAGACCGATGTGGCAAAAGTCGTTTGGAAGTCAAACGCTAAGTAAGTCAATATTGAGTAAAAAAATATAGTTGACCAGAAATAAACTAAAGAAGCTGTTATGTGTTATAGAAGTGCAATGTTTTGACGCAATTGACGTAATTTGAGGGTCAAAAGATGACGTTAACCAAATAATTAAAGAAATTATGAACTTGTTTGATTTACCTAGCACAAAGTGTTGCTTCGACTTTTTCAGTATTAAAATAAATCATAAAAAGGCTGAATTTAGATATAAAAATAACAATAATGCCAAACTACTAGTATCCCACTGCAAAGCAATTTAGATCCAGTCGGGGGCGCGGATAATGCGTCAAGTTTATACCAGGGTCCCGAATCATGGTGGTGGGAAGAAGCGTGGGCACTACACTTTTTGTTTTATTTTCCTGGGGATGCCCACGAAATTAAAACAAAAAGTGTAATTTATATTAATCAGAATTATTAAACATTGAGACATAAAGCGTAGTATGTCATAAATAAGTAGATATTGTTTTTATGCACTATTTTAATTGGGCTCTGACATTTATAATATTAACTACTTTAGAAAACCGATTATTTGTATACCAGTTCGTAGCGCCGCCGCGTCGTAGGCATTCGTAGCAATGCTAAAAGGACCAAATTTAAATTACATTTTATAGATCGCTTCTGAAGGATGAAGAATCATCGATGCTCTTTCGGACAACGATTTGATGTTTATAAACTTAAAAGTGTTACTGAATCAATGTTTTATTTTAATTCAGTCTTGATTATTTTTTAATTATTTATATTTAGGTATATATTTGTTTTATAATTAATTTGTTAATATTAATGTAGCCACATTTCCCTATGAAAGTTTAGCATATACTAAGATGCAAGTAGATTGGCATGCAAGATTGTGAGCGCGCAACATAACGAAATGATAATTTATGTTCTAGGTACAAAATACATACTACATATTCTACAGCAGATTAAGAATGTACACGTTACTTATGACTTCATTAAATAAGATGATAATACAAAGATATGCGTTTAATTAAACTCAGTATAATTCGTGTCGGTAATGTCGGTCGTTTCTTGGGTAAATATGTTACCGCTGAGTCTCTGGTCACATAAAAAGTTTCCTCCGAGATCCGGTCCCACTGGTCCGTAAGAGTCCGTAAGATCGACGACCTCGGGTCGCTGTTTGACTTATGGAAATAAGTTTTCTTGCCTCATCTGACTGATAGACTTTGACGGTTTTATCAATAATTCTTAATTCTAATAAATAAAATTGTGGGAACTTTTCTTATAGGTGCGGCCTGTTTATTGGTCGTCATTTTTTATACCGTTGATTTGTGATTTAACCATTTAATTTTTAACATAACAATGTGCGTAATCTTTTTCATTTGCATTTTTAGCGTCTTGATTATCTGTTAACGAATAGGACAAGTCTAATTCTGCTGGAGCCCTGAAAAATGTCATATCAAAATCGTCCTCAATGTAAGCCTAAAATGCTAGAACTGTTTAAATGCATTTTTATATTGGAACCTTCTAGTGGTTATTTCGCATGCGGCTCCTTTCTTCGGCCTCTGTGACTGCGCGCGCGCTTACATCAGTGACGATAACGTTATGAGACTTACGCGACCGGTTACGAGCCGGCAGACATCGCAGTTCTACTTTTGTTATATTCCCCATCATACAATATATTGCTTTTATTTAATAAAGACATTATCGCATATAGTCGATCGTTGCTGAGAAAGTAGCGCATGACTTTATTAGGATTATAAATAGTCAAGAATTAGTCTTATCATTTTCTTTTTTATTCATGATTAGTACTGCTTGTTAATATAGCTATGTGTACGTTTGCATTATGATGTATAATAGGATATCGATATGCAGGACAAGCAGCTGCATTTTCATAGTTGATGCTAAGTTTAGCACCTTTCTTTCTTCTCGTTTCTTTAATAATAAATACCTGTTTAACTTGTTCGTTCTCATATGTTTTTATATTATTAAAGTTTTTTAGGCCTTGAGTATAAATATCATATTCTATGCAAATATAAAAACAGCTAGTAAATGTGATACGGATATTAATATATTCATTAAAAAATTGTATTATTAATTTTTTAGCTGAAATTACAATAGAAGAACTGGTATTGACAAAACATAAAAAGTAGGATACCATATAGGTACCTATAGTAATTTAGGTTATTTAAAAAATATATTATTAATTTCCCATAAGAGCAGAAAAATAACATAGACGCGACATAAGCCAACACCTAACTATTACAAAGCAAGCGATGTTGCAATTCAAGAGCCGAGGCTGCTTTAGCGGTCGCGCTCGGCGGTGCAGCACGATCTGGCGTTCCGCTCTGCGCGGGCGCACGTCCCCCTCCCCACGGTCCCCCCATTTCTTACTGCCCCGCGGCCCTGACCAAGACACAGACCCCACAGAGGCGAAATGTTACGAAATTGAGTAGGTATCGACCAAACGAGTTTGCGTCTGTAGTGCAGGGCTACAAGACGATGTCGTAAGTGTTCAATGGGAATTGGGAACGGTAGTCTAGTTTACTTGCATATGCCAGGTGCATCGTGTTTCCATTTTTAGAACGAATCTTTTATGACGCGAAAGAAGATATCTTAATTAAGGTCGGGTTAATTGTGTTTTGATTTATGACGGTCAATGGTAGAATATTAACTGTAATCTCAAGAACGTACGCCTAAACCCCACTTTGAGTTTTAAAACATGAGTTGTAAGTTATGATTTACTAATTGTACTGGCTGTTTTATTATGGCATGTCTCGCCCCGTAATCTTCCCGTAAGACCGTCATTATAGGTGTGCAATTTATCTTCTATACTCATTACATGAATGCACTAACTTGGATGTGCTCAGTCTATGTTTATTATTTATGTTCGTACAAATACGACTCATGGAAAATTAGTATAGCAGTCTGCAGTAGTAAGATGTTTTGTAGAAAAATATAGTGTTTAAATTTCTGGTCTAATAAAATACGAAAGGCGCTAAACAATGAATTGTAATAAGCTCCAGCAGTTACAAGTCTGGATACTTATTTCATTAAGTTTTTAAATAACAATTACCCAACGGCTACAATTACATGTTTTCCAGGTGTGTTTTGGAATAAACTAACGAAAGTAATTCTAATTGTATTTATATTGTTCTGTGACACTAAAAAAATAGCCACTATTTTTATATAGACCACATTTTTTTTAAGAATGTTCCTTATCCAATTCCTAACTCATATAACAAAAGAAAGAGGTTTTTATTGGAGACCAATTAGTAGTACAGGGTGTCCAGTAGAAGTTGTCATGTCAGAGTAGCGCTGCTTGCGAAGGGAAATATGTGAATAAAAACTGTGTCAAATTACGATCAATTCAGTTTAATTCCTTATTTGGCGAAGTGCCAAGATACTGTGGGCGCCCTTCAATTACAAATGCTTTACTAACAAGGCTATTTGTCAGTCGGTACAATTAGCTTTCGTGTCACATAACAAGGGGCTTGTGGATTTAATCGGGAATGTCATCGACCACTCCACCTGCTGATTTATTTTTTCGCAGTTTTTTGTGTCATCGGATAGGCAGAGTGATTAAAAGTTAAATGCCAACACTTTTGTACTCTCCAGCCGAGTCACCGTGTTTTTATAATTGTTTTAATTAATGGTGTCCCATAATATCGATATTATTTGATATTATGATTATAGTGTTTAAAGTAAATGCATAGGAAAGTAAGCTTAATCCATTGTTAAGAATCTTTAGTAGAATTAATGTTGTCATTTTTTATTTGTATTTGCTCATTTTCAAACGTTACAATGAGCGATCATAATCTCGTTAGCATAGCGCAACATTACATTAATGAGATTTTAAACGTATGCTAAAGGTATACAAAGTTTCAGAGATTGTAAAGTTCATTTTTAAATCAGTTTACTTCTTAGTTTCTACTAATTCTAATAACAAAAAAAAAAAGGTAAAGAGAGAGGTAAAGAGGGGGTAAAGAGAAAAAAGGAGCCGGTACTTACCAACCGGACATAGTTTTCCTAGAAGGATCATTGACCATTTCTGGAATAAAATATACACACAAGTCTTAAGAAAATACCGCAATGTACAATAATATACACCGCAGATGATAGGTTGTTAACCCATCACCTACGATCACCATAATTTGGGTAGGTGGGTACGTAGGTACCATTAAATAACTCGTTTCCTTTACTTGACATTTAAAAATAACGTGGGTGGACAACTGATGTACAGTATGTTTTTCTTTAACCGCGGTAATAGCATGGAAAACATACCGTCAGACCATTGCTGAAGTGGATCAACCTGGCACTAGGTATTTGTAATTGTATGTAGTTTTTAAATCGGAATTCACAACATTCATGACAAGAGTTGAATCTTGAGTTTCTTCGGACGAAGTAACCCATAGCTATATTTTTCTTGTATTAGGTAAACATATTTAATATTTCGTAGGAATGTTTTTATGACTTGTAAGGACGCTTGGACGGCGCTTTGAAGTAAACTCTGCGGCATTTTATGCGGTTATAATAGCAGCGATTTTACAATAGAGGTATAGTCTAATGTGTTGACTCTCAATTGATGTCACATTTCCCGATCCAACCTTATTTACTTGTAAGTGAACCTTAGGTATTAGCCATATAAAAAGTAATTACGAAAAAACACAAAACAATTTTCAGAGGAACAACACTCCGAAAAATGCGACCTTCAGTCCAAATACAACAATTTGTTACATTTGAGATTATATCTGAACTCATCATCATCTGCCTAGCCTTTTCCCAACTATGTTGGGGTCGGCTTCCAGTTTAACCGGATGCAGCTGAATACCAGTATTTTACATGGAGCGACTGCCTATCTGACCTCCACAACCCAGTAACTGGGTAATATGATACCCCTAGGTAAGACTGGTTGTCAGACTTTTGGGCTTCTGACGACCCGTAACGACTGTCAAAGATCCACGTATGACAGCCGGGACCAACGGCTTAACGTGCTTTCCGAGGCACGGAGGAGTCTCGGCGTGTAAAGATGGTCACCCATCCACGGACCAACCCCGGCAAGCGTTGCTTAACCTGACGGATCGACCCGTGCGGCTGTTATTACTTAGCCACGAGCTCCTCTCGAGATTATATCTGAACTACAACTTACAAATTGCAGAATAACAAGCAGCTGGTACTGTTTTAATATATCCTTTATATCCTGAGTAACATGGAAACTTTGTGTAGCATTAAAGAACCCTAAATCGCTGTGTCAAACCAGACTAACCTGTGCCTGTTGGCTGTTTCACTTGTGCGATGGTTATCACAAATCTCGTGCAGGTGCTACGTCGATGTAGAATATGATTTTGTCAAGTTTTTCGACAACGCGTGCCCGCAGAATGCTTGCATTAATTATTATGGCTTCATATAAAATTATTGCACCTGCTTTTGGCAATAAACTTTAATGTTAGGACAGTAAATTGGTTATGTCAGTTTATTTTTTGGGTCTTGAAACTTGGAAGCACTGAGAAAATATGTTGGAATTAAATTGAAGATATTGTGATTAAAAAGTAATAACAATACTAATAAGGGATCATCAAATCAAATCTTTCTTCTATGGGAGACAGTGTAAAATATTAACTGCAATACTCGCGCCTCTAGTGATTGCAATGTGTAATGTGAATTTGATAGTCTTCAATTACTTCGTGTCTATCATTAAGGACCACCGTGGAGTCGCTGACGGGTTCCTGTTATTATCACACTACAATGTTTGTAACCACACGCTGCGTGGTGAGGGTTAAATTAATTTCACAGTTTCAAACTATCTTATCTTCTGCGTAATGAAATGCGGGTTATTTTACATTGACAATATTTTGAGTTAGCGAATTAACTTTAACATTGTAATTGTGTACTTAGACTTTACGATACTTATAGAAAAGGTAACGTAGGTAAAGGATCTTCAGTAGATGAAGTGCAAAGCCAAGTTTCAAGATCGAATATTCAAACAAACTTGGCCAAGAAAACGACGAATACAGCGTTATATTTTTAATTTCCAAAAAGCCTCAGTAAATTATCTCATTTAAAAAAACCTCTAAATAAGTAATATCATTAACAAACCTGTCGCGAAGATCGAACTGAGTCACTTGAAGTAAACGTCAATTATACACGCAGAGTTCAAAGCAGTTGGCTATAACAAAGAAATGCTATGCATATTCATGTTTCGCGCCCCCTTTACAAGCGTCCCGGCTGAATTGCGCCCGAGCGGCGCTGTGACACCGATTCTCTACGTTCAAGATGCTTCGACTGTGTACGAAAACACGGATCACTCATGGACTCTGTCACATTAAACTCGTTACTTGACAAAGATGTCTTTATTGCATTGGTGACGCGTCTCTTTGACGTCGCTTCTTACTCCGTTTGATTTGACAAAGTTGTAAATATTGTCCGGTTTTCATTGGTCGACACGCCTACAAGCAAATTAATCCTTTGTTTACTATTTAGGACAGGTGAGACGAATTGCTACAGGCTGAAATGTGGAGCAATGTCGGCAGTTCTGGTTAATGTTTCCAGGGTAAGGGATCAATTAGATGGATTTAATAAAGTATGATGAATTTCATGAAATCCCTAGACGTTTTACAGTATTGCCATACAGAAGTTACAAGGCGTTTTTATAAATAAATGAAAGAAGCCATTTCATGTTTATATCTTTAGCACGAAAATAAAAATAAGGTTAGTAATATTAAAGTAGACAGATAAATAAATATTAACTTTTTTCTTAAAAGATAGGCTTTTACAACAAATAATAAAAAATAAATTTTAATAGCATAAAATAAACGTGTTTTTTTTTTTTGTAAACAGTGTTGAATATTATAGGGCGGTATGAAACCCTTGATGTTCGGGAGCCCTACTGGCACTTGTTTGTAACCACTTGACTCGACGTAGTTACCGCCTTTCAACAACCCTATTCATATGCATGCAAATGAACTATGTAACTTTATAATATTCTTTTTGTCGTATCTACGATCCATCTTTAATAATATAAACTATTTGAGCCTAGTATCTAGTCTCTAGTACAGGTCGTCAAGGGTGCAGGTGAACGGGCAATTGGGACATAGTATAAACGGGCGCGGGCGCTCCGCAATCGCACTGGGCGTCGGACGGATCTATTACGATACGTCCAAACTTCATGATGCTATGACAAGTAAATAGATACAAGCTAAATAAGAAGAAGCCAGTCATAGAACTATTACCAGTTCGGTTCAAAAGAGGCAGTTATATTGCTCAAACGCAAACCTATTCATGATCTATTCATTACAGCCAGTGATACAGCAAAATAATAATAAGTTCATTCATAGATCAAAGCGGTGAATACACTTACAGGTTTACTGTATTAAAATATATTCATCAATTTTGGGTAAATAAAGGGAAAATAATAAATGGAGTAATGACAGGCTACGAATAATTTTTGTAGCAGCAGAATATCGGCCTACAAGGTTTTTTATACTTTACTAGTTTCTTCCCCCGACTTCGTCCGCATGCTTATTTTTTTCACGTTTCGTCTTTGGTTGCTGCTACACTCCCATGGGTTGTAGCGTGAAGTTTTATAGCCTAACATATTCGTAACGAATTTGGCTATGATATACAAAAAAAATACAATCCAACTGGTAGTTCGTTAGATTAACGCGTTTAACAAACAAATCATTTGAAAAGTAAGATTTGCAAGTAGGTATAGTTAAATAGCTTTACTTGCTTGTGTGAAGTGACTATCTTAGAAGCTCCCTTTAAGCTGTAAACTTTGCGAACGGTACTTACATAAGCACGTCTTTGCTAAACTTCTATAAGCCCTTACTACAATTCACTGCCATGTCTTATATGTAGTCAAGAAGGGAGATACTATCGTAATCTTTACAAGCTATCCTGTATTGCGGCATGTGACAGGTGACTTTGAATCGTTTCCTACATGGACTGCGTGAAAATAGTTAAAAGATAGTAAATGTTTACAATGTAAAGACAAGCGTAGATAAACTATACGGCGTGTGAAAAGACATATCGCATACGCGTTAACTATGCATACTGCCCATCATGAGAAGTAAAATTGAGCGAAAATTGTTGCTGGAAAATAACTTTTATTTTTGGTGTGAAAACTATTTATGGTAGCACGCAAAACATTGTGTTTATAGGTGCATACAACAGTATAGGAGTAGTGGAAGTTGGAACTTTTGTAGTGGAAAAATTATGATCCAGAAAAAAAAAGGCGATCGCAAAAATGGAAAGTATTATGCAACTCTAGCCATAACTGTTATTTCACAATTGTATTTATAGCAAACGTAACTTTAACGTTGTTTGGCCGAAGTCGGGTACTTTTATTTTGCTTGCAGAAAAAACGGTCTATCAAGTCAAGAGTAAGCGCAGACAGAGTTGCGCAGAAGAGCAAACACACTCGAGCTGAAATAAAAGTAAGGTGACAATTGCGTGGCAATGTAGTTATGATATTTTCATCTCTATTTCTGTTGTGTTTCAGTTTATTATCAAACAATACAAATTGTTTGATCTATCTGGTACTTTAAGGTCAGTGATAGAAAATTATTCAGAATTCTTCGGGGAAGAATCTTGTTGTCGGCATCACAGTTTTTTACGTGACACATCCTAAATGTCTGTGAAGTAAGAATAACGGGAACATTGTTTGTATTTAATTGCTACTTATTTCGAAATCGTATCTATTGTAGACATTACTTTGTTTTACAATGTGTCGCCGCAATATGACCTGCCGCCTTGACCCTTCCGCGGTGAACAATTTGAACTAGTTTTTAATTAATTCTAAAGTACAGACTTAGTAATAAAGCGTTTTGTGTTATTAATTGCATATAAAATAACACGCAGTTGTAAAATTGATATTTTTTGGACCTCGTATGTATGGTTTCAGGAAATTATTAAACAAGCAGAGGCTGTCCGATATACGGGAGTATCATCTATTTATACATATAATAGCGAAATGTCACTCATTGACTAAAGAAGTATATTCGAAAACTAATAGACCTATGAAGCTAAGGCTTGATAGGAGAAATCAGCTACGACAGGATTTAACTTTGAATTAAACACTAACAAAGTCGCGCTTGAAGCTACTGACACTTGTTTCGTGTTTGGTTGTTACTGTATATCATGTAAGACTTATGTTCATAAACGAAGATACTATTTTATTGTACTAGAAATTTTTGTTAATTCATTTGCGAAAATTACCTCCATAAGTACCTACCTACTAGTTTATTTTGCCAGACAACAATGGGAACGAATGTACTTGTCTGTTTCTAATTAGGGCATTGCCTTTTGCTACATTTCAATATGCGGCTCATTAATATTAAAACAGTTCATAGATATTGCCAAAGTGTCAAGTTAAAAGAACCTCATGTGTAGGAATAATATATCGCTGGTATTCCCCAAAAGAGTATATAGAGGAATTTTTCAATAGCAGCCCGAAGTTTGGAAGTTGATGGTGTGACACCCCCGTGTCTCGGAAAGCACGTAAAGCCGTTGGTTGTGTGCCTGATTTCTCCCCGGTTGTGACGTATTGCCGTCCAATTGGATTATGAGAGTTAGGGAAGAGGGAGTGCACCTGTGTTTTCACACAATTGTGCACTATATCTCCTGCATCCTAGGCTAGTCTCCATTGAGATTGGCCACCTTGACTGAAATCAGTCTGGACTGAAGAATATATTTTTGTATTATTATAGGTATGAGGTGTGTAGCACATCTATTAGTCATAGGTTAGTATCCAGTCATGTCAAAGTCCCGAGAAACAGTGTAAGAAAAGTTCAGAGTCAGATCAGCAGGCCAATTATTCTACTGTATAAAGCGTATATCCCAGCAAACATATGTCAAAAATGTAGGTTAAATTAGAGGCATTTTTTAGAAATTGTGACTGAGATTAGATAGCGATTGTTATTAAAAGTTGGTTAGTAGATTTGCCTAAGATGATGACAAAATATAAAAATTTTAGATGTCGATAAGTTTATTAAACACCATAAAAACAGCGCCTTCAAATCCAGAAACAAGTAGTTATGCCTTGATACTTTAAGGATACGATTTAGCTACGAGCATGTAGCATGTATTATTATTACGATGATTTATGAATACCTATCGTCGTGATGTCCAGTTGTAAAGCGGGCGCTTTACAACTGGACATCACGACGATGTCTCATGCATGATACTGGGCAAATACCAATGTGTCTTTTCAATTTTTTAATTTATTTTCTCAGTTTATGAGCAGCTAAGTTTAGCACTGACGACGGTGAAGAAAAAACATAGTTAGGAAATCCGTACTTTTAATTGATCTAAGTCTGAAATCACTATTACGCCTCGAGCAAACGTGGTGATCTACGCTGCCTTCTCTTATAATAGGCTGATAATATTATTATTTTATTATTAAACAAATAAATAATAATTACAGCCCAACATGTTTTCACCAGCTTCTTTACCATTATGACCGTACATACAAGACAAGCAAATGCCTAGGCGTGAATAAACTCCTCAGGAATCTCCCACAAAACGCTTCCTCTAACAAAAACCACGCCGTTTTTACATACATTACGTACAAATAGTTATATTATTTTGTGAAATGCATTGGTCATTGGCCTAGCTGTGCCAACGACCTGTAGGGATCAAGCGCGATGATTGACCGCGGTGACGTCGGATTGTGATGATGAAATAAAACTATTGCGTCGTAGTGATAATTGGTCGTGTCACACCTTTGAAATGGGCGTTTTTGGACCATCCTCCCACCGTACAGTGAATCTCGACCCTTTGATTCGGTGAGCTACTTCTCACCTATGAGTCAGAGAATTCAACTGAAACGTTTGTTGTCTGTACCTACGTGATTTTTATTTAGTTCTGACAATTAAAGTTTTTGTCATGAGTACTTACATACTAGGATAAATCCTTTCCGTGGGTGTCACGAAATTATTAAGAGATGACAACACTTCATCTCTTACAATATTGTAGTATTAATTCAGTTACCATTATAAGCGTAGTGATTTGGTATTATATCACGTGACCGCTCGTAGCAGGGGTCTACGAACGAAGCGATATTGCGCAGTACGTTTACTGGCTGATGTGATGACGATATTTGCCCTCTAAAACACATAGGTACCTTTATTTTTAGGAAGGTTCTACAACGGTATATTCGTACAAACAAATTACTCAAGCCTTACAATAATAAAGTTGAGAGCAATAACCGTAACAAAATCTTAAGAATTTTTATTGCGTACGGGGCGTAGCAAATACTTAATACTTAAATATATTTTTGTACTGCAAATTAGTTGTCGTCTCTAACTTAGTATTTCATAGTCTCGCTTACATTGTAAATAGGACATGCAAATGAGGGATACGATAAGTTATGTCACTCCTTTAGTGAAATAGAGCGTGAAGATAGCACAACTTGTTTTTCAGCATTAAATGAAAACGTTTAAACAATCCTGTTTATGACTCAGGGTTGTATTACATACTTATGTGTAGCAGATTGAATTTGTTTAGTGTTTGTTAGCTCTATCCAGATAAAACAAAACTAATCCCTGTCCAATAATACTAAATGTTGGGTAAATCTTTGACTAGCAAAAATTCTGTCTCTATAATAATGAGGCTAATCTCGAATAGGTTGAAGATTACCTATATATTATCGCACACTTCCTACATCAAATTGCCGTCGAAACTGATCGTAGCGCTTCTTTTTCGAATAAGGTTCTTGCCCTGAAACAGTAAGTTGGGGCCGCGGTAGGCCACGAAGGCGTTGGCGGGACGTTTTGGGCGGATTTCTCCAAAACAGTTGAGCCATGGAAACGGGAAAGATGGAAGGAGTGGCGGAAGCCTTTGCCCAGGAGATGGACAGAATTAGCTAACAAAAAAAAGGTTTTGCTGGTCAAGCTAGGAGATTATGGGCTGCTTAAATGGCTTTACAAATTAAGGATTCCAAGCAGGGCACAAAACTTATATGCGACTACATGCTAAAGGCCCTCGGCTGTGGGGTACGGACCTCGGCTTAAGGCGTCGCTAGGGGAGGACATCAAGGGGACAGGTTAGATCGGATCTTGACTATATGGAGTTAAAATGAAAACTACAGGCTTTGCAGCGCGGACTGGCTCGAGGGAGGTTTAGGGTGATAATTGAACGTCGACTTTATATTCATATACCTAGCTTAGTATTTAAATCATTCTTAACCCCGGTTTTCCAAAGCACTGATTTATTTTGAATTTTGTTGAAATAAGGAAATAACTGAACAAAAAAAACTTACATAAACATAACATAACATCACGCCTGTAATCCCCGAAGGGTTAGGCAGAGGTGTACCCATTAGTACACCCACATTTCGCCAGTTATGTTTTTTAGTCCCATGTAATAGGGGGCGAGCCTAACTTACATAAGCTAGAATAAATACATTAAACGGTCTCAAAGTCACCGTTTGATGTAAAAAATTAGTCAGACGATAATTGATGATGCAAAACTTCGATCACACCTATGTTCCGAGCACATTAACAAATGCGTATCTTTACATACATCTAGTCAATATAAGATTAAGTAACATTGTGTAGGTCACATTGAATAGTAATATATTACATTGTATACGGTCATTTTACAACAAAAATACCTACAAATGATTCACAATATTAAAATTTTGGATACTTCAATTTTCTATTTTTATTTAAATAAGTTTGAAACGAATGAAGTTATATCAATAATCACGATGAATTCAGCATAAAAACGTTTTGCACTAGGTAATTCTAAAGCATAACCCATGAAAATCTTTATTATTCATGAAAACCTAAATTATGTAGGTGTACGTTATGTATTTCTGTATGTATTTGAAAATATTATTGACTTATTTCAAAGATTTAAAATGTATATAATATATGGATTGTAAAAAATAAGTTTTCAACTAAACCAAAATCTAAGCGTTGGATCATGAATGACAAAAAACTGAAATAGCAATGCTGTTGTGCTAATGTTACCTCATATCAATTAAGTTTTTTCAACGAAATAAATTTGGAACCGATGGGCCATTGTCAGCTTTGTAAAGAGTGAGTTAAAAATCTAACTGGCTATGTCGATGATAAAAAACAGTAATGGATGCAGGCATTGCACGTTCGCACGACAATGACCGACGGAAGCCGAGCGTCCGGTGTCACCTGCGCCAGAGCACTTCCCTACGCAACCTGAATTATTTCTAATTAATTGTTTGTCTGTCTCTATAGAATAAATTATAACTTATTGACGTAAATAGAACGACGATCAGAATCTGTTAAATGTGTGCTAGTACAAGACATGAGCTGCTTTCGTTTTTGATGTCTTGTTTGCAAAAAATATTAGCATGCGACACTGCATGCTAATATTGCCTTGCAGAAGTGAAATAAAAAAATATTTATGCAAATATGAGATAGATACAATTTGAGCTGTCCGTTTCCGCTTTTTTTTATCTATTTTTTTTTGTATATCCTTTAGAATAACGGGATGAAAAAATGTTTATCTGTAATGTTTTTTAATTTCTACATTAGCATTTATTTTTTATTAATGTTGACGATATTTGAATTGTGATTTCCATTAAAAAGGAAGCGGTCATCCCCATTTCCTGCTTGGCGACATAATATTAATATTAAGAAAGTCCAATTTAAATATTTCGAATCTCATTGACGTTTTCATAAAATTCCTGAATACTGCCATTTTTTTTAATATTGTCGAATATTTGTTACATTTATTCAGTAGGTATTACAGATTTTTCAGGAATCTTTGTGATGATTTCCTTACCATTCTACGCCTAACATGTACCTACTGGTGCAACTGAATAATATGTACTATTTCTTTCTTTATTTTTTTTTTATCATAAACTGGCATTAGCATGCAAAAGTTTTTATTAAATTAAATTAGTATACTATAAACAATGGTTAATAACAATAATTCAGCTTCAGCAGAATAACTTCATCAACACATTTTTGCGAATGTTAAAAACTTTGCAAAAGAAAACTGGGAAAATCTCTGTTTAAATTTTTTAGGCAGTAAAGGTGTTAAAAGAGAACAGGGCAAACTTAATCGTTAATGAAACCAAATAATAGCGTTTTTCTTCTCAGTCTCACGCTTGTCGCTATGAGTCACAGTTCTAAGTCCGTGTGATGACCAGTAGCAATTAAGCCCAAGGTTTCCCATGAAATCTTATCGTTCAAAAGCTCGCTTAGATTTTAATCATACGAATTATAACTAGTTCATAATACTTGTGAATAATAAACTTTTAGAGCCAGGAAGTTAATTTATTAGTTCAGAAGCAAGCTAGAAAATATTAAAAGAGAGATGATAAAAAAATAATTTAATCAACTCGGATTTAAGAAAAATCGTTCTTAAAAATGTTCTTCTCGTTTCGAGTATCGCTTTTATATTGCGTCGAATGGTTGTACTGTCAGCTGTGCTTACAGTCACGAGCAAAAACAAGTATACACTTAGCAATATTCAGAAGCGATTTTCTTGTGAAATAATGGTCGTAATTTTGATATAAGACCTATTTCATACTAGTTTCGAATTCAAAATACGATATTCCTAAAACAAGACATTTCAATCAACATACCTATTTGATGAAAATAGCTTCGTTATGTTGCTAAGTGAATACTTTTTTTTGCTCGTGACTGTACATCTAAGTAAACAACTAGATTGTAACAACGCGTCTGTTAATAGTAAAGGCGGTTTTCGTAATGTTCGACCACTGACATGCAGTTGACCGTACCTTTATTATAAGTTCATTATAAACCAAATATATTGTATCAGAAGATATCAAGCGTTACTTTATTGCTATCTAGTTGTTAAACCATTGCTAATTATTAACTACATGAGATAAATCAATACACCCAAATCAGTAATATTAGATACTCAATCAATCAAGATCAATCAATTAAACCTATCTTAGTCCATTGCTAGACACATGTGGACATGTCGTGTGTTACCTAAGCGGATTAAGATATTGATCTAGGAGCTTATTATGTTTCTTTTATTTTATATAGTAGATATGTTCACATAAAGGACATTATGTTTGCCGTATCGACCTTATGTACGCTAATTAGAAGATATTGTGATCACAAATTATAATAAATAAATAAATATCTTGGGACAACTCACTCAGGGCTATCTGATCCCAAGCTAAGCAGAGCTTGTGTTATGGTAACCAGACAACTGATATACATACTTATTTAATTTATAAATACATACATATTATAGATAAATCACACCCAGACACAGAACTAACAATCATGCTCATCACACAAAGTTTGTCCTGGGTGGGAATCGAACCCACGACCTCCGGCTTAGCAGTCAGGGCCGCTAACCACTAGACCAACAGGCCCGTCATAAACGCTTTGAAGAATGCCATAGACGCTTTTGTAAATTCGTTTGACAAAAGCGTCTATGGCATTCCCTTCAAAATAGTGCTGGACCATGCCTCATGATCGTGAACGGGCGCTGTCAGTTGAGACTGGTAATTTCCTTACTGACATGACTAATATGATGTTTATTAATCGAATTGTTTTTCATTGCTCTTTGCTTGCGACTTGTAACGAAAATAATGATACCAGCACTTTGTAAAAACTTGAGTGAAAAGAGCGCCATGCGGTTTCTTACTCGTTCTTCTCCATTGAGACGTACCTACGTTTTGGAATGGGCGACTAATTTGAACTTTCTGTTTAACTGAGCAGCTCTTTGACAAATCAAAAATGCCTGGTTTTATAAAAATAATGTTTTCACTTGGACTTTATCAGGATTTCTGTAGAGCAACAAAAACCTTTGCTGAAAAACTTAAAGAAATTGAAATTTCTACTTCATACCTAAATCCAAACTTACAATCCAATCCTTTAAAATACCAAATTGAATAACTCAGATAAGGCAAACTACTATACTTCAAAAGGATTTTTTCTATAATCGGTATTTCATGTTATCATAAAGCCGTAAAGCATTTAAGGACATAAGCGTACAATTGTAAAAATAATACCTAGAGTGAAAATGTTAGATGCGGGCACCCACACGACGCGACGGAAGTAATGTATATGCAGATATTAAACTACCTACAATGAACTAAATAAGTCCGTGCTACGCATTCTAATTACTGCTTTGTCTTTGTAAGCGCCTTGTTTTGTTTCAACAATGTATTCGAGTATTTGGAATCTTTATTGTTAAAGAAAATCAAATGTTTGAGACATCTGTCTCGGATACCGTTCCTATATCTTAAGTTAGGTAAAAAAAACAATTGAAGGAGTACAGTTGTATATAAGATGTATAACCTCAATGTATAAAGAATGAATGCATTAAAAAATTAATAAGCCCAATATTTAGTAAAAAATAATTAATAACTTAATGAACACAATCATTCAATGCATTAAGCATTGGAAGAGTGTATTCATAATTTGCCTATGCAGTGACGTATTTGATATTATAATTAGTATACCATAAGGATATAAATTACTTTCAAGCTTAGCTCTTAAGCTTGCGACTTTGAGACCTACTTTCAGCAGTGGACGGCTATAGGCTAATATGATGGTGAAGTGTCTTTGTGTCCTTTTTGAGTCCATAAACCTATCTAACTGAGTAGTAATGGCTTTGGCTACGACTTGTATCTCAATGATAAATAATGCGTAACCTCCGTAGCGTAGCGTAGCAAGCTCTTCCATTTGTCCTACAGGTAAATTGTGCTACAGGTTTTTTTTAATTTCAATATTTTGTCGAATACTATTGATTTTTTAAATGTATGATTTGGGTTCTGGTTGCAGAAAAGGCATAGTTGGCAGGGACCTATTCAATGTCAACAATATCTCTCTGCAAGGCCTAAAATAAACCTTTTTAAAAGAAGTTGTACCAAAAAAAACAAACCTCATACGTAATTTAAAATGCAGCCATAACAACGTGGACTAAGTAACTTGTAAGTATTTGGTATTCAATCGAACCAAAAGTCTTTCAAATTCAGTTAAAAAATTTGAAGTTTTGAACCAATCATTTCATAAATTCACGTTCAATGTAAAATACACAAAATGATACAAACTTTTGTAATTTGACACAAGTATATTTTTATATGGAATATTCAAGAAACTTGCAATTTATAAAAGTTTATTTATCTTAAACTTATGCTTAATCTGATTATATTTGAAGACAATCCAAACACAATCGCAAGTTATCAGCAATAATTTAAGGGTTAGAGTCGAGGTGCCATAACGGTGTGTAGACTTACGATCATAAAATGTCGGTCAAGAATATTTTCTTTATTATAAACAATTAATCATGCCAATTAATATAAAACCAATCATTGTAATTATTTATCTTTATTTATTTGAATATGCAATAGTGTTAATCGTCTACCAGTTGTTAATTGCCAGATCCTTGATTGTATCTCATTATCTAAGTTACAATTCCGGACTTATAACTCACCATAACTTGGCAACAGGCCGCGAAGCTAACTGTAAACTTGGCTTAGCCAGAGGATTGTAAAAAAACTTAATCGGTAACAACTGGAGCGAATCAGGTGAGCGCACTAATTGTGGAACGCCAATTAAAAACAATATTGTGCAATATTCGATAGGCGATAGAGTCACGGAACATGATGAAGTCACTTACCCTACATCGTTCATGACAGATGTTATTCACTGGAACATCAATTGTTATGAATAGAGATGTGCCCACGCATGTCCGCAGAGTCTAATGACCACGAAATAACACGAAATGTATGAGCACATCGACATACCTACAAGTGAATATGTTTATACAATCGGTAGATTTGATACCCAAGTGGTTTCAAGTTTGCTGTACATACAGAGATATACAATACGTTTTTTTGGTTGCTAAGACCACTTCTTTCTTACCTTGATTGCTTGGGTTGTCTATAAAATCGCCTCGTGATGAATCCCGTAATACCATTTTTGAAAATATGTTTGTTATATCTAAGACAAAATGATTGGACTTTATTATTAAACGTCGTCAGAAGTGATTCAGAGATTCTATTCGGTGAATCAGCAGCACCTTTCTCCGGTCGTTGACGTATACTAAAACTTAATTTGTTTTCCCAAAATGTTTTTGAGGTAAAAAGTAATCATCAGGGTAAAACCAGAAAACGTATATCGTAAGTGTGGTCGTGTCCTAGTTTATGAGCAGACAACCAGTTTGTTTTCAGAAAGTTTGAGTCTAAAAATAAGTTGGGATATGGTTAGAATAGTGGAGCAAGTAGGAAAAGACATAATTTCCTATACAAAATTCGATTTTTTCCACTATTTTTAACTGTCAATATAAACATTTGTGTTAAAATGATAAATAAGCATAACTAACGTTGTTTGGAGTACCTCATACAAAAACTACGTCATCTGTACGTAAGTTCATCCAAATTGGTCCCTTCTACCTAACCAAAGAAGAGAACCTAAGTTATTTTTGAAGACATTTCATTCAGACTGTATAAAATTATTTTAAAAATCTTTAAATGTTCTCCTATACAATAAAAGCTGTTTACAACCATTTTCGACCACAATTTAATGAACAAAATCATCATAGTTTACGAAATAGTTATGTGCTTAGATGTCAATAATGGTATGTAATTTAGTGACCATTACATGCTTCGATTTGCTTCGCTCAACTAAATTTGGAATAGAGCGAACGCCACACATTCTCTCGCGCTCATGTTAGATAAAGCTGCCATTGTGAGATGGTAGTTTGGTAGTATGGTCATTGTTGGTGGCAGCGCGCGTTATAAAGTCGTTGGATTGTGGCGAAAAGAGGTCGCGGGGGCGCGGGAGGGGACGGCCGTTGACCGACGACAACCTTATTGCGTTGAGCCATGAGCCAATGTCTAGGGTAAGGTCCTCGGACCCGAAGTGGAGTGCTGTTTTCATTGGTACGTTTCCGTGGGCGGCTCGACACGGTTCGGTTTTTTCGACGTTTGCAAAAAGAGGTTGCATAATTTCAGACCATAAATGCTTCGAGCTCGTTTACTTTGCTAAATATTTGACACAAACATATTTTTCACTAGTTGAGAATTGAGTTTAGTTTCTGTTTCGCTAATGAGTTTCAATGAGGATATTAGTTTGAAAATATATTTTCAAGCAAAGGCTTACTGTATTTTAGATGTGATAGTTCGTAATTTTTGGGCACATTCGTTTCTAAATTATTTTGTATTAGTTAACATTATTCTCTAAAATATCTAGTAAATTAACATTATGAGCTACATAACAATATCAAAAATCAAAAACATTTTAACTAGTTACATAGTTGCGTGCACGACATTCAATTGCTATTTTTTCTATTAAGTAATTGCTTTTGCAACTTTTTCTTAAAAATACGAATCAAAGTATGAAAGCTCACGAGCTTTTTATATGATGGTGATAGTTTGGCCATTCGCCTCAAGGCTAGATGTTTCCATTCGAGAGTGTAAGAGAGGGTAATGCCCTCCGAAGTTGTTTGTGGCAAAAAATGGGGACACTGAGAGACCGGCTCACTTATTTTGGTTAAGTTATGAATCAGCGTGAGAAATAATACTAAATTAACAATAAGTTTTTGTTATTTCCATTGCCAACTCTTATGCAAGTGGATGAAAGTCTTATTTTAAATATTTAATTTTGATTGTACATATCGGTAAATACTTTTGTCATTAAAGTTCTGAGCTCCTGGCAAGCAATCCTTAAAAGCGGATTAATTAATTAATTTGAGATTAAACCAGTATGTGCTCAGAACACTTATAAATTAATTACTAATCCAAAAACTTATTTTACAAGGTCTGATACATACTTAAATCTGGTTGCCAGACACCCATCTTAAAGTGGTGAGAATACATTAAAATTTATATTTTTCCATATCATCGCAGTAAGGACTCCAGGGACTTGCCGATGCAAACAAAAACTGAATTTCAAAATCATTTGGAATTTTAAAATTTGACCCATTTCGTACCGGGATTCAAATTCCTTAAAATATTCGTATGTACTGTGTTTACTCTGTTTCAGGGTAGGTAGGTACTGTAGACCTATAAAGTTATAGACTGGACGTTTCAGAACGTGAATACTGCGTCGTTAAGTAACTAAGGTAAACACAACTAACTATTCAAAGAGTTTTTAAATAAAAACATTGATTCACAACAAAAACAATTCGCCGTAAAAGTAAGAATTGTTTTTTTCCGTCAAAGTTCGCTCAGGTGAAGTGATAGGCACTGCGCCTTGACCGCAGCAGTTCTATACGAATATAAAGTCGTCTGACACCCCATTAGAAATTCTTACTGCGACCTATTAATACGAGACTTCGTTGAAGAGTACGACAACGACCTTAAAATTGAATTCAGAATGCAAACCAAACGTCCCGGGTTTGTTGTAAACAAGAACGTGCCAAAAACCTTGATTTTGATTTGGGAAGAAGTCAGGGGCGAGTGACTCGCCACTATACTTTGTTTTTATGATGTCTAAGGAAAATGTATTGCACAAGAATTGATTGAGTTGATGTAACTATATTATACTTAATTGTTTTGAATTGCAGGTAAAATGTAAGAACAAAGTATGAAAAAGTCATCCTTAGCCTTACCAGTAAGGTGAGGCTAAGAATTACATTAGTACATCTTACATTTTAGTAATTTTCTGCGAAGTACCTACATCGCATTTGCGAATAATCCTGTATACACAAATATTGTAAAACATTTATTTTAAAAGTGTAAGTATGCAGTTTCTTGCGCATTATTTTCCATACGAAACTTTTGGAAGGGGCAACCAGATTCGATTTATTTTTCTTGTTTATGATTTTGACTTGGACAATGTTTTTGAGATTGACACAACAGATTAAAAACTCTTGAGAAAATGACCCACTTGAGCCATTAAGGTCAGTTGCTTGTGCCAAAAACTGAACTTAGAGTTAGATGCAAACACGAAGAGGTTGAATTACAATAATTATGTAACAAATTTTGTAAATTGACCTTCTGTTTGCAACTAACTTTGAGTAGGTGGGAAATAAGTGACTGCGGGCTCTTCTACATAGCTGTAAACTAAAATTGAGCCTTGTATTAATTACTGTTTAATATGGATAATGAAAATATTTATAGGGTACTAAACATAGTTATGAATTATAATGTGATACATAAACTAAAATGAGTGAGCAGCAGTTTACTAGCATATTACAATGTATGTTCTAGTAGTTATTTTTGCTGTTAAGATGGGAAATAGATTCAGTTTCAAAAAGAAATATCACGTCCATCTTTTTATGATAATATTAAACTTAAAGGCAAGGTGCTCGTGGCTAAGTAATATCAGCCGCACGGGTCGATCCATAAAGTCAAGCTACGCTTGCCGCAGTAGGTCCGTAGATGGGTGACCATCTTTACACACCGAGACTCCTCCGTACTTTGGAAAACAAGCTAAGCCGTTGGTCTCGGCTGTCACTTGTAGATCTTTGACAGTCGTTATGAGTAATCAGAAGAACGGAAGTCAAACAACCAGTCTGACCAAGGGGTATCGTGTTACTTAGTATCTGTATCAATCGTGGAGGTCACATAGGCAAGTGGCTTTATGTAAAACACTGGTATTCAGCTGCATCCAGTTAGACAGGAAGCCAACCCTAACTAGTTAACAAAAGGCTGGGCAGATAGTGATAGTTACAAAATTAAACTCAAATCATTTATTTGAGTAAGACCGCTTAAAAGGCACTCTCTTGAGTCAAATTTTATAAGAAAGGTAAAATTGCGTCCAGAATATTTTATGAAGATTTGACATCATCGATTCTTAAAATAACGTATGAAAAATAAACCTACGTATGTTATTCCGTGTAAACATTCACATCTATAACTTATTGACCGAACACACCCATTCTTTATTAACACATGTTCACTAAACTTTTCCTCACTCATTTAACTTACTGATGTCATTCGAGCTGTCATACACAAAAATGTGTATGATATTATTCATTGATCAATTATTCATCATCTACAAATCTCTGCTCTTGCCTAATACTGCAGCGAATAAGTCAACACTATCAAAATTACCCTGATTATATTTTACTTGTGTAAATGACGACATATCCAGGCTATTCAAAGTACATATAAAAGCCTATATTTTTAGGTTTTACCACTACATTACTATGTGGGTGTACTAATGAGTACCCCTCTGCCTAACCTTTCGGGGATTACAGGTGTGATGTTATGTTATGTATTACTATAGCGTGGTGGTATCACACACAAAATCGTCATAAATCTTTTGATTCGTACAGTGGTCAATATGATTTATCTATGCCAACGAAACACAACGTGTAAATTGATGGTTGATCTGAATGGTTGATTCACCTACAAAACTCTCATACCAATATTTCCTGCCCGATATCCCTGAGAAAATTGCTTACGTGCCTAATGGAAGACATCAACGGGAGCGCCAACGAAACGTGTACCTACCGATCATGAGGAAAACCTCAATAAAACTGTTGTATTCAAAACACAGGCTTTACTGACGTCACTCGGAGGCTCTTACAGTATCATATGCAAATGTAATTGAGGTTATAACGCCGGTATCGGAATATTTATGAACAAACTGATTGGAAACTGAAAAAAGAAACAAGTCGCAGTTACTTCGTGCGTAAGTAATGAAACGCATGTTCAAGAAATCTCATTAGAAATTTTATACACAGTTGAGACTTTATTAGGCACTGATTTGTTCCTAGCAATACTAATAATAAGCCTCGTGTTGGTCCCGCTTGAAATTATACTAACGATACACTCATAACGAGCAAATTATCGATCATTATTTTTACATAAATATGTATTCGGTAATCGGTTTTCCACACGGTTATGTGAAATAATTGAATAACGTATAAAACAAGATCCATAAATCGATAATTGCTTTTGTAATGACATGCGATAAGAATATATTTTTAGCTAATAAGGTACGGACTTTTGTAAATGAAAATGCAGTTGCAACACGATACTTTAATATCGTACCTTTTTATATGATGAAGTTATAGGTGCCTGTAAAAGTACCCATAAATTAGGTATTTTACAAATAACCAATAAACTTAATATTTATTGAAACATAGACTGCAATACTTAATGAATGTTACAGACCGCAACGCAGATTTCCTTTAATCATTTTAATTCATGGTTAGGAAAAGGCTACGTTATAATTTAAAATCATCAATTAACATTTATAAAACCCGTCTGTTATTAAATATACTGTAACAAAAACTATACCGTTTCCCCTCAGGGACATTATTGTACCTATATACCTATACATATCTAATTATCTTACCTTGTAGTATTTTCCTCGTAACATAAGGAACGAAACGAATATTTAAAATTCACTGTCAATTTCCAGTTAGAACAGATAATGAATATGAATGAAAAACAAAACGTAATGTTGTGTTTTGATTGTAAAAAATATATCGGTCAAGAACAAATAAGAGGAAAAATATATTCAATACGTCGTGGGTCTTTACAAGTATGAGAATTATTCCAGTAAGTTTTTTTTTTTAATTTATTTAACGGGTGTTTTTCCGGTCTGGGTTTGCAAGTGTGGACTATTGGTGATATTGTCTCAATATACACGGTATTTCTACCTAACAATTCACCTCAAATATGAACGCTTTTACTGACAGTGCTCAACATTACTTGACCCCTTATATTATAAAAAAGAAAAAAACCAAGAAATTTAGCTTTACTGGTTTTAAATGCCAAAGAATACTCTTGCATATTCTCTCAAGATAAGCTCTACTTCTCGTCTTAAGTCTACACGAATGATTATACGAGAAAAGTTTAGCAACGGTGAAAAGATTAGGCATTCAGGAACAGGGCCTGATTGATCTAGGACTTTTTATCAATCTATCAAACTGCCGGTGTATTCTGTCAAAAACTTCCTCAGTAAATTCAGGTGAAGTTAGGTCGAGGTGAGCTATCAATTCCTAGCCCAGTAGCGGCAAGTGGAGCTTTTAATTGCTATATTTTTAATGATGTGTGTAACTTAGTAAAGCCTTTCCGTGTCTGATGTCTCTCCTATCGTGGCGGATTGCCGTCCCAACCGACTTATGACAGTGAGGAAATAGTGAGTGCGCCTGTGTTTGTGACACACTCGTGCACTATAATATCTCTTACGTATTTGTTGAGTTTCCATTGAGATTGGCCGCCGTGACCGGAATGGGACTGGAGAGTATTATCTAGTTCGTGGTAGTTATGTACCTATAGTTAGTGTATTTAGTAATTAGAAAAAGTATAAAAGAGCTCTTTCTGCCAGATAAATAATTATGTCTATTTATTAACACCTGTATGTTTTATATTATGTTTCGCAATAAAGGTTTGAGATTTGATTAGATTTACTACACATTTGCCCAACCCATTCGGAGAATACAGGCATGATATGTTAAATTTTATGTTATCTTTAATTCCATAAAATGGCTGCAAAATTGGGTCAGTCTAGCTCAGGCGATAAGCTACCTGTCTCTGTCTGAAATGTGCTTTGAATACTAAAATAGTATCTAAGTAGTTATGCGCAGCCTCAGAACTGCACACTTCATTATAGTGGGACGGGAGATACATAGATACAGCACTAATCGCCTTCGGGTTAAAATCCGAGAATGTCCTAATAACACATTTTTTTGTACCTGCCTTAAAATTGTGAGAAGTTGATACTTTTGTCGGTTTAGTTTTTGTTTTCTTTGTTTTTAGAGAAGTTAACAATAAATAAAGACAGTAAATGGTGCTAGTGGTATGTAAGATTTAAAATATAGTGGTATTTGAGATGCTCTAGTCACATCAAGTACTTAAAGTACTACACAAAAACCTAAACGAGTATGGGGCTGTGTGCTGTTGAAACGGCTCTATACAGTTTTGAACGAAATAGAAGAATAATTTTCTTATTTTAATTTTAAATGAATTCATAATTTCCAAAGCTTCTTCTTCTTTTAAGTAAAGTTATTAATGTCTGCTTTTAATTATTCTGAAATGGGCTTCCAGCATAACAATCGTAAAAGTAAGTAAAATAATCTTATACCTACTTTATTCTGTCGCCAAAATAAAATTAATTGAACTTGATTTTTAACTACCTTTAATAAAAACAACTCAATATAAATGCAATAATAAAAATATATAATTTATTCATGTCAGACTACACGTATTGCACTACTTATTATTTCAAAGAAACATTTTTGGTGCTTCAAAATCTCGGTCGCGTCAGGACATAAACAACATAGTTTATATGTTAGCGAATAAAAACTTTATGCGATACCACCGCACACATACGTGTACATCAGGAATAATAAGAAAGTGTGATTTTAAGCTTTGTCTGTATAGACATAACGTTGGAAATTAGTAATTGAATTGAATAACCGCGGGAAATGTAGGGTTGGCAAAGAAATAACGGGTGTTTTTTCTGGAAAATTCTATAAGATTACTTTTTTGCTTTTGATATTTTTATATTTACATTATTATGACTCAGAAATCATGTAGATTTTTTAATCATAATAATTTAAAATAAAATCGATTTGTTGTTATCTTTAACAAAAATATCTCATACGCGTGATTTTTACTATGCAGTGTGCAAAATATTATAAGTGCAGCCATCTGCAATTTGGTCTTTCTCTTGCTTCTGCTTATTATGTTCAATAATAAATTAAAAAAAAAAACAACGAATCAGAATTTAACCCACTTAAAGGCAAAAAGAAATGCCTTCCTATGAGTATTTATAAAAGCTATTTGCACAGTTTTAAAAACATAATAATATTGAGCGACGAATTAATCCCATTATCTAAGCCCATCAATACACTAACCGAATGCCCATGAAGAATTGAATATGCTAACGCTACTATTTCACAGATTTTCCTTTCCATGTGTTTGAGGCCCTGGCGTGTGCAGGCTAACGGTATCGCTCACGTGTCTCCGTAAAGCCATCGACCCTCAGCGGCCTCCGCGCAATATACCCTCGGTACACATAAAAAGACTCATGACATTCACTCTAACCAAACAAAATTGTACTTTGTACCAATACTTCAGAGTATATTTTAGCTTACCGTCATATTGCTAAATAAGACATCAATACCATTCAAAATACAAGTCGCTTCAATTGATCGCTCGAACATAAATTCTTACATAAGCGATTGTAAAATGTATTGCCCACAAAATACAGTCTAAATTCCTTTAAATTTTGGCGCAGTCTCAAGAGTAAGGATCAGTTAATCTAGTTATTCATACATTTATGTACATATATCATGTATTATTTATGTCATATTACAATCAAATGAAAACAATAAGAAGGTATTTCCACAGAATTATTTATTATGATGACGCAAGAGAAAACTGTAGACTTAATAATATCAATATTACTTCAACGAAATATAAGGACAAAAGCGAATTCAGATTTATTATAATATGAAAAATAGGCAAAAATTATCCAGTACCTAACTAGATAATTTTACCTAATTGATTCTCCACTGTTATTTTGTTTTTATTTTTGCTATTTGATTTTATTTTTAATCACGATTCAATTACTGTTTTAATATTAATTATAGGAAACTATGAAAGATAATATATAAACGTTTTGCGATGACATACGAAACAGAGTACTTCCTACTAATCTGTTTTTAATTCTAAAAACGAAAAGGTAACGGTTTTCAAAATATATACTGTAATTTACTAAGCAAAAAAAAAAACTCATTAAAACTTTGCACATTATGTATCCTACCAAAATATTTATTTGAATACTCGCAATAGCTAATTAAAGTTCTGAAATGGATTTGTGTACAATTAAAATTAAAATTATCTTCTCATACGGAAGTCCCTTTCCTTTCCCACTTTCCTTATAGGGTAACCTTTTTTAAGTACGGTAACAGAAACCGAATACGTTTGCGTTACGTAGTTCTATAGTGACAAGTAATTTAATTGTCACCATAAGAATTGATGACAATTTTATAAAAGGAGTAGTCCAAAAGTGTCGGACAGTTTCCAAACACGGAATAATTTGAAGGCTCTATAAATGTAAAAAAAGTAAATTCTAAATAAAAAAAGTAGTTTGTAGCCAATTCCTTTTAGATCCACATGAACTCAAACTAAAATAATATAAATATTAACAGCTTTTTAGTGCTCCACTGCAGGACAAAGGCCGTTTTTCATACAGAGAACCACGCTTGATCAAGGCGGATTGGCGATTTCAGACTTTTTGTAATTATATAAGTTTAGGTTTCGTCAAGATATTTTTCCTTTACCGATGCGAGTGATAAAACTTTGTTATTTTTAATGTCACATTAAGCATTTTGCAGTGTTTAATCGGCTATGAATGAAAATACTGACTGTTTCATTCGGTAAACACTAACTACAAACCAACTTAGTAATTATATTTTATTTGGTTTTTACCAACGCAAACAGCTGTATGTAACGAATAAGTAAATTAATTCAATATCAATCTCTGCATTTAACGTTTCCTTTATAAACGTGTTAGTCATCACACAGGAAAAACTAACGTTAATCCAATCGCGTTTTTCCCTTTTATATACAGTTGACCTTTAAAAGATAAACGGAATGCATTAGACATTATTTTATTACCCGCATTTCTGCAGTGTTCGTAAGCAAGGAAGAGGATGCTTTATTTAAAAAAAACTGTATTAACGAAACGCTGGTGTAATATTACTGACATGATAATAATATTCAAGCAATTTGATTAAAAAAAGCTAGGTACTTAAAAGCATATCCTGAAGAAGAGTATCTTACGAAGATTTTTGATGCATATATGTAGTTAGTATGTTTATGTATGTGAGGACCGAGGACTTGATTAAGAAGAAATACTTCTAGTTAATTTATTGATATGAGAACAAAACCTTAGTAAATACACGTGAAAAACAACGTACAGGGAAACGTGACTTTGGAAAAACATTTACAAGACGTCGAGTCTGGAATGGTTAATTTAACATAATTTATTAAGATTGGAGCATTATCATAGAGTCACGTGAAAGGACTTCGATGGATAGAAAACAAAATGGCTTGGAAACAGACTATTATACAAGTGAATATTAGTCCACGTCCTCACTGCTGGAAAGTGATTCTATTAGTTTTTTAATTTGTAGAACGTTTTTACTACGCGCTGCGGGTGACAGTAGGTAACACCTGATTCAAAAAATATGTCAAGGGAAAAAGAAATAAGAATTCTTTATTTATATTATTTATTTTTTACTTTAAATATAACGGTTACAGAACCAATTAAAATAATCAAAGACACAGATAAAATTAAACACATGAAAAAGAAAACACAAATATACATTTAAAGACAAAACAACGTCATACCTTTCATAAGTTCACCTCACAGTACTTCTGACATACCAACAAAATCTTCGTCCATTCATCCACAAACAGATCGTTTGTTGGAATCCAAGAGATCGTTAAGTACAGACAGAGTGCGAGGTACTGGGGACTTAGCAAAGTAAGAATAAGGAAGAATTGTAGCCTCGGTTAATTTATGATACAAAAATGTATTATTTTGCTTAATAGTTTTCAAAATCAGATCGTGCAAGTTATTAAATTGACAACATCACGACAACTCGTCCCAAGGTTCTCCCTTTTCTGGTTAGGTTTTGTTCTAGAACGCAAAGAAAAGAAGAAACAAAACACTCTCGTCTATTTTTGGCAAGGCTACCTCAACGTTATCTTTCATGGGTATAAACAAAAAGCTATTAAAAAGTATTTTTTTATTATCAGGCATTCAATCGAAATAAATAAATTGATTCATTGTCCATGTATGCCAGCGCCTAACATTGACATCCAAAAATAATCACAATAGCGACACTGGCTAGTTGAAGTAAAATCAAATTTCACCTCATTGCTAAAACCATAAATATTTGGGGGAAAAGCAAAATTAAAATACTTTTAAAATTAGAATTTTAGATCTTCGAAATATACCGGCAACACTTTCGACTCACGTGTTTCACGTGCGACAAGCAATGGTTTCTAGGGTTCACTACTTGAAGTTTTATAGAGTAGGTAAGTATATTCTTCAGTATTATGACAACTAGATTTGGAACGTGACCATGTGGGCCCAACCAAGTTACTTACGATACTATTTCTAGTTTAAAATGCATAATGTGGAACAGCCGGTATGCAAAGAAGATCATGTGTGATAGACATGTCAACAGACATGTCAACAGACATTTTGATTTTCAAATAATTTAAAGTCCTCTGTAAAGAGAATTTTGATATATTTTTATGACTTTTTATAAGCGGATGTTTATACAAAAAATGCATAAGAGTCGGTAAAAAGATCTTTAGGTAAATATAAAAGTAATATTTCACACCGAGACAACCCTGTTCAAGGATAATAGTCACGTTTTACTATCTTCATTCAAATTTTCTGAAACTCACTTATATTTTAAGAATATCAAGTACTCACCAAAGGCATTTTCGCACCAGGAAATGTATAAGGCTAGATTTAGATTTAATGTACCGTTTGATGGACTTGACATATCATATTAATATTAAAATAATGATTTCCTTCCACCCATAATTATATGCAATTTATAAAAAAAACTGCTTCTTTATCAATGACATAGGTACTATTTAATATCTAGTAGTTTTACATCAGCAGTGTTTGCTGAAAACTTTCACTGAATACAGATATAAGCTTCATTTTCAGGGCAATCATCGGCCTGGGACAAAAAAAAATACGAATAAGTAGGTACTTGTTAAACCAGAAGACCAATTCTACTAATTTGAAATGTACAAAATCTAGTCGCAGTCTTATTCCAGCGATGTACAATTTAGAAATCTCTAAATTAGACTAGATTACGACTGTTACAAAAATATAGTAGAATTGCTCCACAGAAATCTATAAAACTAACATTAATAAAATAGAAGCACCATCCAGAAGAAATCAGATTTTCACCTCAACTTTATTCAAGTTTAAATTACACGTGAAAAACAAAAAATGCTTCTAGATGTTCGGAATTTTCCATCGAAACTCACGTTTCTTTTACCGTAATCGAATCGTCTTGTTATTTTCGTCAGTGTCCTTCGCACAAACTTATATCAGATTGCATAATGACGCCTTATAGACGAGGTATGTACATAAAGTAACATAATTCGGAAAGAGGCCAGTCACGTGGCTATTACCGACCCTATTTGTATAGATTTCGACTATGAATACTTATGTAATGGATTCTGTCCACAGTAAAATGGACTACCAGGCCGAACGGGTGAATGGAAAATCGTGTGACAACCTGCTGTTTCTCGATGTGGATTAGAGATACAAACGACATTGTTTTTGATAAGCAACGTACCTATTTTGCAGTTATGATTCTTTCAAATGATAGGTAGGAAAAGCATTATGAACTAATATTAATGATTAAAAAACAATTACAAAAAAAACAATAATGCTATAAGTAAGAGGGGCAATTCCCGTACGTTTAACAAAGATCGCATTCCAATCGTCAAACTATCAAATATAAGTACCTCTAATTTGCCTACATTTTTGACAAGATTTTGACATTGATTGGTACTGAGATGAGATTGTGATTAAATTTTAAGCACTTACAGTTACAAGAATACGCTTTAAGTTGTCCAAATAAATTATGTCTTAACTGTGCTAAAAGTAAACCATTAATGCTATTTAATAGTTGTCGGCTCCTTAAAAATTAAAATATTCTAATATTTATTGCTCTCAATTTGCTTATCTTTCTTGGTATATTCATAAATTTTATTTATATGCATATTATGAATATTAAAATTCTCATTTCTGGCGAGATCTTGTTTATAAAGAAATTAGCAATTTACTGACTACTTTTTTGTCCATAACATAAACCATATAAGTATCTATGGCGAATAAATATGAGTAATTTTTTTAATTGGTAAATATACAATATATATATATTATTATTTTTTTATTTGGCAATAGGCTCGCCCCCTATTACATGGGACTTAAACATAACTGGCGAAATGTGGGTGTACTAATGGGTACACCTCTGCCCTTCGGGGATTACGGGCGTGAAGTTATGTGTGGAAAATATCACCATTTGCTTTCCCATTTTTATTAACGGACCAAGTATACCAGTGCTCCCTTCTGATGTATTGAAATAGTCAAGTTTTTATTAATAGAGTACGTAGTTTGCCTGTATATCTGTCTGCATGTCACAAGGCTGTATGTTTTAAGCCGTATCTAATAGGTAGGCAGTTGAAAATTTCACAGGATATGTATTACTTTAATAACTTCCATCGTGGCAAATAATAAAAAAAAAAGTTTAAGTGGTACGGGAACCCTTAGTCCGAGTCCTACATGGCCGGTATTTTTTTTTTGTTTTATTAGGTTGTACATTGAAAGACCATCTAACAATAGTCAGAATCTACATGTGGTTTACTGTTACTCACCAAAGTAAATTACTGGCTGTTCCAAACATTGGTGTAGGTAAGGCTAATATCATGCCTGCGGTTGGCGCCCGCAAGGGTGGAAATGATCAGGTTATAAGGAAGCGATCACGGGAGGCCGCCGGGCGTCCGACGTAGGTTTAACCCGTGAGAAATGAAACAAGGTGTAGAACTAAGCTTGAAATAAGTCTCTTGATGAAAAGGTACTATTAATCAGCAAGTGAGGCTTGTAGTACCAGCTAGTGGGTTTAATATAGCTTGCACTTTTTGATGAAAATGCGCATACATTTTTCCCTTTTACTTAAACATTTTTAATCTTTTTTTCATGGATTTTAAAAACACTCCGCTTCACCTTCAATTATTTAGACATGCTATGTTTCAAGTTTATACTCACTTGCACGTGTTTTAAGTACATGTGAGAAACGAGTGTCATTACATCACGAACATATTTGTAACCCAAATGTGTGTATTAACCGATTTGTTGATTTCACTTTTCATCAGTATTTGTGGAAATAACCCAAGGAATTGTTGCGCCACTCCTGCATCCATTACTTACGATATAATTGTAAATTTCTCGACTGCTGTTTATTGTCTTGAAAGTAATTGGCATTATTTATATTCGTTATACCATTTTATGGCCTTAACAATCTGATACCCCAACATGTTTTAATTTTATTAATAATTATATTAATTGTCTAAATGCTACCCTACCCTGCCACTTGCAGTTACAAAAGCGCAAATATTCATTAAGAGGAAAAAATCCACCTGCATGTATCCCATACGTCATACTTTTGTAAATAATTCACCTGTCGAGCATGGTTAATGGCTTTGACCTATATAGCGCAGTGACTGTCGATATACTGACAATTTATTATCAAACAGATGAAGATTCATTGGCATTTTCCTCCTACAGCTGCGTAGAGCTAGACCAAGGCACTTCAGCTCCTGAAATATATATTTATGTAAAAATAATTATACATAGCTCTAATACAGTAAAGTTTTAGGGCCGAACAGATTTAGAAGGAGGTGTTTAAATTTACAGCTACATTTTTTAAATTAATAACTTTATGATATAATTATGATAAGGCTTATTTTCCTGCGAAAGATGATTTGAGGTTTTAAAAACCAGTTAAATGACATCAGTAGACAAAAACCAGCTTTATTTATAAAGCCGGATAAGCTAATCTTATTTATTAGAAAATATAAATTATAACCTGTTTTAGGTATCATCAAATCGATCGTTAAATAGTTATAAAAAATCAGCACCTGTAATAACTTTTGAACAGTTTACCGTTTCTGCTAATTTGCTTAATAAATGAGCAAAATAACTTTATATACACACAGCATTGTTCATATTTTACACAATCGATAGTGAGTGTTACCGGTAGATATAATCATTGTAGGTTAATATCATAGCAGTAACTTTTTTGTACAGTGCTTGATGGATAGGCATACAATAGATTATATCTCAACAAAGCTATTTGAAATATTGAGTTGCAAAGATACACAGAAGTTTCAAATCTAAAGCGGATTAAATACGATTTTTAAATTAATTTCTAAGGTATAGGTGCATGAAGTACAAAAAACAAAACAGGTTTAAAATGGTATTGAATTCCGTTACATAATAAAAAAGAATACGTAACTGGCAGTTTACGGTACACATTCTAATTTTAAATTCAACCCAGTGTATGTTCAAGCCACGTGTGTCCTTCAGTATTGAAAATGTCCTGCTCGGATACCGTTTGTTTCACAAGTCTAGCTAATATAAATAAGATTGTATCTTAGATCGACTTACAAATAGATGTAGCGTAAAAAACACACAAAAAACTGTTAAGAACGCTATGTAATAATAACAATGAGACGTTTATAGCTGATGTACAGAATATCGTTGTATCATTTGGCATTTTTAGCGAATACGTTGTCTCAATATGTTGCTTCAAATGATATGAGTAATATAATTTTATTATACACGAGCCAAAGATAACGTTAATTTAGGTCATTTAGGTAGGTGAGGTTTGTGGTTTTTTAGAAGATTAATTCTCAAAACCCATTTTATCTAAACTTTTTACTTGTCTCACGCTAGTACGAGGTGTATTTTGAACATTTTAAATGCGATGAGCTGGTCAGTTATGTTTTTATACTGTTGTTGACTCGTTTAGCTCTCCTTTGTACAAGATGCTCTAACAAATTAATTCAACAACGATAACCGTCGTTAGAGCCATCAAACAGCCTATTAAGGCTTTACAAGTTCACACGGAGGCACAGGTGCTACGCTTCCATTCATCTTCGTTCGTTCCCACGACCGAGTTGTATTCATCCATTGTTCATCCCCCGCAATTCATACACCCCATTCAAAAGGTTGGGGGTGAATCTCTTACAGGTAGTCCGTACAAGGTGTTATAAGAAATACGTTATGACCGTTGACTATACGTTATAGGCACAATACGGTAGTCAACGCTTGTAATAAAAATATGTGTATTAAAGTACGTTTGAAGGCTTTGTTGTACATTTTAAGAATGGGCAGCCAACGGTTGAATATTGGTCCTTTTTTCTTTGTATATACATTTTTAATGGCCATGCTTGTGAAAAATTTACAATAACATTTTTTTATACATAGGTTTTAAATTTATGATTACTTATAAAGTTGTAAGATAATTATCTAGGTCCTAAAGTTTATAAGATAATTATAGGTTATTTAGGTCATTAAAAAGTTTAACGAATACCTTTTTACATGCCACTTTTGTATCAAATTACTTACAATAAAAAAAAGCATTATATAAAATCTATTTTCCAAACTTTAAACCATGTGCTTTGAGTGCGAAAACCGGTAAATTATAATTTTATTAATGCAGTTTGTAATAAATATTCATGTAATAAGCTATTTATATTAATTGTTATAATAATTGTATAAATTTAGAAGTTCTGCAGAGTACAAACATTCCAGAATACTGGCTGTATGTGTTGTATGACAGTGTTAGTTATAAAAAGCACAAGGAAGTTCATAACAATGGCGTGTCGAAACGGAAGTGTATCGGAGGTAACGGCGGCGGCCATTATACAGCCATTTTAGAAAATGTACGCACCTTATATTTTATACGTAAATAAATTGACCTCGAATGTTTCATTTGACTGTCATGGTGGACGTAGGCCATGGACAAACTATCACTTTTGTGATATTCTAAAGAAATAATTGGCATCACTGTCTGGTGTCTAGTTATTGTATTATATCCTTTGTTATGAAGATGCAGTGGAAATTATCTAGTGCAGGAAGACCATTATTACATTTAAACAATAAGATTAAAGTCTCAACATGTTTTTTTTTACGCTACAAAGTAATGTTCCACTACTGGGCGAAGGCCTCCCCCAAATCTTTCTAGGTATTCGGTTCTAACGCCACGTGGAACCAGCTCTTGCGGTACGCGTCCAGGTCATCTTGCCTTCTTCGTGGTCCCCTCTTCCAGAGCCGCCCTCGGTGACGTCGATCATAATTACAAACCTTTAAATAAGCTTGTTTTTAAATGCTCATTAGGCTTACTTGTAAATGGCGATTAAAAGTAAACGCGCTTAACCATCAAAGAAGACGTAAATCATTATTTAACTAAAAGCAACATAAAATAAAAGTTAAACGCACTCAAATGTTTAAAGCTATTCTAATACTGCATCATTAGTTACATACCTAAACTAAAAACAAGTACCAAGATTTACATTTAACAAAAACGAATCCACATTTCCATTCAAAGCAGGCAATAAATATGGCTCCGAAAAACGCAAAAATAAACCGCCTACCAGACTTAAGGGGACTATACTGACAGCGCGCTCCATACAAATTGAATAACATAACATCACGCCTGTAATCCCTGACGGGTTAAGCAGAGGTGTACCCATTAGTACACCCACATTTTGCCAGTTATGTACAACATATGTATAAATTGAATCAAGTCATATTTTGGTCAATTAGCAATTAAACTTGATGAGGTCACTAATATCTATGCTTATGGTTAGTCGTTACATAATTTCAAATTGATAATATTTTTTAAATCAATCTTTTAATTATTTTTGTAATGGAACCTGACTAATCAACAAAGTCTCTAAATATACAAAACTATGTTAAGTGAATTTTATTTTTATCACAGTATGACGAGATTACTTTTGTATGGAGTTGTCGGTACAGTCTCCTTAAGCCGCGACATGAAGTGTAAGCGCGACGTCCAGTAAATATGATCCAACAATTATTGTTTACGCACTATAAATCTCCCAGTATCCATGTTGTTATGCGGTCGAAACGCCATAAATCCTTCTGTATCGTAAACTTTAATTTAATAATTATGAACGTCATGACGCGGAAATCATGAAGCCGGTCGTGATACCTAGGTATATAAAATGGGAATGATTCGCGTGGAACAATGGTTCGGGTTATCGAACTGCAATAACATTTCGGTGAAGGTCCCTAGTCTGCGAGGTCATTGCTGGATGCTGTTTTGCCGCGTGATTTCATTCTAATTCGTGCCGAAAATTGTTTTAGTTTTAAACTAAACTAGCTTTAACTAAACTGTTAATTTGATTAATTACCAACGCAATGACTTGCTAATACTTATTTAAATACGCACAAAATAAGTGCCTGTTGTAAGTAGGAACTTAAAAACGTTGATTTTAAAGATATTTGAATTTCTTTGGCCTTGTACAAGTTTATTTTTTAAGTATTTTCACGTATGTCCATTTGACATTCAGTTTTTTTATACCATCATCCGGCGATTACATTTTATACACGTTTTTTTCACGAAAAATACTTGAATTTAACAACCTGAAATTACAGCAACTCGCAGTGTTCAAGCGTTGTTAACCACTTATGCTTCCCACATAAGAAGAGGCTTTTGCCCTGCACTTGAAAAATTACAGTCTCATTCGATTTATTAATCGAAATATTTAATCGTGGCCCAAAACTAGGAATTGCGAATGTCAGCCGCTAACATTTAATCTTTTTTAGTCGATCCACTTATTAAGTCTAAAGATTACTGACACTTTAATGACACACAATATTCTTTTAATTTGGACTGGTATGCCGATAAATAATGTATGCCAATTTATTTAGATAGTAGTATATAAATGGTTTGTCTGTAGATCAAAGGTGAACGGGTTTGGTTCCATATAAACCATCTTGCGTTTCATGGAAATTGAAATTTATTGCCGTATGATCAGGGCCTGCTCGTGTCTGTTCCTTTTTCTTAAGTATTGATGAAATAATGTATGTAGCTTATACATAAATATGGGGTGTAGAAAGAGTAAAAGACACATCACATACCCTTCTACTATGCTTACTGTTCATCAAACTAAGTAATTTTAAGTAAAAAGTAATGCTGGGAAACTACTTCTTTTCAACCGACTTCAAAAAGGAGGAGGTTCTCAATTCGACGCGTATGTTTTTTTTTTTTTTTTTTTGTATATTTGTTCTACGATTACTCCGCCAATTATGAATCGATTTGGATGATTCTTTTTTTGTTCGAAAGAGTATGGTTCCGAATAGGTCCCATAGGAATATTGTCATGATCTGATGATGAACTTTGGAGATATGGAACGGAACTCCTTATAAAATCACAGCAGAACCGCCGTAATAAGAAAAATTGCTTTGTTTATACGTGTAGTCGATGACTGACTGAAAGAAATGTGGAGGGGGTACGTCAACCCCCTACTCCTACCACTTTCCAAAATTAAATATATCGTGTGAGGTATTGTTTGAAAGGGCTTTATGTAAGGATTTCAAACATTAACACACAAGCACTAAAAAGTGAAAAATAAAAAGCTTTTTTAAAAAAAATTTGACCGCCTTCAAAAATTACAAAATAAAAAATAACTTTAGCTTGGAAGTCGGTGGCAATACATAACAGGAAACAAAACCAAAGCCGCCGACTTTCAAGCTAAAGTTATTTTTTATTTTGTAATTTTTGAAGGCGGTCAAATTTTTTTTAAAAAAGCTTTTTTTTGGTGTCAATAAATCTCAATTTAGTATGCATTTGTAATACAATTAAGTTATTGTGCTTATCTGTATGTGCATAAACAGGACAAGAGTAGATAATGGGAGTATTTAAAGTTTAGCTAAAATATTTAAAACCTTGTTAGAAAAAAGTTGTAACATTGACCTTTAATATCTTCGTAACCAGAAAGTTCATGGTATAGAAAATCCTATAACATTCGGCGTTAAGAGTCTTTTTAACCCGATATTTAATTGAAGAATCACATTTATTTACATTAACATAAATTTAAACACTAAAACATAAAACAAGTTTAAAGGGTAGGTACATGTTATTTTTCAGTTTTAAAAGCAGCTATTATTTTGAAAATAAAGTTTTATTAAAAAAAAATGTAATTATAAATTCGTTATATTACCAATGGAATATTGGCAAAAGGTCTAAATAATTAAAAGATTAAAAATATAACCATCAAATGCGGGTAGTAGGTCGTAAACCTACCTATTAATAGTAATACGCATATTAAAGACAGTTGGCTTGCTAACCTAAAGATAATAACGTAATTATATTACATGACAAGCTTTAACCTCTAAAGGTGAACTTAAATATATGCAGGAGGGACTCAATAATACGTACCTACTCGACGGTACCTATTTAGAGCTTGCCTGTCAAACGTGCACTCCCACTTAACAAAGGCGTTGGTTTTCTTAAATATGACGTGATTTGTTTCATTGTTTAGTGTTTTTTGAATTTTTGTAAGTTTCTACAAAGTTAACGTTTCAATTAAGCACGGAATTGAACATAACCGATTTTACGATTGTATCTTCGTTGAAGATACAATCTAGCGACAGACAGTTAAGGATCACAACGTATATTTATAGTAATTTGAAAGAATTTTGTTTTTTTTTGGAATTTTGTACAGCTACAATGCAAACATTCGTTTTTTGAAATACGGAGCTTCTAAAGTGTCAGTTCCTTTCTCAAGTTAGCTCCAAATCACAGTCCTTACTGCTCTTATTTTTAAGAATCATGCGTGTGACATGAACACTAAGCTTATCCGAAGCGAATTCGAGCCAAGTCGAAAGGAACGTCCTTTAGAATATCTTCGTTAATCTGGATTAGGTCACATACAACTGGAAGCGTCAAGGTTTGCGGCCGACCGTGGGTGTATAATTACTATAATATATTGAATGTTAGGTGCTATTGTTCCTACGTGACATTTTGGAATGGCCTCAATTATATAAACAATACCCGAGCTTTGATTTTGACATGTTTTTTCTATGGTAATGTGTGTTATTATTAATGTATAATTGCTTGAGTGAGGACCAAATGGATAAGGTTTGTCTGTTCTCCTAACCTCCGGTTTCTAGAGTAAAGAATGAATTTGATAAATTGTTAAACGCGCGTAAACTGCTGTGATTGGTTGATTGAATTATTAACAACCATTCACAGCGCGTTATATAGTTTGCCACGTTAGTACATCTTTCAAGAACCCGGGGCAAGTTAGCTTAGTTAGAGTGGGTATGGCTTTTTGTATTTTCTGAATCGTTTTATTTGAATTAAGTTTGACCTCCTCTTGAATATTTTATCTTATTATTGAAATGTTATAACGCTGAAGAGTTATTTGTTTGTTTATTTAAAAGCTATCTTTGCATATGATAGCCAGATTCTTGTTCTTCAATAGTAAATATAATATAAGTGGTAGCATCGTTGGTCTAGTGGTCGCAAGCGCGCCTGCTGTGCATGAGGTCTTGGGTCCGATTCCCAGGTCGGGCAAAGTGTTATTGGGTTTTTCCATCAGGAATTTCTCAGTAGCAGCCTCGGAGTCTGGATTTGTGCCCGGTTGATGGCAATAGGCTCGCCCCCTCTTTCATGGGACTAAAAACATAAGTGGCGAAATGTGGGTGTATTAATGGGTGTACCTCTGCCTAACCCTTCGGGGATTTCAGGCGTGATGTTATGTTATGTTATAATATAAGTGAAAAATTCACTCGGATGAAGTCACGGGCAGCTTATATTTTATAAAAAATAACATTAAACAAAGCGTATTACGCAATCGTTTTTCTAACTCAATTCACCTTAAAAGGTGAATACTGACGGTTTTAAGTACTGCACTCTGTTAACACTGCCTTCGTGGTCATATTAACCGTATTAAATGTGTAGTTTTATTATTATTGCTTGTAATTTAAACTCCATAATAAGTCCACTGACTTTTCGACGTACAGGGAAATTGCACTCAAGAATACACTAAAACTTGTGGGTTTTAAATAAATATGAAAAACATTATTTCTATTTTGAGTGATGAGACAGAATAGAAACAAGCACAACATAATTCATAAGTAGATACCTACTTTAACTGATGTAAAAAGTGATACGTACCTACATTTTCAACAATATTCGAATTTAAATGAAATAATAATAAATTATAATCGAAATACGATTTTAAATAAAGTTATACAAAAGGAAGTTCAAGTATTTAAAGATCGTGATGTTTGGTCCCCGCTGTCTGCTAAATATAAAGCCAGGGGTGAAAATAAATACGTTCCACGGCCCGACACCTGCGGTCTTCAATTATTTATGCTATCTATACAAATAAACAAAGAATCGACTAAATGCTTTCATTTGCATACATTCACTTTTAAAAGACTCAATAATATCGTATATTATTTTTCTCTGTGTAATTGATGGAGTTAGGGTATTATAGTATCTTGGATGGCGCGACGTTTAATCTGAATAATTACTTATTTTGGTGACTTTTTCTTTTTTTTCTATAAGTAATAAAATAAAACAGGTGCATTTAGACTGATCGCTAAGTCAAATAATTTATGTGAGGAGGTAATTTCTTCATCGACGTCTTCAGCCCGTATCGACTGCTGGAAGTATACCTAAGTGTGGGTCCTGTGCGTAAGCTTCTGTATAGCCTAGCATCCAAGCCTTCTTAATTTGTTATTTGATTTTTTATCTTTTCAACCAGTTAGATCAGATCGTAGAAAAAGTTCACACCTTAAATATAGAAAAACGCAAACACAAAACGCTTTAAAACACTTAATTTGTGTGCAAAACACTAAAACTGCAGCTTTTAAGGAATGCTATTTCGTTCATGAATAATAAAAAACATAACATTCGGAATATTTTTAATATCTTCATAAATGTCGAGCATTCACCTTACAGATTGATATATAAGACTTTACAGCGCAGAGATTCGCGATGTTTATAACACCATCAATATAAGACATTAGTTTTTATTTAATGCTCGAAAATGAATATTAAATATACCCTAATGGCGATTAGTTCGCTTCGATTCTAATAATAAAAAATTAACCAGATACCGTTCAGATTTTTTGTTTAATAAACGATTTATTGATTATCGAGGAACTAACTTTTAATTAGAAATAACCTATCTCAATTGAACTTGGTTCAGGTACTAAAGGGTATATGTTAACAATTTCCTTAACAGGTTTCCATTGATACAAAACTACCTTTTGGAAGGGGCAAATGGATAATATTTTTTTTTTTTTGTAAATCACGTTCAAAAGTGCCTCTTAGAGTTTTAAGTTAAATATACTAAGACTTTAAGTTTACTATTGTTTGAATAATCGATGTTACAAACTTTGTTTTTTTTTTTTTAATTTATTGCTTGACACCTGACCAATTTCCGATTCCCGAGTTAACATTTTAATAGTCAGTTAAAACGACTTTAATGAGATATTATATGATATATTATATATTATTAATGAGCTACCAGAGGCAGTTAAATCATAGCTAGTAGACCTACTCGTAAATATTGTTATTTCTCTAATAAATTAAATCAGAATCATAACTTCTTATATGGATGTCTGTACTAATAAAGCTAGTTAATTTATTCAAAGCTTGATACCATCGCTCACGGCCATCTAAATCTAAATAACACAGCCGTTACATTATTGTGACCGCTAAAATTCATAACAGAACAGAAAAACTAGAAAAACACCTTGTCGTTCCGCTGTAATGCCAATGTTATTAATATGGAAAACTAAAGTGACAAATTGTCACGTGAAAACTCACGTTGCAGACATTATTACATGAAAACCTTCAGTTTGGTTATTCACCTCGCATTTGACAAAAGACGAAAATTTAATGTTACTGCTATTTGTGCTAAGTTGTCATAAATAGCAATATGACACTTTTTGTAAGCAAACATTAAATTATGGAACAACAAATGGCTCAAGACTCCATTTAGTAACGCCACCTAGAGACTAAAAAGTTAAACAAAACCCGACACGCAAGCTTACAGCACACCACAAAATTACTGTGCGGATGTATGCGTCTACATTCAATTCTAATCACGCACACAGACGTGAAGACATAGAAAAACGAACATTACGTACTCACACAAACACGAATCGTTACAGCCTCTTACGTGAAGAACGTAAGCGACTGCGGAACTCAAGATGGCTGACATTGGCAATGGCAGGTCGTTGACCCAGCGCTCGCGCAGCCTTCAAAGCTTAGATCTAGCATTAGAGTGGTTGTTATTTTCTGTCGTGTTTTTATTTTATTATTGGACTGTTTTGTGCGCCGAATGTTTTTTACCGTGCTTAAGTTTTGAACAATCATTTTAATTTTGTTATGTAATTACTTATTGATTTGGAGCGAGTTAAAATTGAGTGAGTTTATTTTCGGTGCCATGAAACTGTTCAATATACGGGCTTGCATTGGTTATTATATTAAAATAATATTAATTTATCAGCGTAATAAATTGTCGTCATTTTAAATTATGTTATCGATTCAATTCACGCACGATTTCGTGTGAAACTCTTGATAACCATAATTTACTGCAATAACCAAATTAGTTTTTTACTCCTACCAACGCAATTTATTTATGGCATGCCAAATGACTTTGTTTTGATAAATCATTTTATTTGAAAAATATTATTCATAATGAACATAGGTTAATACTGCAGTAGGTACCTATTTCAACATGAAATGTTAATATTAGTAAAATGAAATCTCTTGCAGGCATTTTACAACCATTCAAGTCAGTATAGGTTAAAGTTAAACAATAAATATAAATGTAATAAAAAACTACCCTAATTTGCTTACAAATATACGAAAACAAGCACGACTAAGTAAAAGAAAAAAATAACTCTCCTTCCAGGTCTTGAAGTTGTTTGTTTACTTTTCTGAATTATACCTACTTACCAACTTCATTTGCAAACAATACAAACAAATCTCAATTTCATAACGGTACTATGATATATATAAAAGTACATGGTTATAAAACCGAACATCCGGATTCAAAACATCTACAAAAGTAAGAAATAGCAGAATAGATAGATTGTGTCTAAGCAAGGCATGATTCCATGAACATTTATCGTTGCGGTAGTGGCTCCGCGGAGCGGCGGGCCGGCGCAACCGCGGAATGTAGCTCAAACTAACGGTGCGTGCGCGCCGCGAAAAAACTCAAGTTCACTATCACGGAAGATTGCGCGCCGACGACGCCATTACCGCTCGGTTACGTTGTCGCGTCGGCTACTAGGTATTATGCCACTATGTAACTATGCATTCATTGCATAATGCGTGCTATATACTTCACCACGCATTTACCGTCGAATCTAGACTGATAATTAACGCTTCTGCACGTATCCTATTGTCATTTAGAGACGTTAGTGTAATCATCTCAAAATTATTATGTGGCTGCTACTTGTCATAGCTACGGCTACTTGCTATATTTTAATTCAAAACTACATCGGATACGTTCTGGTTCTGTAATCTCTAATATACAAATCTCGTACAAATCTCTACATGATACATAAATCAAACCTATTTTTAAATAGCTTAGATATTGTTATAAAACTGAATACTATTCATTTCAGTTCTACATAACAGCAGGTTATTAGCAATAATGTAATAAAATAAAACGGTTATAAAATAAATAAAAATATAGGAGCAATATTATGACTGGTCGTATACAACTTTTTTTTTTTAAATTTGTTTTATGATACAGAAGAAGTAACGATAACCAGATATTATTTATTACCACGTCGTTAACCGTGTTAGTAAATAAGATTTGCGAGCCTGCTAAGATTATAGTGCGGTGACGACTGGGGAGGCGCACTCACATCATCTAAGATACCTAAATATAAATAAAATATATTTTATCGAAGAAAAGCCTGAGGCTTATGCTTAGACAATACATTGTATCCCTGATCTCAAACTAGGGGTGTCCCTGTATCTTAGAGATCAGTGTCCCACCGCAGCGATGTCACTAGTCAATATTTTAATAAAATATTATTCTAAGTCACAATTTTGTAGGGATATATTTAGTTATAATGTTGTAATTCGATTTAACAAATAAGACGAATGCCCACAAAATATTTTTTGTTGTGCACCGTTATCAAGTAGAACAGAGCTGGTAAAAATGCTAATTGTATAGTAATCACAATGAGTATTATACGGTTCACATTGACATTAGATTCGCTCTCGTAACGACCGACTGTTAGTTACGAGAAGCATCCGGTAGGCATATGATTCATGGAAATGATTTGTGAAAAAAATCGGGGTTCCTTCAGGAAAACACAGATGTTTTTATTCGTATATAATGTGGGTTCCGAAAACTACAAACCGTGTAATAAAAAATCTAATATTTCTTTTTCCTTTTTGTGGGTGTACCTACTTGTGTATATTTATGCAAAATCACATAGCAACGTATTGTTATGTTCATCTTAACATTAATTAAGCAGCATGATGTCAGATATCACACAATAGGCTCAAATTAAATAAAGAACATCACCACAAAGGATTAAAAAAAAACAATTCAATGTTTTGTGTAACGTTTGAAGTACAAAAACTATGTTCTTGAAATCGACTCGCCAAAAATTATCGAGATTAAAACAGCTTCCCACCGTTATTCTTATAAAAAAAATAGCTTCTGTTCGCCGCTTTGTTCGCGTGGAAGTCAAGTATTCCATAAAACACAGCCTATGGCACTCAATGACAATTATAAATTAGATGAGGAACCCTGTACCAACAGCGATTCGTTGTTGACGCATAATATTATCTTACATCTTCTATTACCACTGTTATGACGTGAGAACCTCGATTGTTTCGATTGCTACCACAAGTGTGGGTATGTCTGCTTACCCTTCAATGCTAATAGAGGCTAAGTACGCCTTTATGATGCCTTCTACTGCTGCATTATTTATGTCTGATATTGCTAGACTGTCCATAGTTACAATCTTCTTGCGCTGGGTTTGACTTCTAATCGAAGCTTTGTTTTAAGATTATATAAAGCACTGCTTATTTGTTTTTCCTATTAATTGCTTACTAGCTGCTGCCTACGTATAAGCAGTATAATATTTTATCTACTGTATGTAAAGTTCTTTTTTATTTATAGGTTTGAGGATGACGATTATATATGAGTTAGTTTCGATGTCTTTAAGTATGTCTAGGACAAAATAAATAATTATAAAATTATGTAACAAGTATTTTAACAATACGTTATTGTTCCAAAAATAGTTACAGCGTGTATGGCATGTGGCGATAATATAATATGTTCACAAGTGAATGAAATTATATACAAAACAGATCATTAATTTATACTGAACTTGACTTGATATAGTTATGAATGATTTATTGTGTTATTGTTACTACTTACATAAATAAATAATTTAATATCTGTGGCAATTTTATAACGTTATTCCGTTATGCATTTTAAGTGATTTGACTTTATTTTCTGTCAATGTTATCGACTTTTTATTTTCATAAAGATCTATAGTTAGTCATAAGTCTAAAATTAGACAGTTCAATGACCTAACAAGAGAAAGAGATAACGTCACTAACAAAATCAATGCTTTAATTATTCATGTAAGCAAAAAATGAGGTGCCAATGCCAAACTCACAATGATTGACATTTGATAAAGATTTTTAATTTATTCTGAGTGATGATGATACACGATTGAATCATTAAAAGAGGATCTAACAAAAACTTGAAGTGAAAAAACAATCACTTTCTTTTCACAATGCAGAGATCCATTCCGATTTCTTTAACAAATGACCATGTTGCAACCACCTGCACCTGTCACCAATTTTCGACCATAAAATAATACAAATCAGGTGCCTTGTTTTAGAAGATTCATTACCACTGTCCAACATTTTCGTGCTAAGATTGTGCTCGGAAAATGAACCTTAAATTGTCAGAACATAAAATCTGTTATTTCGTAACAATGTGGGCTCTAATGACCTATATTTGTAACATATGGGTCGACAAGAGGCAGCTGATGGTAGGTCAGGAATGGGTTACTAAGGCAGTAATTTCGGCTGCTATTATCGAATATCGATTTGCTTTATTTTTGGGACTGAAGGTATTGCTGCGGGCGTACGATGTTAATAAGGTGTTCAGTTTCTTAAACTTTTGCACCTTGTGTTATCAAATCTTGGGCATCTAAAAAGTTTATTGAAAAAAGCTGGTTCAACAGGTGCGGGAAAGGATTTTGCTGATTTTAGTTTCTATTTTCTTGGCCGATATATTGATTTACGATATTATGTAAAAGAGGATGTGTTTCAGTTACTTCATACGCAAGGTGGTGTTTAACAGCTCAATACCTGCGTAGGTGTTTACTTATTTATATTTTGTTTTTTATTTCAAAGCTTTTTAAGTACACTTTTCTGTAAAAATGGAAGTGAAGAATTATTCTAAATATGATTTGAAAAAGGTATTTTGCTTTTAAACAGTATTTAAAATAGAAAATATATAAAGATGCTTCTAAATAATGAAACAGCTAAATTAATTAGTAACTTCTGATAAATTATTGTCATAAGAACAACTGCAGTTTTTTTGCAATGCACTAAGAATTAGTTGTAAATAGACCAAAACGTCAATTATATCGTTGTTTATAAGGTAATAGCCATTACATTTAACGAACTCACGTCTAACGTTCAAACAGGCAAAAAAACTTATCCGTATTATACATAGCCCTATGACGAGCTAGACAAGACAAATTACGCAGCCATTTATAAATACCTACTTAAGGCAAAATATACTTTGTATAAATATACTTTGTATCTTTGAGGTTAAAATGTCGAACTCTTTATTAGTATTCATATCGACGTTTTTATTAATTGAATTTCCTAAAGTGATTAAGATCTTACTAAGTTAAAGCCAATAAAAAATGAGACCGGTTTTATAGAGCAAATATACGTTTCGAAGCGCAATAACGTAGCAAAAAATTTTAATATAACTTTCTTTAGATGTAATATAATTTGTAATGGTTGGCAAAAGATTAAAATTTTGCCGATATTTAAGCATACATAAAAATCACTGTTTTTACGCGCGGTCTCATCTACCACACTAAAGATCTTCGTCGGCGCATCTGCACGGTGCATTGCATCGTAGGAAACGCATCGCCCTACGATATTGCACCTGCGGCATGCTCCCACGCTCGTGCACTACCTATTGCTGTACACGACTGTACATTGTTACTTGTTACGTACTAGGTAGTGTAGGTACCTAATGCTTGACTAGATCTTAGGAATCAGGAAATGTAAATTTTGGAAAATATAAATTAAATACTCGTCACTGAATGTTCATATATTATAATAAGTACATATGCACATAAATGATCCAAATTTAAATCATTTTTCACATAATTCTTTTCAAACGGATGACGTTAAATATGGTGTAATTTAAATGTAATTTTAGAAACAATGGCGTAATGTTTCTTAAGCCTTTAAAACAGCAAAGTATATCTTAAAACTTGTAATACAAACTTGGAGTTAACGCTTCTGGCTACAAACAATTACATGACATTTGCCTCTGGCAAAGCCTTTATTTTTGACCAGGTGTAAAGAAAGGATTACAAACATCTTGAATTCTTAACACCATCAGCCTACGGTTTAATTCTAACAAATTGTCTTCACAACTTAAAGTAAGCGTTCCACTTATCGCAATGCGTGAGTATAAAACATTACTGGACCTTACAATCACAGTTAAACTTAAGCCGATTTTACAAAGTGTATTTTCAAAAATGCCATTACTGTAACAGGATTTACAATTTATTTAAGAGTAAAGAGTAACATCGTCATCATCAGTGACACTAATTGACCGGTCTGTTCCATTACAGCTCCACTAACTACTGTGTGTAGGACTCCTCGCTTTTGTGACATGCTTCTCTCAACTCTGGTGGTCTCATTCAGGTCTTATAGACATTATAGACTTTTATAGGTCATTATAGACTTTTCACTCATCTCGCTATAGATAATATATAATGACCTTCCACTCATCTGGCATAGGCAACCTGCCTGAGGTCTGCCAACCTTTTTATCTAGTCTCTTGGCTACCGCTCAGACAAGTCTTTAAGTACTTTGATCCACTTACTATCACCGTTTTGCTTGTATCGTTACATTGTTAAGCATTCATTACCGACAAAGTAAAGACCACGTGTAAGGTGTTACATAATTTCTAATTGGAACTTATTGACGGCGATATTTAAATGCCACTTAATGTTCAAATTAACATTAATTGCATACTTCCTAGGTTGATATAAATAAAGCCTAATTGATAGCTAGTGTGTGTCACAATGGTATGGCGCAAGGTGCGTTTAAAAATAGGCTGACATTTAGTTATTCGTTGCGGTCCTGAACATGCTTATTTATTATTTATTTATAGATCAATGGGAAATTATCCCGAAATATAATTATATACTCTCACCTGCTATTTGATTTTTGTGACAAAACCGAGCAAACAGTTCTGAAGTCTAAGTTATAAATTAATTTAATGTCAATCACTGTGATCCAAGATTTATATCTCAGAGTTGATTGCCGTGCTTCCATATAATTTTATACTTTACGAGTCTACGGGACCACCTTGTAGCGATAAGAGATGAAAGATAATTTATTAATTGTTTCTCTTAAAAGTACACTCAAAATGTTAACTGCACTTATTTTGGCAAAAGAATATTAAAAATAAAAATGAAATGAAATTCAATTTGGATTTCGACATACATACATTATGAGACAGGCTCCACTATATTTGGGCAGTATCATTTTCAAGACGTTGTTGCTGATAGTATTAAAATTTGTTTTCTCAATCTAAAGGTAAAATATTCAAAATCTGTCGTCGCAATCTCGTCTTAGCAACAAACAAAATAATATCTAATATTTGTCAATGTTGGAAGTAAATCAGATATTTTTGATGAAAGGTAATGAGATTTGAATACAAACATTCTTAAAAGTACGGAATCCATCTTCTTCTAAAAGTACCTTATACCTCAATATTTCTCACGGTCAAACAATCAAACGCTTTCACTATTTTTTTGAAATCATATCCTCATAGGTTCTTTGCTTTCAATAACGAACAAAAAATTGGTAAAAAAATCCCTTTCGATTTCCGCTCAGGCGCCATCTGCTATTATTCTTGTCATGTGTTTGTTTAGATTACTTTTTTCTTCTGTCCGGATTTCACCGGAAGTTGCCTCTCAATGAATGTGGTTTAACATTTAATTTTGTACATTATAGTGGCATAGTAGACTATGGTTAAAGTATTTCGTAATCAGCATGAATGGGAAGATTGGATCGTTTAACATAAGATATTGTGTGATGCAAAAACCATAAAACTAAATGATGGTGCCTATAGAAGGAAGATCCTCTTTTATTTGTGAATTTATGATTATGTTATTTTTTATTGATAGTTGCTGTAATATTAAAATGTTTCCAATTAGGTTCGCTCAGGGTTTCTGGTTTGTTTATGATCGCGTTGTCCCTACATAATTTTTTATATATTTTTTTATTAAATTTCTTGGTACATATGTAAGTCTCCTTTTCATTATCATCATGTAAGCATAGCGTATTTAAATTAGTTGCTCTATTAAAATAAAACAATGCAATCAATCACCGTTTTATGGTCGTACCATAATATTGTGTTCTGCCATGACACATGATCTGATTCTGGAACTAATTACAGAATTACAACTTAAATAAATTAAATTGTACAGATTGAAACTGAGATTGGAATGTGACTGTTCCTAAAAGTTAGTATATTATCCCGCCCGGTCTTTAGTCGGCAACGTCTTACAACATAATTAACACAAAAAGTTCTATACGTTTTCTATTGTACTTTTACCGATAACGCAGCTCTATATACTATTGTTCCCTCAATAAAGATAATACCTGAAGAATAAGCGATTCTGTTTGTGCACCCAATACCGCCCCAGCGTTGTGACACCTTTAGGTAACTCCGTCCGAAGCTAATAATGGGGTCCTTGTTCACCCTTGAATGTAACAGTTTCAAAGAAAGTTTTACGGCCAAAGATAAACGTTGAACGTTAGTTTCTTTGCGTAAACAGGTAAATATTTTTATTGCCTCACAAAGAATGTTATCATCAAAAGGACCGCTCTGTACTTTCTTTTGGACAAATCGTGTGATGTGATAACAATGTGAGAGATAACATTTTTGTAGTTCAAATGCTTGCTCGTTTGCACTCATTTAAATTATTTTAAGTGTGCATTTTTTTTTTTTGGAATTTCGGGAATTTCTTTAATGTTTTTTCTTGGTTGCTAGTGCACTCGCTGGTTCAGTTGAGCTGTGTGATATTTAGAATAAGTAAACATATAAACTATGGTCAAATTAGATGTTATATGGTTTATTTAAATAATTAAAATGATTAGGGCCTAAATTAGATAAATACATCAACGACAAATACTAAATTCTATGAGTTAAAATTCATCACTTTCAGACTGCAAGACGCCATCTGTGAATCATAAAAGCCGTAGCTTTTAAATATATACAGAACAATAGCATTTTATTCATACCTCGCGCATCCGACATAAAAAATATTTATTGAAAAAGAGAACGTAATAAAATTTACTATCCAAAGGATATACGAGAGTAAAATGACCTTTTTCAACTTCCCGGCAGTTGAGTGATTTGCAATTTTTTTTTACAAACACTTGGCCTTCATTCATGTTAACCTTTTTGATGCGAATTCTGGAATTTGAAGAGTCACACCAATATCACATTCACCGGATGCAGGATAACCCTTGCACACAAAAACTGAGAAATTACGTTAACTATAAACTCAGTTTCCGAAAAAAATGAGTAACAAATAGAGAGTTGTTTCCTGTCCCATTGATCAAATTGATGTGTGTATGGTGACTGTGATTTGCGTAGGAAAGGAATAAAAAAACAACATACCTACTTACTTCTAACAGCAGCAAGAATTTTAAAAATGCATATTAATGCATTCCAAATTTTAAAACCGGATCACAGAGATAAGAGGTTTTTAAGGTGTTACATTAATTATTATAGTTCAATTTCACTTAATTTAATTTCTAGAAAATTAAATGAAAGAATTTAACATTTTTGTGTTTTCACAACTTTATAAAATTTTATGGCCACCCTACAAATAAGGTTTCCGAAAAAAGGTTTGTTGTTGCTAGGAGCGCATCTGTCAAGGTTCCCACGGGTTGTAGGAAAGGATTGAACCCCTGCCAAGCCTTGATGATCCCGATACGATGCTCTCAGTTCATTCTACCTGCAACATTTCATGACATGACCCATTTATTTTTATGAAACAGAAAAAAAAATATCCCTTTTATTTGTTATTTTTTGTATGATTAGTAGGGGGTAGTGGGGGTGGGGTAGTAGGGTTTTGATCATAAGTTTTCAATGTTTATAAAGTCTGAATTTAAAATATGAAGGGTTTGCGAAGATGAAACAACGGATCAATACAACCTGAGGAAAAGACATCAACGCATTTTAGCGCGACATGAAAACAAAATATTATTTTATTATTTTAAATTAGTAATACTGCGGTTCATATATTAAAAATTAAATATTTACATAAACAAAAAATACTATGTATCAAGTACATTTCAACCAAATTTCTTTTTTTTTGCATTAATATGAGTTTGAATAATTAAAAATTTCAATATGTATTTGTTTACTATTAAACATAATATGTTTTTGTTTTTTTAACACTTTTAAAAACAAGGCAAGCGACAATCTAATAGCAAACGGTCACTGTCATTTTGAACAAAAAAAAAATCTCGCGAACCAGTTCACCCAAAATTATTTGCATCTGCTTTTTAAATACCGGATGGCACGAACGAGAGCATTAAAATTGCTTTTTATTATACTTAACCACTGTCTTCGTAACCAACATTTTAGGAAATGACTGCGGTACGTAAAACGATACATTGTTATCTTACAAACATTAGTCGAAAATGCGTCATCACCGCTTTAAACTTAGAAGACGTTTGCGAAACAAAATAATACGTTAAGTCGATTTGCACACGAAGCAACTTAAGCTGAGGCAACTGGCAACTCTTTAAAAGTTTCCTGTAAAAGTTGATAGTTGCTATAACGTTACCGGTTGCCGCAACTTTTTGGCAATTTATGAGCAACTTTCGTAGCCGATTTGCCGTATGCCGTTGCTGTAGCGACACTGGCATTGCCGGGCACACGGAGAGGGAGGGAGGGTGTAAAATCGCCCGAAAATCGCGTTGCTATTGACGGTTAAGGAAACCGGTAACTTTAAAAACCAGCACAATATTTAAAACTTAGTCATCGATTGCAACAACTGGAAACTGTTGCCGATTGCCGCAACTCGAAACTCGAATTGCTCTGTGTGGCCAGTCCAATTGAAATGTATGTAAACAGCTAGTTGCCAGTTGCTGTAACAGTTGCTCTGTGTGCAAAGCGCATAAAACACTGGCCATAAATAAAACAATGTAATAAACATTGTTTCTGTCTCGTTAATTTTGTAGTTAAACAAGGGAATATCTTTATGTAGTTAATTTATTTTTCCGCAAACAAATTACTTATGGATGGCTAAGTTGTCTGCACCGCGGGGCTGAGTTATGTTAATTTGTTATGTTAGTCTATAAAAAACATAACATTTCATAGCTTCTTAAAACTATTGTACAAATATTTGCGTTAATTTTAAACCATATTATTTTGTTGAATAGCCAGATTGTATTCTCAAGTTTAAATCGTAATTTTTTCTTCAAATTCAAATATATTATACTCCTGCCAAAATGACTATTATTGAACTTTTCGTTATTCATAATATTCGCATGTGGTACATTTACATTTGTGCCAATCTTGCAGACTGATTGTCGGATACAATGGGTAACCCTTTAGCGGTTTGTGCAAGCACGCCACATGACTTGCAATATTCCTATTATCTTGTGAACCGCAGGCGCAGATTGCACAGATTGGTCACAAACGCATGTTAGGTTTTTTTTTGCGTATAATGAAAGTACTGCATTGTGGTCGGCAGATGATTTCTGTTCCTGTGTTAATGCATGCTACTTACGTCATTATGGGTTTAGGGGTCAGTGGTGTTTGGGGTTGATCCTAATAACTAATCTTAGCACGAACATATTCTTAGTTTCGATGATCATCTCATTGTTTCAGATTCCTCATAGATCCGATCCTGCCAAAATATTGCACAGACGCAGATTGGGCTTACCCGCTACAGGGCCGCTACGCAATTAACCATTTTTATTATAAAATCGAGTTTTATTGCCAAAACTTTATGATTTTACTTGATTATTTAATCTAAGGAAACAAAACTTGTTCCACGTGTTTGTTATAGAAAATATTATATATGCAGAACCTTCTCATCCATTACGTCACTTCAACATTTGCCTATAACATTATTGTGTCAAATCTTTCAATGGCTTCGCAATTGACAGGAGCACATTGCGTGTGTTTTGAGACGTTTGAGTGAAGCGCAAATGTTCACAAGGTGCATACATGAATTGTCACTTTTAAATGATCAATCATTATTTACTTTTATCTTCACAGAGTATTCGAATGTATGCTGAAGACATCTGTGGATTCGCGTGAAGGTACGAATACTTTGGAAGAATGACGGAGTAAAAGCGATGTTTAAACTGAGTGCCAGTTTGTGTTTATTGATCGTTTATCTTTTACTTAAGAAGACACAACGTTAGCGCAACTGAATGGTAGAAAAAAGGTTGGAGTTAAAAGGAATAATTTATTGTATAAGGAACATTTAAAATTAAAATTATATTCTATTAGAGGGATTCTTTCGTTTGTTTTTCTTCATAACCTAGAATATTGGCAGTGGCTTCGTGAAAAATGCCAGTATCTTACTCCAATTATTAACTCTTTTTGCACTGCAACTCTCCTGAAAGCCATTATCATCAGTGGCGACCGTAAGAAAAGCGCAAAGGCAATAAAGCTCTATGAGTCCCGGAGAAACGATTCCACTGATTATTGTTTATAGAAGATGAACAAAGTCTAGTGGTAAATATGCAGGCCGATACTGATGATTACAAACTTTGTTTAAGTTTATCCTTAACAACCACGCCCAAAGTAACCTTAATGTGACTTAGCTACTTATGATCCAACTGTCACACAATGGAAGTCAACCGGTTGCTGTGAGCTTCCGCCCATTTCGATACAAGTCAATCGTTCTGGGTGCGACTACGTGACATTTACACACCGGATATTTTAAACACATTAATAAAAGGTACTAAAAAATAACTTGTTTTAATAAACCTTGTTTTATAATAGGTATCGTCATTTTTTTTCTTATCGTTAGGCTAAGTCCCGGTTTCCGTTTACCCAAATTAAGCCTCTAGATAGAAAATCCGATGAAGAAACCTTAAGCAGTTTTAAATTTTAATTAAAATACTGAAACAATAAAAGGCAACTTAATGTTTTTAATAATTTTATTTAATTTATCTCTTACCAAGTTATTCGAAAATAATTGAATTGGTTATTTTTAACAATTTGAGATAAACACTTTTCTGTAAAAAATCTAAATTTACTCCTCATGTCCATGTCATGTTAGTAGTCCATCGGTATCAAGGGTGTCCGGCAGTATTATTATTATTTTGTCAAAATCCAGTTTACCGGAAAAAATACATAGCAAATAAACTATGTGTTTATTTGCAATTTTTTTATACTCTGTAGTTAGATTATTGATAAATCCAAAACATCTTAGTGAAAAGTAATAGTTCATCGTAGTAGTAGTAACTGGGTAATATGATACCCCTACGTAAGTCTGGTTGTCAGACTTTCGGGCTTCTGACGACCCGTAACGACTGTCAAAGATCCACGTATGACAGCCGGGACCAACGGCTTAACGTGCTTTCCGAAGCACGGAGGAGTCTCGGTGTGTAAAGATGGTCACCCATCCACGGACCAACCCCGGCAAGCGTAGCTTAACCTGACGGATCGACCCGTGCGGCTGTTATTACTTAGCCACGAGCTCCTAGTTCTAGTTTTAGATGAAAGTAATAGTTCAATCTTACAAAAGGTACAAAGCTTTATTACGTAAGTAGAAATAATACCACGTTTACTTCAGTACCAAACACTAACTTCAACATTACTTTTCATATCCGCATAACTTATTGTTAGATCAAAATTAATATTCCACATGGTACGTGAATATTAATTCCCACGTAGACTAGCCATCTTCACGCAGAAATTCCTCCATACTAAATACTAACCAAAATCAGTTAGGTATCTCAATCTCACAGACAAATAGCGTAGGTACTTAGGTACCGGGCTTACGTCAAGTTGAAAGACCGATTAAGATATTTATTTAGCCTTAATTACCGAACAAATACTTGGGCATGTGGTGTGTATTGCGATATGTTTATGGTACATCGTCTGTGGTCCTCTCTTGTGGGCAAACACGTGTCCGGTATTTAGTAGTCTTATGTTAAGGGAACAATGGCCGTTGTTCAAGCTTTACTAGGAAAATAGAGAGACTAATTGGGTACTGAGCTACGTAGCGGCTATTACGTACAGTTTAGGCTTCTGCTTTGTTCCCATATTTGTTTAAAAGTATTTTTGATGACAGTAGGTTATAATAATAAAATCCCAATCTGTTAAGGCACCCGTTACGGGTCGCTGTCAAAGGTAGGTTTATCTACTAAGATAAGCATCGAACCGATAAAGATTTAATATTCCACTGCTGGGCAAAGGCTTCTCTCATAGAGAAGGCACGAGCATTTATCACTATACTCACTAAAGTGGGATTGCTGACTTCAGACTCACATTAGCTATTAGGCTTACAATGTTGTCCTTCACCGATGTCAGTGATGTTTGAGATAAACTTAAAAAGTACATATGAATTAAACAAGCCGAAAGCTTCTTCCCAGCTTCAGTTTACCAAAGTCCATGTTCAAGAGTCTTCCAGTAAGGTATTATTAAGCTCTGTTTAGTTTCCCCTGCAAGTTTTTGTTCCGTTTCAATGAATGGAATTCCTTGTTCGAGTATGTAATAACAATCTAAGATGGGATACGTTGCAAAGGAATGCGAGTCCGCAACTGCACCTAGGTAGGTACTCAGCCTCCCATTCATACTCGAAGCCATCGAAACTTCTTCAGTTGCTCCGGATGGCTGTCCGGCGACTGTAAGCTTAGATAATATCTGCATAATATTTTTCTTATAAAATGAAATCATATGTATAAGGTGCATTGGGGTTATTACGACAACCGGGTATATTCCGATTTATATATATTTTTTTAAAACAGCGACAGTGACATATTTAATAATGTCGTGAATTTAAATAGGTTATGCCTAATAAGAAATAGGCGTGAATAGTAGAAATAGTAATAAAATTCGAATTATACCCAGTTGTCGTAATTACTCCAATGCACAAAATCGAATCGCGTATTTTATTAATATGACAGATTTAAAATATTTGATACACTATGCATATGCAGCGTCAAATTTAAAGGCGAAATAATTTAGAATTTTTAAAAGTTTTTTATTTTATAACAAGGGACGGTAAAAACCTACAGATCGACATCAATTGAGAACTGCCTAGGAGTTGCTTCAATAGTATTTTTTGCTGTTCATACAATTTCCGCGACTTGACTTTGTCCTTTGCGGTGAACAGGTGCCTCTAACTAGCGATAAGAGTAATGTGGATACGATCGGCGGAAATTATTATCTATGTATGGACATTTTTTTGTTGTGAATGTTTTGAAGTTTGTTTTTTTCAATATTAGAATATGGATATAATACACATGTGATTTTCATTGCTGTTTTGAAAACTTCACAAACACAGTTTCAGATGTCAGCAAATTTACGACATCAAACAGATATTGAAGATCCGGTACCTATTATTCACACGTATATTTAGCATATTCGTGCACGTAAGTAACCTTCAATTAACACGAGAATATTTCCGTAAAAAAATGTGTATCTAGTCATATCCACGCTATTCCGTCGTCTATTACAGCGGGGTGAACGGCCTCCCTTGTCCTCTACGAGAGCTGTAACTCTTAGAGGCCTCTCGCAACTCAACAGTTTACTTTGTTACTTTAAGACCACACTTTGAACCTAAACGATAGTTTCAGACTTCAATTGCCCATTTGATACCACTAAAGAAGATATAAAATGATGCGTCTTTGCAGAAAAAGTAACAAAAAATAGAACGAAAACTGTCTAGACCACATAAAGTTAGCTACACTCATCTTTATATTAAGATGTCTCGAACTCTTTACGACTGTTTTTAAAGTCAAAAACCGCATAAAAAGTAACGTAGGATATGTATTTGGTGCATGTGTGTAATTTTAGAAGCGTAGGTCGTATTTTAGATGCATTTATAACTATCGTTGTAAGACCATTAGCATAAATCTATGCAAATCTAAACTCACAAATAAATACTAACAAGAAAAACTCGCTAAACAAGTTCCCAAATCGATTCTATGGCCATTTTTATCTGTAACTAAAGAACCGTTACTAATTTTATTTAATAACTATACTGATACTTTGTGTTTGCCTTTAAATCATAATGGTTAACGTATGTTTGCTATAAATAAGCTAGTTTAACTACGTCATCGAGTACACTAGAACTACGTGAATAAACTTTAACATATTACGAACAGTTTAGGAAAACTATAAATATGGGTGTTGTTAATGTTCAACTATTTTAAAGTAAGTGTGTGTAAATACAACTACTTACTTATAAAACATCAAATATATAATTGTAAGACAAATTCGAATCATTTATCATGTAATTTGTGGGAGGTAAAAAATACTGGTTGGTTTTAAAGCTATTAATTTGTCATAGTTAACACGCTAGTTAAACTTTTTAAGGCATTTTTTGTTTATTAATTGGTTTAAAATCTGGTTATATGTATTTTTAATTTAGTTACGCCTTCTTGTTTTTTTTTATTACTAGAGGGACATACAGTGTAACCATAGATCCAATTAAACACGTAACACTTTAATGGGGACATTTTTCTTTTGGGTTTTTCCAAAATGCAACGAATAAAGTTTTCATTAGTGCACCAACAACTTAACTTATGTATGTTACGTGTACGTATTAACTTATGTATGTTCATGATGCTGAATGAATGATTAATGTGTGCGTCAAGTTATATGTTTAAAAGTTTTATATTCCATCTATGAAATACACAGCTTATAATGCCTGTGGTATATAGCGACGATGTATGAGAGGTGTGTATAGTGGGCAATCGTATTGCCTTTAAACGGACACAGACCCAGACTACGGCTGGGAGTAACAATGTTCCCGAACCGAAGATCGAAACCAGCACTACTACACACTCGGGAAACGCACTTGTGACCAATAGACTAAAGAGACACCACCCACCACCCAATAATTTACTACAAAGGTGTAAGTCAAAAGGTTTCAGGAATCGAGATGATGTCATCTCCACTTTCATACCTACTTGAATGATGGATACCGGAGGCGGAAAATGAGCTATGGCTCTGGCGCGCACAGGGACTGGTCTCTGGGCCTCTGCGACTCATTGCTGACCTACTGACGGAGTATTGACCCCCACGACGTTCACTCACACAATTTTTATTTGCCATTCATTCTTACATAGTTTTATTTTAACAAAATATTTGTTGTTTACTTGTACTAATTTGAAGCTTGTATATCCTTGGCAGTGATGCTGTCGTGTACTAAAATTACAGGTTCTGATGCTGCAACAGTTACTTAGACTGTTTTTGTTTTCTTTATTTTTCTTAAAGCACGATTACGCTGTAGCAATTTCTTTCCTTTCTCGATATTTTCTATACTGTAAAAACATTATCATCCCTCAAGGCTTCACCATAGTTAATTTAAACAAGTTGAATGATCTTAATTTATTCATCTCGATAAAGGAACGAAACTGTGTCAGTGCAGTCGTAGTGTAAGAAAAATTTAAAAATATTTGTAAGTAGGTATGTGGAAAAAGGCATAGCGTGTTCTTGTTTACAGTACCTAAAGGCTTAGCCTTAATCAATGTTAAGAACTTGCCAAAATTCAACTGGGATTAGGAATGCGATCGTTGTTAACGGAATTGCTTTTGTGGTGTGTTATTCATTTGTTTATTTCAAAAACTTTAAACAAATCAATACTAATAATATCGACGTTAACATTTGATTGCAGGTTTCGCTTTCCTACCTACCTATATCTGTACTTGTTTACCTCACCATTTCACTTATAAATTGAGATACGATATTATGCCTGTTATCTTAGCCAGTAATGTAAGTATTACAATATTATGACTTCATATCATGTTATGTCATGCTATTTCGGTCACTGGCACTCGGTGTGGTGACTACAGGTCAGGTATTGTCACCTTTTTGGGAGTGATTTATGTGAAGAAGAGGTCTGTGAGACGGCCATGTTTTTAAATCTTAGGTCGAAATAAATAAACATTACTTTGCACATAAGTAGGTACTACGGCTTAGTTATGTTACCTACTGTGCGACAATGAGAAATAATGTTTAACCAAAGCACGTACAAAGGTATGACTATTTATCTAAAGGTCAATCCTCGTAACTTAAAAACGTTCAAAATGTAGTCGCAATCACATCTCAGTGACAATCATTGTCAAAAATGTAGTAAAGTCAATTAGAGACATTTATGAAAGATTGAAACTGAGATACGAATGCGAACGTTTATATTCACATGAATTTTCATGAACTAGTCACCATTTACTGTTAGAGTTTGATTTAATAGTAATCTTACATAACACCTTATTTTTCATAAGACAAGGCACTTTTGAACGTCTCTTATAAGATATATCTAGTAACCCATTCCAAAAGGTTCAACACATGCATGTTTACCTTGACCATTAATCACTAAAGGAAAATCTTCTCGTGAATCGGAATCTTAGAGTGACCTCAATTCTTTTCCTTGTGATTAATTTCGCCGAATTTCTGTTATGTGTGTTTCTTTGAGTACATAATAAAATAAAAGCAATTTCATTATATTGCAACGTTAGACAATGACTATCCCATTTTTTCCTAGTTCGTTAAGCCATCTTCTCAAATATTCAATCCTTAGCATCAGACGGGATGAAAGCTCACCTCGAGACTTGCTTTCCATGAAGATTCTCTTCGGAAATGGTCAATATTCCTTTTTTTAAGACAAGTCTATTGTTAAGTAAACTAAAGCCGATTGGCGTCCAGAAGTCCTAGGTTTCAAAATCGCCGTGATTGTGTGACTCCACGTATAGGTACTCCATTGAATGTACTTAAAGATAGTGTCATTAGTTGTAGTTTCAGTCTTCGCATTTTTCTCTCTCGCTGGTAATCGAGTGGCCACGGTGGCCACGGCAGGGCGCCATCAGCTGACCCACATTGGTGCCGGAGTATTGACCTCTAGCGAAGTTTTAATCAGATTTTTATGTAGCACATTTTTGAAAGAAGCTATATTAGTAATTAAGTAATATGCATCTAAATAAAGCTTGTTTTACATAACTAATTGTTCAAGTTGTTCTTTTAAAGGTGGACAGTTAAAAGTGCAAATTGTGTCAAGCTTGGATATAAAATCAATCATATCTTGAATTCGAGGAAGCAAATCTTTTAATTACATGATAAGTCTGAAAATCTTCGGCAGTTTCAAACTTCTTTAAGGGCCAATCAAAATAAATGGATATATTTAATTCAAGTTTACTTATTGATGTCAATAAATCACGCTTTACCGACATTCATTAGTGTGTTAATTGATTTGTTAAAGTTCTAAAATAAATCAATTATTTTAATTATAATGTGTAGATAATTCTTCGCGAGTACGTAGCATTCTTCAGCCGAAGCACAAGATGCAACATTAATTAAATTTGAAATATGGTATCTAAAACAATGTAAAGAATTCGACGATTACGACATTACAGAATGATGAATTATAACATTAGTTAGATTTATTTTGACGTGTTGATTCATTTTCTTATATCTTTATACCTACTAATTCTAAAACATTTCTCAACCTCGTTCATTATTCTCAGGCTCAACATGACCACTTAATTTACTTGTGGGAACTTCCACAGATCTTTCAAGTGATAAAAAATTTGATTTCCTTTGGTCCAAAATAGGAATAACGAACTTAGGCACCGCTGGGTTAAGTATAGTCGCATCTTATTTGGTCGTCCCAGTTTATGTGATGACATTACATATTTGTGGTGGTAAGTATTGCTAGTAGGTACCTAGATGTGTCATGTACGAAGTTCAAACAAAGATTTAGTGGTTTGTCACGTCAAGTTTGTCTTGGTTCTCTGAATTTAGCACGTATCTGTGTCGTGGTGGCGTGGAGGTCGAAGACATCTGCCGCTTTGCTTTCTCATTAGAGCGTTACAATTCTGTAAGTGTCATAATGTCTGTATTGGCCGACAATTTCAAGCATTGTTTTTACTTTACTGCGAGAATGTTTTAAAAGAATATATTTACATTTGACACTATAAGTTAGAGTTAGTGAGCAATCTCTAGGTTCTAGAGCCAATATTATATTATTTGCTCTATATAATACGTTAGCACATTACCCAGTCATTGTGTACTAAAAATATTACTATGTAGCAATTCGAAATGGTGGAAAGTTAGATATGAAATAAGAAAAATCGAAAAGGATGAGTTTTATTGATTGCTTTTTTCATAACAAGTCCTATTTCTTTCCAGTTAGATTTTGTCTTAAAATGCTTTTGTCGATTGACTCTCCCTAGGAGCGTCAGAGGTGGTGACAACATTTCTTTGTTTCTTCAACGTTTATTTCATATGTATCATACTTTATTCAGTAATTTTATATTTTATTGAAAAACCTAATGTTGAACATTTAAAATAACATTAAACTAGTACGTGCTGAGTGCCCGTCGTGTTCTCCTTAATAACGATCTGAAATTTTAATGTACATTACATGCGTTATTAAGGCGAACTCGTTACATTCAATACATGGTCAGTGTTGGCATTTACAAAGGTACTTGTTAAGAATCAACAATGTCGTGGGGCTAGTATTTGCGGGACGAGCAGGATACGAACCGGTCCGGCGCAGCCCTCCCGGTAAAAACTAACATCCTACCAGTACTTATAGCTAGCTACTCCTTAAGGCACTGTACGATATCTTGTTCTTCAATAGCGCGAAGAACTGTTTTGTGAATTTTTCGGGAATTTTTTTTAAGAGATGTTTTCTTCTTAGGTTTTTTCTGCAAAAAAAGGATTCCGCATCAAAGTTGCGACAAAAAATTAAGTTACAAATTCGCGCGACAACACAACATATCGATCAACAGTAATGCGACAGTACATTCATTCGACGTACGTCAGTGCGACAGTATATAAGCGCGATAAACGATAGTGCGACTGATTATTTTTTCGACAAACGATAGGGCGACGGAACTTTTGATCGATTTGATCTATTTAAGGAAAACTGAAAGGCTGACAAAAGGTTTTCCTCACCAACTTAGAATTAAAAAACTCAAGAATTTTATTTTAGTTAGGGAAGCTTTCCAGAAGAAATATTTAGTAGATATCATTGCTCCATGTAAATGGGAGTATGATACATTCACCGCCATAACATAATAATAGTTACCTACTGATCACATATTTACTTTACCTTACTTTACATATCTCTTAACACCTTTCACACTTGACAAGTTTTGTACAAACATTTTTATGTTCGTTCGGAAATAGTTCAACACTTAAATACAGCTTGACTTATCGACTTTACTTAATACTCAAGTCGACATGTCTAACTTAAGTATGCATGTAAGCATGTGCATACTGGTTCTTAACGTCTGTTATTTTCTGATATCCATGATAATTTGGATCAAAGTTGTAAACTGTTAAAGATTAAGTACAAAGAAGATGCTGGTTAAATAAATTTGATTAAATCTTAAGCTACCTCTTTAAATGGCCTGTTGATCACAAAAGGTTATTATTATCCCACTTCGGGACACCTAAAATCAGCGACAAAAGTCGATTGACACTACATACATTTAAAGAGTCAAGTTAAAATGCGATATAATGCTTTTGAGCATTTCAGGCAAAATCTGGAAGTTTATTCTATTTTGATGTTAGAAAAGGTACATTTGTTTCTTATTTTCATTACTGTTGTGCTCAATAATAAGGCTTTCAATATCGGAGCTGTTAAACAGCTTTTGTCGCTGAAAGTACTTTTCTGAAAAAATATCTTTATTTCGCACTTACCTCTTTAATTTTCATGTTATTCAATTTTGAAGTCTCTTATTTCCTTAATTAAGGTATCAAATCATTTATCATCATTTGATAAAGTGATAACACAACCACGTTCATAATAACCAGCGGTATGTTGATTGCAGAACGTATAAATAATGACAGTCCACTATCTTCAAGCTAACGAAGGATAGAACGCCTATTTCCTTTGCAGGATGTTGTTACACGAGCGGTAATATTTATGTAGACAGCGCTTTATTTTCCTGATCTAAATTTAATCTAACATCCTCATTTGTGTTGGTGTCATGGTTCCTTTCAAGGAGGATGTGTGGGTAGTTTTTACTGTACCCTGGTAATTGAAAGCCTATTTGTAATGTAATCTGTAATTAAACCTTACGGTAACATTAATATTAGTACCAGCCTACTGTTGTCCCACTGCAGGGCAAAAGCCTCTTCTCCTACAGCAAGAAGAATTCAACAGGGATTCAGATTATATTAACTATTATGATAATTATGATGTCCAACATAATGAAATTATGAAAGTACATATGAATTAAGAAAGTCACTTGTATATATCCAGATTTTAACCCACGACCTCAAGTATGAGAAGCTTTAACTTTAGGCTTAAACCACTGAACTATCACGACATTATTAACGGTAATTGAAAGCCTTAAGCGAAAAATAATGAAAATTGTACCTACTTATAATTTTTAATTAAACCGCTACGTTTTCATTCGTTTTTTATAATAGTCAAGTATGATTTTGTGGTGAGACAATTATCAGGAAGGCTAAACTTTAAGATAAGTTTTGTTTCAGTCCATTGCACCCGTTGTATAACGATATATACTCCACCTATATCTACACTAGACCTAAAACTGTCTCCGGTAAACTGTACTAAGTTCAAAACAGCCACCGCCCAACCTTCCGCAGCTCACAGGCGTGACGGTAACATTACCCATACGGAGAAACACACTATACAATTACATAAACTGTACAACGTGAAAAACAAAGTGCCTAGCTACCTTAAACAATTGATGACTGCAATAGAAATGATAAATGGCGGCGGGCGGTAATAACAGCGGCAACGACATCAAATCACTAAGTAATATAACATTGCGCTGCATTACACAAGCGACGGTAATTTTGCGACGTAGATCGCGGCCAGGCCAGCCGCGCCGCTTGCGCACTTCTAAACATAGAGTAAGGAAACTTGCAGTACCTACTTCAAATATTCCTGTAATTACGCTGCGTAGACTACGTGCGAGTATGTAAATGTGATGGTGTATGTGCACTAATGCTCGGTAGCTTTAGTCAGTGAGTGTCAGTTGCAACTCTTTATACTACCTTTCGGCCTATTTTATTGTAAAACTATATTAGGTACATGTAAACTTGATGGCGCAAATAAACATTTTTTTTTGTCTTTCCCCTAACATAAGTGTCTTATTCGTGCGGATTGAGTTAACATTCAGAGGCTCTGACTACCGTAAAAAGGCACCAATGGATCTACTAACTCTAAACTGTGTGTAATATAATCTATATATACACAAAATAGTCTATATAGGTAAATAAAATCATGCCGTGCGTTAGTCTAACAAAAATAAAAAATGGGGCGACCAATTTTTTTTTTGCTTCTATTCTGGTGTACGAGTAGTTCTGCAAAAAAGGAAACCATTACCTAATAAAACAAAATTGGTACAAAGTTTACCGGGTCATCTAATTCGGTATAATTGTAATCAAATCATAGAGCAACACAGGCCTCCTGAAGGAAGAATCAAATATACGAGTATTAAACTGGGTCAAGCGATCACTGTCATGAATTATGTTCTGTGACAGTTTTTCAGAACCTTGTCGACAACGAATACCCTTGGTATTAGAAACCCTATTTATTTATTCAAATGAACCTATTGTCATTTAAACTCGATGTGGTACCACATCGAGTTTAAATGACTGTTGTTATTTGATTCAACTAATCAACAGTTGACATTCGATTAGACAGTGGGATTACTAATCAGAGTCTTGATCTGGCTTTGAAATACTAAGAGGTAGAGGCATAGCTGACACCTAAAGGGAGTTTATCGATACCTGCTGACCCCGGACTTGCAAACGGTGACTTGAGAACGTTCGGTTATAGACGTATCTGCTATGAAAAATTGTAATTTGGAGTTGATGTTTAAATTGGTTCATTGGGATAACTAAAAAGCCATAGACAATATAATATAGAAGTCTAGTGCTTCATAGGGATATTGGAAATCGGCCATCGCCCTGCGCTGTCTGAAGTTTATTTGATCTCCTGAAAAAGCTGATGCTAAATAATGCCATTTCTTTCACCAAACAGCTGTGTTGCTTTGGTCTTATTTAAAGCGGTATGAATACTGGGTAATGCCTTGCTTGGCATAAAGAAGGCCGCCGGCTTGTTGATCATCAAAATATCTTTAAAAAACATAAAGTATCAAACAAATATTAAAATGCTTCAGTAGAATGCCTACGTACAATTTTTCAGACTTATTCTTTGGTAGCGGAGGCGCGGCGGTGGCGGCGGCATGGCGGTGGGAGGTGGAAGTTGCGCGGGAGTGGAGCGAACCGCTGCGCTCGCGCTGTCACGGTCAAGGACAGTAGTATTAGCTGCTACGGACACTATTATGATTACACTTGTCGTACTGTTTTATACTACTGTTATGTGCACATGTTACGTACTTAATTTATTACTTAGTTGATTTGTGTTTTATGTAGAAATGTGCTATGTTTTACGTCTTGTTTGTATGGTTTATGTAAATGTAATGCATTCTTGCATTATGTTGTAGGTACAACCATTATGAAAATAAGCTATTTTAAAGAATAGAGCTTGCAAGCTTTACATATTAATTTTAATGGGAAAAACGTTTATGGAAGTCATAATATTTAACATGTTTATAAACTAGCTTCAGAGGTACAGCGTGTGCATTTAAAGTCTGGGCCACACCTTTTTAAACTGTAAAGTCTCAGCAAATCTCGAAAACAAAACAATAACTTGCAGTGAGAAAACAACATTGTGTGGAAACCTAGTACCGCATAACATAAAACATAACATCACGCCTGTAATCCCCGTAGGGTTAGGCAGAGGTGTAGGTACTTATTTGTACACTCACATTTCTCCAGTTATATTTAAGTCCCATGTAATGAGTCTTTGGCATCAACCGGGCATACATCCAGACGCCGAGGCTTGTACTGAGAAATTCCTGATGGAAAAACCCAATAACACTTTGCCTGACCTGGGAATCAAGACTTCATGCTCAGCAGTCGCGCTTTGCGACCACTAGACCAACGAGGCACTCACAAAATCGGTAATTGGTAATCGGTAGAATCATATTACTTACTAGTACTAGTATTTACGGGGTAATACAACCTGGAAAATGATTACATGAGTGGTCGCAAGCGCGACTGCTGTACATGAGGTCTTGGGTTCGATTCCCCAGTGAGCGTCAAAGTATACGCCATAAAAGACCTTATCACCCTAGCCACTATGCACACTGTGCCGTCAATTGGAGATCATGTTCTATATTTGCTCAACCTATGATAGACAAAGGCTAAAACTATTGCTTGAATGTTTTTGAGTCATCTTAGAGGAAGTGACGTAAGAGCTCATTAAAAGCCTAGTACGCTATAAAGTACTTACAATAATCTGACGACCGTGTATTTAAACCATTACGTTTTTATATGCAATAAATTGAAAATGATTATAAGCGATGATTTTTATGTCTGATATTAAAGTACCGTTTTTAGTCAATGTGTAAAGCCCATGTTGTGATTTTTATTTTCTTAAAGCTTCCCATAGTTTTACTATTATGTATATAGATTTTACTTAATGCTCCCGACTAATTTCGGGCACGGTGGCCAATCTCAATCGAGCCTAGACAAGTACCTACGCAGGAGATATTACAGTGCATAAATGTGTACGCAAACATAGGTGCCGTCTTCCCCCCTCACTCTCATAATCCGATGCGAAGGTAATCCGACACGTACGGGTAGAGATCAGGCGTAGGACCAAAGGCTTTATTCGCAATAACATTTTTGTCCGACCTATGAGTCAGACCCAGGACCTCACGCTCAGGAGTCGTGGCCACGACGTTATTAGCTGGGTAGTCAAGTAAATAATATTTTTTTTATGTTATGTAAAAAGTACAATACTTTAAACCTACACACAGACACAAACATACTTAATATAAAACTAACTAAGTTTTTCCGAAATAATTGTAATGATTTTGGATGTTTAATTTAGAATAATTTTTAAATATTCTCAGTATCATACGTTTTATTAGATACTGTTTAAATATGTCAGTTAAATGGCGTATTTATTTAGATTGATGTAATCCTTTCAATTATAAGGATTTTGTGGGTTGTCTCGTTTTGCTAGCACTAAGCACAGTTATTCACAGAACTATTGTTAACCATTATTTTTTACATAATCTATGAAGCTACAGAATCGTAAATGGTTAAAATGATTTACGATAAAAAGTTATTAATGTAATAAATTATTTTTAGTCTGTAATTAATAAAATACCCTGCCGGACATAATACTTATTTGTACATTTTAAAAGAGAATAAGAAAATTTATTCCTATTTTATTTATACTGAAAACATTAATGACAACAGCTATAAATTTTAAAAGGAAAATTTGCCATCATCATCTTTAAGAATAATCTAATAAAATGTCCCGTTAACAGTATTGTTAGCGACAGAGTAGTAAAGCCTCCAACAGCCTGACCCAATTGTACTTGTTGAAGCCAGATCTAAAGACTCATCCTGGAACGGTAAACCTCCACCAGCACCATAAAATACCAACTTTTTTCTACTACGGTAAGTGCACAGAGTATCCGGTAAGTGTGTGAAGAAGCCGGCACTACTGTGACTGACGGAATTAACATTTGATGGTAATCGTTACATAGGTACCATGGCTATGGGAATCTCATAAGAATGAATTGTTTTTATTCATACGAATCGCGTTAACTGTTCACTAGATTTTTTACGGCACTGATTCACATTAGTCGACGTTCTTCGGCTTTTTTTCTGTAGGTAAATCAATTTTGGTAGAAGCACCTGCCGTCTTTTTTTGTTGCATAATTACTAGGTTGGCTTCAGAAGTCTGGTGTTGCGACTTAATTTTATGCTTTGAATTCAAATATCAATAAAAATCTTATGCTCATGCTACTGTAGGCACAGTTCAAACTTAAAACTGTTTTTTATTACAATACTAGCTTTTTTTGTTCGCGTGAATTTTCTTACGGATCCCTATTTTTTTTAAATGAAATATAGCCTGGAGCACTACGGGCTAAGCTTCCTATAATTGAAAAAAAAATAGCAATTGGACCAGTAGTTCTGGAGATTAAAACCAACAAATAAACTCTTTAGCATTATAATTTTATATGTAGCTATAGATAGATTATAAAAATATTGACCAAATAATCTCAATCATTTGGAAGTTCAATTTTCCATCATTCATGAATCGACCGCAAATGTTAAATGGAAAACCACCACCGGAAATTATCAGCCCTAAATCAAGTCTATGACATTTTATTTATAGAGAATAGAACGGGGCTTTTCCAATGTCACAGTGTTTCGTACTTTGTGGTCTTTGATAATGGCCCGACAAAAACTACTTTATTACGTATGGAATTAGATTCACGGTTCTAAAATGATTTTCAATCTTATTTTACTATTACATAAATCATAAAATTGGCAAGAATGTTTATTATTTAGACTTTACTCAAGTAATTTAGTCACACAATGTCTTATTATAATTAATTTGCTTTTGAACTTGGCATGAGTGATTTTTTAAGGCTTTGCGTTGGGCGTTGAATGATGAATCCTTGTGAGGGATCGTTCAATCATAAAATACAAATAATCATTGAAGTATTTAATAACGAATCGAGAGAGGTAAATAAAATAAGTAGGATTATTACATTCGAATACGAAATTCTTAATTTTTTTCCGTTTTTATTCCTTCAATATCGTGAAGTTATATCCAGTTTAGTTAAAAACGTAAACAAAACCACCTCTCACTGGTTCCAATATATTGAAAAGAAGGCATACTTTAATAGGCAAATAGGCCGGCAACACAATGGTTTACTGCAAAAACTACGCATTGAAAATAAACTCATTGTAAAGTACGATATTTTTTTCGTTATCTCAAAAATTTTAGTTACCGAGCAGCACAAAAGTCTCATCTTAGTGTTTTGCAGGAGGCCCTAATTGTGCTGTCCGTGTTGACTAATTGACGTGCTTTTCACAGTTCAACTTTAAATGGTTTTTATTTACAAATGACTGGCTTCAGTTAATAAATAAGTCGTAATTATGCGAGTGCTGTGACCCCGTTCGGGACGCGGAGAATCGGAGATAAAGGCTGGTCCAGTCGTGGGGCACAAACATAAGATCTGTCAGCAATCCATCAGTTTGTTTTTGTTGCCATTCAGCTCACGTGTGGAGGCGTTGTTACCAACAGCTTCACACAATAGCTAACCTTGGGCTTGAAGTTCATTAATGGCACAGTCGAGTACTTGATCCAAATTGAACAGACTTCTTTTACCAAGTACACGAATAACATGGTTATTTAGTGATCAACGGCTATTGTTTGCGGTTTTTATTGTGTGCTATGTTTGTACCGTGTCGAGATAATTGATTCAACCATAGCGCCATCTATAGACAGATTGTGTAAACAAAATGTACTGTAAGAAAATATTATTTTTTATTTTGCGCAATATTTGTCAATACCTACTGTTACGCTAACTGAATTAATGCAACTTATAGCATTAAGCTCATTGCTGTAAAAAATTGGTCACAACTTTTCTGAATTGAAATTATCTAGTTGTAGACGCAGGTAACATAATATAAAATAAGTTTCATTCAAAAGCCTTGGTCATAACATGTAAAGTAATGCAAATTTAACATAAACTTGTGTGAAATTAATAGCTCTTACAGTTAGGCGGTTTATAGCAGATCTATTGCTTCATCATAAAGTATCGAGTCAACGTTAATAATCTTGCCGCTAACTCAAATCGATTCTTAATTAACATCCACGTAATATAAATAATATTATGTTGCAGCTATTTTGACAAAATAGTTAAATGACGAAAAGTCTAATATTTAGCAATAATATGAAAAATATTGTAAACTGGTCTGCTTTTTCAAAAAGGCAACATGCAAGTAGGTATTTCATCTCATTTAAATGTTTAGGATCTGGGTATTTTTACTGTTTGTTTATTAGCACCTTTTGACCAAATAATTGGCTTTAGATGTTTTCCACAGCGTCACAGTTTTGTTTAAAAAAAAATCAATCATTTTTATTGGACTTAGGTATCATCCATATTCACAATTTATCCGCTACATATCACAGTTTCTTACTATGAAAGTAATAGCTGAACTAAGTTTACAGTATTACATAAAAATAAGTGGATTTACGAAGTGGTCTTTGGCTTTACAGGTGGTTGTATACCGTAATATACACGCAAAACGTTTTACGCATATTTTGTGTATTAGACACGTTTAAGTACCTACATTGGAAAAATTGCGTGTTTTCAGCAATCAACAAAAAATAACTATTTGTGAAGGAATATGAAAGGTTAGGAAACAAATATCGAGTAATAGAAGAAATTTATTATGATAAAGAAAATAATATCATCAACCAATCACAACAGTTTAAGCACACTTTAGAATTTCCCACATTTTTTTTTAAGGTTGAGGTTAGTGTAGGTAAGTGTAGAAATAATTTTAACAGCCGCACTCAGATTTATAATATATTTAATAATCAACAATTATTATAAATAAAAAAAAATTTGACCCATTATCTTCACTGTCGACAAAAATAAAATGTTCTAAATAAAATGTTAAAAATAAAATCTGTCATATTTTTGACCGACAAAATTCCGAGATGTCGGTGCTTTTAATAAAAGATAATGATTGATTATTTAAAAAGACTTGACAATGTCCCGATATGGTCTCACACTGACTATGGTTCCTTTACATTCACAAATGTCATAAATTTATTGCTTAGGTAGGTAAATCAGACTACAATTAATTGGATTCGGTGATACTGATGCTTTCAATGGCAAGGAAAACGTTGTGTAGGTACTGCGAACAAAGGGCAGTAGTACCACAGTCCACAAAAGTTGATTCCTGGTGAAGTACGCAATAACACCTATTTAAATACCATTTGTATTTAAATACGTGTTGTTTGGCCAGTTGTAATCAATTCGGAGGGACATACATATCTACACTAATGTAATAAAAACTTAAGATACTATTTGTTTGTGTTTGTTTTAACGCACCAATGAGTGAATCTACCAGTCCGATTGGAGTAATCTTTTTGTATATGATAGCCGAAGAATAGTATAGGCTATATAACATCACGCTACGACCCACGAGAGCGAATTAGTGAAAAAAAGTCGCTGAAAGCAGCTAGTCAAATATAAATGTAATTTAAATTGCTAAGCACTTGGTTTACGTGTGCAGGACTGTTTACTGTATCGATGGACAATTCATTTTCATTGAATTAAAATCGAATGTTGGCATTGTACAATAACATAACAGTGAATAAGCAAGTATGATGGTCTCTGCTTTTTTATTCATAATACATATTTTTGGCACTTTTAAAGCATACACAATTATGTATGACGCAGTAACACGCTATATTATGCGTGTCACGATATTTTTCCCGGTGAAGGGGCACGGTACATGGGGTCCATCACGACTCTGATTATGCGTAAGAGCTATGATCATAAGGTGTGATAATTTGACTTACTCTGTTTTGTTTGTAGTTGTTGGTGTAGTAAAACAGAAAATAGAGTACCCATGGGTTAAAATTTAACTTAGATTGTGTTGGCTTGGCAAAGGTTCGATTTCTATACCTACTAATAGTTTAAGCTGAAGAGTTTGCTTTTTGTTTAGACGCTCTTATTACACGCGATTATGAAAACTCTTTGGCTTCCTATTAAGTGCTGTAGACTATATTTAACTATCATAAAAATTAGGGATCCTTATTCTTATTCCCGTGGACTAAGTCGCAAGCTAGTAAAACCGAAAACCCTCACGAATCCGCAGTAATCCAGGCCATAAACCTTCCAATTATTTTTTGGTTTGCAGGACATTTATAAACAACCTACAACTAAGCTTACGGTAGATTTGTGTGAAAAATAAGACTTCTGCAAATTGAAACCTATTTACGTAACGCCGTTCTTCGATTTATTATGAGCAGATAAATGCTCGTAATTTGCACAGCTGCAGTATATTGCTCGAGGCCCCTGTGCATAATGTATGCGTAGGCAGACGATTGACGGACGAACAGTCTATTTCTTTTACACATGTGGTCTTAATTGGTTCAAAACTATGTGTTATGTTAGTTTACTTAGGCACTTATAGTGTAAACAATAATATGCACCGCAGGGCAAAGGCCTCTTCTTGTAAATATTGGCTTAAGACATTCCTATATGAATTTTAAATTCACGATTTTTTTCCGGCATCGATCAGCTATGTCCAACACTAAGAAAGTACATACCTAATTATGAATTGAAAGTCTTATTGGTTGCCACAGGCATAAGAGAACTTGGCCATGTCGATAGTCATTGTCATAATTAGTTTATTTTGTATATTAATGTTTTGGTTTTCACACTGGTCGTTCAGTAATACGTGCATTATGAAAATTACAGTGCAAAAGTGTAGTGTATTGGTATGTGTATTGCACACATACAGTAATATCTATCATTCGGGTATAATAGAGGGAATAAGTGGAGGGCTACTACTATATTCTCTCTTTGAATAAACATTGTTTGTCATGATAAGTTTGGAATGTTTAACGTCCGTGGAATGTCTACTCATTTCTAGATATGAATTGCTTTCAAAATTATCTATAACAATGAAAAAGCTTTTTTCTATCCTTTCGTTCTATCTTTGTCGTTTAATTAAGCGTAAAAGTACATTCATATTTTATGTATGGATGCGACAATCGCAGTTTTGATAATTCTTAGTTTTAATTAAAATTAACTACGCAATAAGCGCTAATTACAGTTTATTTTCTACTCATAATTATCTTAAAATTATATTCTTGCGATAAGAGACGAGTTATATACCTACATTATGATGTTTTCATGCATGCTTATGCTGCAAAAATATGTGCAACATTATTATTATCAGAAGTTATGTGCATATTAAATTATGTTGTACTACATTTTATATTTCATAATTTCGTAACATGCTGTAATACTTCAACTCTGCATGATGACTACATACCTGCATGAAAAATAATATGTACGTATTGTACATACACACCTGTTACACGTGTAAATATAATTATGCTTTACGACACCAAACAGAAAATGATCCAACATATTCAAAGCTCGCGGCAGCGGGTCAGACAAAATTGAAAGAAAACAACAAGACTGCGCTGCGGTTACATATATTATGTGAGGGCAGAAAATGGCAGCCTGCGACGAATTTTCATGAGTTTGTAGTTATTTTATGCTGTATTTATTTTTTACTTTAGTCTGGAGTAGTTAACACGCTTTTTATTACAACATTTACACCAGTCGTGGGAGTTTTCAGTATTTTTTTTATTTTGCTTTTTGTGTAACATTTTGCATAACATAAAGCATATCATAAAGAATACATTAGTTTGTGTTGTTTTTATGTAACCTAGGTACAATCGCGGATAATTATAGTGAACCACTTTTACACCCTTAGTAATAAGGTTTAAAATTGGCCAACCGCCATTGTTCTCGGTTGTACATAAATGGGCTAAATTTCGTCATTAACACATGGTACACCTTAATTAGACATGTGTATAATCGTATACCGACTGTAGAGAATTATACTGTTATTAATAACAAATTGTTTCACAGGACTATAATTATATTTTTTGTTGTTTTTTTTAAACATGTGTTAAAAATGCTGGCTTTCATGTCAATAGATTTTTTGAGAAAACGGTTTGTGAGAATTATATAATAATCGTAGCTACTGCTGGAATTTTTTAATGAAAATATAGACTTTTCTTATTTTATAGGACTGTTCATCCAACTAGTCTATAAAAATATTATTTTCTTTCTAAGTAATACCTTGATTGTTCTAAAATATTTGGGAGTATAAAAAAACGGGGTCTATTCTGTAATACAGTTTTTCAGAAGAAAAGTTCTTATCCTGATAGTCATTATTATCTCAATTTTCCGAAGCTACATAGTGTTAAAAAGAAAAAATATAACGAGAACAGAAAAAAAAATCTAGACTTATTTTTTCTTATCTAGCACATATTAACATTCATTTCATTATTTGCCCTTGATAAAATGTTGACCTTGAGCTCAGTATAGGAAACAAAACGGCATATCTATTCTAAATGAAGGCGGTCCGTTGGTCGTGGTGTAACGCGAACGCTAGGCCAAGGCCGTGTGACATAACACCTTACGTGTCGCGCCGTTAGCTGCGCGAGCGCACCGCTACGCCGACTTTAACGACGATCCAAGCTTTTTATGCCTATGCACTTGCAGATTTGCGGCTGCTATGTTATTTATAAACTTGATTTTTATTTTTATAATGTTTTATTTTATGATTTTTGGTCTTAGTTCCGTTATTTAAACCATGACAAAAATATAATTTCATATATAAATTCATATTTCAGCACATCCTGCTTGAATTTTGTTTAAAAATCTATAGGAAGATAGTAATTACTCAAGTGAACACAACGAATGCCGTATGTTTCGTTTAATAAACCTCTAGGAAGTTAGAGATAAATAGAACAGTTTGCATGGCATAGATAATTTGCAGAGCAATCAGTACACTGACATCCCTATTTCCATTTGTAATTAGTGAACTAACAAATCTTCTTCTTCGCCGATAAGAACGTAGTGTGATGAGAATTCAAATCTTATACAACGATTAATGAGCTGTAATAAATAATAGACAAGTTTCTAACGGTTTATGAGTCTGTTTCATAAGATTACTCGGAAATTACTCATTTGAATGGATCTATACGTAATTATGCGTCATCTACGACTCATTCCGACATTGGCATGCATTAATTTTCCGATTTGCTAATCGTTTTATTAGAATTATAGCCTCAGGCTTCCTCTACCTATCCAGGTGTCTTTTCTACTCACTGTTATTTATTATTTAGTTTGAAATGAAGGTTATCCTTTAAAATTGATAAAGGTATCCTGAAAGCGTAGCTTTGAAGTAATAAAGTAATTCTAAATCTTATACAGGTTGTTGCAGAGAAGTTTAATGTAAACAGGATCAGGATAATGAAATATCTTAATCGCATTTGTACATTGCATACGTATTGGAGAACAAGTAGACATGGGATTAAAATCGAGAGGTTACCCATCGCCGTAATTTCAATGAAGTTTAAAAGTTGTAGAACTAGCGCTAACGCACAACAAGCTAATATTTGAATAATTGGGTCACTATGTCTGTAAGCAATCAAGCCAGTGGCATTGTCCAAGATTGCCATCTTTGAACATATCATTATGCGTGAGTCAAGCCATTACACGTATTTATTTACGTCGTATTTTACCGCTTAGCTGTGTCTCGTAAAGAGGAAAATTTACAAAGATAAATACATAAAACGGTAAAAATGTAAACTCAGTAATTATACTATAAATGGTATCATCTCGCTTCTAATCGTTTGTGGGGGCAATAGAGATGGCCAGGTACCTTCGTTTTGTGCTGTGTAATGTTACCATTTATTACGTTTTATTAATTACGGGAGCTTTATTAATTACGGGACCACGTGGTGTATTCATGGTGTTTCTTCACCAGAAGTCTAAAGAAACAATCCCATCAACCCTACTTCGCAACGTTCATAAATGATGATTCCCAAGTTCCTACCATTGTGCCACTTGTTCTTTCTCTGTACTTGGTACTGTGGCTGAGCGATTAACTGCGCGAATATTTGTTTGTGAGTTTATTACGTTTGAAAATACACTATATACAAGAGAAAATTCTGAAGTGGGAAAACATTTATATTAAAAGGAGACTATGACGCCAATAAATACTGTTATAGAAATAAGTCAACATACTATGCAATCGACTATACTACATGTGAAAAATAAAGGGAAAATACCTTATAGCTTTCCTTATTGCTTATTAAAGCCTAATAAATCATGATACAAAATGTCAACTACCGACACATTAGGTTGTCGTTACGTCTCCGTGTCGTACCGCGTCTCACGGCGGGAGGCAGCCAACGGGACCGCCAATCAGAGATTACGTGGAAAATAGCGTGTCTTCACATCGCAAATAGAGAAATAAGTCGCATATGTACTAGAAAATATAAAATTAACTAGAAAATATAATAGCGTTGTTTCAAACAACAAGTATAACCATCTCGTATTTAATTTCCTGCTAAAACTTTGCGAAACTGTATCCTAAGGTAGTAAAACTCAGGTTGTAGGAATTTGTATGCTGTATTGTTTACCAGAAATAAGCAAATAAACATATTTTACGTTATCTCAACTAGGATCTCTGTTACAATACGTTAGATGAACGGTCTAAGAATGGCGGTATCTTTTGCCGTCACTTTGCGTTTTCTTGTAAAGAAATTCCTCACAGACTTGAGAAAAATTTGAAATAAAAAAAATGTTACAGTAATTTTCCTAGTAAAGTTATAATATAATAAAGTTATATTCTACATAGGCGGATATAGTGAGCAATTAAAATTTCTCAGCTGCAATCGGAAGTTTGGAAGTTGGAGGTGTGACATTCCGTACCCCGGAAAACACGTAAAGCCTGATCTTTCTCGCACGTGTGGGATTACCATCCCATCGGACTATGAGAGTGAAGGAAAAGGGTGTGGTTGCGCACACACTCGTGCAATATAAAATCTGCGCACTTGGCTAGCCTCTAATAATATTGGCCGCCATGACCAGAATTAGATTGTGAGAATTATTATAAAAGATAATAATAACTTTGCTTCGGGCTAAACTTATTAAATTGTGTCATGCTTTTTACTTCCGTTTTCCCCAGTCAACCAAATCCCTCACTTTCCTAATTTTACCATCTTTTATTCAGTCTTCTTTTCCTCCATCTAACCGCATTTCATATTCATCATTATTTAAATCTCATTCAAGCGTTTATCCGTTATCACATCACGAGACAAACGACTTCCTGAAAACTACTGATTTTATTATTTTACTAGCCTAACTACTATGACGGCCGTGATATCATCCGCGTGAATGTCTGTTATCTGCGGAGATTAAATAATTTACACGGGACCCTAATTAAATTTCTGAAATAAAAATATTCTGTATAATATTACAGACTCGGTCCCACCGTTACGAAAATTAGCCGGAACAAAAAAACAATCAGTCAAAATTTTCAAACATTGGTTTTTGGTATAAATACCCTGCAATTCATAAGTAGTATATATACAAGCTGTCTTTACAAAGTCTGTCTTTACAGACACTTCATTTATTTATTTGTGTAGATTATCAGAACATAAATTGTGAATGATTTTTGAAGACCCGGTGACCTTTGCGAAATGCGTAGGCAGGTACGCTTAACATTATATCACGGAATTAATTTAGTAGTTTTATTTTCGCACTAGCCTTGCAACAATGGTTTATATCATAATTTTGCGTAGGTCGTGTGAGTTATGGTTTTATTATGGGCTGTCTGCGAAGGCCCTTCAGAATAACCTTGTTAAGATTATTAAAACTGATGTGTACTAAATCTTTATCATAGTCATAGTTCAAGTAAATATAAAACATAACTTTTTGTCCTGGTATACGGACGCTGAGCAGAGTTGTAGTCTCGACGTGATGGAGAGGATATTATGTCCGTGATATTATATACATAATGTATACAAAATTATTTTTAATTTACCAGAAAGTTAAACAAGGGTCATTCATACTCATCATTATGAGCAACTTTTACTTTTACCCAGAAACTGTGTATAAAAATCAGATGCTCCATACACTTTAGTCTAGTTACCTATGTATAGTATAGGTAAGTATAACTTGCCAAAAGTGGAGCATCAGTTTATTTAATGTTTGTATAGGTTTAGATAGATTTTCGCATTTTTATATTTTTTTTATCCTTTCCGATACAAGGACTAGATTTCATGGTTCTGACGCAGAATGCCAACTTCTCAAAATGTCAACTCGACGCAAAACGCCAACTTCGCAGAACGCCAACTTCGCAGAATGCCAACTTCGCATAATGCCAACTTCTCAAAACGTCAACTTCGCAGAACGTCAACTTCGCAGAATGCCAACTTCTCATAATGTCAACTTTTCAAAAAAGTCAAATATTCGTGTAATAGAAAATATATAGAATTTTTAGTATTTTCTAATAAAAATAAACATTACTTTATAATATGCCGTCTGTATTAATTAACATAAAAACACAAATACGCAAACAATTACGTAATCAACAAATAAAATCAAAATACGGTGAAATATATTAATCTAAATTCACAAAATATTAAAAACTAAACAGTTCTAGTCACTATTTTATAGAAAAAAACTTATTTTAATACACTTGCAACACATAGAACAACTATTTTTTCCTAAGTGGGTAGATTTAAAAAGTAAAGACTTGAATTATTTGTCACACAAGGAAACTTGTGGGTAAATTATCAATTACAATAATTCGATACGAAGGTACTGTATGCGTGGTTCGGCAGAAATTATATTCTACTATTTGGAGTATTTATGAGTTTTTTTTTTAGATCGTTTTTTTTCTTCTATAAAATAGTGACTAAAACTGTTTAGTTTTTAATATTTTGTGAATTTAGATTAATATATTTCACCGTATTTTGATTTTATTTGTTGATTACGTAATTGTTTGCGTATTTGTGTTTTTATGTTAATTAATACAGACGACATATTATAAAGTAATGTTTATTTTTATTAGAAAATACTAAAAATTCTATATATTTTCTATTACACGATTATTTGACTTTTTTGAAAAGTTGACATTATGAGAAGTTGGCATTCTGCGAAGTTGACGTTCTGCGAAGTTGACGTTTTGAGAAGTTGGCATTATGCGAAGTTGGCATTCTGCGAAGTTGGCGTTCTGCGAAGTTGGCGTTTTGCGTCGAGTTGACATTTTGAGAAGTTGGCATTCTGCGTCAGAACCGATTTCATTAATATGACAATCTATGTGAATGTCCACGTCTCATAATTTATCTTATCTTTTATCTAGAAGAAAGATAACCACCAAAATGCGTTTCTTTTTAATGAATACGGAAGTTGCTAATGCAGCTATATACGCTTAATAATCGAATAAAACACTATAAAGATAACGTAACTTCCTATACGAAAACTCTTAAGTTATAATGACTTAGTTAATCAATTTCCTGCGGGAATCCAATAATATTCAAAAGCCAATTAATACACACTCAATAATCGCAGCCGTCATCCGGGTTACACAGCATCTATTAATACCCGGCGTCCCGAGTCATGATAAGCCGGTCGACTGTCCGGTTAAACCAGTACCTACCGCCGTCCGCTACCCACTACTTGCGCTGTTCCTACATCATTTTCTTTCAAATTTCGTAAGATTAGCATCTGAATAGTTATTCTAGTCTGCATTAGTGTTGCGTATAAAAACGGTAAAAAAGAATATAGATTATGCTATCACCGGATTGTAAGATTTTTCGAGATTTCTATGTCTAAAAGTTTGTTCAGAAATGTGCTGATTTTATAAGAAAAGGATTTGACTTATGTTGTAGTCAGCGTTAAACAAAAACCAAAGAAATTACGCTGTTGCAATTTTGTATGAAGAAATAAGTCATATTTTTTCAAACAAATGTATCAACTAACAAAAAATATAATTGCTAAAAATACAAGTACAAAAACATTAAATTACAACAAACCAAACATCTTACTCAACATTACAGACATGACGCACAACACATCAACCAGTCTTACGATATACGGTAGCCACGTCTACAGCCATAAAGCTTACAAACCACTGATAGGAGCGAGCCAGATAAAGACACAAGTCAAGATGTCCATAGATTGTGGCAACACCATCCATTACCGACCAGCTTTATTGGCTCAAATTACTAAACAGTTAATTTGTGACCGTTTTACTTGATGTGAATTCGCAACTCAATGTCTACTGTGCAATGAATATGCATTTTCTGAGTACATTCTAGATGCTTTTATGTACTTGTGCATGTTTTATTTACGGCAGGTAGTTTTTGGTGTGTCACGGTAATATAGATACTAGATACGTCATGTAGACTTCAGCCTGAATGTTTAATGCACATTGCTTCACATAAACATTTAATAGGTGCTTCTGTGAACAGTTAAACCATATTGCCACTTAATAGAAGACGGGTTTTATTTATTTGCACATAAAGCGTAACTGCCTAGCACTTTTGTATACAATAGTAGGAATACTAATTCATTTAAAAAATCTTCATCAAGCACAGGAACACCAAACACTAAGTCAATTTGTATGTTTATTCGTAATATCACTGCCGTACTAAACGCAAAAGCGGTATTTCAAGGAAAGCTAATTTCGAGAAAAATTTAAATACTAGTTTTCTTTACTTTACTTAATGTGTTTAATTTGTTTTCTAAGTGGAATTAAATGATTCAAATAAGATACTGCTATTTGGCAAAATTCATTGGATGCGTTATTTCTGTAAGGTAGGTATGCGATGCCTTCATAATCAACTTTACGGTTTTTTATGAGATACCGCTTTTAAACTTATCACCGCAAAATGTCAGACAAAATAGACAGACAGTCAGAATATCGAAAAGTAAAGGGAACGTTTGATAACGAAGACATTTCACATAAAAAGCTACATAAATAAACACTATTTGACATGCCAGAGACGAACGATGAATGTAAATAACAAACTAATAGACAATTAAGACTTACTTAGACACTTGAGGTTTCTGAAGACGGTTCGTCCGAAGGTAAATGTGTAGTCATTAGCCCCGTTTAATGCCAGAATAAGACTTTGTAAACAGTTTTGAGCCACCGCAAGATTGTTTGTCGAGTCTCCGTTTGAAATAGGTTGATGGTATGCAGCTTATTCAGGTCTGCAACCTTTGGAATTGAGTTCAATCCATTTTTTATATTCGCCTTGTATGGCTGAGTAGAAAAAACAAATGCATAATGATTGAATATAACAATACTTGCGCTACTTTCAAAGTCAAGTCAATTCACTTCTGATTAAACAAGCAAAAAGGAATTAAATCTAGTTGCTCCTTGTCAAAACGTAATTTCGTATGATAAAGAATGGGAAAGATAGGTACCCCATGCTAACCCTTTAAAATGAATATTTTACAATATCTTTGCCAGTATAAAAAAGCAACACGTATTCAACAACGAATCCCGGTGTTACGAGAATCCTTCGTAAGCCTCGTCCTTATAAGACTTGGTTGTCCTTGCCCCTCAGTCACGACGGCGACAACGTAGATATTTGGCGATAAGTACAGTTACTTATCGATTCGGCATTGTCTCGTCCTGGCATTCAAAGGCACCAAGACGCACGTGCCTCGAATTTCGTTGCATCAGTCGTGAGAACCGACGGTGAAGTAACGCGTGTAATGGTAATGAGTATCAGCCCGCGAACTTCGATTCTAATGTCTATAACGTACCTATGTCACACAATAAATGGGTTTTTTTATTATTTTGAATTCTCCAGAGAAACGTTTGTATTTGGTAATACCCTATCGATAAGAGTCGATGACTATGAATAGACTAGCTTCTGCCCACGACTTCATCTACGTGATAGTCAAGTAGGTGTGTCACAAGCCTATGGCACTTGGCGATAACGTAGCTTTCTATCAGTGAAAGAATTTCGTAATCGGACCAGTACCTACTTCCAGAAAAAGAGGCTAACAAACTTCCAGACAAACAAAAAAACAAACAAACTTTACTATTTAAATAAGTAAAGTTTGTTTTTTTTATATTACTTCAGATATTGGATGTTGCGGAATGGGTGTCACTCTGCGCTTGTTCAAATAAGGACCAAGTACTTTAACAGGTTATGTTAAGAGGACAACTTCGTTTTACCACAAAACCACTTTTGTTAACCCTCCCAACGTATCACGTGTTGAGATTCTCATTAGGTGCTATAAAATGTTAAAATAAATTCAAAACATCTTTACAGTTACCCAATTAATTCTTCAATAAATTGTCATAATTTAGATCATTGCTTACATTATTTAAATGAATAGATCATCCTTAATACATAATAAAAAATTAATTGAAAATGCGAGAGTGCTCTAGAATCGTTAGAACTTATAGCATAGTACGTCCTACAAGGTCTTGGCCTAAAAACCTAGACTGTGGAATATATGAATTTTAGTCTAGTCAAGGTTTATTCAACACGTGAAGAAGCACGAGCCAGCACATTCCCAACGTGATCATTCCACCTCTGCTGACCACTCTGCAGGCCGCGTGACGACCATACTTTCAGTCTCTGACCCATTTTCATTTATCACTATGATAATTATTCTAGATACAGTCAGCATCTCACTCTACTAATCAAGGGGCACCTACTTATTTTTTTAGCCTATTTTATGTCCCACTTCTGGGCGAAGGCCTCCCCTTTTCCTTCCAAACTTTTCGAAAAGGGAACAGATCAAGAGTTACGAAACGACTTAAATCTTTTATAACTTTAAATACATTAATTCGTCGATAATGTAGCGTAGCACACAAATTATGGGAGAATGTTGCACGTGATTGGAATTCTAAGCAAAAATATAAATTGTACAGTAAAGGCGGCGAACTAAATAAAAGTTTTTTTTTTCATTTGGACGTGTCGGTATTGCGAATTTACCTAGCAATGAGGAACTTCACACACTAGACGCGTAGCGGAAGCAGCGCTCGATCAGATTTAGTACGGACCTTTGTCGAAACCCATTCAAATGGTTCTGTACTTTTTTATATAAATACAACGTGAGAATGCTATCGCTTTTGAAGGCCGCTTGCAAATTTTAACATTTTGTAACAATGGTCAAACAATAGCACGAATGAATGCCATCGTTCGTTTGAATTAATGCTTTGACATTGGCAATGATAGCATCTTATCTAATACAGTTATATGTTTTGACTAGCATGTAACAAAAGGTTGGGACATAATCCGAGTTTAATTTTGTCGTTCCATTTACTATAATCATTGCGGGACGATGTAGACTGAAAACGAAAAATGATCTAGCATTGAAACTAGCGAGAGCATAACTTCTTAACGACTAATTTCTTTATCTATTCTCAAAATTTCAGCCATGCTTAAATTACAAAGGGCTGGCTTCTCTGGGATGTTAAACCATTAGTGGAAATCAGGTGATTTTAGAAACAATTCTTGAAAATTAGTAGTAATGTCAACTTCAATTTATTGTTTCTATTGCTATCTTGTGAAACTCCGAATAAGTTTATGTGCGTGTTTGTGTTCTCTTAACGTACATAAGTACTTCGCTAATTTTAGAATTCAGAAAGACATCTCACATCATTTCTCATCTCTAAAGCTCATCAGCTTATATATTCACATTTTATTTTAGTTATTTTTGGTGCTATGTTTTGTAGATCCTCTTTTGTATGTGATAAATCAAGCTCCAGACGGTCAAAAATGCTTGCACAAGCACATGAATTGTCGTCTATTTATCGTCACTTTGTCATATATTAGAACTAATCTTTTGATATGCAAAATCTATTTTTTTACAATGTTTGTAAAACATGCTTGGCCGGCTGAGGAAGGCTGTTAACTGTCTCCTTTTGTTTAAAAAACAAAAGGTCTCATAAAACTGTAACTCTTACGCAGTAACATGCAAAACTTCGTGAAATTACCGCATTTCGGACTAACAGATGAAACAAACGGAAGGCCTTCTCGGTTTCGGCTTTTGTTCAACTTACTTAAATATTGTGTCCCTTGAAACAAAAGGGTGGAATGAAAAGAAACACTCTTCCTTCAACTTTCTATTTCACTGCTCCATATAATTTATTGCGTCTAAACTGTTACAAATATAGACAAAAGTGGTGCATTTGTTTCTCGATTTTACTTTTAACAGTTTGAAAAATGTGGCTTTGAAATTGTTAAAAGAATTCGTACCGTTTAAATAAAAGTAATGTAAGTATCCAGAAAAGTAAAGGACGATACGGTATTGGACATTGTATAAGTTCACTTTTGTTCTTTTTTTATTATAATAGTAGGAATGAGGTTTGCGGATTCGACACCGGGTAAATACGTACCAATACCAATACCAATGTGACTTTTTCTTCTCCATACCTATGTAATTTCTAAGTTATCATGAACATCACTGACGTCTATCAAGGAAAACATCGTTAGGAAACCACATGTACTTACAAAAAATATTCGCCAAATTTCTTTGAGCAAGCGTAGTGATCAATGCTTGTGCCTTCTCTAAGGCCTTTACGCTACAGTGGGTAAATAATAGGCTGGTATTTTTATTAGGTTAGGTTGCTAATAAACCATTCAAAAGTTTTATTTATCTTAAAAAGACCCCCATTTGAATATTTTAATTGAATATCTGCCTATATTTAGAAATTCTGCTAAATATACACATCTTCACTTACTGCAATCAGTTTAATTCATGTACTCTTGATAATTCAACGACAGACCCTTGTTGTTAGATTACAAAAAATATAAGAGATTAAACCTCTTGCGAGCCATGTAAGCTACCCACGCAAGGAATGTTGCTAAAATAGTATGCGAACATTTTTGAGCTCACATCATTACATAGAAAGATTCAAGTTTTGAGAGGCCCAGTAGGTATAATCACGTACATCTATACATAAGGGAATATTTCAAAGATAGCCGGCAATCCATCCTTTTTACTCTTATAGCACTCTCTTTGGGTGAAAGGAGATAGCCAATAGAGCCGGCTCTCACGTAAGTTGGCCAAAGTGAAATGACCGCTGTTGACCATTTTGGCAGTTGCGTCATCCATCGAGGCTTGAATTCTAAGTTTTTTATTACAATACATGACACGAATAAAATAGAGACAAGATGAAAACAAATTATGTTAAGACGAACAAACAAATTTTAGCATTCACTACAGTAAGTAAAGAAGCTTACAAAAAAAAAACATAGGTACAACACGTGGCCAATTCATACTTGTCTTTTGAAGCTGGCTAGAAGCTGAAATGAAGGCATGAAAATGATTGCTGATGCAAATAAATACCAGTACTTGTGTACTGGTTTCATCAATAATAGCTTAGGTACTTAGGTACTTAAAATACTCATAGTAATAAAAACAAAAATATCGAATCCACAAAGGCGTTATGTAGGTAGTGCGAATTAGTCACATCTGAATTCTCTATCTCAAAAACCGTGTTTTTAACTACGAACGCGTTCAAGTTCACCGACGAACGCGCTCTAGACGTGGTTAAGGAAGGATGAAGCCGACCTACTTGTGGTTCCCTGACCTCCGCCGCAGCCTAGCACTACGTTCGATCTCGCTCTTTCATATACCATGACACCGAGTGCCATCTCCGTCACTCCCGGAATATTTTCGCAAACGCATTTGGAAAATGGCGCAGCGCAGAAGCGCGGAGGCAAGTTGACGAGCTGCGTGACAATGAGGTTTTATGGGTTAAAGCTATGACTGACTAGGTATTTTACATTCGGAATAGATTTTTGGAATTTTAGTAATCTAGATAACGAAGAATTGGAAGAGGTATTGAGTCAAAATTTTATGAAATAATCAGATTTTTTACAGGTATGTAAAGTATGTCAAAGCAGAAGAAGCATAACATGACACCGTGACTATATTTCTCCGAAGAGGCATGCACATTAAAGCAATTATTTTTTAAAACCCATGATATAGCAGAATCCAACCAGACTGCTATGGAAATTGCCAATAAAAAGACCTTGTAAGCTCAGAATCTATGTCGTAGTTTATTTAATAGGGATTGAAATACCTAAAGTCAGTACTATAGGTAAATAAATAAGGTAAGCTTTTTAACTAAAGTTGTTTCAAGCCAAACTGACTTCAAAGTTAAAGAAAACCGGACCGATAAAACCAATAACAGACGTATCGTATTAAAAACAACATCTGTACATTAGAGGTGCTTAAAATAACGTGATAGAATGCCAATAAAACAGAAAAATACCTCGTTAAATCTCATCAACGGTCATTGACACTTTGCTAGGAAGATGGCGCGTTTCGCTAACTAAGTAGGTACCTAATGTCTGTATTAAGTATTTAGTAATACGACATAATCGACAGCCTGCATCCGGTTATGTCAATGAAATGTATTAATATATTAAATAAATAATGCATAAATAAACTGTTTTGAAATTTAAAAAATCTTTAAATTTGCTAACCCATGTTGCTCCTGAATACGATTGTGGTCATGGTCATGGAAATTTACATTTTCAAGTGCAGTATTTATACCAGTTAGATTTATTACTATATACCTTTAAGTACCTTTCAGGCTTACCTACTAGATACTTAAGTACCTTTCAGGCTTGCGTCACAGAATGCAAAAACAGTTGATTTCAAAGCATTCTAGAAATTCATCGCGAGGATGAACAGAACCACAGCATATGATCTGAATTTTTGGTCCTTTCTGAAAACGTCTTTTGGCGTCCTAATTAGTTTGATCTTTTCATTTGATTGTAAGTACTAGATATTATTGCTATTCAGTAAGTACCTACCTATGCTTATTCCAAAATTTCAGGCGGAAAACCCAAATATTGCCAGTTCGAAGTAAGACCACAATCTCTACGGACACAACCAGAATGCTGACAAGATACACGGACGAAGGAATTCATTATCAGGCGCCAGACTTGTTGCATATCGGCTTGGTATAGCCTGGATATATATGAATGTGAGTTACCATATTAAAGGCAAGGTATGCCGAAAAGAGCCATCGTATATTCATGTACCTAGTACCTACCTTCTTGATATTGGTCTTGCGAGTCATTGAGGTTATTTTTATAAAAATAATTTATAAACTAGATACTGTAAAGTAATTTCTTAACAGGCTTCATGTCATTACATGACGTTTGTTTGCATTCAATAAAATTAATCTCGGATTCATCCATTGTGTACAGTAATATTCAAAGAGTTGCAAATCATCCTCAATTATTTTGCAATACCATATTGGTATGGTACGCCAAAAAAATACGTGGAGGTGACGTAAACATCTCCATGCTGCCGGTCACAACAGCATCCACCCGCAAGCGGAACAAAGGCTAAAAGAACATAACTTAGCCATATAAAGAAGGACACGAGCGCACTGAATTTCATTTTCTAAAACCCGATTACACGGGCGAGGTGACGCAAGGCAGCGGAGGTCGGCCGCGACACAACACTCGAAAACGAAAGGTGTTCCAAACTGAAATCGAAGGGAGTGATCCCGTTATCCTGTGCCGGACCGCGGAGATGGAAAGCTCCCGTTAAAGCGTTAACGTCATGCGATGCAATCATGCAACAATGAGTCACGGCTCATGGCACGGTGTGACTCCCCGCGCTCACTCTGCTAGGCACTCACTCCTTAACTGCTCTAACTGTACTCCCTTGCGTCATTCTCAAGGACGTTTTGACTTAACCCACTTCATACGTGGGCTGGTATTAAGTGGATTTGTAGAAACAAACTCAATTTCTGGTGGTCCTCGCGTTTTCGATTATAACGGTAGCTTCCTCGTCCGTATGCCACACGTAAGTTGTTATTCTCTTGCGATTAGGTCACACGTTGCGGTAATTTATATTGGCAACACTGTATTGGCAGGTACTGTGAGAGCTCTCCTGGATACTATTGTAGTATTTACAATCTTCTTTTCAGTTTTTTATTCTGATATCATTAAGGTTTATTGGAATGTGGGTACCATGTTTACCTCATAATTTCAATTTTGAAAAGTTAACATATTGTAATGAGGTCGAACGTGGTTAATCTATCTTGAACCTGTACAATAACTTCATAGAGTTGCCAAAAACTCCTAAAAAAAGGGTTCTATCTTAGGAATAGCGAAGATTTGATGAAGGAGCTTGTGGCTGCCCGTGAGTATGAGTGTTGTGAGTACTTTTGAGATTTTCAATGAATTCTAATATAATCAAAGGGAACAATGTTTTTTTTTTTATTTCATGTAAAGATTTGACTAGGCACAGTTCCGTCGTTTGATGAAATGAGTTTTGAGTTTTTTACTTACTAACTTTATCAATTTCGTCAATGAAGATGACAGCGTTCTTCTATATTACGAAATACTAAACGTTAATAACATCAGAAAGTAGTCTGACATGTTTCATTTGGTAACGTGTCAAGTTCAATGTAGAATTACATAATTCATTTAAAACAGAAGATGAATCTAGGCGATTTCGAAGATAAATTGCTAAAGTTTCATAAAAAAAATCACGTTCTCAATTGAAACATTCGACATTGCCTGTTCAACAAAATAATTCAGATACTCAAATAACAAAAACTGCAACATGAAAAACCCAACTTTAGATGTTCCACTAGAATTAGTGGAACATCTAAACATTGCCGCATAGATTTAGGATTGTCCATACAATTCTTTCACGACGGCAATGGCATTGAGTCGCGTGTCCCACTTTAATATAACGGTACCCGACGAGTCCTGACCAAAACACACCGACGCGGCCGAACGCGAATATATCCGCTAATTAACCTGTTTCACACTCGGAAACTCATTATGAGGGCTTTAACCTTCATAGTTTTTCACATAATAGGTAATTAAATCGTGTAACAAACCGCTGGCATCTCGTCTGTTATTATCTTTAAGTGCCGCCGACGTGAACAATGAGAAGTTCTAGGTTATATTTTGCGGTGCAAGTATGACGGTATTTTAGGTTTGTTAATTGAAGGAGCAATGAACTGCGCTGAAATGCGGAAAGTTCTGTTTGACTTAATTATCGTTCCGTACCTCAGTCGGAACCCTTGTAGGATCACTTAGTTGTCCGTCTGTCTGTCCGTCTGTACTTAAGGATCAAATTTTTTAGAAACACGTGTTGTATCAAGCTCAAATTAATATCAAATCCTCAAGTCTGCTACCCCTTGAAGTAGTGAAAAATAAAACTTCGAAGTCAACGCAATCTAAATATAAGGTCGTTTAAGGTGCATATTTTAATAATAATAATAATAATCTTTATTACGCTAAAAAAAAAGGTACACAATTCACATTTAGGTTAATTACAAATAGTTTTACACTTAATTGTCAAAACTCTGGCCTCTGTACTAGGAAAATACCTGTATCACAGAGGTCAGTGCCCCCAATAGGTTGGCCCAAACTGTGATACTGTTGTAGAAGAGTGAGGTGTATTTTTGTAAAGATATTATCATATTAAAATTAAAAAAAATCTAAATCAAAATAGGACATAAAAAACAGGAGTTAATAATAAAATAATATATATATATATATATCTACATAAATATAAAAGAGGCCATGTAAATTAGTTGGTATATTTTGGTGTAAGTGAGAGGAGTGTGTGAGGGTGTGGGACGTGGGGAGGTGTGTATGTGTATGTGTGTGTGTGTGTGTTTGTGTGTGTTTGTGAGTGAGTGTGTGTGTGTGTAAGTGAGTGTGTGTGTGAGTGTGAGAGAGAGAAAAACAGAGAGAAGATGTGCGTTTAACAAGCTAAGCGTCCCATTACCAGATCCTCAGTATTTTGATAATCTAAGTTAAGGAGGAACCTTTTTAAGGCGGTTTTGCATTTGTGCTTGGTACTAGAGAAGATATTTATTTTTTTGTTAATATTGTTATAAAGTTTAGCACTATTGACATAATACTGTCGGTCAGCAAAAGACGTATTTCGGGGCTCCACATCGAATATACGATGTTTGAGTCTGCGAGTGGGAGGAGAGCGAGGACGACACAAGTGTTTACGGAGAACAGAGCCTAGCACATATAATTGCCTAACTGTCAGGACTTCCGACTTCGCGTACAAAAGTTTAGTGGAAAACCGTCGGGGCAGTGAAAGCATGACCTTCAGGACAGCCCGTTGCGCACGCTCTAGTCGGGCAAAAGTACCTCCCGCTGCACCTCCCCATACGGGTATGCAATAAGCCAAAATCGACTGGCACAGAGCTAGGTAAACCATTTTTAATGTTTCCTTATCAGCCGAAGCGCGTAATTTTCTAAATATAAAAATTAACCGACGTGTCCTGCTTGAGAGTGCGTCGATGTGCTTATGCCAATTAAGGTTCTGGTCTATGCACACTCCTAGATATTTAACCTCGCTCGCCCTAGATAAAGCCAAGCAGTCGCAGTCATTTTCTAAAGAACACCTGTGAGCTTTAAGACTGTACGATGTCGAGGGACTCTGGTTCGATTTGATGGCAAAGGGAACATAAACGGTTTTCTGGACATTTAAAGTAAGTAAGCTGTTGTTTAACCAGTGCATAACAGATGACAGTGCAAGCTCAGCATTTCTATAACAATCATCCCAATCCTTACCATCTATTAGCAAGGCTGTGTCATCAGCATAGGTGACAATACTGCAGTGTTTCAGGGAGAGTTTACATAGGTCGTTTATGTATATGAGGAAGAGGGTCGGCCCCAAGATACTGCCCTGTGGAACGCCGTAAGCGATATTAAGTTCACTGCTAGCATACTCTCCCATCTTGACAACCTGAGAACGGTTATCAAGATAATCCCTGAAGATGTCCAGGACAACACCCCGAATTCCTACACTTTCCATTCTTTCCAGCAGGATGCGCGCAGGGACGGTGTCAAAGGCCTTTGACAAATCTAGGAAAATACCTAAGCTCTTTATTTTATGATCTAGAAACCTGGCGGTTTGTTGCGAGAAGGCCAGAACCGCATCTTCAGCGCTTGTATTTGATCGAAAACCAAATTGGTTGCTGGCTAAGATTTTATTTGACTCGAGATAGCTCACCAGGCTTTTATTCAAAATGCGCTCAAGTATTTTTGACAGAGTGGTCAGTATGGATATAGGTCTGTAGTTGTTGACCTCATCCCTGCGCCCAGACTTGTGAATAGGTAAAACTAAGGCTCGTTTAAACACGTCAGGGAAAACACCATTAGAAATCGAAAGATTACAGATGTGGGTAATAATAGGAACCAGAACTTCCCTGGACTCTATTATTATTTTTGCTGGTATGCCATCGTAACCGACAGCACAGTCGGTTTTGAGATTTAGAATGACAGCGTCGACATCCTCACAGGAGACTTCCAGAAGGACCATTGACCCGCTAGGATTTAGAGGGCAAGTTAAGGATGATGAGATTGAGAGATCTGAACTTATTTTGGAAGCTAAATTTTTACCGATGTTGGCGAAGTAATCATTGACCAAATTAAGTGATGAACTGGGGCTATCCGATAGTTCAAGGAGTTCAGAAGCAGGAGAGTGATTTATCTGCAGGTCGGAGACTTTTTTGATAAGTTCCCATGTAGCCTTAGGGTTGTTTTTAGTCTTTGAGAATTCTTCCTTTTCATATGCCGTTTTAAGTTTGTGTAAAAGAGAATTACAGAAATTACGGTATCTTGTATATGAAACTCTTAGAACTTCATTGTTTTTCGATTTTTTCAGTCTAAGATTCATTCTGTCGCGATTACGTATACAACGCAGGAGACCTGGAGTAACCCATGGTTTTAGGCATCTTTGCCTCCTGGGTACCGTAACCAATTGTGTGAACTTTTTGATCAGTACAGACAAATTTGTAGTAAGAGATTTAGCCGCGGAGTTGGGATCGGACATGGCTATTATTGGGGACCAGTTGTGGTTGTTGATAGCCTCTGTAATTAAATTATAATCAACTCTAGACTTTGTTCGACGAATATCTGTGTTTTTCATTCATATACACATATTTCATTTTGACGCACGCTAGGGAATCAAAACCTATAGGGGACTTCCTGTTGACCTAGAATCATGAAGTTTGGCAAGAAGCAATGCCATGAAGCACAAGTAAAAGAATACATCCGAAAACCGTAAAGTAGTAACATCACCAAAAAAATACTTTTTTGCGTTTATAAACTTATTTTTTTGTATGTTGTGTTAAATGTACGGTAGTACGGAACCCTTAGTGTGCGAGTCCGAGTAGCACTTGGCCAGTTTTATTTTTTTTTGTTTTCTGCCCTTCTCTTCAGTCCCTCCTAGTAAACTTACTAAATCATTTCTAAAGAGAAATACTAGATTTCTTATTTACATAAGGATAGCTTTGAGCTTCCTGTTGAAACAGGTTGCTGATCATTTTCTGCCAGATATTCAAAACCTTCCTATTTTCTGACCAAGTTGGCCCTGAAAACAAACAATTTATATGACTTCAAAATCTTATTTAGGTACATACGAGTTCAATAAACCCATTCATTTGGTAAGTAAGTATCACCTTATGATTGTATGTACTTCCTCTGCGTGTTGGCATTTGTAGCGCCTGATGTTGTATTATTTTCTTTACAAACCTCATAGTTTAGTTGCCAATAAAATAACGCTAGGCGCTGTTAATATTCAACACAATATGTAATTCAGAAGTATTCCCGTTTGTGCACCTACTTCTTGAGCATCAAAGGAGCACTATTTGAGTGGTGCTCTAACACCAGGTTAAAACATTGATTGATTGATTTCATAATGGGAATACCTTTAGTGCTCAAAAAATAGGTGCTCAAACGGGAATTCATCGTAATTTATTGCTTGTATAAAGGTAATTGTTGCTCCCTTGCATTTTGAACTATTTCACCTGACAACTATGAACAAATTCCCACTAATATAGCTGCTTTTCTCAAACAAAAAGTAGAATTATCAAAAATTCGAGACCCATAGCTCCGATTTTAAGTCTTGGGAATTTCTGCAAAATGAGTCCAGACAGTTTATTGTTTGCTATCAAAAATCAGACTAGGTACTAGCCACGCTGAATAAAGACACTACCTGTTAGATTATATTTCACATCCACTTGGTTCTGTTGATAAAGCCCCTGTTGCCAATTTAACGTAAAATTAGTTAAAGCGCCATCTACACACACTTTCTTGTACACTTGTTACGAGCACAACTTGCCAACATAACGGAAAAATGAAAAACCGAAGAGGACAATGAGTTAGAAATAATGTGTTTGTATAAAGATAGATGTCGCTGCAAGGAAAAACTAATATTAAGAGGTCAGAAAGGTTTGAAGACAATTTATTTCATTTTTTGATTACATTTTGGGCCATTTGAGTGTTGAGTCACACACAGTAAGTTTTAAGCTCTAAATTAATTATCGCTACTACGTAGAAATAATTAAATAATAAAACAGAAACAAATAATATCAATAAAAGACTGCCATGGAAATGTTCAGTTAATTTTCGAATTAAAACAAAACACAATTATTGTCCTCTAATGTTTGTTCGAGGATGCTACAGATGATGTAATTAACAAAATATGGGAATTTTTGATTCAGAGATAAAGATAAAACTATGACAAACACGTTCTATAATATGCAACTTATATAATAAATGACCTCACAGAATTAGTTATTTTCCAGTAGCAGATAATTTGCACATAGGTAGGTAAAGTAGGTAGGTACTGCATTTAAATCGTACTCGTGTAACTAGTCTTGAACTTTTAATAAGGGCACAAGGCAAACTAAACAACCGGTCAAGTGTGTGTTTTATAAAGTTAAGGGTTCTGTATGTTTTTTTGTGCATTTTGTTCTTAAGTTCTTGATTTAATTAAGCTAAGATGTTTGATAAAAAAATAAATGTAAATAATCGCTCAGCTAAGTTGAAACAATTTTTTTACTCACAGTTGAGACCCGCAAATTGTTATGTTGTTGTCCGATCTACCGTGTGTATATGTATGTGTGTATGTTATTTATGGAACAAAGTTCCTCAACGCGGCTCGCAGTAGGAGTTACCTGGCAGAAATCACGTAAGGAAAACGCGTTATGCCCCCTTCAGGCAATCTCCCCTCGTCTGTCCTTTTCTTTTACATACGGGTGTCAGCAACGTTGGTCCCTAGACCGCACATTTTTTTTTACAATATTTGTTTTTTTGTTGTCGGCCCAGTTTATTCGTATAAGTTTTCTTATCAGAGTAGGTACTAACTTTTTCCCGCGACGAAGTCCGCGTAAATGTCATCGCCATGCCAAATTTCATCAAAATCGACTCAGCGGTTTAAGCCAGAAGAGGTAACAGACACACAAACAGACAGACAGACACACTTTCGCATTTATAATTTTGGTGTGGATAGAAAGGATTCGTAAGAATTCTTTACATATAAAACGAAATTTATCTCCACTGAGAACCCTATGCCTGTGGGTTTTAGTTAATAATTAAGGCACGGCTAATTTAATGCAATGATGCCTTATTATGTAATTTATGTTACGTAAACTGTATACTTAGATATTTGATGGTGGTATTTGGTGTTAACTGAGATTGGGGTAAAAAGCCGTTTTACAATCGCCAAGGTAAACAAGAAATAAATTATAGGTTTCCATTTGTTTACGCACTACGGATCGAGTTACGACGTATAATTCAATTGTACCACCGATAGCTACGTTTTTTTACCAGCATCAACAAAAAGCAATAGGTATCCCACGCAAAGATATTCTAGTTGGCGATTTGTCGCAGGCGATCGGACATATGCAATTTTGCTTAGCGTGCACGCTCCGTAGTTGTAGTGTATTCACTGCGTGGAGACCGCCTACAAACGCTGCTAGAAGTCGGACGCTGATGATTTAATGGATTGAATGGAAAAATTTAATGTTTCAGTGATCTCGGGTCCTTAAAAAAAGTTGTCAGTTGTGGAAACTAAGTCCTTTAGTAAGAGTCGGGCTAGGTCACGTTTCCACTAGTCATCGCCGTACATCAATAACATTAACAAGGTTAACTTCTAACTTCGACTAAACTAACTATTCACAAAATGATTGAATTAGAAGGCAACGCAGGCTAGAGTATCCGTAGACTCTTCATAAGTATCATGATAAAAATGAAAAAACTTCTTGGAAGATCTCGGCAATATTACATGACTTATGAGTTAGGGAAGTAATATTTTGTTATTATTTATCTTTCTTTGTTACCAATAGATTATCGATAGATACATGATATAAGAAAAGCTATTAAATGCTATAGCCATACCCGCATTTAAGGAGTTATACTGTAATAAGCATACAGAGACCAATAATGACTATAATTACGCGAGCGAGTTCTAGTAATATGACGTCAATCGGAAAGTTCTTCTACATCATGCGTCATGTAGATCAACTTGCTTTATTTTGATGTAGCTTTTTTATGTTTTTTTTTTGTTTATTGTATCGAATGTATTGATCAATCGTTTTATTTTTAGTAAACAGTTTTTTTTATGAACTTTGTGTCTGTAAATCTAATTGGAAATAATATTGACATGTGTAATTTATTAACTAACACAAATTGTCGTGATGGCTCAGTGGTTAAGGCCTGCCTCTCATGCATGAGGTTGTGGGTTCAAATCCAGGCAAGCACCAATGTGAATTTTTCAATTCATATATACTTTCTAAAGTTTATCTTGGACATCACTGGCATTGGTGAAGGAAAACATCGTGAGGAAACCTGGACTTGTAATTAATATTTATATCTGGAATCGCCTATCCGCCTTGAGCAAGCGTGGTGATCAATACGCGTGCCTTCTTTGTATGAGAAGATGTTCCACTCAAACTTCAGAGGTCCTTGAGGCGGTTTAGAAACTCTGACACTAGGGCGGATAGGGTCGTAAGACCTTACTGCCCACACGATAAAGACAGAAGACACACATTCAAAACGTGCAAAACTACTGATTATTTTATTAACATTTTAAAGTTGGTCCTGGTTTGTATTATAAGTAGTTTAAACCCTTAAAAGATTGATAGTATATTGAAAGTCAACCTGTATTAGTAAAAGAAAAGCTACACTTACGAGGTTTCTCCAATAGTTTCCTACATCTCTCCCTCCCTTTTTCTCTATAGCTCATTCCGGACAATTAGTCAAGAATAAGTTCTAGTAGTAACAACGAAGTTGGCTGATTTGTAAAGCAAGCAATACTGCAATGTATACTTTCCCATATCCCTTAAGTGTTTCATATATGGTCTAGTGTTACCATTATTTCTTTGGTTCCCAATCTTGACGTCCATTCATTCGGGTCAGCTCTCCTTTTGAAGATATAATGTTTTATTGTTATTAAGTACTTAACCTTGAAGAGCCTTGACCTGGTATAGAATCATTAATATTTTACATTTATCTACATAAGCAATGACATGCAAAATATATCGCCACGTTCCTTTTAATGGAACTTTTTGATTAGATATAGGCAAGGAAAGAGCTAACCCTGTACGGTCTTGTGATAATATTACTACTTAGGTATCGTAAAAAATATTGAGGTAAGTAATTGATCATATTAATATAAGTCTATTTAGTACATATTATCAAAATGTTTAGCCTCTTACTTACAGCAGGTACCTACGTATAATTTCGGGCTAAGTAGGAACTGTTAATGGAATTCTAACGACGTACGTTGACTCCGACCCAAAGTTTAGCTCCCATTTCCCCTAGGAACGGAAACCAAAGTGAGCGGAATTACCTTCACCTACAGAACCTGAAGCTGTCCAAATATTCCGAAACTCTCGGTTTCTATATTATTTCTGAAATGACCTTCAAAAGACTTAAATATATGTGAATGTATTACATTTTATGTGTCACTTATTTAAATACTTCATATTTTATGAAATTAACGTAAATCACGTTGTCATGCTGTAACTACCAGCAAATTTTTATTTATTATGGTATGCATGAGGTCACGGTTAATCAAATCATGAAGTTTTTTCAAACATTTGTACGTATGTTGTGAGTTATTGTAACCGTCCCTGTAATATGTATCACTTTTTGCCCGTATATTGCAGAGCCCACAGCTTTCTCGTAAAATAAAATGAGCTGTAGCTCTGCAGCGCATCACAATTTAAGAAACTGGAATTGTATAGATTTATAGTAGAGTGCAAACTGAATAAAAAAAGGTCGCCAATCATATAAAATAAATCTGTTTGCCTACGGAGGATTCGACGGTTTATATGGAGTCGTCTTCATCTTGCAGTCAAAAATGTTTAGCACTATCTCGATTAGGATCTATATTACTATAATGCTGCTTCCATGAGGGCTAAGAATACATTAAAGTACCTTGAAATTAGAAGCATTAGGTAATTGTGTGACTTTATTTTAAAAAAACTATTTACAGCTATGATTGTAAAAGCAGAAACATGGTGAAAACCAGGTAGGTAAATTGAAACAATGGATACATTGTGTTTGCTCGAATTAGAATTCCAAATAGCCGTTAGACACGTAGATATAACTATCTAGTAGTCAACGAGTTTTTTGTACATCAATATCTAGTTCAGTTTCACATATTTGATAGCATGGGGTTGTCGTTTTTCTTGAAGCGACAAATATCATTTTCGCGTTACTCGCCGGCTTTTCATTTATATCGTCGTACACAAATGCTAAGTTGAACGACAGACCCGGAGGAATCCTCTTACATCGAGAGAGAGACAAGTTTGTGAACTTGATTTGCTCCAAATCAGGAATGAGTTTGAACAGTCTTACGTACACCGGCTCAAGAGTGACATTACAAAACTTAATGTGCTCCGTCGTCACAACTCCCCGCCTGTACTCTATTCTGAACAAACTGGGGTAGGACACAAGGCGGTTCTCACAGATATACGATGCGGTTTTGTGAAGAGGACTAGAAAAATAGTTGGATATTTCTATGAACCTTTCAACTTCAGCCTTGAAAGATTCGCTCGAGTCATATTTTTCTGGAGTTTCATCAACGAGTTCAGCTTTTGTTTCCTCCTGAACTGGCTGTAGGTTTGCGATTACGGACTCTGATGGTATGAACGTTTCCAAACTTGGCATCTGACGCCTTTTCCTGTACAGCGGAGACTTTTTTCTCCTATGTTTTTGATTCATTGCAATTTATTTTGTGCCCTTAAAAATAGAAAATTAATATATTACACGTTACACATAAAATTTTGTTGACATTTAATTTTGTGTGTACAATAGACACACGTTTGATACGTCTTTGATACTGACTTTAGTTGACTAAAAAGGTTAACATTCATTTTAATTTATTTTTTTACATTCATTTTATGGCGAGCTACGTTCGAAGCTTCAGTTTTTTCACAATAGGTATTATTTACTAATAGTATGAATTCAGATGCATATTTCCTAATAAATAAACTACAAGTAACCCACATTGGGGCGAGCTGTACTCTGCCGGAGTAAGTATTTGTTAAGCTAGAAATGTAACATTACTAAATTCATAAGTTTTATAATTATTACAGAATAAACCCGTCAAAGAAAATCCGGAACACACAAGAATATAAAAACACATACGAATATAAGAAGATTCTTATTAATCATGCGTGTAAAGATATAGTGTAAACATATGTACATAAAAGCAGATATATAATTGTTTTCCTTAAAGATATGGCAGTTGAGATTGTAATCATTATTAAACGAGTAGGTATACCTTTGCTATGATTTATTAATCTATTATAATAACCAGTTTGTCCACTAGGTACGTCGACTTGTACTTGAGGCATTATATTAAGCAGGACGTGCTTTTGTAACTTAACCAAAATCTCTATTTCCTGAGTAGGTACCTATTCAGTACACAGGTTGAAATACAATAGGGGAAGGTGGTTACCCTTCGTACACTTTTTAGATTTTATTTTTTTACTTAATGGTTAATTGTCGAATTTATCTCGTTTATGTACTTAAGTGTAACAAATATATTGTAGTTTGTTACAAAAAAGTCCGAAACCTTTCTGTCAAAAGGTTGAAAAGTTATAGTCATTTTTCTACGACAAGAATTTTGTACGAACGTTCCCCACGTATGGGGTACGTTCGTACAGTAGGTGGGGTACTTTCGTACGCCATGGGGTAGATTCATACAGGGTAATTAAAAAGCCTATTAAAGTCGTTAATTATTTATTATTTGTTATAAAAATATAAATTTATGAAACGAACTAACTTAATAATATTTGACTTGGCTCATAGTCGATAAATCTCTCCTTAGAAAAATAATAAAAAATAAAATGTTATTAATAATATTTTAAGCTTTACGATCAGTCTAAATGAGGTCTCTACAACCATATTGTATGAGATTTTACGGTCAGGGTACAGTCTTTGACAATTTTACCTTAAAGCCCAACACACATAGAGATCGGAAGCGACACGGGAGCGGGTCGTGAGCGTGACGAGAGCGGGATGTGAGCGGGTCGGCAGATTGACCAATAGCGGCGGGCCATTTAGTCCACGACATATCGTGGCAAATGAATTATTTAAATGAACTGTAATATGTTATTTTAAATTCAACGCTTTCGCGTATTCGTAGCTACGCGGCTTTTCTATTCGACAACCATCCTTGAATTATATTATCAATTGCTAAATTCGTGGACTCTTCACCCATTTCCTGATTACGTGTACCCTCTTTCTTATATTTTCGCACCATGATTCTGCAATAAAATATTAATTATAAGGTTTACCTACATAATAAAAATATTTCATTTTGTTAGTAGAAATACTTCATAAAAGGAAAAATATGTTATTGGGCTGTCTGCACGAAAATTTTATTTTAAAAATTGATGTTTCATGTACTGGTGGTTAATAAAATCTAAAGGGGCACATTCGTACGCGTACGAATGTGCCCCCTGTTTGGCTGTCCGAAAGTGCCCCATTGCCTTGCACAAAATTAAAATACAACTTTATACAAATTCTAATTTAGTTTGAGAAATATAACAATTAAAGCTCAAAATAAACAATGTTAACATTATTTAACCATCACCATTTTGTCAAAAGCATAAAAATTCTATTTGCAATTACGAACTAAACATAGGTAAAAAATTTACTCACCGCGCACGAAAACACGTTAAGTCTTGTCAGCTGATACACCGTAGTGCGATTGTCGCGATACTCCACTAGTAACATGGTGGCCGGTATGTCTATGCACACAAGCAAAGGCGTGTTTCTGTGCCGTTTAGTTTTTTTGGTATTCTAACTGTACGAATGTGCCCCGCGTACGAAGGGTAACCACTTTCCCCTATCTTGTGTGAAACAAGTTTGTACATCAACTTATATTATTAGTAATAGTAGTAAGTGATAAAATGCCATTTCAGTGTGTCTCGTACAAGGCGTTCGTTTTGCTTAGGCGCTGCGTAGCTCTCGCGTAAAATTTGAGTAGGTGTTGCGTAGACTATCTATGCACGCGCGCGCAAAGATAAATCTATGTTGTGAACCTTCGATGGGAAAACCGGAAAAACAAGCCGGTAACATAAAAATATAATTCATATTTTACTACCTATAATTGATGATTTGAGTGGCTCAGCCACACCGGTTAATCATAGTTGCAATAAAAAATAATACCTACTTTATAACGTTATTATGTTTTTGAACGCGAATAATTTTTTTTTTTGGACAGTTCGGCATTTGTAATTCGTTTTATGGAACGTTCCTATGTGTTTAATTTTTTTTGAACCTTACATAAAATTCCATACCGAATTTTATGTGATAGGTTGATAAATACCTAGCTTCATAATCGTAGTCAATTGAACTAAAATAAGTGCCTAATAAATATCCACAACAACATTTAAATAATCAGTTTCATTTAACTAGTCAGTAATGTTTAGGTACCTGATATTGCGACATATATCAGACATCAGTTTGGACTTTTAAAGCAACGCAGTTGATTTACATAAGATCATTTATAGGTCATATTCCACGTATTTAATCCTACAATTTGAATACGTATGCGCATTTGAATATATACTATTCATATAAGAAAAAAATTCAATACACAATTATTTGTTGAATTGCACAATGAAAATGCTTAGGTGGTAAGAAAACATTTGTAAATTGAACCCAAACAGGCACAGCAAACAAAATTGAAAGGAATGAAGAGAACTTGACAGCATTCACTAGTGACCATTTTCCAATACAAAAGTATTCCTCACTTTTCGCCATGGATTTTAAACCTAGAGTAACAATATTTTTACGATATAAATATCCATCTTGACCATGACAGACCATTTTGTTATTTTGTTTAATAAACTGATTTTTATAGAGGTTATTGCTAACCATAAATCAATGAGACGCCTATTTAAAACGGCCCCAAATAAACATCTAGTAAACAAATCTGACGGCAAAAACGAAACGATCAGTCATATTTTGTTTCCTTGTCGTCTGGTTTGGTTAGAAGGTCTTTGAAATGGCAAATTATAAATCAGAAAAGGAAACGACAGGGATTATGATGATTTTTCGTGGCTGAAATCGGTCCTGGCCTGCGATTGTTCCTTTCGCACATTTTCATTAAGATCCGGGGGCAGTGCGGCAGCAATACATGTTGTCCAATACCTATATTTCCTCCAAAGATTAAAATTTAACTTATTCAATGTGTATTATAACTTTTTTTTAAATAAAGTATAACTTCCTTTGCCTAATCCTAAAGGTCGTGGATTTGACTTCCGCGGACATATCCATATGGCCTTCAAATTTTTATTTATGATCAAAATGTTAGTGTATTTGATATACATTATCAATGAAACTAGTTATAGAAGAAACTGTGAGCTAGTTAATTTATATGAATTATTTGACTTTCTTTTGGGTACACATTAAACAAATATTGACTGGACAGAGACCTCTAACAATAGTATTGTACTGCAAAGGTTGGTGACCGCACTGTACTGATTCTGTATCGTAAAACGCTTAGGTTAACAAACTGAGTTAAGCTCCAAGCCAACTGTGCAAGTAAAATATACTGAAAAGCCTATATTTTTGTACGTCGGGGTAAGCAAAATGCTGGAGCATACGTCGACAGTATGTTACTAAAGTAAAGGTATGACAACGTGGCTAAACCTCTATCCCTGCTTTATATTCTGCAAGCCTCTGAAAAGTTTTCTATTGGCAAAGTCAGATCAAGAACCATACTACATTTAGGTAGGTACTTAATATTACACAAAAAGTATATTAATATTATTAATCAATCGTTGTGGTGTTTGTTGGATGTAATATATGAATGTGATTGTGGTTGATACGTACATTCACTTCAAAATAAATTACTAGCTTCTACACGCGACTTCATCCGTGTGCAAGTTAAGTACCTACCTATATTAATATAGTCACTGGGCAAAATAGTGTAGCATTCTAAGTGAAAGAATTTTTGTAATCGGACTAGTACTTCCAGGAACTGCCTCTTACAGACAAACAAACTTTACCTCCTTATAGTCCTGCCGGGGTTGAGGGACGTCTTCACAGGATATCGTGGCCACGGAACGTAAAGGGCAACAGAAGGAACAGAGTGGTTTTTTAGTCAGTAAAAGTCTGACAGTCCCTTCCGCCCCACCCAAAAACCTTATAATATTGGTATAGATAAAGGTATTGCAGATAGCTTTGAGTCGTAAGAACAAGTTCAAACTTTTGAAAACGTTACATTATTACGCTTAGAATAAAGCTAAAGCACGAGTTTTTAAGTAATCGGTAACAGTTTATATCGGTATATTTTTTCCAACGATGAGGTAAGTGTTTTGATTAATTAAATATTGTAATTAAGTATAGTGCTTGTGTACCTAGTGACTTGTCATTTTGAAGGAGATTGAAGAACAAGCGACGTTCGACAATGTTTAAACAAGGGTAACATTTAATATTATATTACTTAGGGCGAATTTCACTAAACTTTTGTACCCTAAATAAGTCTGACGTAAGTCTTTTATATAGAAAACTGTCAAACTTCAATTTATTTCTCGAAATAAAGACCTACTAGGTATAAAAGTTTCGTGAAATTAGCATTTGGCTTAACAACTTTCAATTATTAAAGATATTAGTATTTTATATTATTAAATAATAAGTAACATCTTTTTATTGCTTTTCTCACGATATTGACTATAAAGTCAAAACTAAAATATTCATTTCTATTATTAAACGTCAATTAAAAGGAAAAATATATAATTATAATATTGAATCTAGTTGCCCATTCTAAAAGTTGTTTCGTATGGAGAAGAACGGGCAAGAAACCTCATACTCTTTAAAAAAGTGTTTTACAATAGATTGTACAGGTACATTAATTCAATAATTATACAAAGATGACGATATGCATTTTGATCAAAACGCAGGCCATGGCATGCTAAGAAAGACCTCAGGGATCTAATTGTTTGCCTTGTTTAGGCGTATGTGATAACCTTGTTTTTAAGAATAAATAAATAATAAATATGTAAAATTAAAGACATTTATCAAATAAAGTCTTAACAGTCACAATTTGAAATTCAAATAAATGATTATAATAGTGCTAAAGACATATTAGCGCCTCATAACTTTCTTTTGAACCGCACTGCGGTTCTGCCTACTTGTGTAGATATCGATTTACTCGTAGGAGTTTCAGAAATTCTGTCTGGCCTTTTCTTGAGCTAAAGATTCAGCATTGCCACACAACGCGGCATTGCTGCCAGTCTTATGGGCACTTGCCCTAGTGACAGCGATGCGGACGAGTTTTTTAATGGCATATAAGCTTCCTTCTTTCTTTTTGATGAATTGTACATAGCACTTTGTAATTTTAGTTTTATGTTTAGGATAATTTATTATAAAGTAATGTACAGTTACGTTTATAAAAAATACTTGGATTTCTACTGTAAAATGTATGCTACAGCTTATCTACTTATTCTCTTCCGTTTGTAGTCTTGAACTTACGACCACAAGAAGTTTTTTGTCTCAAATTTCAGCTTGTAGATGTTGGAATCCTGTAATCCCCAGTATTAGTTAACTAGGTCGGCAGTTCGCTACAAGGACACTATAAAGTTATTTATCTCTTGCTTTCTTCCCCTTTGTGTCGTAAAAGAAGAATAATGTTAAGTGCATGTTTAGGGTGGACAGTAGAATACTTTAAATATATATATTTTGTAATTATTCTTTTCTATTCTATTCTATAGTAGAAAACAACAATTATAATAATAATCAGTATCCTAACCATCTCTTACTCGGGTGTTACTTACCGTTTCGCTGCGGGTGAAGCATTATTTTTATTAAATAAAAACTTTTTAATTATGCATTTGCACTATGATGCCATTATTCTTGGTAGGACCACAGGGAACACTGTTAGGAGAAAGGCTAAAGATCGTGCAATTGGAGAGGTTTATTTCAAGCAGTGCTCATGCTATAACATAAGGCTTATAATGATAAGCAGCACATAATCGCCCAGTGTGTCGTAATGGCCCAGTGGTTAAGGCGCCCATGCATGAGGTTGTGGGTTCAAATCCGGGCAAGTACCAAAGTGAATTTTTCAATTCATATGTACTTTCTAAAGTTTAACTGTTCCACTCAAACCATGTCAGAGGCCCTTGAGGCGGTTTAGAAACTGTGACGCAAGGGTTGTGTAGGGTCGTAAGGCCTTATTACCCACACGATAAGAAGAAGAAGATCGCCCAGTGTTAAGCATTGGCCACACATTGACTACATATTAAACGATCATAGATTACATACACTCGGCTGACGGATTTCTGTACTAGCGAAATAGAGAACGCCCTGTTGTTCGTTCCGTTGATATACCTAATCCTGTACGGGCTATTCGATTTTTACAACATCCACGAACAAAGAGGTTATGTGGTTCTTATTTTATGAGAACGTCACGGCCAATATTGGGTACCTTCTGTAATGAAAATGTTGGTAGGTAATAAATATTGAGATTGAAAAATCTATTTTGAGTTTGTCACAGTTCAAAATATTATCTATAAGTTTATGTGGAAAGATATAAACTAATAAGTAAAATATTTATATTATAAACCTGAAGAGTTTGTGTTTATTAATTAGAAAACGCTCATCTTAGGAACTACTGATCCGATTTCCAAAAAAAACCTTTTGCGTTAAAACCGTTTTCGAGAAAGCTATAAGGTCACACGCTACGTCTGACGGGAGCGAAGCATAGGAACCAAAGACGTAACTTTAACGTAGGTGAAACCGCGGGGCTAGAAAATTAATATACAGAACCCTTATTATCATCTGTCTCACTTTTTCTCTGTAACATGGACACATAATTATTAATTAAACGTGAAGTTGACTTTACCAATATCATTTACAGGTGGTCATAAATACAAAAGCAAGACTAAAATCACCAGGCTACTTTTATAAAAATATAAAAATTATCTGCATGATTTACTCAATATGAAGAATATTCTACTCAAACTGTACAAACTTAGTTGCACATCGGCACAAACAACATAAAAATAGATGTGAAACGCCCATATTATCATTTACTAAGTCCAATATTGAAATAAGTTTTGACTGTCGAAGAATACTCAAAAAATTTGTGTAAAAAAATTTTGGTTCCTGTCCGTGATATTAAATACTGTGGTTGGTGCTTTAATTCTTCTCTGGTATAAAATTAAATATTTAAGTGGTTCAAAGTTCAAAATGAGATATGCATTTTAAATTTTGCCCATCTTCTGCAGACTGCGCTGGGAGCTTCAAATATTTAATACTTTCATTTTTATTTTTCCCCGTCGTACATACATCACTTATTTATAATGAACAGATATTTTATGAAGAAGAGTTGGTACTTCCTCATTTTCAGCGAAGTATGAAACCCCAACATTTTTAGTAAATAAGATACTTATTAATATTATATAAGGCTTTTCATATATTTGCTCCATCTTGTATTAAATTATTATACGAAAGGTGTGTTTTATTTTGGTTTTGCAAACTCATGCAATAACTGGTTTCAAACATATTGAAGTTATGTAAGTTTGTAAAACAAGAAGAAACCTAATTGGTAGATACCTGCGTGTCAATAACCTTTCTTTCACGTACTGACGAAGCCTGCATTTAATCCACCTGGCGATGGCGAAGTGATGATGCAAAACTGGAAAGGAACATTGTTTGTGGTACTTGAATTGCTAATCTTTATTAGTTATGATTGTCTGCCTTATATATATATGTATAAGAATAGGAGTAAAATAACATACATGTTATTCTACTCCTATTCTTATACATAAAACCGCAGTTAACAATTTACAGTTATATTTGATTATTTAAGATTGACGCTTTAATTCTGTCTGTTTTTTTTAAAGTACTTCCAATCGGTGTCGAATACGATAAAATAGGTGGTCAGGGTCGTCATCTCTAGCGTTCTAAAAGTAGACTATATTCCCAGATGGGAAGTAGCTGCTTCCTACCAAGCATAGTGATTATGGCAGTCCCCCTTTTGACGGTGATCTCTTCAAATGCTGTTACGTTAGGTTGTGGTTTAGTTACGCCTAGGGCTGCCATTCGTCCGTTTTTTTCCAGATTTGTCATAGTTTAGAGGGCGTCTAGAGATCCTCCGGAAGGAATTTTGAAAATTATTAGAGAAATCGCGAAAAAATTGATTGAAAGATAAGCAATAATAAAAAATATAAACAATTCTATTTTTATTGCATTTTTATTTTTCTCATGGGCGTCCGGGATTAAATCTCAATTTCACCCAAATGTTCGGATTTGTTGAAGCTATTAAACGGCGTGGGCAATTTTGGTGATGGAGCCCTAGTTACACCTTCGAGTACTAAACTATAGACACGAGCGGGATAAGACGCAGACTACAATATTTTGAACCAATAATTATGATTCATAAAGACTGACTCGTTGGTCTAGTGGTCGCAAGCGCGACTGCTGTGCATGAGGTCTTGGGTTCGATTCCTAGGTCGGCCAAAGTATTATTGGGTTTTTCCATCAGGCATTTCTCAGTAGCAGCCTCGGAGTCTGGATTTGTGCCCGGTAGATGGCAATAGGCTCGCCCCCTATTAGGGATGATTCTCAGTAGAGCGGGCCGTGCCCGGGGCGGGGCACGGACGGGGCACGGTTTTAAATCTGTTACATATATTTTGTATGAATCAATTTATATTACACAGTGCATTATCCGTGTCCCGTCCGGGCCCTCTCGACGTACTTCAATACCACGTCGGCTCGTCCACGCCCCGGCCCGGGCACGGCCCGCTCTAATGAGAATCATCCCTTACATGGGACTAAAAACATAACTGGCGAAATGTGGGTGTACTAATGGGTACACCTCTGCTTAACCCTTCGGGGATTACAGGCGTGATGTTATGTTATGATTCATAAAGCATACTTTTCATTTTTGTCGTTATCCTTTCAACTGCAATAACATCAAGTCCAAGTTCATTGTAATACGAATAAAGCGCCATTTAAGTATTACTTATCTCAAGGGTGAAATAGAGTGGGATTCCGACGAACAAGACTGAGGTGGTCTAGAACCTACGGCATAAAATCCCAAGCGGGCTCATGACGTCAGTAGCGTGGAAATGTACCTACGAACACACAAACATTAATTATATCGATAAAAAGCGGCTAAGTTTAACTTGATCTATTTTTAAACTTTGTTTACTGACAAACATGATGATAATAAGCGAGTTAATTTGTTCTGAGCAGATGTGAATTAGATGGCTGTTGTTTTTGGTACTTTGATATGAATACTTAGATCAATTAAATATGAGAAGATTTTGCTGATTTTTAAATAAATAAATAGATCTAAACAATATAAGATGAAGCCAAGGGCGTTCTACTAACTTTTAGGAACGATCGCAACGTAATCTTAATCTCAATCTGTCAAAATGCCTCTATTTTAACTATATTTATGACATTAATTTTCGATGATTTGCGACTAGATTTTGAACGTTTTAATTAATTATTAGGATTGGCCTTCTGGTATGATGACCTCTCATGGAGTTTATGATATTATGCGGAACTACCTAATTTGGGAGTCATATCATCTAAAAAAACGCACGAACCTGTTCACTGAGCAATGCTGCACTAATTTGTATCGTCGCAAGAACGATTTTAATGACGTGAAGTCTCCAATTCTAATTTAATCTAGCATTCTAGTTCTCGTTTTAATTTACCTAAATTAAATATCACAATGTTTTCGCCTCATGCTTACATTACTTTGTAGCACCATGGCCGTTTTTTGCCATCGCGCGTTTCCGGATCTATATATATAACAAACACGCTGTATATACTCATAATTATATTTATGGTGATTATGGCGAATAGCCCAAACGTCGCCCCGTCCATGGTCCGAGAGGTAATACTTAGCAGGCATTGAAACCAAGGACGTCGTCTAGTATCGATTAACGCTCCATTCGTAAAGACTAACAGAACCTTATCATTAAAAGGAGCTGATGATTGTTAGGAACGAAGGTGGATCCGAAGAAACAGGCCAAGTGTACCACCGTAGAATATTAAGATCGAGCAAAAAAAGAACGCGGTATAGACACGTTTCTTCTATGATCCCCATAATTTTTTAACTTTATTTTATTTTTATTTGTTTAAGTGCCATACACACTTTAATAAAGTATCTACCTCTTACATTACAAAAGATACAGCCCTGTGAGAGGCGTGTCAGAGGGACAGACAGACGTTTGGAGGGACGTTTGAACACTTTACGGAACTCTAAAGAGAATACATTTTGATATAGATACCAATATGAAAATGTTTGTGTGATTGTAATTGATCATTAACTACTTAACATAACAGAAATAGAGTTGAAAATTGCATAATCATATCTTGCACACAATTTTCAACTTTATAATTATGTGTTATATGTATTTAAGTTCAGTAGCACTCAATGAATTAAAACTGTTTAAGCATGTTACTGCTCTGTTTGCGCTGATCCTTATGCTTGCTTGTCAGTTTATACCTATGTTTGGATCGACAAGAAATGAGGTAGGATTTGTTCTTGCTTTCAATTAAAATCCTTCGTTTGAGATAGAAATGACTTTACCTTTTTATCTCTTCAAAGCTGAAAAAAGAAACTTTGATCAAAAAATGTTATTTTTAGCAAGATGCTAAAAAGTAATTGTCATCATATTAACAGCTGCAGACAATGATAAGTAAGTATCTACTTTTCTGCACAAAATACCCATTTTTTGTTTAAAGGACATAGACATATACGATTTTTAAATGCAGTAGTTGTCACGATTCTAAGAAAATATGGTAGAAAATGGTTAACAAATCGGTCATGATAATTGTATAACTTCCACTAAAGGCCGTTGTATAAATTAAACAATACAACAATAGGTAAATGTGACATTATGTATATTATATGTGTTTTATAATGAAGAGTTGTATGTAATGAATAGGATGACTCGCCAACCAGTAGATTTTTTCTTCTTTTTATTTTTACAGTAGAAAGTGGCATTGTCATACCTTGAATATATTGACACCGTACTTGACTGAATAAATAACTGTTTTCGGTCAAAATAAAAGCTATATCTCTAGTTACCTATTTATTTGAATGCCTAAAGTTCTAGTTACCTACCTATACTTACTTGAATGCCTGAAGTGAATTTGAGCAATAATTTACACTAAATAGAATAAAGGCCTTTACTTACAACCAGGAATCCATACTAATATTATAAATACGAAAGTAACTCTGTCTATCTGGTACACTATTACGACTAAACCACTGAACCGATTTTAATGAAATTGGTACGGGGCAAGAAAAGACATCCGCTATTTTGTATTCCGCGACTTCGTCTCCGGCCGTGATAACTGACATTCCAGACGAAGTCACTGGCAAAAGCTAGCGTGAAATAGCATTTTTACAACCTTCACCCTACATATAGATTAAATATTTAAGTACATAAATATTTATAATGCCCTGAATGAGCCCAGTAGCAATAAAATGATTTACAATCTAATTAATAAAATTAATGTTAGGTAGGTAGGTAAATTATTCGCCACCTTGACCCTCTATTTAACCTGCAGAGCGACAAACTGTTTCTGAAACTGTAGGTAACTTTAAAATATAAATAAATTTTAAATATATGTTATCTGGCATTACCATTTATTATTCAGAATATTCAGAATTTGTAACTGTCGTTAAGGTAGAGCAAAACCACCTATAATAAAATTATACAGAAGACCTTAATTTTTACAAATGCAATAAAAAAGGTTGTGAGGTTTATTCGACTCTGTGTGCCTCTCTTTAATAACACTTAGGAAAATAAAAAAAAAGTTAAAAGCTGAAACCATGCAAAAGCTAGTTTTACTCTGAAAATAAATCTAATGAAATACTTACCGCCATGAAAAAAGACGTGAGTTTATGTACAATATTAAATAGTACGATAAAATAATCAGAATTAGTACGTAACAAGTATAAAAGTATAAAGTTAATACAAGATCTAATTATTTCGAAGTTTTAAAGGATTTTTATGTTTTTCAGACCTTTGAGCTATTCTTAACTTTGAAAATACAAAGCAAGATGAATGTTTAAGAAGATTGACTAAAAAAACTATCAATAACATTTTTTATTAAGTGGTAATTTGGACTTTAAAAGCCACATATTGCAATTATTTTAAAATTATATTCATTGTAGCATTTATATACTTTTAATCATGAATGTTTTACTGAAGACCTAATCACCCCTTTTGTGGTGAAAAATTATAAATTTCGCACACTCATAGTTACTCGTGATTTGTAGGTACCTACAATGTTATACTAACTACATATTATGATACCTACGTCACTAAACAGGAAATACAACAAATGTTTGAAACATTTAATTTAATCGAACTAAAATGCCATTTCTGAATTATTGCGACGGTTTTTGACAGGGAACTTCCGATTAAGTCAGAAATAGATTTATGAATACAGATTTTTTTTAAGGTAAGTTGAAGAAGAATCTAGTTATCATAACTATTAGGTACAATCTATTTTATGGTAGTAATCCTAAAATACAACCCGGGTCAAGCTAAGTTTGCACCTTGTTGGAATGTGGCAACTTACAATAACTACATTATGTATTAAAATAGCTGATTAGTAGTAATTGATATATTACTATGTAAATTACTAAAAGTTAAAATAGCCGACGCGCGACGGTTTTAGCAAACATTCGTTACATAATTATCCCTTTTAAGCATGCGCGAGGTTCAAAGTTAACTCGACCGAGTTGTAATGAAAACAGTTATGCTAACTACATAAAGATTCTTAAAATCTATCTGATCTATTCTGTAAAACCTGGTCACAGAGGGTTTTTAAAGAATAACACTGCTGGTCAGTGACCTTTTCTAAGTTCAAAACCTTTTCTGAAGGTAACTAGCAAAATGCCTACTTACGACGTTAAACGTTTAAATAGATTATCTATATTTTATTTTTATATATATATATTTTTTTTAATTGTGAATTCTTATGCATTAAATCAGAAAATCAGTCATTTGAATAACTTAAAACACGTTGAAGACAGTGAAAATCATTCGAAGTATGTTTAAATGGCGATAGGTGGCAAACAGTATTACGAAAAAATGTTTAAAGTCTTCTATACGTAGTACATACTTCTTCAAATTTACATATTAGAAAAAATAAATAACTAGCTTCTGTTTCAGTTTTTTTCAACCGCGATAAGTTATCTTACTACTCCGCTCCTGTGGGATAAAGCGATGATATTATATAGCCTACACGACTCTTTAACATAACATCACGCCTGTAATCCCCGAAGGGTTAGGCAGAGGTGTACCCATTTACCCATTAGTAGGTACACCCACATTTCGCCAGTTATGTTTTTAGTCCCATGTAATAGGGGGCGAGCCTATTGCCATCAACCGGGCACAAATCCAGACTCCGAAGCTGCTACTGAGAAATTCCTAATGGAAAAACCCACTAACACTTTGCCCGACCTGGGAATCGTACCCAAGACCTCATGCTCAGCAGTCGCGCTTGCGACCACTAGACCAACGAGGCAGACTCTTTATGAATCTGGCTATCATATACAAAAATATTTTTTCCAATGCTTAAGTTCCAGAGATTAGCGCATTTAAGCAAACGAACATAACAGTACACATAAGCCAGGTCGGATCTGTTTGGTAACTTAACAGATTTCGATAACATTGGTCAGACAAAGCAATATTAGGTAGTTTGTAGGAACTTACCTATGAGGATTATTCTAAAAATAGTTTAATCAACAAAACGCGAACATATAAAAAAGGAGTGCAAAAAATATGAAACTTACGTAAAAATAAGTGCCTTTTAACAATTACATGGCAATTACGAAGCTATTTGGTAACGAGCTAATATTAACTATTTATTTACAGTTTCTTTTTAAGATCTCGAATATAAAACGTATTATCTTATGTTAAAAACGTGGTCTTGGGATCGGTTCCCACAGGTCGGGTAAAGGGTTATTGGGTTTTTCCATCAGAAATTTCTCAGTAACAGCGGTGTCTGGATTTGTGCCCGGTTTGTGCCCGGTTGATGGCAATATGCCCGCCCCCTATACAAGGGACTTAAACATAACTGGCAAAATGTGGGTGTACTAATGGGTACACCTCTGCCTAACCCTTCGGGGATTACGGGCGTGAAGTTATGTTATGTGTTGGAATAGCTTCATAAATATGGGTAATCATTTTTGTTTTCCTGTCGACGATACGATATTGTTTTATTTTATTACATTTTTATTCAGAATTTAAAAAACCTGAGTAGGCTGGTCCTTAACCCATGTGGTAGGCGTTACAGGCAATAGACAAAATCTATGGTCCGTCTGAGCATATATAAGCAATACCGGGTTGTATGTACAAACCATTACAAAAAAAATACAGTACGAAACAAAAACGGGATAGCTCTGCTTGGCTAGGCTAGAGAAATCACAGAAAACAAAATTAAATTAGACTTGATATAATTATTTAAATTGAAAAAAACTGCATTATTTATTAACTAAATACTTTATACCCTTGTTTAACGTACTAGGTAAGGTTAACATATATTAAAAAACGGAAGCCCAATTAATTAAATTAATTCATTACAAAATATAAAATCGCTAGTTTAAAACATAACAAATACTTTTATAGGATAAACAAAACATACATGTTATTGCGATGTATATGTTCATCCGTAGTTTTTGCACTGTTTGGCAATTCATTGCTATTTATTATGTCGATGTCGGTAGCCAGTAGGTACGATATCATGAAAAACAGTTTACTACGTAATTTGTAGGTATAGATAATGAAATCTCCCATAGTTTTGTTATAATCGTTTCACCGACTACCCTCCCTGTAGTCAAAATGTGTCAGATATAATAATTTTAGAGGTTTAATAAATCTTCGACTGTATGGTCAAATCGAATTGCCAATAAATAATATTTTAAGAAGTTAAGGGAAAAAAAAACAAATTAAATCGATGCCATAACTTAGCATAATAAGTATTCCAGGTTTAGCACACAATTACCTAGCCTATTTTTATTTTGTGTGCCTTTAAAATAAACACAGAATGTAAATGAACATAAATGTAATTACCTCGCTATTGGTAACTGTACACAGCCAAATTCGTTCAAATTAAACGAGGCAAACAATGTGTCTAGGTACAAACGTACCGAATGTTGGCGACCCCGCAAATAGCCACGTGGAATGCTAACATGGTTGGGACAATGCTTACTTCAAACTTCTAGCAAATTACGCTCTCAGCATCTTTTTATTCAACCTTTCTTTTTGTACGTAAACTTTGAGAAAAACAGTTTGCAAGGCAACCCAGTTCAGTTAAAAAGGCCACTAGGGGATTCTTTTCTCCTTATACAATGTTTGCAAACCAAGATTCTTATGCAGAACAGAGACTTTAGACCTTACTGCTACTCGAAACTTCAAGCATAATTTTTCAATTTATTTATTGAAAAAATGTTTATTTATTAAATAAAATTTACGTGCGCAATCGCAAAATTATTTTCCTTTCAAGGATGAAGTTTAACTTTGAGTTAGTTTGTATTATAATATTCTTGATGGTGATTTCTTTGGAGATCTTTTAATTTCCTTTGAAGCAAACCTAGAATAAAGTAACTGTATTTTAAATCGTCCCATAGTACCTACTTAGTACTTACTTACATAAACCCAGATATTTTAATACTTTACTGTTTGTGTTATTCCTACCTGGTAAAAATAGGAAAGTTAAAATTCAATTCTAAAAATAAAATACAATGAACAAATTTACGTATTAATTTATTGTAAAATTATATTGGCGCAACCTGTTATGGTACATATAAACACACGTATACCTATACCACATAATTAAGTTATGCGAACCTATATCAACATATCATAAGCTTTGTTTCTAATAGTTTTATAGATTATTTATGTATCCTTAAAGCAAACAATTATACAGGTGACTTTAATACCTAACTTAGGTCGAAGGCAAACCAGCTGGATACATCACTATACTTAGATTTAGGTGATATACTACAAATTATCTAACATTGGTTCTTTGTACTATTGCAGTAACCACTGGTGCTTGATGCTGCGCTGAATGACTGAGTCTCTTTGTTCGAGCGAAACTCCTAGACGTGGCTTCGGCCTTAGGTAGGGCATAAGAGGGGTCTATTTTTGTTCAGATTTCCTTGGTTAAAAAACACACCATCGGAATTGCTAAAATAAACAGGGAAATCGAAAGCAGTGAATAGCAAAAACACATCACTCGTATTAGACTGTAAAATGATGATTAATTTACTCTTTCCTAATCGCATTTCCATCACAGGTCACTTATTAGCGCTACACGTATTTAGAACATCACTGCATCCATCTTTTTTTAGGATGGTATATACAACCAAATTACTTTTTCCGGCGGAAAGGAGTGTCAGACTCTTACTAACTGATCCATGATCCTTCTTTGCGTTCCAGGGCCGCGGTAACCCTTTGGAACGAATTCCGCAATTCTGGCGGATAACTGCATCCCTAGTCAATTATATTATGTTGAGAGAAACAGAATAATGTTTCAATTATACGTTTTGCGCTTTTGTTTAGTAGTCCGTGGTGCAAGTAATAAAAATTAACTTAATCAAAAGATTGCCTTTTAAATTGTTCTAAATATAAATTTTAATATTCTTTCGAAAAATTGCCAGTAACAATAAATAAACTAGGTACATAAATACGAAACCGGTTGATTAAACATTGGTGAACGCAGGCCTTAGTACAAGCATAGTTCAAACTACCGACATAAAAGTGTGCATTTTGTTTTCAGTTTGTCAAAAACAAGTAGTAGTGCATTTGCGTTTATAATTTAAGTGGTACGCAGGTACGCAAAAGAAATGCATAATTTACATAATTACATCGTGTTTTCTACCTATCACTTTTATAAATAATGCATCTTGGAAAAATATTCCCAAGTATCACACATTGTGTCACAGTAAAGAAATTGTTACGTCACGTTACTGATGGCACGTTTAGAAAACAGTGATAAATTATATTAAAATAAATTGTCTTCGAAAACATTAAGAGACATAAAATATGACCAGGATTACACCGGAATTTTAATTAGTTTTGTTCACATTAAGCCATTTTATCGAGTCATTAAAAAGGTAAAGATGTCCTCTCTTAGCAGTATGAAAATGTTTGCCAATTGATAATATGTCATCTAACTACATATGTTTTCAACACACTTTAATTAATTATAGAATATAGTGACATTTGTGCCCAGAATCTTGCTCTGGCACTTAGTCAGGCTAATTTCATGTGTAGGTGTTGAATTACGATATTTCTTTATAGTAGGTTACTATTGTACCTCCTATAAAGTAAAATACTGATAGTAATTCTACGCGCAATACCACTGCTGTTGGATCGCTGTAATCAAAGATATAAATAAATAATTACTTTATTGCATTAATTATATTACCTACACTTCAATCCTTCGGTTACAGCAAGAGCAATATTGAATGACATAATCTGTCTTCATGATAAAAAAAACTTTTTAGAAACTTCTTCCATCCAATATGTTAATATGATAGTCTTATAATACTTCGGTTTACACTTAGTTTGTATCCAAATGCCAAAAGAGACACACTGATCTTATTGAGACTAAGCAGGCGATGTTTTAAATCAGCGCATTCTGCGTTATAAATATTAACGAGTGCTCTAATATATTATTTTTAGACATCCATTGATTCTTAGTTGCGGGAAATAACACGAGCGGTTTATTGGTGAGCCATTTCATTTATTCGCAAGTTCTTAAATTAATTTTATTTACCTTCATCTGTACATGGCAGCAATAATATCATCAAATAATGTTTAGTAAACAAAACATTGAACTAGTTGCCGTAATTAATTAATTTCCTTTTATTAAGTAAGAAGCATATTTTTTTCAGCCACTATTTTCATTTTTCTAAACAAGACAAAATGCTAATATTTTACTGCCATCATGGAAAACGATTTTGGAAAATGATTTTGTACAAAATAAACAAATTATTCTTAGAAGTTTTTAAAAAATAAGATTTGCATAGTAATGTAGCCTATGAGTATCAGGTAGCAGTGACGACGCTTGACGTCATGCGCGTGTATATAGACAGTTGCGCAGGAGTTTCTTAAATAGTCTGTAGTGAGACACGTAGAGTGTCGTTTGGGGATAGGACAATTTGTCTACCCCGCAGTGGAGGTGATTCTTAACCAGAGGTAGGGAGCCTTTTTTTATTATAGTGTTATTTATAGCAGTTAAAACAATCGGTTTGTTGCACAAGTTCAAAGTAAAAAATTGATTGGTTCAATTGCAGGTAACTATTAGTAGACTTTAATTTTATTTCAAAATATATTATTTATAATGTTATTTTAGAAGTGACTTTTTGAAGTGTTTAAAATATGTTTAGCTAAATTTCACAAAAATAATAAACACCAAATCTCTGTTCAAATTGGTTCAAATTAACCATAATCATTCAACTTGTGAAATTAATTGTGCATAAGTGTGACTGTTGCACAAAGCTCGTTGTAAGTAGAATATCATAATTTTTATGATTATAATTTCTCTCTTATTACGCGTATTACGATCATACTCTAGTTTTCTAATTTAACTTCACAATTCAATAGACAATTTACGACTACAACAACAGTCGTAATAATTTAGAGGGTAGATACATTAACTTCAAGAAAGGACTTTTACTTTCTGTAGGTACCTACTACGTTGCCGCCGCAAAAAATTCATTCGCCAGCGAAAACATGTTAAGTGCAAAGAAAACACAGTTTTGAAAATAATATAATAAATAATAATCAATATCTTTCACAAACACCACGATATTATGCACCCAATCATATTGCAATAAATGCGTTATTCGTATGATCACATTACTTAGAATCATCTCAGAATCTTTCACAATATGATTGATCCGACCATCTATCTATAATATAAGTGTCGGACATTTGTCGGTGTAGCAATTCCCGTCTTGTTCTATCCAGCACCACTTATCTAGGTACACGTTCTAACTTTTGTATTCCCCTTCAACTGGACTATGTATATATTTTTTTTATTCTGTCCGTTTTGTCTTTAGAAAATTAAATTTTGGTTAAAAGGTTACGTGTAAAATCTAGACACCGATTATTTTTTTGTTTTTCTGTGTATGTTCTGAAATCTGTTTTATTTTGAGTATCTATCCCTACATTAGTCAGTGTCTCCATTTAGGATACCCTTATAATTCCTTTTATTTTTAGCATCCACAGGCTAATAATTAATTTATAATTATAACCCTCTCTTAAATTTAATAGTATTTAATACAGACTGTATAAATATTTGCATTGCCTATTACAAAGTCTACCTATAAATCGCGCAATCCTATACACAAGTAAAAGGAATTTATCTTTACCTTCATTGTAATGAATGATCGACTCAGCATAAATTAGGCTGTGTTTGCGGAATAAACAGCTTATTACATTAAACAACTAGCGTAAATTTCGCATTCATTAAAAAAATCACGAGCAAGTTCAAGGTCGATGTGGGGTATGCTTATTTCTTTGACGAAATACTTTTACTTTCGATAAATTCAACAAAATACTAGAGTTAGATAATTCTAGACATTTAAAGACTATAGAAGTCTAGAGTACTAGCTTTTGCCCGCGACTTCGACCGCGTAAATCTCGGTTATCGCGAACGCAGACGAAGTCTCGGAATGTTAGTAGTCTATGTATTTTCTTGGGGTTCAGCTTACCCCGTACTCTTGAGTGGTTTAGTCATAAAAGCATAACAGGTCGACAGTTACTTTCGCACTTATAATATTAGTACCTATAGAAATATGATTCGAAATAAGTAAGGCAGGTTACGAGTAGGTATTTGAAATTACCACTTTTGTTTTATTTCGTGTGACATTGAAGTGTCGATCCGCAATGGAAAGTTACTTGTGTCATCATAATCTAATATTAAGCATATATTTTAATTAGGTAGTTACATAATACTCAATAAGTAAACATTTTAAAATAAAACCCAATGCAGTGCGACTTTGATGATTCAGCATTTTTTCATAACTGCACAATGCATAGCATCACTTCCGCGCTTTTTATTACCAGAACAAATGAATAAGTAATTGATTATAAAATTAATAGTATCTTTTTATAATAGTGGATGGATAATAGTGGTAGTTAAAAGCATTCTCTTGAGCTTCAACATAAAACGTCACAAAATGTCTACGCAGTGCTTAAAGCACTGCGTAGACATAATGTTATAAATAACTCCCTAAAGCCACATTCTGCTTAAAACTAAAAGAAACTTCACAAAACTCTAGACGTTTCCTTTACTTGAATGGGTCATTGTGTTTTCCACAAACATAAACTAATAAAAGTGTCGTAAATGTAAAGGTAGGCTTGAACGCTTAGGCCCACAATACTGATTTTACGGGGATAGGTACCTAGGTACTAACAAAGTTACAAAAAACCTTTGAGTAAATTTCATGAATTCAAGCCAAAATAGAATAACCGCAGAAAAGCGTATACCTAAGAGAAAACGAGATGCATCGCTGGAGTCTAGGATCATGTACAGAATCCACAGTAAAAACTGTGGATTTCGTTACGATGTCATTTACATTGATTGTCAATATACTAAAATTTTAGTGTACCTACATGTGTTACATAAAATCTCGCGACATAGGCAGAATGAGGGAAATGCATATAGGAAAAATGAAGTATTTTTTACATTACTCATAGAAATTAAAAATAATCACACCAATTAACTGTATCCATTTAATTATCCACGAGGACATATAAATGTATGCTAACAATACTTATGTATTAGCTATAACTTTAATAGATACAACTTATGCGTATAATTCATATGTTCTTTAACTTATTTAAAATTCAAATCATGTTTGATATTCAACAAGTAATTAATACCAATAAACCTAACTACGTACGTAGAAAATTATTGACGTATTTAAATTTAAACCATAGGTACTCGTGCAAGTATAATTAACGTGTTTGTTTAAAGTTTACGCATACTGAAAATCTGTTGAAGTTTATGACTTACTCCTTTATTATTTTTGGCTGTTCCGCTGTAGTCAAGCACGTGTCGTCACACACGTGATAATTAGCAACGAAGCTTGTGTAAATTAATGTTAATGAAAACTTTTACTGATAAGGTAATATCATAGAGACGCATTTTCGATAACTATTCGTACTTATACATTACTCAACAGTCAGAGGGCATAAACGGTATTATAGTAAATAAAATAAATTAATAGTCCCTAAGACCATTTTGCTCCGAATAAGGAATTATAACTAAGCTAATTTTTTTTTGTTAACCAACATCGAATGTTTAGGCGTCGCGTCGCGTCCAAGGAAATAGACAACATAACTATAACGTTTGACCCCGCAAAAAATGCCTAAGTAATAAATAACAAATGTCTGTTATTTTTGTTATCGAAACCCAAAAGTTCCATTCAAAACAATCCAGTTATTTTTTTTTAACGAATTCATGATAATGTTTTTCTAACAGTGTTTTTTTTTAATCAATTCGATTATTAAAACTGGTTCTTGTCCCGGATTTCGTTCACGTCATTTTTTTGTGTATCCCTAATTGTTATTATAATAAAATATAGCCTATAACAGGGGTTCCTAAATTGTGCGGAAACGCCCTGAGGCATAATAAAGCGATCTTAATGTGCGCAAAAATATTGCAACCAAGAGTCAGCAGGACCAGGAGTTTTGACAATCGAATAAGTAGTTTTGGAAATTGGCGCACTCAAGCAAACAAATAAACTCTGCAGCTTTATAATATTAGTATGAGTAGCTGACATAGTCTAGTTACAGAGTTTGCCTATAGTACCTAAGTACCTTATGTACCTACCTACTAGAATTGTAACAATTATAAGTATTGCATGACCTTATTCTCATTGTACCTTTATCTAAAGTTATTATGTTGTGTAAACTGAATAGCAATATAAGCACATCACATAGCCGTTGACTACGCATACTGCCCATTAAACTAAGAACGTTTGAGCAAAAATTTTTTGCTGGCAAACGACTTTTTTTTGTGTGAAAATCACTTTTCATAGTAGTGCGCAATATATCACGCCCAAAACATAGTACGTTCGGATGCATGCCTCAGTATGGGTTGTGACAGTATTTAAAATCTAGTTAGAACATATTAAACTGGTTTTCGTGAAAAAAAGTCGCAAAAAATTAAAGGTTGACCTTCAATGTCTCCGTAACTAGAACGTTTCCAGGTATGGTCCATATTATAAAAAAATATTGCAATGATGGAAACTAACTTTCGGCTACGCTAGGCTTTTGTACGAGTGCTTACGCATAATATTATGAACTTAACTGGTTATTCCAAGTTACTAACTTGTTTCAAGTTAAGTTACAAAACTTATGAGCATAATGTAATGTACTTATCTTTTATAAGTGATTGTTTAATGTTAGATAAGTCAGGAACCACGTTATAAAAAAGAAATTGTTTACAGATAACGAGTAGACCTATCTTAATTTTCAAAACGATATCAAGATTGTAATCGCTTTTACTGTTTATCAATTCATTACTCAGTTAAAATACTGAAACAAGCCGCTATAGCGACAGATTTAGCCTATTATAATGTGGACTTTGGGTTTGCCTTATTTCGACTCGCAACTTGTTTGAATTATTTCTTTTCCGCGTCGGTACATTTAACTACTATGTACCTATATAGCACATACACACAAAGGTGCTAACATACCCTCGTTCATGCTGTTGCTAACCCAAATCAAATTTTGCAGTTGTGAAATCATCCTAATATGAGCTACGCGGCTGCCGAGAGCGTGGTGCCCACCAGCACCTGGGCTGCCACCAGCCTGTTCTACGTCCTAATAGTGCCAGCCGTGATTCTATGGTACGCATACTGGCGTATGTCCAGAAGACACCTGTATGAGCTGGCAGCCAAGCTACATGGACCACCTGGCTTGCCACTCCTAGGAAACGCACTGGAGTTCACTGGCGGATCTCATGGTAAGTTAAACTTCTAACTTGGCGTATATAGTCTGCAATGTTCAAAAATGTTATTAGGTATAGTGCTCTTAAAATTTGCACACAGTCAGCACTTCGGCAGGCATCCAAAATACATTTCCAACAAAAACAGTCATATCGTGCATCACAAAGTTAAACCATAAAAAGCAGATATGTTCGCTAAAACTTTTGAAAAAATCCTCCGAAAATAGAGCATTCATTATTTCATGCCAGAAAAGTATAACGTTAAACTGCATAATGTTTACTCCTCCTACAGACATCTTCAGAAACGTCATCGAAAAGAGTATTCCTTACGATGGTGAGTCTGTCGTAAAGATTTGGATCGGACCCCGCCTCCTGGTGTTCCTGTACGACCCTCGTGACGTTGAGCTGATCCTCAGCAGCCACACGCACATTGACAAGGCTGATGAATACAGATTCTTCAAGCCCTGGCTCGGTGATGGTCTTTTGATCAGCACTGGTGAGTTTTTCTTATAACAAATTAACTACTGATAACTATTTGTTAGTGTGGGTAAGTCTGGTGCAAAAAGGTCAACTATATACAGGCCCTCAAAGGAAAATAACGGAATTAACAAAGCTCTAAATACAAGCAACTAAAATAAATGCATAGTAGTCAATCGAAATAAATTAAAAAAGTACCTACCTACATAGGTACTTCTTTGTTACCCTTATTTATAGTCACTGCCTGTCTCTGACGTCAGACCTTAATAAGTTTGTAGACGATTATAGAATGTCAATTGGGTAAGTTTTTATTGAGGAAAAGATTTTTATCTTAGACCTAAAATTCCCGGAGGCAGCGTCTACGTGAGATATAAATAAGGTCGATCCATTAGTTCTACTTTATACATAAGCCATTCAAACAAAGCACATCCATAAACCGAGTTCAGGAAATACTTTACAGCCGCATTTATATAAAATGATGTCAATTAACTCGCAACTATTATTGACACGAGCATTGATTAAATGTTTCAAATAGCCTAAAGTCTTGTGAATCATTCCTTTTTTCTCGTTATATCAGGCCAGAAATGGAGGTCTCACCGCAAGCTGATCGCTCCCACCTTCCACTTGAACGTGCTGAAGAGTTTTATTGATCTGTTCAACGCCAATTCGAGATCCGTTGTCAACAAGCTGAAAAAGGAGGCTGGAGAGTTCGACTGCCATGACTACATGAGCGAATGCACTGTAGAAATCTTGCTTGGTAAGTAGACTTTCCATCGCATATCTTATGGAATTAGATGATTAATGTTGCCATACACTATTTTGAGGCCAAGAAGCTTTCTGAAACTTTCCGCAATGAAAAAAAAACCTAAATAATTGATTTGATTGTTGGATAGTAGAATTTGCGTTGTCATTAACGACAATAGGTACCTATTGTCATCACTTTTACGGTTAAAATTATGTAGCCTAATTTAAATAAGCACTATTAAATGGAAATGAGGTGGAAAATAAATACAATTAATTACCACAACTTATTCAAATTTTTAAAATTCTTTTGTATTCACTGATGTCAATAAATTAAGTACTTGATTTACCAAGTAACGAATATTTTGTTAAACAAAACATTCAACTTAGGTACAATAGTAATCAAAAAATCTTTTGATTTCAATGTTATATCGCCTACGTGCTTCTAGACATGCGTAAGATCAGTAAATGCTTGTTACCAATAGTCCTATGCGCGTGCACCGAATAGTTATAATTTGAATACATTCCCTCTTAATGACTCGTCTATTCAATGCAATGCACTTTGATGTGGAATTAACTCAATGTTTAATAAAATAAAGGGGCGTCTGAGAAATTAAACATACATAGGTATATTTAAAAATTACCTGTTCCTCCCTGTGTGACTCTTCTTATATAAGAAGCTCAATCAACAATCACAAACACTATGAAATTCTAAACATTCTTGCGATCTAAAGATGCAAGCTGATGATGCATAGAATGCCTACATTCAATATGCTGGTTACCTTCACTTAACAATCTAGTAGGTACCATCAGCAGTTCGTTTGCCTAGATTCGCGACATACTTATGCCTATTAAAGATAAATTTAAATGTAAAGGGGCTTTGAATATTATGTAGAATAATAAAACAATCAACAAATTTAATTTGGTCTGTTGCAAAAATTAAGACCAACATTAAACTAAAAGCACCCCTAACCTAGACTGAACGCGATAAGTGGAAATGGTCTCAAATCTCAAGGTGTTTGCACAAAAATAAAGAGGGATAAAGAGCAATTTGTATGTAATGTCACGTAGCTAGCGACGCTGTGACAACACGGCGGCCCTCACATGGACAACACACTGTGTTCTTGAAGCAAATGCCCCGAGAACCTATTAAAGCGTTTGCGAAATCTACGAGACGAAGATTACCTACGTGTTGATTCAACTCGCTCTTATACAAAATTATGTTTAATGTACCATACTTGATCGCGCCCCCCGCCGCTGCATCGACAAACTATTGCATATTGCATGATCGTGTTATGCGGTTTTGAAGAAGTAATTCCATACAACTATAATTCCTAGATTTTCAATGTACACTGTATCACGTAGCTAGTAATCGCCTTATTGCGTATTATAATAATAGTCATTAGAAGGAAGTTGAGACAAACATAACACTAAATAGCAGTATGGATTGCATCCGTGATATTTATGGTGGTAATTATATATGTAGTTTGCTTAGAACAATTTATCCGGGTTAGTACAGAACCGCCTAAACTTGCGGTATTATATCTACTACACGTTTTTCCTTAAAAAGAAATCGAAGCCTCGGAAGGAACTATAAAAACCTTTGCGTGTTAAGTTGAAAGCTAATTTAACCTTATAACAAAGCTTAATGAAGGCCATTAGAAAACAAAACTTTTAATTGTATTGCTTTAACTATTAACATTGTCGCTACCATCATTTTTATTTTTGCTAATACAGCAGACACGCTATTAAAATTAAACACCGCACGTCGTACCGATCGACTTGACTATATTGTATAAAGTGTATCTATATAGCAATTGAAATGATGCTAGATGCATCTCGGTGCGGGATTTCAATTGCTATCAAGAACAGCGTGCCAGGTCATTATTTCATAAAGACGAATCTCTGCGGTGAGTATTGATGGAAGTATGATTGAATCATTGGTACGTGCGTGGTACCACTCGGCACTGATTCATCGGGCACGTAGTACTACTGACTGTCAGGTTTGGCGACCCCCCACGTGCTCACGTGCTAATGGTCAATATTCGCCATTCCCGGCCACAATCGTTGCGCTCCTTTATTGCTATCCTCCTTACGCAATTGTTTTGAATTTAATGGAGGTCAAAAACTCTTTCTTTTATTAAAAGGAGTGTGCGATTGTGCGTCTAGCGGGCCCAGGAGATATATTTTGTCAATAAAATCGAAGCGGAGTCATATGCATCTCCTAATATGATTATAGCAATAGGTTAAACTAAATACAATGGGTTACAAGGTACAAGTTATGTGTGCTATATTATAAGTTAAAAGTTCAACCTTATTAAAATGTTAAATTGTTAAAATTGTTTTAATATATTAGATAGCAGCGATTAAACTTATCTTTAAAAATGTATTTATTCATTATAGAAACCGCTATGGGTGTCAGCAAATCCACACAAGACCAGAGTGGATTCGAGTACGCTATGGCTGTAATGAAGATGTGCGACATCCTTCACTTGAGGCACACTAAGATCTGGCTCAGACCAGACCTTCTCTTCAAACTCACCGACTACGCTAAGAAACAGACCAAGCTCCTTGACGTCATCCACGGCCTCACGAAGAAGGTAACGTCAAACTCGCATTACTTATCTAATTAGTACCTATACCTATATTGTAATAACCTAGTTGTCCTAGACGAGATGGCCTATTGGACGCTACTGAGAACTAGTTATTGATGCGAAAATCAAAGACATAATAAACAAGCATTTTAATTGTCCTCATATAAATAACTATGCCATTGTTAGTACGTACTCATTTATCTCATTGCACTTATGAATTTTAAGGTTATCCGAAGGAAGAAGGAGGAATTCAACTCCGGCAAGAGGCCAACAATCTTACAAGACTACAATACCAACACCGACGAATCCATTAAAACTACATCCGTGGAGGGTCTGTCGTTTGGACAGGCGGCTGGGCTTAAGGACGATTTGGATGTAGATGACGCCGATGTAGGACAGAAGAAACGTTTGGCTTTCCTTGACCTACTCCTCGAGAGTTCACAGAGCGGTGTTGTTATTTCCGACGAGGAAATTAAAGAACAAGTGGACACTATTATGTTTGAGGTAAATATTCTAAATTAATTGAATAGATTACAGTCATATCCATTTTGTAGAATATAAAATCAACCATTATAATGTTCAGGGTCACGACACAACTGCCGCCGGTAGCAGCTTCTTCCTATCAATGATGGGCATCCACAAGGACATTCAAGACAAAGTTATCGATGAGCTGGATAAGATTTTTGGTGACTCAGACCGCCCTGCAACATTCCAGGATACTCTAGAGATGAAATACCTAGAAAGGTGTCTCATGGAAACATTGAGGATGTTCCCTCCAGTGCCAATCATTGCACGTCACCTCAAACAGGATATCACTCTTCGTAAGTAAAAGTTCATAATTCAGCTGTATTGGTGAAACATACTCGTAACAGGCTTCATGATAAAATCTTATCTTTCAACAGCGTCATGCGGTAAGCAGGTGCCTGCAGGTACTACTGTTGTGGTAGCAACGTACAAGTTGCACCGTCGCCCCGACGTGTACCCTAACCCTACCAAGTTCGACCCCGACAACTTCCTGCCTGAAAGATCTGCCAATCGTCATTACTATGCATTCGTGCCTTTCTCCGCTGGACCCAGAAGCTGTGTCGGTGAGTACACAAACAAATGGAAACATGACTTAAAAAAATGTTTATGAAAAGCTATATAAATCTGTTTTTTTTTTCTAAAGGTCGTAAATACGCCATGTTAAAACTGAAGATCATCCTGTCTACGATACTCAGGAATTTCCGCGTCCACTCAGATCTTAAGGAGTCCGACTTCAAATTGCAAGCTGACATTATCCTGAAGCGTGCTGAAGGATTCAAGGTCCGTCTGGAACCACGTAAAACTACTAAAGCGTGCTAATGGCTACAATAAGATTCCTAAAATTAATTTTAATTTTATGTAAATATGGACGCATGGCTCTCGCATTTTTGTTAAACCTGTGCTGATAGCACGGATTAAAATATTTTTGTTACATATTGTTATTGTCAAGAGAGATGTTATATTGGTGGCAGACCTTTTACATATGGGAAGGTATTGATGACGGTGCAACCATTTCCAAGTTTTGCTCAACATTATTTAACTATGCGGTTAGTTTAAGTTCTTTGTAAATAGACATTTAAATTATACCCTTTGTACGTTGTACAAGAAATGAGACGAACTAATAAACTTTATAATGAATAAACTATATTTTATTTCTAAATAATAGGTACAAGTAGATAATAATAAGCGTCTTAATAAATAATCAAGACAATGAAAATAATTAGATAGTTATAAATATAGTCAGGTAGGTACTTTCAATGAGGGATAAATAAAAAAGGTATCTAGGTTAATAATTAAGTCATAATTGTAATAGTTTTCGATATTTTAGTTTTGACTCAGTGCCGACTTAACTGCGCGTACAGCGTAGCTGCTGTGTCGTAGTCTGATGTCTTGAATATCTGAAGACCGGCCAAGCCCGTCCGAAGACAGTGCCACGGCAGATGCGGACTTATTGTATTCTAGTTGTATCCTATAAAAATAAAAAGTATTCAGTACTCTACAATTCTCGTACAGTAACACTTTTTGTACATCATGAATGAGTAAAATGTTATACCTTAACACATCCAGTGGAGTCCGGTGGTGTGCGGGACACATACACGGAAGGAAGTCGTGATGCATTTTCTTGATCCACCAGCCCGTGTGCGACAGTTTCCATTCAATAGTTTTTATTTGAGCAACTGCACATTTGCCAGCCTCATTTAATAAATGAAAATAAGAGGCCATTAATTCTTGTCCTGTAACATTACATCTATTATCAGATCAGCCTGTAAAAATCTACTTATAGATAATTCTACAACCCAAGTAGGTAAATAGGTAGGTAAATTATCTACCTGTCTGTATAGTTTTTGACAATAGGTATTTATGGCCTGCTATGAAATCGATACAACAAAAAGATTAAACTAAATAATATCTAATACATTTCGCACACGTGGAGTGGCGTCGGGTGTTATAAGGTGTGCAGGAGACAAAATACAGCTGTAACATTTGGGTGATGTGTCTTTCTAAACCCCTTCATCATTCCAATGCCAAAATGGTGGAAAACCAAGTCTCAAATTGAACTTGAAGACAAATATTACAGGCCATTCACCTGCAGAAATAGCCGTCATAAGTCTTGATTGTTCAGCTTCCTCTTCATATATTTGAGTTTTGGACCCGTATATCGCGCTCATGTCTGCGTTTGCACCACTGGTCTCTTTTACCCTGGGATCCGTGAAGTTAGCATTTGATACCTTTTTTAAATATAAAAAAAAATATTTAATTACAAACTTAGTTAACTTTTGCTTTGGAGTTATTTTTTAGATCTTAGAATTTACTAGCTTAAATTAACATTTGAACCTAAGCTCTCCGTGTAATTCTGTAACATTGAATATGACCTAAAGGTATATGTACCTTTGCAACTGTGCAAAAAAGAAGTGCATACCACATCAAAATGAAAGCCCATAAAACAAAGGAATGCTTCAGCCAGGTGCGGGGTACCCAGTTCTGGCTTCTCTCTCCTCAGGTGGAGCTCGCCAAGCAAATGCAGGGCCCGGCCGAGCTCTCTCCTTAGGCCATGTTCCATTGCACTGGCTCCCATCTCCGTCAGCAACTTAATAGCAGTTTCGTATTCTCCCAATCTGTTATCAGTTACGTTTTATTTAGGTAACGCTCGATCTCGGTCATGAACAAAAAAGTTTGTGACTAGAACGAATACCTAGTAAAAAGTAAGATCTACAAACCCAGCCAAATTAAATTTTATGTGAATGCAAAAACTGGGTCCTGCTTAAGAAAAAGCTAGAGAGGTATAGCAAGTCTATCGGAAAATACAGGTGTAGTAATGAAATCTTTTTGTAAAAGTCAGGTTATACATGTCAGATGTAACGCAAATAACAATGAGATAGTGACGATTCATGAATTGCTTGTAATATTATTACTGTGAATTTTATAAATCCAGTTATTTCAAATATAATATTCGTGTTAATATTGAATATTAAAATAAGTGGAATATTATATATTTTTGTAAAAAAATGCATTAAAAATGAAAAACGGAAATTGGAAAAAAATAAACTTTCAGAAATAAAATGATTTTATTTATATCAAAATATGACTTCGAATAACAAAAACGTTTCTAACTAATTAGGTACTATCCACACAAACATTGGTTAGCTTAAAAATCCATCTTTATGTTTAAGTATCACAAAATTAATCTACAAGTTGTTCGTTATGAAGATTTTCCTTAGAATCTATTGATTCATAATATTAATTTACATTCCTACTAATACACTACACCTAAGAGACTAGATGTATAATAAAATTTAATTCAAGGTTCGTACCGTAGCATAACAGCTGCTAAGTGCATTCTAACCTCGCAAAGCCCTTCTATGTTCCGACAGTACTCGTGTATCTTGAGCGCTCTCTCAAAAGTTTTCTGAGCATTATTCAAGTTGTTCATCATTAACTGACAAATACCGATTTCAGTTATTGCCTCTGCTGTTTTTTCTGTTGCGTCAGCTAAAATATTTTGAACATGTATTATTAATGTAAAATCTAAATTCGAATTGGTAAATACTTCCAGCTTCTTTGTATAATTAGAGTTAGGTACATAATATGACTGCTAGTAGTCAACATTATTAACCCCGCTCAAGGAATAGGTAATTAACCTATATTTTTCTGGTTATAATTATCCCATTCATTTAACGAGACAAAGGTCGAGAGATTTGGTGTATTAGCTCTGCTGCAAGCTAACCCAAACCCTTTTACTTTACGAAAACTTGGAGGAACACTATGCATAACTCACTAACCATCTTTGGCTCTCCTCTCAGCTAAGCGAGCCAATCTTTCAGCCTTAGGAATGTCCACCTTTCGCACCGCTCTTGTGTTGTTGAGGAGGACCCGAAGTAGTTGTAAGGCGGAAGAGGCAAACACAGTATCAGGAGGAACTACATCGCCATCTTCTTGAGGTTCGTACAGGCGCCACCCCTGTGGTCAAGCTGACGTTATTCAATAAAAATACAAACGTTAGTGACAAATGTGCCATGTTTTGTGAACAAGAATAAACAAGCGTTTAAACAAACAACCAAAAAATCTGTTTAGCTTTATTATATTAAGTATAAGTAATTGTAATTAATTAAAACTGTTAACCTTTCCGATAGAACAATCTCTGACTTGTGTCAGTAACGAGTTTGCTTCTTCTGTGTCTGCTCCTGGAACTAATCATTTATCTAATTGGTTAAGGTCACTGAATAATAATATTCTTCCGACCAAATTCCGGTCATGGCACTTAATCACAATGGAGACTCGCCAAGTACCCAGGATATACAAGATGCTGTTCTGCATCCTCGTCAAATTCAAGGTACCTAACTATGCTAGTGATTTTCAACAGGAATAAGAAATAAATCTGTGACGCTTACAACTACGTGATCAAGGGGTCATTTACATATAGTTTAATAGTACGGTACTTACATTTGTCTAGCAGAAACTTTCCATAGTAATATTTACAGACAGCTTTCAACCGACCACCATCGATAAGGTATTGACTAGATATAGCAATCGATGTTTGAAAGAATTTTTCGGCTAACCATAGAATCCCCTTTTCTTTTTCAGAATAAGTCATCGCCAGATCGAGTAAGAAGAGGCATTCTTTCTTAGTGTTTCCTGACGGTAGAATGATAAACTAGTTTAAAATTCATAAAAAAAACAAGCCTACGTTGGTACGAAAGCGTGTTTTTTTTTTAACGTGTGTTTTGACTAGGTACCTGTTACATGCCAACAATGTAAAAAAATCTTGTAAGTCGAATTAAACAACTTATGACGTTAGTACCTACTTTGTAACAATACATAATACAGGTATTTTAAAACCCCGACAAACTTAAAGTTTGTCTGTCTATAACATCATAGCTCCTAAATTTTTTTCGGGTTAGTTTTTTGAAAGGTGACCTGATCGAGAGTGTCGTTAGCTATTCAAGAAACTCAGTTTAGCCGTTTGTAGCCAGCTATCAGCTCAGGTCTGAACAAGATTTGTGTTTATCGAGGTTTATTTAAATTTATGAATATACTCATAATAATCCAGTATACATACGATCTTCGCGTTGTGATTCAGCTTGTTGCAGAAGGTCAGCGATGTGTTCCAAATAATCTGGTCTCGTTCTAAGGTCCACTACGATACCGATATCGTCTTCGTTCACAAGCTGTATATTGTCGTAAATCAGGTCTTCCAGATACCCTGATGCATCTCCATACCCGTCTTCTTTGAGTTCCATTATTAGACATTCGTGCAAAGGATGCTTACGTCTACAAATTGTTAAAAATTATGATTTAAAAAACATCTAAAAGTATTCTTAAATGTTTTTCAGCTGATTTACTGCAACATACCAAATCTCTTTCTATGTTCCACCTAATAATGGAAAATTCAGACGGGTAAAAAATTAAACCCTTTGGTTTTGTCAGTTGATTTTTATTAAATATTCAAGATCTGTTTTTTCTACCCCAGTTTAGTGTTCGCAAGCGTGACTGCTGAGGTTCAGGGTTTGATGCTTATGTTCCGCAAAGCAAGTCATAGACTGCCAGTCTTATAAGATGTTTTAAAACAACAGTTCTATTGAATAAGTTTTGCAAAACTGATAGACATAAATGATGGATATGGAGGGGTTCCCTAGTTTACATGCTCTTCAGCAAACATGCGTATTTTAGAATTTTTTAGCACGTCATTACCTTCGTACGCCATTACTATCGAGAAATTGTGAATTATACAAAGCTCTACTTCGGAATTGCTCCAAGCTACCCTTGGTCATACATGCCATTAGTTTAGGCAATTGACGCTTTTTTGGAATCACATTACTGGAATTCATTATTGAAATATATTTTGCAACGTCTTAACACACTATTCTCCGAAAAAAATAGTAAATTACAGTTTATTAAAAAATTTACACCGTGAAAGTGAATAATATAGTAAATAGTTTGTCAAAAATGACAACCTTTCATTTTTTTATTTATACTATACTAGCTTTCGCCCGCGACTTCGTCCGCGTAAATTTCGGTTATCGCGGATACAGACGAAGTCGCGGAAAAATTACTCATGCCCTATAATTTCAATTATTAAGTTAAAATCATGATTCGAAGCGACACGTGGCGCCATCTATGATCATAAGAACGTTATTGTGATTTTCCTCGGAAACAGTACTTTTTTTCGGGATTAAAGGTACCCTATGTTAGTTCCTGTACATCTGGCAAAGTATTTGCAAAATTTCAGGATGATCGGTTCAGTGGCTTAGGCGTAAAATAGTAACAAACAAACAAACAAACTTACTTTCGCATTTATAATATTAGTTAGGATACTGTACATGACACATTAGAAAAAAAAAAGACTCCATACTGGGTTCAAAATAAATTGTAATGAAAACCAACTTTATGTGTCAGTTTTAAAAATGATTTTGTAGTCTAGACTTTTTAGGAAACGTGTCCCTCTCGCACAACATGGCTCTAAAGTAATAAGTAAAGTTTGAACGCGAGCACATGGCGGTTTTATTTAAATTTGACAACGTTTATCGTTTTTATTAATTGTGAAATAAACATAATTTTAAAGATATCTTTAATAATACATTTTCGAGCCAAGTTGGTGATTTTTTATTGAAAATGGTGTAAACGGGAATTGTCCACATAGCGGCATATCTTTTCCTAATTAATGCTGTATTGAGTAAACACCAAAAGAACATCAGTCACAAATGTTATTATTATTTTGTGGAATATTACGTATTTGTCTATATCAGTTATAATTTTTTTTTCTCAAATACCTAGTTTTAACCCTAATTCTAGGTATAATATATTTTTAATAAACTACATGTTGAAAATAAAAAAAAAGGTAATTTGTTTCTTTTTTTTTATTAAGTAATCAGTATGGTTGCGAAATTGTGCGTAGGTATTTATTCAAACATTCAAAAAATATCGTTATGACTGTTAAATCAAATACGATTTATAAATAATATAATTATGGAGGTACCTTTATTAGGTTTATCTAACGAACGGCTTCGGCTTCATGTATAAATAATTCGAAATATGAACACAAAGTGGAGTGTTTTAGGAAGACCCCAAATAAAATGATACCATGAAAAGACCTTGTTAGTTTTTATGAGTGCTCTCGTTACATTTTATGATGAATACGACAAAGCCCAGTTCAACTTATCATATTTTCTTTGTGATCTGAGAACTGCCACATCTTACTATTTATTTATTACTACTCATAATAAATTCGAATGTTTGGATAGATGGATGTTTGTTACTCAATCACGCCAGAACGGCTGAATAGATGTGGATACAAGTTGACACAGAGATAGATAATAGTATAGAATAGCACATTCGCTTTATGCATTATATACCGAAAAAAACGTACCTACCTACGTACCGGTTTCTGTGGGATAATAAATATTAACGTTGCCGTGAACGAAGTTAAGCGAAGAAGCTAGTTTTTTATAACATAGTATAACGTCAAGTAAAGTTAACATTTTAAAGGATTTCATTGAGTCAGTTATCATAGATGAGACATGACATAACATAAGCAAAACTTGGGTTTTGGTTGTTAATTTCTTACATTTTGGTACTAATATCAAAACGGTTGCAATAGACATACATTAACGATATCTTCATCACGTAAGTGCCTACATATAAACGTCGCACGAATGTGTTGCAACATTGTTCATTACATTCTACATGATTGTATCTCGTATATCGTAATAAAGCAATACTGCACACATTCACTATCTCTTGTTATTAACTTGTCCAGAACATTCCTGAATTGGGTTTTGGCGTTATGATTGATGAATGTCTGAAGCAACTGTTTGTGTTTCCATGGCTGATCAGAACAATTTTGATTGTACTATTCTCACTGGCATAATGAACATAATCGTTATGATATCGATGTTAGTCATAGATTTTATTAAATTGTATCCTTCTTCTTCAATCGTCTTTATTTCAGTCCATATTTGTAACATTTATTATGTTGACCTATTGAGTTATTTGCCACTTTAAACAACTTAATAAGTCAATTCTGTGGTCATGTTATAAAATTCATTGTTCAGTTCAATTTACCAGAAACCTGAAAAGGGCTCATTGTACCTAGCTACTCATTATTATGAACATCTTTTACGACGGAACCTGCACTTTTCATTCGTTAATATTGAGAATTGCATCAAAATACATCAAAGATCTGAAAACTGTGTTTAAAATATATTTTTGCGCGCCATTCATTATTATGCACGCAGTTATGCAATTTTTTATTATTTAAATATTTTATACTGCTTTGGGTACGAAATGTTAGAACAAACTGTTGTTAGTAATAGTAGAGCTCTTTGTCTTGGGGCTCATCGGGGAATGTATTACACCATACCCAGTTCTGCCGAAAAACAGTATTGCTATGTTCCGGTTGGAAGGATATGGATGCGGGTGCGGATATGGATGGGTGCGATTTTTCTGGGATGGCAACGCATCAGCAAAGCCTCTTTTATTGCAGGTGTCTATAGAAAGCGGTGACTACTCAACTTCAGGTAAACCGTCTGAATCCGTCTGTTTATTTGCAATCCAATGACATAAAAAAACTGTAATTTTGCAAATAATGCAATATAGTCTAATAGTCTTGCGACTACTCTTATATCATTTCATATCTTTGGTTTCAAGGTTATTGCTATACCTTCGCAGCTGCCTTTCGTTCAGCACCTTGAAGGAGTACATGGATCTCTGGCTTGAACTCTTTTGTCTGATTGAAGATGAAGTGATAGGAAGAAGCATCCTACGAGCCCGGACCGGCAACGACTTAAGCGCCATTGAGATGTATTTTACACAAATTATAATTATCAACTTATTGAGTATCTTCCAAGTCAGTTATGTGACGTATTGTTTGTTTAAACCAATTTTTATTGAGAAATCAGGAAGGCTAAGTCCACTTCAACAGTCTTACTTCATCAAATCAAGAATGAAGATACCTAAGAAATTACAAAACAAAAATGGAAGATTTAAATAATTAACTTAACCAATAAATCATCAAAACAGAATTTGTGCATACTGAACAACTTAGTCGAGACTTTATAAACACTTGCGTTATTAAAAATATCTACAGTGTTTGACAAAAGCAAATAGTCTCCTTATACTTGATTGAATGTTTTGGGTGTAACCTTGAAATGAGGTAACATTATCACTGCGGGCGAAACACAACCCACGACCCAAATAAAACAAATTACACATGTTAGGCCGCCGCCACACATTTTTCGTAGAATGTTACATAACTAATTAGTATCTTGTTGCTACAATTTTATCGAGAAGAAAAGTAAGATCGTAGCCAAGGAAAATCAGTTTATGTAAGAAAATAGTAAATTGTTTTTTTTATTTTTTTTATTTAAAACAAAAATACAGCACTCTGTATAGCGCAGTTGAGTAGAAGGGTTTATTGTAGGTAAGTACCTACCTACCTACCAAATACGTTTTACTTTGCGGTAAAAAGTAATATGAAGAATATGAGCTTGATAAATGGTCAAAGAACCTAATAAACATAATGTGTCACACTTTCATTTTCAGCACTAAGATGTCGTTAAGTCTTACGAAATAATACAGCGAATTCGTAACTTAAATATCAACACAACTGCAATTTTAACTTTAATATTTTTGTCAGGTTTTACTAGTATGAAATTATGAAAACATTACGTGAAAGAAACCACTTACCTACCAGTAACACTTTATTGTACATACTGTGGTCTCCTATATAAATGAAGGAATGCACCTATGTAATACCTTTTGTTGAACTCCTTTATTTTATGTCATGATTTGTGTATCAAACATAAAAGAATGGTTGGAGATCCCGAATAAAAAACACTTCAGTAGAGAAAGAACCAGCCTAAGACGTAAAAATATTTATTAAAAGTTACTGATTGCATGTACAGTGTTTTTCAATACAATACCAAATTCTAAAACTTGGTGAGTATGTTTTCAACTTAACCTTTTTAGAGGGCGTTTCAGGCTGGCGCCGAAGCGTCGCGCGTCGCGCCCGCCTCGTCGAGTCGCCAAACTAGTTCGATCAATTCTACCCTTGTCGCTTTAATCACCCCATTACGATTTACAGTTGATACAGATAAATGGAAAATAAAACAATGATTGCGTTATTTATATGTTAGGTAAAATAAATACTTAGGAATTGTTTTAGGAGCTTCAAAAGTCGAGCTAGAATGTATTTAGTTCTTTATGCACAGCTGAGCGTGATGTAAGGGAAAAGCTCATTGACTGTTACTGTTAGCTAACCATGGTAGATGGTGGTGGTGGGGGTGTGCTCTGGTAGTAGCACAAACTAAGCTTAGTAGCTTAAAATAGCCAAAATTTATTTTATGGCTGGGTAAAATTAAAATCCATGTAACTATATCCCATTCAATATAACATTAGAAAAATAACGTTTAAACGCTATCGTTATTTTAATCTTAGCTTATAATAAGCTGCGTTATTTCACGATAATATTAAGCAATCTAGACTGTATTTAAAAATAGAACATCAAAAAGCAGCCATCTAAACAATCGCCTGACTGACCCGACTGCCTCGTTATAACTGGCGAAAATATGCGAGTATACTGATAGGTACACCTCTACCAAACCCGTCGGTGATTACAGCCGTGATGTATAATATGTTTCAACAATACAACTCAATAACTGCCCGTATTTGGTATTTATTTTTACTATAACAAATGGAGTATAGATATCAGAAAAAAATAATCAAAACGCTCGCACAAAACATAACATCGCTTTATTTGTAAAGTTATTTACTGGCGTGCTACTCTAAAATATACCAATTCGATACTTATTAGCTAAAAAATTTGACCAGTACTTAGGTACCACTGACCATTAACATATGGTAGGTACATAAGTACGTAATTACTCGTTGAATCCCAAAACATTTCATAATTTTTGCTATTGTTATTTAAACTAATCGTCGTGGCTACTCTTCAGGAGAGTTAGTTTCACTCGGTATAGCTTCATTTTTCTGGTTAGAGTCTGTAATAACTACTGCTTGAATAGCTGGTGTTACTTCAGCTTTAGGAGTGGTTTCACTTGGACCACCTTCGTTGCTAGCATCAGCAGTTTCATCACTCTTTTCTTCTTTATTCTTCTTTGCATTCTTTAACGCCGTCAGCATTTCTAAAACAAAACATACCGGTTTATGTCGCGGTAAAAGAATTATCTCCTCTGTCGTTTAATTCCTATTAGTTTTTCCTAACTTCAACCTAAATCAGTGATATTGGTAGGTATATCTCATGTGATAAGTCTGTAAAATAGATATTTATCATGCCAAAATTCCCAGTGGAAATGGTAGAATGATTTGTGGTTATTTAATATACTTTTGAAAAACAATTGTATCTTAAATTTGAAATGTTTGGGTTATGGAAATTGTCTACCGTAATATTGAGAATATGTCACAAATAAGACGACTGCCATTATTCGAAACGAATTTCTTCCCAAGACTTCAGGCACTTGGCGATACAAATATCACAAAAAAGAATTGGAATCGGACCAGTATTTCCGGTGGTTACCTCGAACAAACAAACAAACATTATCTCTCTATAATATTAGTTTAGACATATCTAACGAACATACTGCCGGCTAATCCCTCTCAGAGATCCTTTGACGCTTGAACTTGAAAACCAAGAATTAGTCAAACTAATCTAAGCCTACTCAAGCCTGATTTATTCGAGGAGCTTTAACTTCTAAATGAAGGAGATTTATCCCTTGTCTAATTGGTGAACGGCAATAGGCAAGGCTATGTGATGTTATTACCATACATCTTCTATCGTCCCACCGTCTCACATGTTATTTATAATTTTAACGAATAATTGAATACAGTTTAAATAAGAGTGATTGTTTACAATATATATATATAAACAGGTAATCAGCCTTCTTAACGAATGGCGCTTTATATTCGTGAGTATAATATGTGAAGGAACCATTATAACGCCGTAATGCGAAAATCTTCATTTCGCCAACCCATTGGAGCAAGGAGGCTGAGCTCTTCATTTAGCACCTCCAAGACAAGAGGGTTCGTTAATGGTAACTCTAATGGGAACGAAGTAACATTTGCTTACCTCGTCTAAAATTCGCGGAAAGTGGCATGTTTTTTACAAGCTTTTACTTTTTAGTTTACTTAGTCATCGCGACTAACTGAAATTGTCTTTTTTGCATTATACAATTATTTTTTATTTCATGCAATGCCTCGTAATGCCACGTTTTGTTTGACAGAGAAATTTGACACTAGGTTTTGATAGGCCTCGCTGAATGCTAAGCCTACCTGTCCTATCGCGTATTATCTATGGCCGAGTCGATGCCCAGTATCTATGCCAGTACTATGCCACTGCCGCTACCGTTGCAATATATGGCTCTAGAATTTGCAAAAACCAAACATTTAAATATTTATTGCAATCTCTTTGCAGAAAATGTAAGAAAATTTGGGTTCTGCGAGCTACTTTGGAGTATCCCAAGAGAGCTTAAACCAAGAAACTTGATACTGTTGCTGCTAAGATAATAAAAAAGAAATATTGGATCGCGTCACTTAAATTCCTCAAGTCGAAATTGAGCCAGGCTTACATAATTTAATAATGAATTATATATTTGGAAAGAAAAGCAATGGAAAAATGTAGTAAGAGTATCAACTTTATCTTTTATTTATTTTTATAATTTTGTTTGGCGACTTTAAATATATATCTAGCAATACATTTTCAATTAATATCTGAATTAGACATAGCGCAATAAAATATTGTTAGTAAAGTTTACTATCAATTTAGAATTACAGTAAATAATATTAACGACTAGAGTATCGTACGGGTAGGTAAAGGACACCTTCCATCCATTTCATCTTCAGTCAGAACAAATGAAAAATTGCCGTAATCACTCTTCACACTTGGAATGGGGTTCGTTGGTCGGATTGCGTTATTTGTAGACACTGTAATATACTGCCCATTTCACGTTATACCCCATTATTATTCTTCCCTGAATGTTATTGTTTCATGAACAAATAACTAGACATCAAGTCGCCGTCTTGATACTAAGAAATAATTCGATTAATATAAATTGAGAGCCTTACCAATATTCTACTTGACTACATCGCGTACTGAAATAATATATTTTCTTCTAAGAACCCGCAGGTAGATAATTAAAACGTTCACCCCACACTTCGTAGACGCTTATTTTAGGCGGAATGTTGTCATAATTTGTCACCTTCAGTTTTCTACCAGTCCTTACGCGTTGCAATTTGTCTTCATTACCATTTTCTAAATCACCCGGGACATCAATCTTCTTGTATACCCCATAAGCGCGAACAGTATTAATACATTTTTGATGTTCTCTCATGTGAATATTTAATGATCCGCTGATGAATTTCTACGGGATGATGTGTTTAACGTACCTAGCGTAAATATTGATGTACAGATCTATTGTTTGTATCAAATCATTATTCATTTAATTTAACCGTTCAACGCCCGGCTGTCATACCGGTATGACAGTACAATAGAAAATCAATTGTGTCTCATTACGTAGGACTTGAGTAATTAATGGGAATTTTTTTACGTAACATTTTCAAAATCATTAGGATGGTAACGTAAAGATAACGTAAAGGTTTATGTAATAGTAATGTTGTTTAAATAACGAATTTACCAATTTATTCGTTCAAACAAACGAATGATGTGTATAATCTCCAAAAATTGCATTGCACGTCGCCCGTCATCCCACTTTATCCCTGAAAATAGTTAGGACATGGTATCCTGCCGCTGTCTGCTATCCATAATCCCATCGATGAAAGGTAATAATACACTCGCTTCATCTGTTTCAGATGAAATGTCTGTTCGAAAATCCTCTTTTGAACAGATTAGTCGGATATCGAAGCTTTATATCAGAGAGCTTATTTATTGTTGAGAATTCCATAACATTCTATGAACAAACAGTAGTAACTAACATTAATCGGGTAAAGTAATTGCATCTTCTCCGTGCTCTGAAGGACGCTAAAATAGGCGTTCATTTATAATTCAGTCCGAACAATAAAATAAATGTATTGTCTCCATTTATAAAGTTTTCAGTTCAGCGGTGAAACAGTGCCGATGCCGCCGACACACAGGCGCGTGGCGTGTCGGCTAGCCAGTCTTAAAACCGCAACTGCATTGCGAACAAACAACGTTATTTATAGTTATTAAGCTGTTAGTACATAAACTTGTTATTTATTATCTGTCTTTTCTAAAGAGATGGTTTTAGGTCATAACAGTCCGAATTAGCTAAACCTAGACTCAAAAAACTAAAATAACCTAAGAGTGATAATATTACCCGCCTAGTATTGTTTTACTGCTGTTGTGCAAAGGTCTCTTTTCAATAAAAAAAGTCAAGAGCATTATCGCCACGATTGTTTATGGTGAAATACTGATTACAAGATTACATAGCTACAAGTAGAAAGTAAACATCAATTGAAAATCGGTACCGAACTTTGCGCATTATACTGTGAGAGTTGCTGAATAATTAGCCAGGCTGGCAAGGGGTAGCAGAATGATTCATAAATACTGTTTCAATTATATTTTTTTTCTCAACAAAGTAATAGTACACTCCACAAAATGACTATTCACACAATACACTTGAACACAAAAGAGCAAGTTTCTTCCACATTTTCTCCCAAGTTTCACTTATTGTGATACGTCCCCCTAGTCCTTGCGTGGTCAATGTCCCAGATAAAGCTACAATTACGGTGCTCATTGCTAGCTTAATGTAGCACATTAGGGACAAATTAGCTACTGTTGTAGGTATACTAAGCTTGCACTTTAGCTCTTAATGAACTTAAGAGGTTGAATAAGTTACATTAAAATTGTTACTTGTTGAAATTGAAATTGTTTCTTTACTGTTCAGAGGTTGTGGTCTCCGCTATATTATGTGTGAGGTTCTGGATATCATTATTTGAGCTAAAACGTACCTATAGATACAGATAGGTATGTATTCCCAAAATTATTAGTTTTGGATTGACTATAAGTTCGCTTAAATTGGACTTAACACAGGCAAAGTGTGAGTAAAATTAAAGTAAAGCCATAACTTTAAAAAAACGTGTGCTATTCCACGTACTTCAAGGACTATGGCGAATGTTTCTGTGGTTAGGAACGTCTGCACTAGTTTAAAACGAGTAATAAAGTCTAAGTGGTCTACGTGAACTTTTTCGTGATCTGCGTTAACAACTAGGTCGGTGAGCTTGCTCGAACGTGTAGTACGTTTAAGCGAGCTTAACTACTTGTAACACGATCGCCTATCCGCAGCACAATCGCAACATACGGTATGCAAATTAAAACACATGAAAGATACTTTCAGCGATACTAAAATTAGCATTGTAAAGCGAAATCGAATGTTAAGTTCCCGGGAATAATCTTTTATACGTGCATCATCTATTGTACCAATTTTCTCCATTGGATTTGGTCATAATTTTCATGTTTTGCCCTTTATCATCAGCTGTATCTATTTTTTTTTTCACTTTGTGCTCTTATCCTATTACATTAGTGTCACTATTTCATTAAATGGGGTTTCTTGACGTCATTGCTAGGACTTGTCTGGACTTTAGACGTCACTGGGATATTCCGAAGATAGGTATTCAACTTACCTTACGCGTCATTATGTAACAAGAGCAATAAAAATGTGTCCAACAGGATCCCGTACTGGCAAGATCACATTTAATCTTTATTGCTCTCAGTAAAGAATAATATTACTTATTATGTACCGCGCCGTTGACGTCATACTCTCGTCATTATGTGTAGCTAAGAAACAGAGTTATTTAAAATTAATGGAAAATAACTGTACAAAGATGAACTTAAGTAAGTATTACGCATTTTGCAGAAAAAAAATGCAAGTCAGCTACAATATGTAAGATAGATTCGGAAAAAAAGTTGCCTATTTATGTGTATAAATAGAAATGTTACAATGTAGTTACAACTCTCATCGTTATTACTGGAAGGCGGTTGAAGCTCCTTCCACTATGAAAATAGAAGAGTTATGTGACAGAGTGGGAGCCCATATAAACTAACCAATTTTCGCGAACATAGTTGTGAGAAGGGTAGACACACACACTTTCGAGTATCTTATTTTTTCTCCTATAATTTGACGAGCTAAAATATTGTCATTTCCATAGAAATAACTAAATTATCATTTATATGAATTCATTTATTGGACGTTTTTTCACAAAATTGGGTAGGGAACTCGATATACATACAGCTCGTTTAGAAACATGTACACGCAAGAACGAACTCTGTTGTGCTGACAGGAAGAGACATATAGGTACATTTATGTTTAACTTTTTTATAAGTCACGGACTGTATAATGGACAATAATACTTCGCGTTCCTGTAACGAATAGATACGATAGTTTAAATGGATGAAGATTTCCAACGCCCCATCGTTCTTGTGGTCACAAGCGCGACCGCCGAGCTAGGGGTCCTGGGTTCATTTACCTAGTCGACAAAGTGTAATTAAGTTTTTGTATTAGACAAAGTTGATGGTATGACGCCCCCTTGCCAGCCTAATCCCTCTCCGGTCGTGTCGAATTGCCTTCACATCGGACTATTGAGAACAAGGGTAGTGCATCTATGTTTCCACACACTTGTACACTTTAAAGTCTCCTGCGTACTTGGTTAGCCTCCATTGAGATTGGCCATCGTGACCTAAATTCGAATGGGAGAATATTATTATTCAAGGTACGTATACATTTCCATTTCAAAGACAAAACAATATACAGTCAATGTTACCGGTATTGCTATGTGAAAAGTTCTAGGAGTCAATGTGGCTCCACTCAGTGACACGTAGACCCGTACCCCGCCGAGACAGTATCCTAATTTAGACAAAATGATAAAGGGAACAAGTAAATCCTTTCTCAGTCTAATACCGAGACTTATCAACACGTAGCACGTTCGCTGAATAGAAGGCTATATAGCCTATAGGTACTTTCGTTTTCTTAACAAAATCTCTGAGACAATAGGTGCCATCTATCTTCTAGTCCCTCGCGGATATTTATATAAAGGAATCCTTTTTGTTCAAATCGTCAAACCAGATTAGGGTTCGCCAATAAATCTTGAGGGTGTACAGAACTTGATTCAACACTAACAAGTAATACATTTCACAGATTTCAGCGAGGTTTTATGCGTGTAACCGTATTTATTAGGATCACTTCCACATTTTTTATTGATATATAAAACTTATGTTGTTATGGTCTAGTGTTTAAAGCGTCTACCGCTTCATGAGGTTGCGGGTGCGATAAGGGGCAATTACTTTATAATGTGACCTCCTGGACATGTGTAATTGACATTGGTGAAGGAATACATCGTAAAGAAAGCTGGACTTTTTATTAATATGTATGTCCGACATCGCCATTCCAAATTGATCAAACGTGTGATGACCCATACCTTCTCTGTTTAATAAGAGATCTTTGCCCTGCAGTGAGACAATAATAGGCTGATATTATTATTTAAAACACGCCGTACTGCACCAAAAATCAGTAACAAAACACCACTTCACACACCACCATAAAGTACACTTGTACAACAAAGAAACTTACATGCCCGCAGTATGGCGCCTTTCAAACTGTAATAACATGTCATGGACCCGTAAATTATGCGTTGTACTCGAGGAAGAACAAACGATCACACAAATATCGTACTATAATAAGTACCACAGTTTATCTAAACAAAGCTTCATAAGCACCTTGTATTAAAACGATTAAAAAAAGAAGGTAGGCAGGTACAATAAGTGTCAGTGTTAGTGAAAACGGGCATACGTTTGGATATTCAAAATCTCATTATGATATTGAATTTGTTTACATTTTTTTATCACCGGGCCTTTGGAACTCAGACGATTTTTGCTTACGGTCGAATAGCCCGTGGGCCATTCGATTTGGGCCGTTCAGACCAAATACCCAATAATTTAAGGAGTTTGCCCACTACACCGTATCAAACCACTTTTATACGACACAGTTAGCGCAGTGGCTGAGCAGTTGATTGCTGCGCTGCATGTAGCGGCGGGCTCGATTTCCGCATGGAACGTAATTATATTTGTATGGCCTACAATAAAATAATGATACCAGGCTAGGAACGGTTCAGGCTTAAAAATATTCCTTGTATATAAAAATATGAAACGCGCACTAGACCGTTCCATCACCGTCGCGTGTCATGCACGGAGCGTCAACATTTGTCAGCCGCGTCATGCTTATATCCGTGCCTGATACAATCATAGCACGGTCATGGTACGGTGTCGTGGGCAGACTTCTTTAGATTCAAACAAACGAATAAATTATTCCATTTACAATTTAAACTTCAATTTACCACCTACTAGATAAACAATGAATTGTCTTATCGGTATACATTACCGTCCCCTGTATAATGCAAATGAATTCTGGCTATAATCTAAGTTGTGAGTACGTGCTTGTTTTACCAAAAGCCTTCCTTGAGAACCCTCCTGGCTAATTTCATGCGGTAGGTAAGTGTCGCCATGAGTAACTTACAGGAAAACCAAAATAAAATATCGAAGCAATAGATTTCATGGCACTGCCATGGTTAAAAAATAAATTAGCAAATGGACAGAAAGTAATCTAGGCTTAAAAAGAACATGGATTAACCCACAGAGCCATCTTTTCAGAAAAGAAAAGTACTCTGAGATCGCTCGATCTCAGACATCGTTAAAATATAAGTACATAAAAAAATATAGGTACGTTGTGGTCAGCCTAACATCTAAAAGAAGGCACTGCGGTCTCCGGTGAAATAATATACTTAAATCTTAAATGTACAGACAGCGTCATGGTACCCGGTAGCGAACTGGTTACCCCTCTCGCTTTAAAATTCGAACATAACCAGTTGATGACGCTGTATGTACTAATAAAAATTAAATTTTAAATTTAGATATCCCCCGAAACAAATAAAAACTTTAAACGTAAAAAAAAATGTAGTCTACTTCAATTATTAAAGTAACGGCCTTTTGACTAGGTTAGACCTGTAGATCATTCTCACAACCATTCATCAACTAGAAAAGAGCTGATAATCTTTAAACGTCTGAAAAGATTTTCTTGTATCTTTTCTTGAGCTAAGAACACCCGATCCGGTCACCTCTACTACGAAGCCTCAGACGTACACACAGATATACCTGTAAAACTTTTAACACCTCTCGTATTCGTCGGGGGTTGAATACATTTGGATCGACTACACATCTTTATGGTTGTCTGAGCCGAGACCGGGACAAAAGCCTCTTAAGTCACTATTCCTACTATACATAAACTAAGCCTACCTAGTCATTATTCATAGCTTTGTTTTATTCATACCTTTTGGGTTTTGAACACAAAGAACACAATATTTTCCTGGTTTCTGAGACGAAAATCGACACAAAAATTTGCTAGCAAAATGTCAAGCGCGCGTAAGCTGTTGTGATAGGATAACTGAATTATTTACAGCCAATCGGATTAGAACTTACATTTAATTTTGACACATCCATAAATTCCAGAAACCCGTTGTAAGGGTACAATTGGACGTAGTTAAACGAAAAGGATCCAATCCACAACATGGTCAAAAATGAGTTAAGTGCATAAAACTGATACTAAATATCAATACTATCGGCCAGTAAAAAAGATCCCAGCAAAATCAACTGTCTTTCACGTTTTTTTCAGCCTCAGAACCAATCCACATGTATGGCACGTTAAAAAACAAAATAACCTTAAATAATCCAACCTTCTTGGTTCTTAACCAGTATTACCAACCGATTCAGTAAAACGAATCAAGGAGTCTGGATTCTTTTAACGTAATTACAATTTGTTCATCACCGACACTTTAATAAAAACACTAAAACGATCCAGAATGCTTGGATCCTTTTCTATAAATTGATTTTCATTAAGTATTCCAATAAATCTGTCAACGAAAACGATCCGGAGTGCTTGGTACATTTTTATTGGTTAGATTTTTATCCAAAATCAATTTAAATTAATTTGCGAAAGCGATCCAGGCCTATTAAAATGGACTGATTAAAATATCGAAAATCAAAATATATAATGTTCAAAATATCGAAATTTTGTTTTTCGTGATAACGTATTTGCCGTGTGGCGCCTTTTGCAACTTGCGTTTGCGTGGCAGTACCATAGATTACTTACTGTATGGAGTTTCTTACCCATTCTTCTCCATACGACACCACCTTTTGTAAGCGAGCGAAGCGAGCTCGGGATTTGGGGCACTCCGACTCGGACAGGTTAGGTTGGAACAATGGGATGGCGGGGTCTGCCAGACCCCGCCATCCCCTTCTTTAAAATTAGTCGTGTGTAAAAGACGGGAGTAGAGAAGGAGATGACGTGCGGGTAGGTAAACAATACCTGGACAATCTAGTTTTGGCGTAGTCAACAGAACCCCGGTCTACGGAGCCAAGCTGTGCTCCTACTTCTGAGCGGTTTAAAAAAAATAACCACGAAGGGGATGGCGGGCCAGATGACCTTCTAACCTAATCTGTCCGAGTCGGAATGTCCCAAGTCCCGAGCTCGCTTCGCTAGCTTACAAAAGGTGGTGTCGTATGGAGAAGAATGGGCAAGAAAATACATACAGTAAGTAGTCTATGGTACTGACGCAAGTTGCAAAAGGAGCCCCACGGCACATATTTTATCACGAAAAACAAAATTTCGATATTTTGAACATTCGATATTTTGATTTTCGATACTTTGATTTTCGACATTTTGATTTTCGATATTTTAAATTTTCGATATTCTGATATGTACCCACTAGATTTTTCTGTGATCTTAACGTTGTTATATTTAACATGAAGAGGATTGATAGAATTAGGGGCGCTACTTAGAAATAAAGTAAAGTCAATTTCCATAATTACAAATTTTTCAAATCTAGGCGCAATCTCATCTGAACAATAACTAAAAAAGAAATTATAGGAAAAAAGGGTGTGTTGTTAAAAAATGTCAAGACAAAAAAGGAATATTTGACAGTTTGTGAACGTTCTTAAAAGTACGAGAATCGTCACACTGGTCTTGCTTCCATTTTAAAAACAATCACCTCAAAGATTATGTTGACTTATCGGACAATCTTAATTTAATGGGTACCTACCGTAATAAAACACATTGTCATATTATTAGGTACTTACATTTTACGAAAATAACTTACAAGACGCTACCGACCGACCGAAATTTTAAATAAATGTATTTTATTTCATGAAATAAGGTTAATTTACTACTTGGGGCGTTTTAACGAAATTAAGACTAGAGCATGCACTATAGAAACTGCCATATAACGAAAAGGATCCAACCATATAAATTTACATATATCTCGGAAAATATAATAGCTATGCTTGACTTTACTATTAACAATAAAAACAGTTTTATAATCCCACACACAACATCATACTTTCATTAGTTTTAATATGAATACCAATGAAGAAATATCTTCCAAACTTCAAACGTCAATATCTCTAAAGTGACTTTGTGTGGATTGGATCCTTTTCGTGTAACTACGTCCAATTTATTGCTGACTATCTATTAACCAATAGTTCATTGTAGGCTGCCTAAATGGATCTTCAACACATGTTAAGTAGGTATGGAGCTTCCTGCCCATTTTTTGCCACACAAATCTATATTTTAGAAGGGATCGATTACGAGATTCAATTACGAGTATATGACGTTCATAAGGGACTTTAAATGGACTACTAATTCATTTAAATAAATAATTTGACTTTGACTTTGTTTCTGTTCAATTCACAGTCACTGTAGAGGGCATATAACTCACTTTAATGGTTATATAAGTAGACGTATGTAATCGTACATAATGTCGGGTTAGACCATAAATGTTCCTAGAAGAAGTAACTGCAATAAAACCGAAACAAAGACTCGGGACTGGAATTTATATCAAAAGTTTTAAGCTTTGAAACATACGTTGCAAACTATACTGTATTTGTTAAAAGACAACACGTTACGGTCGCGGTAGTAAATCACTATTACCTTGAATCAAACAGGCGAAATAGAGTTGGGAAATACCAATGGCTCTTTAATTTACACTAGGTTTTGCCTGTGACATCGTCCGTGTGTTTTTTTTTCGGATCTCAATTTTTTTTAATAGTTAATAAAATATTGTCTTTAGCACTCGGGGATAACTAAGCTTCCTATTAGAGAATAATTTCAGAATCGGACGAATAATTTCGGAGATTAGCTCGTACAAACAAACAAACTCTTCAGTTTCATAATATTTATCCTGGATATCGGTGTAGGTATCAGTGACACACAATACTTACATAACATAATGTTGTTACATGCCCAACTCACATAATATTCTACATATTAAGTAGAGTGACCAGATAAATTGAGCTCTCATATAAATTGGCTGGCCCGCCATTATATTTTAGGAAAAGACAAATGTCCTTGCAATTAGATAATATTGTAGGGGATGAAGATTAATAGGCGTAAGTCACGACAAATGAGAGATTTTATTGTATCCACTATACAGTGATTAATGTTTGTGTTTTTGTACACTTGCCCGTTTCAAAAACCAATCACAGAGAAAAATATGTACGATTGTTTTTTTTTAATGTTTCGCTCTTATATTTTAATGGCATAAGTACTATCAAGTCAGTGTGGTCAAGTGTGTAATTTTCACAATGAAGAAGTATCACTGGTCATAGACTGATAATATTATTGTTGCTAAACGCTTAAGCGGATTGCTACATTCGGTTCGGCATTTTAATATAACGTTATCAAAGGTTGTATTGAGAATATCGAACCGAATGTACCGCTTATGTAAGCGACCCTAACAGACAATTTATTTATATTTTTTTCACACGACCATGTCTTCTAATAAATAACACACGCACGTCGTACAATACTGATAATTCCAACCCCAAAACATCAGAGATAGTGATAGGATATAACATTGCCATTGAATATTAACACATAAATAAACAAGCATTACGTATAAAATCGTTTAACTACAATATAATACTGCATAATAGCGTGTATACCAATAATTAAGGGAGCTTGGCTTTCATAACACTATTTCATAAACATCCGCTACAGCAAAAAGCTTAAAAACTTTTAACCGTTGGTACAGCGACAAAATAACAAACCAGTGCAAAATAATGAGCGTGAAACACTGCAAATGGAAAGCACTAACATAAACAATGTTCGGTATTTTCGAATAATAACACAATAGAGTCATAAAGACTATATTTGAAACTTATTGTTATAAATCCGGGTAAAATGATACACATTACAGGACCGGTCATTGTGGCTAACTTTAGGAGAGTCCTATGTTCAACAGTGGACGTCGTTCGGCTAAAATAATGATATGACGAAATGTTACACCAGTATATAAGCTTTTGTCATCGTGAAAATGCAGATATTTCAAGCTGGTAAGTTGGAAAATAGCTTTCATCGAAGTGCAAAACTTTTGCACACAGATAGTGAGTTTTATTATTCATCGACTTCTTCGTCGTACATTAATCTTACATAGCTAGTCAACCGAAAATACGGTTTTATTTTTTATCATTAAGCATTGAATGAAAGTTCATTTTTACTCGCGCAATCACCATTTGATTAATGGTCTTAGTATGCGGATATTACAAGTGTTTTTGTATTAACCGAAAACATAGCCATTTTAGTAAATCATTCTAAAATGTACTCGTACATGTAGGCTCAGTGGCCAAGTCTCTAACTAACTGATGGGTATCTATTTCATGAAAATTGGAAACATGACGAGGCGGTATGCTGAACAATATTGTTTTCTTGACGTCTTTAGAAATTGCTGGTCACGATGTGATTGGAATATTTTCAACATTCCTCTAGATATTCATATAAAATGTTACACCAGTAAAAGTCGAAAAATGATAAATGAGTTGAATGTATAATTGATTTGTAAGGAAGAAACATGTAGAATTTGGATGTGTTACCTTCGTGAGTACTTTGTTTTAATATTCCACGATTCTGAATTTATTTGAATTATAAATAATTTTGATTAAATAATGATAAATGATTGCAGCAGTCAAATTGATTGCTACGTTTATATTACAAAGCTAAAATGTATATTCATAGGATTCTAATTTAATATCGTAGGCTCATAAAATATGGAAATATTATTAATTAAATATTCAAAGAATATTTTCTAGGTCTTCCTTTATTACGTTTGATGTCAAATTAAAATCCTTTGTTGCAAAAATATGGGTTCTCATTTTATATAAACATGAAAATTCTCGTTTCCAAGCGGAGAGTTTGCTAGAGGAAATGAATATTTCCTTTGACAAACGAAATGAGAAGCATTTTGAAGTTGAACGGGACACAGCATGCAAATATCCGCTTATCCGATAGTTATTTTATGTTACAAAAGATGCTGACGTTTCATGAAGGACAAAGTTTATTATATAAATCCATATTAATAGCTATTATGAATGTAAAAGTAACTCAGTCAGTCTGTCACGATTAAACCACTCAACCAATTTTGATGACATTTAGTACGAGGTAAAATTGAACTCTAAGAAAAGACATAGGCTAGTTTTTATTCCGTGACTTCGTCTGCCGCCGCGATAACCGATATTTACGCGGACAAAGTCCCGGGATAAAGCTAGTGTCAAAAAAACAAATTCAAAAAATATTTTTGTTGAAAAACGTATCCAATTTTTGATCATGGAAAATCCCCACTGTGTGTATACAATATTATGAACTTTAAAACGATCATCGTATTTTGACCCCGTGCAAAAACGATGCATGAAATAGTTAATCACAAAAAAAAAGAAATAATTTCCGTACGTCAGCACGATAACTGTTAAAATCCAATCAAGGTTTTTGTACTAGTCTCAAAATAGATTTTAGTTTTATGCATGGTTTTTTTTTCTTTTTTAATTTTCATATCACCTTCATATTTTTTAATACCTATCTGGTCTGATATCACAATCTATCAATACTAATATAATAAAGCTGAAGGGTTTCTTGTTTGTTTGTTTACACGCGCTAATCTCTGGAAAAACCAGTAGATTCTAAAAATTCTCTATGATATAATCATATTCCTATAATTCAATACATCTCGCTACGACACAACAAATAAGACATAAATTACCATTATTGTGTCATTCTATGTAAACGAGACCCTTAGGATCATAATAATAGGGTGCATTTCTCATACGTGTTCTTTACGGAGTGAATTATATCACGCTTGCTTATGATGCATGAGCCAATGGCATTAATAAAATTATTAAGTATGTACAATTTTATAAAAAAAAGAAGGTGTGTGGTCTTTAGTGGCATCGAAAAATTCGGCCGCATCGCTGTCAGAGGGACAAATGCCCACTGCAGGGCAAAGACCTTTTCTCATACCGAGAAGGCATGAGCATTGATCACCACGCTTGCTCAGGGCGGATTGGCGTTTCCTGACTTATATTAATTACAAGTCCAGGTTTCCTCAAGAATTTTTTACTTTGGTTATTGAAAAAGTTCCTCCATACATTTTGACCGTGTAGAAGTCGCGCTTCTGTGTGGAATATCTGGTTTTGATATTGACACCTCAGTAGAATTAACATTTTCGGTTAGTGATAAATAAAAAAAATCGTACTGAATTCATTGTAAAACTCCCTTCCACCTTGTATAGCAATAATATGTATGTTGTCACATTGCTAGAAGCAATCAGGCAGTACGTAGGTACCCTACTTAATAATATGCAAATTAAACAATGTTCCCCAGATTAACGAAATAGGCAGACTAGATCTAAGTACGTGTTATTTTTATTATTTCTAGTACGTAGATTCCTACTGGGAATATTTTATTGGCTTATAGGTACTAGATGGATACAAAAAGCTTTGCATAATATTGCGCCTACGTGAATGTTGTTCGATAGGTACGCTGTCCAAATATATGTTGCTAGCTTTAATATGATAATATTTTGGGTACAGAAATTATATTCAAAACTATCAAACTCGTAGGTACGTAAGTTTGAGTAAAAATTGTGACGATGTGAAATAGAAAAGATTTTTTCTTTCACTTGTCATGAAGCGAAATATTCTTTCCAGTGATTAAGGTATTTGACACCCAGTGTGATACCAGTTAAAGTCGAATTTCTCATTGTTATGATTTTTCAGCTACCTACTTACGCAATAGGAATGTCGACTTCTGAACTCCATTTACTAACTAGTAGATAAGGTAAAAAGTGTTATTGGGTTTTTCCATCAGGAATTTCTCAGTAGCAGCCTCGGAGTCTGGATTTGTGCCCGGTTGATGGCAATAGGCTCGCCCCCTATTACATGGGACTAAAAACATAACTGGTGAAATGTGGGTGTACTAATGGTTACACCTCTGCTTAACCCTTCGGGGATTACAGGCGTGATGTTATGTAGATAAGGTACTTTTCACTTCTACGTAAAATATAAATTGTATTCAGAAATACTTTTTAGATCAAATTCTGTCTGCTTATTGCATTGCTTTTAGTGCAATATTCCAATTTCCAAATAAAACTACAAAAGAAGTTATTTATAATATTATTTTATGGAATTACTGAAAAGCTGGCACATAATCGCTTTACCACAGCCTCAAGCCTCAACCCGGCGGCGTCATATTTCATTTTCTTTGGTTTCATTTTGCGCAAATACTTTTAGGTTTTACTTAATAAAACCTATTTCGTTATGAAATGGAACCTATTTACATTAGCTACCTACAGGCCGTATTCAGTTGAAAAATATTAGGTTGCCATTAATGTTTTTTATTTTTATTTAGTTTTCTTGATGTAAATGGCTTACAAATTTTTTTACATCGTTAAATGGCAAGTATTTAACGATTTTGACCAGAGTGCAACCTTCGTAGTCAGTAGGTACTAACCATTTTATTAAAGCTACAGGCCGTATGCTGTCAAAAATTATTGAGATGCCATATACGTTTTTTTGTTTTTCCTGAATTAAATAGCTAGCGGAATTATTGTCATCAAAAGCAACCAGTATTTAAAATTTAGACCGGCATGCAACCTTTTTAGTAAGTAGGTGCCAACCATTTTATTTACCTCACAGGCCGAATGCTGTCAAAAAAGATTCGGACGCCATTAATGTTTTCTTTTTTTTTCATATAGTTTTCTCAATGTAAATGGTTTGCGATTTTTTTTTCATCTTAACCCGCCAGTATTAAACTATTTAAACCAGAGTGCAACCTTTTTAGTCAGTAGGATCCAACCTATTTATGTTAGCAACAGCTGCTACAGGCCATATTCAGGCAAAAAAATTTGGACGCCATTAATGTTTTCTTTTTAATTCATATAGTTTTCTCGATGTAAATGGCTAGCGAATTTATTTTCATTTTAACCGGCCAATATTGAAAGATTTTGACCAGAGTGCGACCTTTTCAGTCGATAGGTAAGTACCAATTTTTTAGAAGATTATCAAAATGGTAAACAAATCCATTTTCACAAATAAAAAATTGGTCTAAAATATTTTCTGAGGTTCATTATTATTTACTGTACCTATTTAGATAACCAAAAAATTAGTCAGTAAAATTACCAAACACAAAGTAAAATCAAATCACATGGCCCAGCAATGAATTTACATCAAGCAGGAAGTTCGCATGTTTATAAAACAGTCCGTTTTAGCTGCTAATCAATTTACACACTTAAATAAGTCTTATTTGTTTCGTAGATCATTCCGTGAGATTAACTGGGCTATAACATAAGGAGGCTAAATAGTGACCTTGACTCGATAAATGGAATAACTTGGCAAGGAGTTAGGTTGTAGTATTTCTAGAAAATGGGACAGACAGACAGCAGCCTCCGTAACTCATAGGATGTTTTTATTAACTAAGTATGTAATATTGGTTGAATAGACCGTTTTATGATTTTTATACACTTGCTTTTGCCTGCGACTTTGTCGTCCGCGTAAATGTCGAACATACATACGAAATCGCTTAATAAAAAGTAGCCTATGTCCTTTCTTAGGGTTCAAACTAATCCCGTTCTATATTTCATCAAAATCGGTTTAGTGATTTAGTCGTGGAAGCGTGACAGACAGGCAGACAGAGTTGCTAGGTGTGAAGTAGAATGGGGAGGAAACTTCACACCTATTTTTTTTTTTAATAAATAGGTGTTCAAGGTATATTATAATCAAGGTATATTATACATAATACCTATAACTTTTTTTTTAGGTTGTAAAAATCATCAAATGACTCCTTCCGCCCTGGGTGGGGCGGAAGGGACTGTCAGACTTTTACTGACTAAAAAACCACCCTGTTCCTTCTCTTGCCCTTTACGTTCTGGGGCCACGGTATGCTGTTAAGACGTCCCGCAACCCCGGAATACCTATACCTTTACCTTAAATATCTACTGAAAAACATTTCTTAACTTTTCGAATATCAACTGTAGATTCCCTTTCTCTTTTACATAGTCACAAGAAACGATTTAGGGACCTTCAACTATTTAAATATATATAAGATTGAGGCCAACCAAAGGAGGACATTATTTAAATGTAATGCAAATCCTAATTTGAATCCTAACGGAAATTTATTTAGGTACCTACCTATTTTTCGAGATAGGTACTCCTACTTAGGTACTTATATATCCCAACAAGTTCTATGAACGTGACTAATAAGAAACCGTCGAATAAAAGAGAAAATCGTGAAAAACTGAACTAAGGAAAATGTACTGGAAGATGTGAAACTCTATTAGAGATCCTTGTCTTAAAGAACCTTGTTGGGCTTCACGTACCAAAGTACCTACTTGATTATATTTTTTTTTAACAAAAAGGGAGCTTACAGTAGGTATTTATTTGCATATACAGTTTTATCTTCTATTTTATTCCCTCCACAATAATCGTAAAAGACGAAAAATAAACTTTATGGTGCCTATTTGCGCTACGAAGGACAAATTAGTAATGTAATGGAGTTAATATTCCTGACCTATATGTTTTACTATTTTTATGCATAAAATTGGGACCGAAAATAAATTGCCCTTCTGAATTTTTATACATTTTAAAGTTCAAAAAACCATTAACTTTACCACATCCATGATATAAAAATGGGAAAAATAAGTAATTAAGAAATAAAGTACGCAACTGCCTAAGTCACGCGCACACACTCACATAGAAAATATTTTCCTCCGCATATATTAAAAAAGTCGTATCAACGAAAAACCTTTTGAACTAGATAAATCAATTCGACCAATTTTCATTAAAAATGAACTTAGACCCAACAGAAATACAGTTGAAAATTACGTGCATGTCAAAATTTCGCACGGTTCGAATGAAAGTATCGTGAGGCATCCTGGACTTATATGAAATCACTAACCTGCCTCGAGTAGGCGTGGTGATCAATAGTCGTGCCTTCTCCATATGAGAAGAGGCCTTTGCAGGGCAAAGCCCTCAAAGCCGTAGTGGGACAATTATAGTCGTACTCTACGGCATTTATTACTTTACACAAAATTTTCAACCCTATCTCTATATTTTAAAGTTCATTATAAATTATTCAAACTATTCGAACATATTGCCGCTCTCTAAGCGGACCATAATATTGTAACTTTAACAGACGGAAGAACAAAGTTTCCACAATCCTAGTGCGGTAGTTGTCAGCGTTTACAACTACATAATTAAATTGCGAACTCGAGTTTTATAGCCGCTGCTCCTGCTACTATTATAAAAATGGTACAAGAAAATTACATTGCAGACCGAGATGAGGAGAGAGCAAGTAAAAGGCTCAATGAAGTCTTATAATCAAGGTTTTAATGCAGACTAGTAACTAAGACCGTGTGGCTCTCAGACTGCGAATAATAAAAACTAATTTCCATTCCGTCGGCGTATTTTGAGGCTTGCATTAAATATTGCGTCGCCGGCAGGACCTACATAATTAAAAAGTAGACTTCATTCCTTAACTAAAAAGTCTTGCTAATTATTCTACCATTCCTAAGAACTTTTGAGTGGGTTGGATAGGATGTATTACTAGCACCCGCACGCGACTTCGTCCGCATCAAAGTTGATATATTATCCCACGAGAACCGTAAATTGTTCCATAGTAAATAAAAGTAACCTATGTGCCATTCTAGACTGTAATCTGTCCCCAATTTCATCGAAATCCGTTCAGCCTTTCTGCCGTTATTGAATATCAAACATCCACCCATCCAAAATTTCGCATTTGTAATACCAAGAAATGTAAGTAAGAAGTGAGATAACATAATTAGGGATCGTATAATCAGATATTTATATTTATAAAAGTTCATTTTACGCAAAAATAAAATATGGATACGATTTCTAAGAATAATTTTATTGACTTGAAGAAAAAAATCCTGCCAATCTCGGATTCTCGGAATTCTTTCGAAGCAAAATCTATTCCATACTAAGCCAGCACGTGAAGTTTTGATGAATTGACCGGATTATCCGACCCCTGATCATAATACTACAGATTTTCTGGACCGATGCCTACTATTTTCCTTATTCACGTCAACGTCCGCATAGTAGACATTATGCGTTGCCAAAAGCTAACAATAATAATGCAGGCAGTAATAACAGTTCCCTAGTTCAACGACTGGGGTGCTGACTGCCGATCGAAAGGTCACGGGGTCATATTCTGCCCCATTTTATCATGGGGTTGGGTCCTACAAAAACAGAACTATACTGAAGCTAAGAAGAGAATTTTTTGATTTGTTTAATAATCACTGGAACTACAAATCAAATTTTAAAAAATCTTATAGGTATGTTAGTCAGATTCATGAAAAATAGTAATACGAAACACACGAACAGCGAAGAAGTAAGACGCAACTTATGTCAGATGAAAAACATCCAGGCAAACTCGCGGGCAGAAGCTAGAAGCAATATAAATTTAAAGAACGTGTTCTATTAGCATTCAATTCACCACGAGAATGCAATTTCAAACTTTGGAAAATGTTTTACATTTTATGAGGAGAACTGAAAACATTTAAACATAAAATACTCTGAAAAGCACTACTAAAACATTATTTTAACTATCATGGAATCAACTGACGTCGCAATCGATAGCCTGATGATATTACAGCCATTATTTGTGTAAGCGAATGTTTACAAGAGCATCTCTCAGATAGCCGAGTTTACGAAACCAGATGATACTGAGCAGGGATTCGACGAGATTCAATGCTGAGAATTTGCTTTGTGACGTCAGTTTATTTTATTTCGTAGTGCGATATCTTAGCTTGGTCCATGACGTCATTGTCCGGTGTTTATCGTATTTAATGCTTATTGATCTACCAATAACTGGATTGGGCAAAATATCAAATGTTTTTGCTGGTATGTATGAGAGACTCTAAACTTACGTAGGTACCTTCCTACTTGATGAAACCAGAAGAGATTTTTCTCTATACAAGGCCTAGGAAACAACTTTTCCCAAGCGGTCTTTAATAACTTATGTTTTGTTGTGGGGAAAATATTCTCATATTTGGCGTGTTAACTCTTCGAGCCTGTAACATATTGCAAATTATCTTTTGATAGAATTGTTTATTCTTTAGACAGTAATATTTTTGATAGACACACATACATACATAAACTCACGCGGTTTTCTCATGGGGGTAGGCCCAAAACTACAGAACGCCACCTGCTACGATCCTTACATTTTTTATAGAATACAATTTATAATAGCCTTCTCCTTCCCGTAACCTAAGGGCTGGCCTTTACCTTGGCCAGAGGCTAAGCATTGCCATCCAATCCATGGTGCTTTGGGCACATTTTTGATGCAGACATTGTTTTTTTATTTTTTTATTTAGATAATACCTATAAGGTTTTAGAAACAACAGAAAGGGCTTAATTTTGTGTGAGGATTAACCCGGCCACATTTCGTTAAGCGCTTACACAAAATGACATCCACGTCCGCTCCAATGTTGTATTAAATCTTTCTTTCAGCCACAACACATGTTACTACGACAACAAACACGGCTCGGTCATAAATTTTTAATTAACTTTGCCAACGTTTTTTCGTCATTTTACGACAAGTTCGCAAACGCGATGTTTATGCGAATATTTATTTTTATAAAATGGAATGTTGTGAGCTATGCGGAATTTGTTTCATTAAAATTTCATGCAGCTAAAATGTTTGATACAAAACTTGTTCCGGCATGGACGGTCTTAAGGAATAATAGGTATTCGAGATATAGACTGCAGTCTACAGTAGTGCATTTGTACTAATTGTATAAATAACTGCTTTTTAGAACAGTGGGTACAAAGATATCTTTGAATGCTTGTTTCTCTTTATAACTTGACTATTCAACTTGTAACTCGCTATCGTCACCCAATCAATAGAAAACAAAAGTAAAATTTTGATTAGTATTGCCAGAGCGAGTAATTGACTTTGCCGTAATAGTCTGAGACAAGCACGGGAGGTTATTATATAGATAATCATTATTTTTTTTCCTTTTTTCACTGTGGAGCCACGCGGCCTTTAGTCTAAAGTGCAGATGTAGGGTCACTTTGGCACCGCACTCCTATTTTATGTACCTACCAAAGTCTACGCAAAACTAAATAAAGCTACAATGAAGCCAATAAACGTAATTTCTAAAATTATCAGGTTGGGTTTACAATAACATGAGCGGCAAACAAAATCTTTCACTATAGTCAAACTTCAGTCTAAAAACAACACTACAGAAAGTGTCAATGTTATGAACTAACCAACACCACCATTCTGTAAACGTTTCCGGACATGTGGTTTAATTACAAATCCCGCGTCGTGTATACATTGCGACAATTACGGCAATTTAGTCGCACCCTTGTTAATTACGGACGCGCCTATCTATCACCACACGAGTTAATCGACGTACATCACTACCGCTTGGATGCTCACCAACACTGAGATACCTACCAAGGGAACTGTAATTTGCTTTTCATATTTCCGGGGAAAAAAATGGCATTGTTCAGGTGCCAAGTACTAAAGGTCAACTATTATAGTTGCCTAACCAGTAAACAGCTACATCAAATAAAAATTATAACTATAGGTATTGTAAGAAAAAAGAAAAGTTAATTAATTATAATCAAAAATAATTATCTTACACTAAACTAAACAATAAAACAAATCACATTAACGACAGTTTAATTTAGGCTAAAAGTATTTTTTAAACTGTTTACGATGTCTCAGACATCTGTTAAGTAATAGTGACCCATAAATAACAAGTTTTACTGCTTTCACAATGGTCATTTGGATAATTTTATTTAACTGCTGTCTGTCTGAAGAGACGTCGTGCCTACTTTAGGATTCCTCGCTATTTGGCGCACCGGTAACAACAGCCGCATTCATGACCTATATAGGAACTGAGAATACCTTGTTCCGTAATTCCTAAAATAAACGAAAGATATGAACTTGTACGATGTGAAATATATTAAAAAAGAAATAAGGCGTAAACATGATTCTCCTGAGACCGAAGGATACAAATGCCAAAACAATAGAATGGAACGAAACGATAATATTTCGGCACAATATTCCTCTTACAAAGGTTATCGTTCTGGTAATTTAATATCAAAGAAAATGCTTCCTTCAGCGATTCACAATGCCTTCTCTGAACAAGTTTACGGCTTCAAGCGTTTTAACTGACGTGAAACTGTACAGCTAAACGTCGGCTTTTAGAAAACTTCAATTTGAAAAGCGCTGCTTTGTGCAGAGTAAGTACTTAAGTATTTAGCGATCTTCGTTCGTGTGACAAAGTTTTTGAGAAAATTACAAAAATAAACTAGTGCAAAGTTAAAGTATTTTTTGTGACATACAGATATATTTATCTCAAACATATACGGTATGGGGCACACTACTCATTTAAGATACAAAATTAAATGAATCATAAACAATGCAATTCTAATGAATCATAAGTCTTTAGATATAAATACTACAAACATAAGTACGGGATAAGGCACAAAAAAGTCAACAAGAACTTGGTCAATGGTATAGTAGCATCTGTATATAAAAATATATATTTAATTTATCTTTAAATTGGTTCAAATTGGAATCTTTTGTAATTTGGAGCGTAATAAAATTTTCGGACTAATGCAAATAAGTGTGCTGTTGCAATAAAAAATCATGTATAAAAAAATATGATACCTATCATCATCACAATATTAATTTACTTTAAATTTCTAATTACAAAGCGTGCTTTTCTACAAAAAATGCAGGTTTTTTTAAACCTATTAATATAAGTTTATAGGAGAAGCCATTTCCAAATCAATCGAAATTTTCATTCCGGTTGATACATTGTTGTCAGCAGAGCGAAGTATGACCAGGACGTGCTTAATATCTGAAAAAAATATTATTTTTACTTAATTATAGATATGTAGGTATTATAATTATAAGCATGTTTGATATTTAACTGCATATAATAGCTGCAGTGATATTTTTTAATTTAACTAGCAAATACCTAGTTAACATTGCTTTGGATTTAATGTGAAATAGCAAAGCTTGTTACATGCCAACATTGAAATAACGACATTGTTAGAATACAATGATATTTGTCTAATGTTATAATGAATGGAGTATAGTCACTTTTAATCTAATAATGAATAATTATCATAATGGCATACGTACACTCGTGAAGGCTCCCAAATTAATTGTAAAGAATCCATTCGCTGATAGTTCACAGGGAGTTTGGGCTCTGAAAAGAAAACGAATATTTTTAAATGACATTATGATAATCTAATACTTAGACTAATTTATATCATCACCATTTCAACCTAACGATGTCCACTGCTAGACATAGGCCTCTGCTAAAGACAGCCACAATGACGGGTCCTGCGATGCCCGCATCCAGCAGAATCCCGCGACCTTCACCAAGTCGTTACTCCACTTTGTCAACAATGCACACCTTCCCACAATGTGCCTGCTGGTATGTGGTCGCCACTCGAGAGCCTTAGGACCCCGATGGCCGCCTGCGCTACAAGCTGTGTTAATGTATTTTTGAATCATTTTAACCAATTGTCAGACTTTACCTTATCATAACAATGAGAAATCCTTTCCTGTCTGCCGGTCCTACGTTATACCATTTACTGTTGTAAATGGCCTCGCTCACTTGCATGCTCTGAAAATCAATAAAGAAACCGTGTTTCAGGAAAACAGGAATATTTCAGTCAAACAGTCTAGCAACATAATAACACCATATTAAGCTTTTTAAGATTATTAAAAAAAAACTTATGTACCCACTAGCTAAAGAGTCATTATAAAAACATATATCATTAGTCTTTAATAGCCTTACCGATCTCATAATAGTATCTCCATAGTAACAATATAAAAATATTTCCATGAAACCGAAAATAAAGAATGAAGTGAAAGATGCCATCAAAATAATATTATCGACCACCTGAAATTAAGTTTGTAGTTTTCTTTTACTATTTTAATATTAACTATTTAAACATTTTTAAAATTTCCACCCAACCACTGTAACACAGATATGCAAATTCAGTTGCCTTGTGGTTCACATGGATACCATTAGCTGTTAAATAACATTAAAACGCGTATACAGCTGCTATAATGCGAATTTATTAGCGTTGCTCGACAGTGATGACAAAACAACCTTGGTTTTTTTTTACTAATCATTTATTTTTTTGCTATGATAGTCTTAATAAAATAATATCACACCTATTACTGTCCCACTGCAGGGGAAAAGGCCTCTTCTCATACAGAGCAGGCACGAGCATTGATCACCACGCTTGCTCAAGGCGGATTGGCGATTCCAGACTTATACTCGTATTAATTGCAAGTACATGTTTCCTCACGACATTATGACAGTCGTGCCTTTTTTGTTTTTACATTATTGTTTTTATTTTATATCTTTTAATGATAATGTGTCATTTTTTTAAATGTTTCATGCACGATCAAATAAAAAAGCTATTACCAAAACGTTAAATCCATTTAGACATATAAGTATTGAACTAGTTAATGCGTTGAATAATATTGATTTGGAAAATACTTTCTCCAACAACTTAACACATCTGAAAATAGAAATATTAATGTAAATAATAATAATTATTGCTGATATATACTAATAATATCCCCTTGTTTCTATTACAGAATCATGAAAGGAAGATTTATTTACAGGAATAAAACAAAGTTAAAGAAATGCTTACCTCATCAGTTCGATATGACGAATAGCTAACTGTTTTAATTTTAATCTACAGCATCCGGGTGAATCTTCATTTACAATTCTTTTCATGTCATAGCTCAGAAATGAGAACTGAATTTGAAGAAAGGTACAGCAAGTAAAGAAGAAACAGTCAGGCCCGTAAACCATTAGGATGGATTGGGTTGCTGAAATATTAATATTTCATTATTAAATAATATTCAAAACTAGCCACTTCCTGACTCCGTCCGTGTAGAAGTCAAGCATACCATAATCATAGGCCATTGCATTTGACAAACATAAAACCTTAAAGTAAATGTAAAATATGTACAAAAAAAGGCAGAAAGGAAAATCAGAAAGGAAAATTATTTTATCTTTGTACTAAAAATTTTATTAGTACAAAGATAAAATAATTGCAAATATTGGTTTAAAAAAATTACGATATAATTAAGTAGAAATTACGAAATGTTTATTGACAATAGATAGATTAGGGTGCCGATTCCCTTGGTCACAAACTAAACTAAAATTAGAGTATTTCCATCTTTTTCTGTCCAATAAAATAAGAAAGAGACTAATGTAAATAAGAGCTGTCAAATTTAGTTCATCTGACAAATCCATACAGTTACAGTTGATATCTTAAAATGTGTGCCTTGAACTTCTCCGTATTTTTAAATACGGAGAAGTTCAAGGCAGAACTAATTTGATATCTCTAACTTAGTTATTTAATGTCACGGAATGTCACCGTCCTTTCCTTTTGCTGTATATTAGTAAGAGATCGGCACCAATGTTGGACTTGTTGCCCCTAAAAAATATCAAAATTGATAATAACTAAATGTACATACCTGTAAAGCATTGGTGTATATAAACCCAAGGATAAAACCGAAGATCATATTCATTGAATGGATAGCATGCAATGAACGGCATTTCAAGTTTGATTTCAGAACTCTTTAAATATTCCTGTATAGTTGTAAACACAGGTGCCAATGAGAACATTAACACACCCAGTATAATTAAATAAATTGTCTTTTTTTTAATGTTTGCCAGCATTGAGACCTGGGAGTCAAATACTTTCTTTTTGAAGACATTTCCTTCCTCTTCAATGTCCATTTGATTCAAAAGTAAGCCTTTCATTGTTTCAATAAATTCATTATTATAATGTGCATAGTATAAAATAGAAATAATTTTGAAGTGACTGATAAAGCAAATAACAATACAAGGACACAAACGAGTTATTTCTACGAAGTTTTTTCCAGATATTGTGGCTTCTAAAATCCACAAAATTTGTGCAATAACTTCAAGATTGAACGAAAAGAAGTGTACGAGATAAATCCAGTGACTACGAACAAGTTCTAAAATAGTTTTGTTCTTATCTCTTCTGCCTAAGCCCAAGCCGAAGAACCCCAAATAAAAATTCACTCTTTTCAAACATTTTTCAAATTGATCAATCATTTTGGTAGGTACTTGTGTTAATTTTCAAACATTGGTAATAGTGTGTCGGAAAACCCTTCAATACACCCCACGACGGATTGTTCACGGCTTTTGTTTTAAAATGTCTGTTTATTTGTTTCATATACCGGTATAACTAAAATTAACACTACAGGCTGTTTTAAAAAAAAATGCAATAACCGACTAATAAAAAACTTTGAGGGTGACACCATACAAAGTACTTGTTACAAGGAAGTAAATTACAACTGTGTAGGTAACTTCAAATATTTATCTAATAAATAATAATAATTAGGTTTTGTTAGGAGATCACTCTCACAGGACAGAGCCTGGACACTGGTAGCTTGGACCCTGTATCCGATACCGGTGGCCTACTATTTTTTTAGTATTAATTTTTAGAGTTAATATAATTTAACTCTAACATATAAATATATTGCAAAAAGTTATTGGCAGTATCAACAGAAAATATACGCTGTAGAAACATACTGTAGAAACGAACAATTAAAACGTTTGAAACTAAATTACTGGCGGTAGGTGTAAATAACACCTCAGAGGATAATTACACACAACGTACAGAAAAAGAAGGGAAAAGAAAACAATTTATAGTTTTAAACCGACACTAAATAGGGGTTTCAGTAAGATTGATGGTAAATTATAGAAAACGTAGCTAAGCTGATATTTAAAAGGGGTAATCTTGTGGAGCTATTAGAAGTCACATGTTTATTAAAAACCCTACCTATGTAGGTACGTATGTACAATATATTTTACTTAGACCTTTGTTCAATCATTCTGACGTTATCAGCAATCAATCAATTCATTATTATTTCAATTACAAGTTAATTTGCACTTTAATTGTATGTTCTATACGGTGCGTATAAGGTGCATAAGGTACTTTAATTGAAAGCTAAAGTTAATCGTGGTACATTTGATTCAGAAGTGCGAAATAGGACCAAGAAGTACTCAGTATCTGAAAAAGAAAGTTAAATAAATTATTATGTAAAGGGTACCTATTATCTAATTTGTGTAAACATATTAATTTTTAACCAGCTACACCTCGCTGTTTCATCCATGTTAAGTTAATGTCGTGTCAGGGCGATATTTAGCCAGTAATAAAAGGGCTATGTAATGCAAACAGAATTTTCTTAAATCGGACCAGCAGTTCTTAAGATTATCGCGTTCAAACAAACAGACAAACTCTTCAGCTTTATAATATTTAGATATTAGTATAGATTCTTACCCTAGTAAATGCAGTTAAATTAATGACAGTAAACCAGTGAGCTGTTAACTTGCACGGTTTTTGAGATCTGAAATCAAACATATAAAAGTAAAAAGAAATCTATAATACGTTTCATTCAACACTCAACCAATGAAGCGGTCATAAAATAATTAATAACTGGCAAAAATTTATTCTAATATCTCATAAAAAAATATTACATTAATAAATATGTAGGTAACTCATTGACTTAGAATGAACTATTCCCATAACAGAAGAAAATAATTCGTATTCCTCTTATTTTATGTCTTAAATTCCTAAAAATAGAATACTAACCGAACTAAAACAATCAAAAGATATTTCCTTTCCGCCGCTCCTGTTTCATACCACTGACTGTTGTAAACAGCATCGCCTACTCCCATACTCTGGAAAAATAACAAAGCATTACCACAGAAACTGGAACAAATAATAATATAAATTACTTGGGTTCACTTACAGATCTCATCACGTAATCACCATAGTAGCAATAAAAGAATATTTGGAGCATACCAAATATAAGGAAGGAGGTGAAAGGGGCCATAAGAGCTAGATTTTTGATAGCCTGTAACAAAGTGTTTGCAAAAATTATTGAATCTTTAAATAAAGAATACTAGGATAAGTTTAGAATATTAGTAGTTTTACCATCAGATTGAATCCGGCGGCACATATGACCAAGGAGCTTGTCCCAACGTTAAAAAAAGTAGACTTAGAATAAACGATTTCTAATAAGTTCACACTTCTGAAAAATTGCGTCAAACAAATTAGTATTCTCTTCTATGAGTATATTGCTTATAAAAGCATCCCCACAAACGTGAGATATTATCATTAGAGCGATATTTATATATCCGTAGAACAACTTTTATTTTTTAATTTCTACTGCAAGTGATAATTTTGCTGGTGTGTGGGGACGCCTTGATTTGTTTCTAAAAGTAAACAACCAAGCACAAAGAATTAGTGAGCTGAATAAAACTTTTGGCAAAAATAAATAAATTAGCAAAAGCGGCGACAAACTTCTGACTCGTTTTGGCAATGTTCCACAGTGACTCAAAAATATTATATGTACAGTAGGTATATAAATGAGGATTAAAATAAAATCGGTACAAATGAGGAACACCTACCGATTTTTCCTCTCAACAGCAAAGATATTTGAATTTGTATCATAAATGTATTCAAATACATGTATAAATGTAATTTTGAGCTTTTATATAGTCTTGGAAAACAGTGTTTTATATTTCACGGAATATAAAGGAAATTCCTTCAATAGAATGTCTGGCAAACTAGAAAACGTCACACCAAAATAGCTGATCTAGCAAAACAAAACGATGTTGTATGAAATTGACTTTTAGTAATGTGAAATCCATTACTGCAAGTCCTTGGGCCAACATCGTTTTTAGAGCAGTTAGGTAATTACCTAAAGGCACGATGTGGTTGGAATGTCTGTCTAGAAAAAGAACCTAAATAAAGATAAAAAGAAAAAGCAAATGCGTGTCGGACTCGCACACGAAGGGTTCCGCACCACCACACAATATTTAACATTTTATTTTACAAGCTCACTGACAGACAGGCGGACGGACGATAACGGAGGTTTAATAATAGGGTCCTGTTAGCGCTCTTCGAGTAGAGAAACCCACCGTATCAGTTCCCGATGTTTATTCACAAGTTGCACTAGCTCTGCCTTGAATGTATCAATAGTAACATCGCTTCGGTTTCTTGCATCTTTCTTCACAATACGCTCTATGTCATGTTGCAGTTTTCGGAATTGAATTTGAATAAACGTACAGCAAGTGAAGAAGAAACAATCTGGCCCTAATACTGAAAATACTGCCACCCACGCTGAAAATAAAGACTGATATACTACTTATACTTACAAAAATAGCATGATTTCAATTCATGTAAACAATCCAAAATTATGTAAATAATCAATTTTCCACAAGCGCAATATCATTTCAACCGTAGATTTCAACACTTCCATGCGAAACGGTTGCCAATAACAAAGCCGTAAGAGCGATTTATATGAGGTCGCGGTTTTGCTATAAATCCACCATTATGGCAGCTCATATAAACCACTGATCACACGATCGAAATGCAATCACTACCAGAGATATATAGATAGAGTGTAAAGTGTAAATATTATTCAAAATGGATTATCCAAATCCGTGCATTAATAATTGCACTGTTTATAGTATTGCCGTATTGTCCCTCGCTAAAGGTACAGTTAACTTAAAAACTGATTAATATACCTACGTAAAGACATATAAACAAGGGTCAGTTTTGCATTCTCGTCAAACTCAAGGAGATAATCTATGCTAACATAAACAACTAAGAAATGCAAGTATTTAATCATTATATTATTGAGGTGTCGTAATTTTATTTGAATGTTATTTATGCCTTTTATAACAAGCTGAAATTTAACGAGGTTGCACCTTGTATATTCGTAGTAGAATTCAAATAAAAAATAATGTAACACTCACCTGCCCACAGTTGAAGTATAAACACAACTGGCCAAACTCTTATATCGAACTCATCAAACGGGTACCATACCAGAAAAGGAAGATAGAGTTTAATTTCACCTGTACTGTAATAATATGAACCAATAATGACAAATGGTCCCAGTGCAAATGCGAGCACGCCAGTAATAGTTAAACTCAACAGTAGTTTAGATATTGAAGACAGAAATGACAGCCATTTATTAATTTCCTCTTCCATTTCTTCATTCTCCGTAGCCTTACTCTGTAAATTTCTCAACACCGCGACTAATTCATTCACGTGGTGTACGTATCGAAGGAAGAAGTAAACTTTAACATCTCCTAGTAGACATAACGTGACACAAGGCAACATGTAAGTCATTTCTGACAGATCAGCCCCAAATATCAAACCTCGTATGAACCATATAATTTGTCCAGCAACGGATAAATTGAAGAGGACCGTATGAATAGAATATATCCAGTGATTTCCTAACCGTTGTAACATGGTTTTATTATTATCATCACTGTCAATACTCAAACCGATTAATTTAAAAAAAATGTTCATTCTTTTTAAACATTTTTCAAACTGCAGCAACATGTCTATTAGTTATTCTCTGTAAAAACAATTTAACAGGATTCCTATATGAAAATTACTGCTTTACATAAATACGAGTATCTGAACAAAAATATACAGTACACCTATCCGTATTGTATTTATATGAAGTAGGTAATTACCCCAATCTAAACACACAACATGCTATTATAAAAATACAAGGTGTTCACATTGCTTAGAAAATAATATGATATTTGAAAGCAAACTCATGCGTAAAAAAAGCATGTAAGTACAGAAGGAAAATATGGAGGGATCTTGCTTCGTACAGGTACCTACTCGTCAGTTTATTTTGAGAAATTAAATACATTGAACTTTGTATTTTGCAGAAGCAAACCTGTGTTTCACTTGTGACCAACCAGTGTATTTTTAAAGTAAGTCGAAGAAATTCCACGAATTTTTAATAACGTCTGAATTTCCTCGTAACTTTTACATCAAGGTATTTATAATTTTTAAATCGAGTCCACCTGTATACAAAACATTAAAACGCAAATTGCTTCATTATGTCGTATGAGTAAATATATAATTACTGGTCAATTAACATAATAATGGGTTAACTAAGCTATTGTCTTACGTAATAAAAATGATGGCGCTAATAACTATCTACTACAACAAATACCTACTCGTAAACACGCCGACAGATAATTTTTATTTTGATACCAATGTGATCATATTTAGCGGTTTTCATTGATGTATGCTTGCAATTACGAATCGAAAGGTTTGGTAAAGTTGTTATTTTGCTGTAACAACATTGAGGAACAATAATCTTTGCTGTGTTATAAGTATCTATTGTATGTAGTTACTGTAATAGGCATGTCTAATTTTTCTCCGGCGTGCTTGTATGACGAGATAAACGTGGATGAGGCGAAAGCAGTATGTAAGGATCGAAGCAGGTGACGTTCTGTGGTTTCTGCCTACCCCAATGGGAAAAAGGCGTGAGTTTATGTATGTATATATATATGTACTTTTTCTCCTTCAATCTTTTTACGACTCATCAAGAAAGTCGTTAATCACATTGTTATTGTTATCTAAATGGTGTTGAATGCTTGTTTTGAGCTCAAACACTTTGATGTTACACCTGCCGTTGAACATTTATTCAACAGTAAACACGATCCGACGATAAGTCTCTGAACATAGATGATGCCAATACATCACAAGTGTCACGAAATAGTATAAATCGACACATTTTCCGAATGGGGTCATAAACCAAGCAAATCGCAAGGGCGCGGCGGCGAATCGTAACATCAAATCTGAATGCGAGCATTGTGGTTATGACAAATTGTGTCGCACCCCTGCAACGAACTGGAGTCAACATAGATTTAGTAAATGGAAGCGTCCCATTTGTCAAACCTATTGTGGCGAGATAGAAAGTTGAAACCGGATACTTATAACAAACTAACATTATGAAACACTGAAAGGAAAAGAATAGCCATGACGCAATAACACTGAGTTGGGAAAATGTTATATTAATAAATATCTAAAAGGTAGGCAGACACAGAAAGAAATAAGTAATTTATCAAAGTCAAACTTGTCAGAGTTGAAGATTGCACGAAAATTTTGGCCGTTCATTGTCGTTTGGCGCCATCGATGCTCGTATTTTAATTTTATTTCAACTCTGGAAACTTTTTCTATTTTTTACAAAAAAACAGTTCAAAGTCTTTTGTTGTAGGTAGGTAATTTATTTACATACCAAATGTTTCACGTAACGCAGAGTAACACTACACTCAACGCTTCGTCAATTCTGTTTGGCAAGTCTTTCTTCAGTTTCTTCTGAAGATGTCAAGTCAGGAGTTAAAAATACAACATCAATATTAATTTAGTTCAGAAATGTGAAACTGACTCATTTTTAGAGGCAGACGTTAGGAACACAGCAAAATTTTTATTTGATGATTTTTCTGTTGAACGATATTAATCATATCTATGTATTACTGCAATAAAATCTAAAGTAGGTAATTTCATTACTTACCGAACACAATAATCTACGAATTATTCATCACAAATATAAATAGAAGTTTCCAATAAACTCGAGAAGTACATCATGAAACTGTTTATATTTTCCTATTATTCCATAGAGGCTTCCGGTAGTCAATAATTCTAAAATGATTTATTTTCTGTTCTCAGTATTGGTAAGTGCGTTAGCGCTAGTTTCGATACCGATACATTTATGAAATCAATATTGGAACGACTTGAATGAAGCACCGACAAGGAAGTGAGTCACTGACATAAGCGTACAATAGTACAGAACAGAAATAGAATACTGTTTGTGATTACTAAATAGATATAAGTAACATGACCTAAATTAATCATCAATGAACCCGTCTTACAATAATAGCTTTCCGAAAATCTATGACTGCATGAGTTATAATTTATTAAAAACAAAGGATTTGCTTTCGAGTGGCGAGATTATCGCTTAGTATTCTCGTATTTTAGCATTGAATAAAGAATGTAGGAAATCTTATTTTGTTTAGTCTACAGATATTAATTAAATCCACTAAATAAGCTGTCTGCCATCCTTGCAGCCAGAAACATTCTACAATACAGAACTTCAAAAACATTCTACAATGTTATACCATCTCATACCTGTCTTTTGCCCCCCAAAATATTTAAATAAAGTATTAGCGTATTTTTTATGATGACAGGAAAGCTCTTAAATATTTTAATTTTCCGTAACTTTCACTATATATTACGCAGTTCAAATTGGGTAAATAAATCCCAGTTAAATAGGGGCTCATAAAAAGGTTCAGACAATTCAAATAATAATAATAATAAGATAACTGAGAGCAGCTACGTCGGTAGCGTTTTATGAGCTACTGCTACAAAAAAATATAAACATTCATTATGAATTATTATGGCGATAAAAGACGAGTGTTCGTTAGTATCTCAACGCTAAGCTGTCTATAAAGAACACGATTATTAACAAGACGTTTTATTTCGAACATTGTATAAAATATCGAGCTATCGACGCCGTTTAATATAGAGTAAAGAAATATTTACACCATAAATTATAATTCAATACACATACAGGGAAACAATATATTTCATTGGGCTATAAAGTAGAAGAGAACATACCGCAAACGGCACAAATACTTCACATTGATACAAGATGGTTGAACGCCAAGAAGAAAAAGAGGATGTTAGTAAATGAGCAAATAGTTTTGAATAAATACATGTGGTTCCCATTACCCTTTATTAATGACTTGTAACTAATGCTTTTGTACAATAAGATTTATCGTGCGGATGTCCGACAAATGTGCTCTGAGTATGGATGACCCAGCTTGAAGAACGTTTCATGTTGATCGTATTAATGAAATTCTAAAGATACAATTTGTAAACAGCTGCTCTGACTTTTACAAAAAGCAAATAGCTTACTTACGTCGTGACGTGAATGTTTTGGCACAGTAGCTTTTATTTTGCTTTCAACGGTTTACATTTCGTAAACCTGCTAGTACAGATCCCATCTCTGAATCAAGGTGGGTCATCATCATAAACCGAATAGCACTTATCAGCTGGACATAGCTCTCTACAAAGCTCAGTGGTGTCACTGAGCTTGACCCTGGATAAGATACTCATAATCTGGTCACCAGCGCTTACCACGTCTGAGAAGATTGTATCAAGGCCACCTTCTCTTCGGGAAAAACCAAAGTCATTTCAGTTAACTTCCAAATATTTTAACATTTTGAGACTATTCTAAAAATGGAGTGGTATGAAATAAAACAGATTTAAAAACGCAAATATTTTAATGAACAATCATTTAAATTCCAGCTTTAGTTCTTATTGTGTATGTAAAGTAACAAACTGCAAGAAACAACGGTCGTAAGTTTTTCATGTAGTTTAGATAGAATACATGAAATTACAACATCTGCCAAAATACATACACTTACAGGATGTGTTGTAATATTAGTTACAGCTAGATATGTTGCTTTGTGTAAATTTTTAAACAATAATCTTCAAAAGATTCCGAGATGTGGGAAGCTACCATCTGTTCACAGCAAACGCGCATACTTGTAATCATTTCACTCATTCAATGGGTTGCGAACATGCCATTTACTAGCTTCCGCAAGCAGCATTTGGCTTGGCATAGAACTAGCATTATTGATGATGAAAAGTCTGCTAATCGACTTCGAGGCAAATTGAACTTCATGAGGTGACTGGTAATAAGTAGTCGATACTCAAAGACATGATTATACTCATGATGACAAAGATTTTTCCCAAAGAAACGATTTCAATTAGCACACGATGCATTTTTTAAGGAACAGCTGATATCGCAAAGGGCTCGCGCACGAGCGCGATCCGCATGGTAAAACTTTTTCTTTTTTGTTTGTATAAAACGGTAACTAAATTCGTTTCTTTGGGAAAATTGTCTGATATCGTAAGCACAATCATGATATATTTAAATATCGGCCACAAATTACCAGTTACCCTGTATATTTTGGTATACTGTCTCTTGACCAATCTAGATATGAAAGAGCGTTAATATTATACGATTTCAAAAAGGTATTCAAAATGTTAACTATCAAAGGTTTATCAAATAAATACTTAAATCTAATTTCACACAATCTGCAATGGATTTTCAGTAACACTATCAGTTAATCAAAATTAAACTAACTTATAAATAATTCCTTTTCGATAAGGATTCCAAAGACTTTTGCTGAATAAGCAAAATACATAATATATTAGGTACTTTTAAGACTGTGCTTTCTTATCTTTAATGTTATCTTCACCTACTGCCTAAATTAAATATTGTATTCACCTTCATGCATACATGACAATTTCATTAACGTGTGCTATAATATAAATATTATTTATTTTGGTCTGATTAACACACTCTTTGTCCAGTTATATCACTGTCTCTCCATTTATTTCTAAATCTCCTCTTTGATTTGAAGATAAATAAAACTTTATACAAATCTAATGCAAAGATCAAAAAAATATTTTTGTCTTTATAAAATGTTGACATGATTATCCAGAGTCATGGACGAAAACAGAAATTTGATATTTGTTGGTAATTTTATTTAAGTAGATACATACGCACGTGTTATACATTTAGCCCCTTAATGTTTTACGCACTGATGAATAGGATAAAGTAAATAATTTCGTTTAAAAAAAAAAATATAATAAAAATGTAAATGTATAGGTATAGGCACTTGCTTTTAATTACATAATTTGCATTGCAAATATATCGTAAATGTACAAAAAATTCATCAAACACAAAGATTCTAACTAATTGCATTAAAATAGAAAAACAAAAGTAGGTAAACATAGTAATACTATTTTCCTAATTCTATAACATAAATGTCGCCATATAGTATTAATGGCTTATAAAGTGGAAGGTACGCAGTTATATTTTTTTTTTGCATTTCGTGAAAGTAGCACAATCTACTTATATGATATAACAATAGGTAGGTATATTTTGGTGTTTTGTTATTCAGAACGACTGGGGCAATTTGTCACTTTTCTTGTAAGCGTAACATATACTGTGTGATTTAAATAAATTACAAAATAGGTTGGTATTTAGTGTAAGTACGATATTTTCGAAAAACCATCACTAATAAAAGAGTTATCGTGAGATTTTAAATTGGTAACCTTTAATAAAAAAAACTAAGGTCTCTTCCTTAGTCCATATTTTGTTTTGTAAGGATGTTTATTTATTTAAAGGTGAAAGGTGTAAATACATCACACTAATGGTCGCACCACTGACACGTCAGGCCGACGAGCTGTATCATTTATTACAACTCCAAGACTCAGACAAATTCCAAGACGCTACAATTACACCCGAAATGAATTGCAATATACGAATTCTTAATTTAACATCACAAAACATATGCATCACATAAACACTTTTGTACAATCAACTATTAAACAGAGATACCAATAAAAATAAACGTTTTCATCACACTTGTCTAGACAATACGCCGCCGGTCATAACATCTTAACAAAAAACGTCAAACAAAAAGTTCAATGCGTATAAACATCGAGTCACTTCTTTTTCTGACATTGGCACGCGAACAGAACCACATGCTCTGCACACATAGTGTAGCATAAAACTTTATACACTAATGGTCGGTTTACATTTTTCCAGTTGAGCCAGTAAGCTAATTCAACGTTGGATTATTCTAGATATCGTCGTCTATACAAAACGACTGAAGAGAAGACTGCTGACAAAGTAACTGGACTGAAATCTCTCTGGATTCAGTACTCTGTATAAGAATTTCTACGTTGTTCCAGTTTCTATCCAGCACTAGATCGCTGGACTAGAAAAATGTAAACCGACCATAACGCTGCCATAACGGTATTCATAACGAGGCAGTGTTTTAGCGATTATGTATTGAGTGCTTGAATTCGGGCGAACAAGGGTAACTAGCCTTGAACTTTGACGCATAATGTCTATATAACACGCGGAACGAGAGCGGCCATGATCAAGCCTCGTATTGTAATTGGAAATAATGGCATCAGCAGTGGCAATAATGGAAGCATTTCTTTATTAATGTGTCGACGATTGAACTTGTTTCAATGAGGCCCAGATATATTTAGACAGTCATAAATCTAAACTACTTTCATAATATCCCTTCTACACTGATGACTCATAAATAACGATCTGAACTATCGGAGGTTTCTGAGTAGGCACTGGTGCTGTGATATCCCTGATGACGGCTTCTACTGCCGCCTCCCACTCCAGTCTTCGTTTATCAGTGAGAGCATTCCCACCAGCGCTGCTTAATCGTGGCATAGTCACCTATAACAAATAGCCTAATATTAGATGCTGGAAATAACGACCTTTGGATGATTGCTTCAAAAATACCGTAAAACGGGGTGTATAGAAAGGCAGGGGTGAATCGAAACGAAACTTTAAAAGAGATTTTAATGTTAAAATAATATAGTTTGTTGGCAAAAAAGACTCTCCTTTTTTTTCTGAATTATAATTTAATTTACAAATTAGTCTCATTGTTGGCGACCAACTTTATTAGTTTGACTTTAAAATCCCTTTTAAAGTTCCGTCTCGATTCACCCCTGCCTCTCTATTCACCCCGTTTTACTGTAAGCTTGTACTTCATTATTATTACTCCTTTTGTGAAAGCAGCAGTAGAACTAAGAAAAAGTTTGGAATTGGAATTGGCAACTTTTCTGTTGAAAAAATTCAAAGAGCAAGCTTAATAAAATTGGCACTAAAAGAAAATAACTTGACGGCCAGCTCCATTTGTTACCGCTTGTAACAAATGCTTTTGTTATTTTTTTTCGTTCATTACGAGATCTGGAACTAACAAAACATTTTTGTAAGTCTTTAATTTGCCTGCGATATTCCATCGTTGTCGACTTTATCTTTAGCGATAGATACCTTTGACCATTAAAAATAATATTATTTTTAATAGCCGAATAGGTACATTAAACATGGATGTTATAGTAGAACACTTTTCTATAGATTTAATTCGTACATCACAGCATCATTTAACCAATTTTATGACTCCACTACTATTCGTGTACCACAAACAGTTATGTATCTACAATGTTAGTAACCGCATGTGTTGCATGAAAGCTTTATGTGTTTTATTGGCCACATTTAACCAACGAAGAACTCTAGAATTCAATTTTACAACAGTCTTGCTGTTATATAACTACACGAACATACAGTATGTCTATTTGTGCAATAAAAACATGCAAAGAACGGTATAGCGTGTCCTTAATTTAATATTAACTTACACTACTTCCTTGGAACTTACATACAAGCAGAACTGTGGGTGAAGGAAAAACCCTTATCAAGTTCGAAAACAAAATCGGTCAACAACGACGAAACTATCGGTTCTTTCGAATGAAGGTCGCAACGCTGACGCACTTTTATAATAGTTCCCAGTTTTATGACCACTAGATCGGAAACTATAAAAATACGCTAAGACATTCATCTTATGGATTGTAAAATTCGATACTGATATTTTTACCGCGCTCGTATCATACTCGTATAGTCTTATTTAAAGCACTACAGAGAATATCTATAACAATTTTTAACAACTCCGATTTTTATTTGATCTACTTGATAACATTACATACGGACAGCCAGCGTTTTCAATTTAGAAAAGCAGTAATACTTTTCCCGCAGTGTAAAAGCTTTAGAAAATAAGGCAAGCATTACTGCACGAAACGTGAATTTTATTGGGCACTAAAGCTAAAAGGGTGTATGTATCTTGCGACATTGAAGCGGCCTCGATGTGGCATTAGGCAAGCTCTATACAAATCGTTACTAGCGAAGTATCGATTGATTTTTTATACACAGTGCTAGTAATGATAAATATTAATTAGTTTATCAGCCTCAATATAAAATCTAAGAAAAAAATAGGAAATTATTTTAGGTAATGATATTGCAGTTCTGGCGTATGGACGATGCAAGTCGTGCCTCGTTTTGTGTCAATTCCGCATAATGATGCGGTGGTAAATACAACAGCGTAAAAATTGGAAGCTGCAAAATAAGAGGACTATGTTCTTATGTATATTTAACTGTGAATGATCCCAAAAGCCAGAAATATAATTGTCGAAATCTGGCAAAATACCTTGGGAGGTGAGGTCCGAGGTTTTACCATAGTATCGGGACCCGTATAGCTTTTCTGTAAAATATATATTTTGTGATCTATACTGTCCACTGTCTATTACTGCTGTCAAACATGTGTGTGCACGTAACTGCCAACCCATCTTTTAGTTTCATTTTAACAGACAGGTAACAATGAGAAGTAGGATATTGCAATTTAAAATTGGAGCTCACATTCCATCACAAACAAGTGAAATAAGTTAAACTAAAGGATGGAGTTGACCTAAATAGACACGTAAACACAGCAGTAAGTTTAAGGAAATTATTACATCATTTCGTTTGAATTTGTAAAACGTTTACCTATAACGTTATATCATTGCAAACTTATAAAAATATCTTCTACAAATCACATATTTATTATATTGAATATCAAACAAGTGATTGAATGTTTACGAATTCACATATATGAGTACTTTTTTGCTTTTTTTAAACAAGGCATCAATCACGAGTTCGCGCAAGTAGCTCGTGTTTATACTATCAACGAACATCTGTCATCACAAACCTCTGATCTCCCAGCTCGAAGCTTTGAATGCATTTCACTGCAATTTCGTATGCTAACATTCAAATAACTTAAGATTCATTTCAGTGACCTCATTTTGCGTCAAAGTGAACATAAATAGCCACTTACCACGGTGAGTACTTTACGAAGGTCGCTGTGTAGTGCGGAGACATCGACCCCTCTGCCGGCGTCGCCCAGCCTCCTCAGAGTGTCTGCCAGTGGACCGGACAGCGCCCGCAGCTGCTGCCAAGACTGGGCATACTGCCGCCTCACCAGCTCGATAATCGTTGAGGTAAGTGCCAAGCCGATTAAAATGTATACTGTACATATTAACATGTACTTTGGTCTTTCTGGGAAAATCAAAAAAGTATTTTGAAACTTGTTCATTCGCTTTACGATATTCGTTTTTTGATAAAATATATTAACTATAATAATATTAATGCTGTATTGTTATGTATTTTATAACTGGTTGTCAGTCTAATTTACTGTTTTTAGTCTATTTTTTTTTGCATATTACCCAGTTACTGGGTTGTGGAGGTCAGATAGGCAGTCGCTCCATGTAAAATACTGGTATTCAGCTGCATCCGGTTAGACTGGAAGCCGACCCCAACATAGTTGGGAAAAGGCTAGGCAGATGATGATGATGAGTCTATTTTTTTTTGCTGTAAGTATTTCATAATAATTGATTCAATAAATTATAACGAATAAAAATAAATAAATAAATGCTTACTAGGAACGATATCTCCGAACCCAATAGTGGTCATGGTGATGAAGCAAAAATAGAATCCATCGTAGAAAGTCCAATCGTCTTCCCACATCTTGAACAAGCCTGCCCCGGCTGACAAGTACAGGAATAGAAAACCTACAGCCCCGAAGGCGTATAAGGATCTTTGTCCAGCGGGGTTTGCTTCGGATACTCGACTGCAACATTCTGTAGTAAACAAAATAATGGAAACCAACGTGCATACAACTTCTGTAATAATAATATGAAACTTAAAGGTCTGCGCGGACAGAGTGGCAATATAGCCGAAAGGTTTCCATTCAATAAAAAATTTACTTAAACCCATCATACATAGAATTGAAAATAGTGGGCAAGCTAAAACGCCGCGCGGAATTTATTATCTTCCACGCAGTTATGCAATTTTCAACTCTATTTCTTTTATTATTGCTTCTCTGTCTGCATTAATAACGAAGTTGCACTTACTAGGCATTGCGGGTAGTTGTTTAGCAATGATAGAAACTAGTGTAGCGAACACTCGTCCCAAATCAGCGATGACTGTCAGTGTTAAAGGTATTCCAATGAGTGCATACGCGATACAAAATAACCTGCCCCAGAAAGTTTCCGGGACTATGTTACCATAACCTGAAACAGTATTATAATTAAACAATCTCGCCGCAATACATTAGTGTTGATGACAAGATGGGGATGGAGAGATTACAAGTCATCATGTTTTAGAAACCACGAGGCCCAACATGATCCTCGTATAAGCTAAAAAACAACCGGTACAAATCAAGTAGACGTGAAACATAAGTAATCTTTTTTGAGCGATTTTGTAAATCTCTGAACACTCCGCATACAAATTAGAATTACATACGGTGTGGAAGAGACATCTTAATCGACCGATTTCTAATAACTGATAAAAAATTTCGTTTAGTGATCTAGAATCATGCACTGAATCCACATGGTACAAGTTTTCCTTACAATGTTCCTTCCAACCGTCATATTGTATTAATTAACAAATATTTAACATAATATGGAAATAAACATTTTAATATAGGTACTTAATATTCTCGCGATTATTCATAAAACCTTGTTCAAGTGCCAAATAAATAATATGCTTACATCGTCGTACACACCTATTGTGGTGAGCACAGTCGAAGAGAAGAATACAGCTTGTAGTATACTCCATTTTTCTTCTAGTGGTGGAAAATTATTCTCCACTTCCAGCGCCAACCCGCTTGAGGATGCTTCTTCCAGCACCTTTTTAAATAATAAATAAATATGTATGCAGATCGATACGGTAACGGTGCTGGCAGGAGTAGGTATATAGGTACATACAATACTTTCAAAGATTCTCTTGGTGAATTTAAATTTGAAATACCAAACCACGACCCGTTTGCGTGCATTTAATTGGGTGCAAATACAGTATTTTTTCTCACCAAAAAGTAAAAGCCGTTTCCCTGCAATATTTTGTTGCTCAAAGTTACTTAGTCAGATAGAAAGTTTGTGTAGTTAACGGCTAACCGATAGGTGCTATTTGCTAATAATTATGATCGTCCCGCAATCGGCGACGACGGCGACGCCATGTCGTGAGCGATCGAACTTGTTATTCAGATCAGGAATAACTCACAATGAATGATAGATTTAATTGTATTGACAGTAGGAACTTACCCTCTCATACACGGCCAAATGATCGCTGAGTAATTTTTCGGCGCCATCATTATCTGTGCCATTATTGCTGCGCTCAGATACGAAACGTATCAGATTCCACCTCTCAGTAAGTAGTCTCTCTCTGTGAAACTCCTGCTTGGCCATTTCGGCGGGATACTCCAAAGCTCGGAACACCTTAGTAAAAAAAAAAAATGGCACTTTACTAAAGAAGTACTGTTAAGATTCGTTTATAAAATCAATTTTAAAACAAAAAACGTTTCAATAAAACTAGGTACTTATTTTTATCATCTCATAACGGATGACCTACCTTCATCCCTGAATTGCAACCTCATGAACATATCTGCCGATCCTAACCTATGGTGCTTAACTGAGTTGCTGACATAATCCAAAAAGTTCAAGCTCACATGTCTGCAAGTATATAGAATTGGCGGACCATGTATATACATGGTCCGCCAATTCTAATCATAATTGAATGCATAGTAATAGATAGGCCAGAGTCCTAACGCAGTGGGTGCAGCACTCGGACAATACCGGTTGAAAAAAAAATCTCGACTACTTACATTTAGGTCTGACATTATCAGATTTGTGATGTAATTTCTATCCTAAACATTTAAGTTAAATATAAATGAATTTTATATTATCCTTCTTCAATAAATTCTTCAAATGCTGGTGAATTAAAATCCATTGTGTAATTTAGAAGAACTAAATATAACTCTAAGCCACGAATACTTACACGACACTAAACATTACTATGAGGCAGCACTGAATAAACATTCCGGCAGCAGATATTCGTCTGCCAGTTATCGCAAGAGACCACACACTAACTGAACTGAATCTAAAACTGTCGCCGGTTGCAAACTGTGTGTCTGTAGCACATCTGTGGTCTAGGCCGGACAGACCGTGACCTCGAAGCGAAGTCCTAACATACATTTAACGGTAGTAATCCACTAACGATCATGACATTCTGGCTAAAGACTATCAGCATATAGACTTAGCCGACCACGAGCAGCCGGCGGGGAAAAGTCAGTGTAGTGAATAGGCTATACAGAACTTGGCCGACAGGCCACATACCTGAACAGGTAACGTTTCTGAAGGACTTTTTTGTCAAGCTTTGGGCTCTTTCAATTTACGCGGGCCGTTCAATTTATAGGTTAGGGGCCGGACCGCTCCAGCGCTGCAGTAGCCGGGACCAAACGCATAGATTAAAAGAGCACTTTAAGTGATGACTTAAACGGAAACTTCAAATTGATTTGTGTTTGAGTATTAGGCCGTTAGAGCCGAAAAAATTGAATAAATGAGTGGGCCTAAAACAATTTCAGTGTCTGTAACATTGAAATTCTGATGTGATGTTAGATTAATAAGCAGATGTAAGGCAATACACTCATATAATGTGGCGTTTAAAGGACGTTTATGGGCTTCATCTGCAAAATTATCTCGTCAACATTCTTTAGTTTTTTTTTATACGGTTTTAAGCACTGCACATCATCAGAGCTTTCCTCATGAGTAGAAACTAACTCGCCTGACGTTGGGATTGGTAGAACCAACAGAAGCCAAAAATTAAATATAACCTCAAACCTCACCGTACCCCATGTCATGTAAAAAAGATTGTAAATGTAAAAATAGTAATTCCGTATTCATTTAGAAAATGCTTATATTTCACAGAGTGATCTACATTTACTATTTGCTTAAAGCAGATACGATTTATTAAATTGTAAACAATATCATTAAAAGTTGACTTAATTAAAATCATTCAACAAACATGATAATTTGCAAAACATAACTTTAAAAGTCCTTAAATTCTTCTTCATAGAGACACTTCGAAATCTTTTTTAATTTTTTTTGAGGTACTTCTGGAAAGTGGTCAGTATCTCCTGGACCCTGCGCCTCAGGTACGAACGGAGGTTTCAATTTTTGAGTCATTATGCTGGCCCAGTCTGTGTCTGCGAACCACACGCTAGTTTTAATGGAAAATATTCCATCTTTTTGAGAACCCAAACGTTTTGATGGTTCCACTTGAATAAGGCCTCTAAGTAAACCCTTACAGTCTTGGCTCATGACTTTTGGACATTTATATTGGCCCGCTAAAACTTTTTCATAAAGTTGGCTAGGATCTGATGCAAAAAATGGCGGCACTCCGGCAATCATTTCAAAAATCAAAATACCGACCGCCCACCAATCCACTGCGAAGTCGTACCCCTTAGACATAATTACCTCTGGCGCCAAGTATTCAGGTGTGCCACATAATGTCCAAGTCTTTTTCCTTATTACTTTAGCAAATCCAAAGTCGCACAGTTTAAGATACCCTGTACTGTCTATTAGTATATTTTCTGGTTTTATATCTCTGTGAATAATGTTACAGTAATGTAGGTATTCTACTGCCAACACTATTTGACTGCCATAGAATTTTGCCAAATTCTCATTAAAACTTCCGAATTTCTGTAAATATGTAAACATTTCTCCGCCACAAATATAGGGCAAGACAAAATATAGATACATGTTGTCTTTAAAAGTAAAGTCAAGACCTACTATAAACGGAAATCGAATACAACGAAGAATTTCCTTTTCAAGTATCAAGTGTTTTACATGTTTTCTCTCAACTACTATGCTTTTTTCGACCACTTTCATAGCGTGGTAAGTGAATGAATGTTTGTCTCTTACTAAAAAAACTTCCCCATAAGCTCCGTTACCAATTGCTTTGACTCTGTCAAAATCAGTAGGTGTCTTTTCACATGTAGGGCGCTCTTCGTAATGTTTCTCAAATTCCTCTTTTAGCATTTCTAAATAACGTGAATGTTCTTCATGAGTTTGAGGAGAGTATTTAGGCATACCTCGTTACATTCAATTAAATATTCCATTTAAAAATTGTATCCAAATAACTAAATTGCCTCGAAAATAAAAATATATATGTTTATAAACAACATTAGGTTTCATGTCATTTAACAATGACACCGCGTGACACAGACGTGGCATTGACGTGTAGAACCCGACCTGAGATCTTCCTGAGTACTGACTTGCATCTAGGGACGAACTCTAACTAAAAAAATAAGCTATACTACCTTGAGCCACAACACATCAATTTTATATAAGAGCGACATTGTTAAACGCATTGTGGTGTTCAAGTGCAACGTGTCAAAATAATTTTGTTTTGTACCTATAAGGTTGGGCTAGGTCTTATAATAGATCTGTGATCTTTAAACGTGTTTGGTTTAAAGATAAAATATAGATAATATAGTACGATACAAATCCTTTGACTAAGTTAAAGCCTTTACTTAAATCGATACAAGAGAGCTAAAGTCATTACATTCGAAACTGGAATCTGAGACTATAGTTTTGTTTATGGTTGCTGCTATTCTGCCGCCTTGAAACTCAAAATGTTAGCTGGTACGCGCTTCGACGTGTTTTATACCAATCTGAACTACATTTCAATTGATAACTGACACTCTAAATGTTTTACATGTCACTTTCTGAAAGGAAAATATTTACTGTCAATGTTTGATGTCAAAAGCATCTGCTTAGGTATATCTCTATGGTTCACACCCTTCGGTACCCATTATTGCTTCTCTGTCATAGTGTCAACAAGAGATTTTATAAGCGACCAGCAAAACCAATGACGTGTAAAGTACCACAAATCAGCACAAACTAAAAACTGTATTTTTAAAGACAGAACACAATATTGAATATCATTTTTTATTAACTAACAAAAATAAATAATTTGATGAAATGTTTATTTTTTTCATTGTCAATGAATATCCAATAGGCATGCTTTTTTTGGTTGAAGGGGAATATTAAAAACTTTTTACTGACATTAAAAAAAAAACATTAACAATCTTGTCACGCTGAGCCAAAGTGGCTGATATGTCACAAACAAGATTGCATATAAATTTTTTTTTCAGAGCAGAAACAAAAATTCATTTGTTATTTTCAGATCCATATTATATCGTGGATTCAGTGATTCAGTGGCATGCCATTTCATCCATTGCAGTCATATTTTATTGTTCGTTGTTTTAAACTACGTACCTTCTTTGATTACACCAGGCCAATTGACATTTGGCTTTTTTATTTATTTGATCCGTACCAATATATTCCGCAAAAATTTCGAGACACTTTAGCAAGCCATCGCGGCAACAGTCTGGCAGCATGGGCGAAGACACTCAGACTGGGTATTCACTTACAAAGCATGAACAATACTCTCAATATCTACGTAAGTTACATCAAGATTTTATAGACGCATGGAATGAAAAGTCTGAAGATAATGCAAAAATGAGTGACTTTGAAATATTCACAGTACTTGGCAATGGAGCCTTTGGAGTAGTCTATCTCGTGAAACACACAGATACTGACAAATATTATGCTATGAAAGCATTAGAAAAAGAAAAGATTGTCAGATTAAAGCAAGTTGAGCACAGTTTGTACGAGAAGAAGATTTTGTGTGGTCTGAACTTCCCTTTTGTTGTATACATGAAGTATTATTTTAAGGATAACGTGTATATTTATTTCGTCTTGCCATATGTAGCTGGAGGAGAAATGTTTACTCACCTGCGTAAGATGGGAAAATTTGAGGAATCCTCATCAAAATTTTATGGCGCTCAAGTAGTTCTAGCTTTAGAATACCTTCATTCGTGTGAACTAGTTTACCGCGATTTGAAACCAGAAAATATTTTAATTGACAGAACGGGATATATAAAAATTACCGATTTTGGTTTTTGTAAGTTGATACGTGGCCGGACATGGACACTTTGTGGAACTCCGGAATATTTGGCACCTGAAATTATACTCAGTAAAGGTTACGGGATGGGAGTAGACTGGTGGTCACTTGGCATTCTACTGTATGAAATGAGCGCTGGTCATCCACCGTTCTTTGCTTCAGACCCCATGAGAATTTATGAGAAAATTGTAGATGGAAAATACAAGTGCCCGGCACATTTCAGTTCAGACCTAAAAGACTTAGTTGGACGTATTCTTCAAGTCGATGTTTCTAGACGGCTCGGCGTACTTAAAAATGGTGTTTTAGATTTCAAGAACCATAAATGGTTTAAAGAAATCGATTGGGATAATATTTTGAATAGTCGGATACGACCTCCATTTACACCAAAAGTGAAATCCCCCGGTGACACATCCAATTTTGAAAACTATGAAATTGAAAAGTTAAAAGAACATTCTAAATGCCTTTACGAAGAAGATTTTGCTGATTTTTAATGCGCCCAAGGCTTTTAAACTAGTTCATGCATGGGATTAAACATAAGGAAAGAATTTAGTTTAAGTACATCTGTAAGGAATGTTTATGTTTTAGATTTTGACTTAAAGTAATATTGTACCTCCCTAATTTATTTATTGATACTGTGTTTCTGTGTGCTTACCTACTCAAGATATTTAAATTTAAATATTAAATGCATTACGAGCTATTTAAACCGTGATTTATTGTTATTAAACGACTTCAAAAATAAGTATTTTATACGGGGTGTATAAAGGCACATCACATACCCATTAACGCCCATCACATTAAACAACTTTGAGTAAATGAATCCTGGAAAAGACTTGTGTTCGGTGTGACAAAGCACTGTGTGCAATGTAACGTACGCTAAACATTGTACTCTAGGGTTCTTGAAACTGTACCTACAGGGGTCTTTAGGGGTACTTTTGTATTCGTTATAAGGTTTAAAACTGATTTTCATAAAAAACGGTTTAAAAAGTTGTAACTTTGTCCCTCAATATCTCCGTAACCAGAAGGTTCCCAGGTATGGTCCAGAATAAAATAATTAACAAGAATTAATTAATAGGTAGGAATTAATAGGAAGAGTTTAAAAGTTTCGGTTCCGTTATGTGTCTTTTTCTACCCGTTATATTTGTCTGTAAACATACATAGGACGTTTTGTGTATCAGCGACGTCTATCTCGTATCTACTCCAGGAAAATTTTAGAATAACTATGTAAGTATGGGATAGATCGTGAAATTCATAACGGCGCGTCAGCGTATGAAAGCTTTCACATGTATCGGCATTAAAAGCTGGCGGTTGCCGTATCGGCGCCGTATGTGAAAAGTAGGTGAGTATTTAAGCTGGAATCATTCCTCAAGCGAATACCGGGCTCTCGACTCATGGCAGCAGAAGGAACCGTGGAGTTTTAGTCGGTGAGAGCCCGACATGAAAGTATGCATGAAGACTTCATATTATGGTATGTTTAACATAAACAAATAAGAAACATAATACTCACCAATCCTCCTCCTCCGGTGTACAGCATGAGCGCCACGAACAGCCCCACATGGGACAGCGCAGCGCGGGGCTCGAAGCTCCCCCACTTGGACTTGGGAGGAGTGCCCATCAGGGTCTCCGTCTCCCATGACACGTTCTTCACGTTTTTACACATATTGTCAAGTCCTTTTTACATTTGTAAATAACTGCACCATTTCTTGTTTGTGTAGAGTTCAATTATTTCATATAGTCATTTTGCGGAACTGTAAGTGGTCAAAAAATTTAGGATTGTTGTATCTTTTTTGAAGACTATCTTCTGCCCGCGACTTCGTCCGCATCATAGATGATATTTATATTATCCTTTGGGAACTACGCTTATTGGGATAAAAAGTAGCCTATGTACTATTTCAGACTATAATCTATCTTTATGCTAATCAAACAGATCCGTTCAGCCGTTATGGCGTATTGAGTAACAAACATCCATCGAAACTTTAGCATTTATATAGTTAAATAAAAGACTAAGGACAGTCTGCTACAAAAGTCGTTGGATAGGTACAACGTTCCACAAGACCTTAAACAACATAGTAATGTCGCTAAATACTTGGTGGCTACATAATACGGTGAACATGATAAGTTAACAAAATCGGCTTATAGAAATTATAAGAAAGTCAAAAGTAACATAATTATGTGTGTGATTAAAAGTTAACCGATCTTTATAGTATTGACCAGTGCAGTTAATGTTGTTTTTTAAGTCAATCAACCACGCACACCGCCTTCACAGTAATACATACAACGATATTTGTTTACAGTTAAAAAAGTAATACAAATAAATGAATTGGAAGTACGGGGTTCATTTTGAGGGCCAGAATATAACCCTTGATCAACTTTACGTGTTAACGACAATGAGAAACGTTGACATGTTTAGTGTCTTTTGTCGCTGACTGTACTGCGGTATCTACTTAGGTTATTTTCGTAAAACAGCTCTAAATCATTATAATTTATTGTCAAACTTGCCGAATACTTTTATTTTACCAAAATGGAGTGCGACACATGACATCCATTACTTAATTTTGTCTTTGGCGCTCCGCAGACGGAGTAACGTTAGTTGTCACAACTATCAACTTTTTGAATTTTTTACAAAAATATGGAAGACGTAAAAAAACAGCTAGTTGCGAGTTGCCGAACTTGGAGTTCAAAGTTGCTTCGTATACGGGCGCTTTAAAATTAAAAACAGGGGCTTACAGGATTCACGCGCGAACCTTACTCAAATATTGAAGAAATCGATCAAATGTACGTTTCGCGAATAAATGTTTGCTGCGTATTAGAAGCTCGTGCAACTAATGATATCGAAACGAATTCACGAAGAAAACGCGTACTATGCGCACCGTCCATCAGAGGAAACACAGACATGACGTGTTTTATCAATAAGAGGGAAACCTTAGAGCAAGCCTACGAAAAGGATTCCGCAAAGATAGGTACTTATACATACTACATACATTGTGTGCCGGTCCTGAACAAACTACGAACGAAACTATGAACGTGCCCTACTAACTAAAATAATGTGAACAAATTATCTCTAGCCAGGACTATGGAAGCGCGTGACTAAATTACTCAAAATTGTAGGTAACGCGTCGGATGCGAAGTTGATCGTTATAAACAGTGTTAGGTATTAATATTGTTTAGGTAATGTAATGTAAATGGATAACAGTTCATTTCCTATTTAATTGAAATATACAGCTAAATAATTATGCAGCATACTCTATATATTATTTATACATTTGGATATTTGGTTATTCGTGCTCTTGCATGAGATTGTAGATTCGATACCGAGCAAGAATCAACGTGACTGTTTCAATTCATATGGTATTTTTTAAGTTTATCTTGGCTATCATCGGTAAAGGAGAACATCGTGAGAAAACCTGGACTTATGGTTATTATAAGTTGGAATTCGCCAATCCATCTTGAGCAATGTAGCGTGGTGATCAATGCTTATACCTTCTCCGTATGAGAAGAGGCCTTTGCCCTGCAGTGGGACAATAATAGGCTGTTATTAACTTTGGATTGATTTGTTGATTAGTTTTGACTGCCTCGTTGGTCTAGTGGTCGCATAGCGCGACTGCTGAGCATGCGGTCTTGGGTTCGATTCCCAGGTCGGACAATGTGTTATTAGGTTTTTCCATCAGAATTGTGCCCGGTTGATGGCAATAGGCTCGCCCCCTATTACATGGGACTTAAACAACTTGGCGAAATGTGGGTGTACTAATGGGTACACCTCTGCCTAACCCTTTGGGGATTACAGGCGTGATGTTTATGTAGGTCCAAGATTTCAACAGACAACTGAATCTTTCGATTCGCCTCTTCTCTAAGTTCGTGCTCACACAATTTGCAAAGGAAGTCAGGTAGCTGCCAAGAGTGAGTCTTTCAAACCATGCATTCCAAATATTCTTGATATTATAGTCTGTGTTAATAACAAAACTATTCATCATCATTCTGATCAATATTCTAACATTCTCAAGAATTAAATACTTGTAACAGTAAAATAAATTAGTTGTTCTGTTTATCAGACTTTTATAAATTAAAGCGATACTTTCCAAGGTGTCGGCGTTAAACCTTTTATCTTTGACCTGAAATTGGCGCTGATGAATAGAGACGTTAATGTAGGGGAAGGTTGCTATGAATGGACCACTTAACTTTACAACCCCAAATCTCAAAAAGTATAAGTGTTAAAATGAAAGCAGTTTATTATTTTTATTTCGTAAGATCTTTATTTATAATAATCAAACGCACAAACAATTCGGGCTTACACTTTTTTATAAAAACGAAGAAAACTAAATCTTGGGCTGTTGCCTTCTTTGAACCATGAGCACCTTAATTGGACCACCAAGTTGCCATCAATGGACTTCGAGAAATTTGTTCTAGAGGTCCAATCGAGGCAACTTATTATAATACTTATCAAATGTAGTAATGGAGTCTGTTGGAGTAATGCCATACAAACAATTTTCCAAGTCAAAACCGTGTTTAAAAAGCTCCTGCTTTAATTCTGGAGGGAGGTCACTTCCGGAACCCGGTATCTGGACGTGTTTTTTTGCTTTTTGGTTAACTCCATCTAACCTTCGTTTAATAGTTGCTTTCGGCACTCCATAAATTCTAGTTGCTTCGTTTAAACCAACTCTTCGTTACGAACCGATTCTATAGCCAGGTACATACTAGTTTCATTCCATGCGAAGTACTTTCTTTTATTTGGCGACATTCTGGAATTTTAAATTTATATTAATTATTATGACCATAAAATACAAAAAAAAGTTGCTATGATTGGACCGGTCCAATGGTGGAACTCTCTTGAGGTCCATTGATGGCAACAAGGTACTGGTTATGAAAAACTTAACTAAAATATTCATGGAAATGATTAGACAAAATTGAATAATACTCATGGAACCTCAAATAAACTGTCCAATATTTAATAACAGTGCTCACAGACAAATATAAATACAATAATACTTACGTCAAATTGTCCTGAGTCAAATTATAAGATTTACACCGCCGCAAACACAACCACACGCATCACTCCTCACTACATGCCACAGCGTCATTGAGGTAAGAGGGGGGTGCAACTGAGTCGCCAGGGACACATTTCGACTAGTTTAAGTGTTGCTAACTTGCACAGTTTTGGAAATACCTTGGTGGTCCAATGAAAGAGCTAGTCCAATGATCGCAACCTTCCCCTAGTTGATTTTGCTACAAATAAAGAGAATCACTGAGCAACGAATGGTGCGAGTACGTGGCTTGCTTATCAAGCTTTTCCGAGTCCGTGCAGATTTTCATTAATAGGTATTATTATATTATATTTAAACAAACGAATAATTATTATTTAGTATTCAGTAGTAGGTTTATCTTTTCTCATGCTCCGATCTGTAATTACCGTCACATTGACAAAATAAAAAAGTGTTTATTTATTTTTCATTTTCTGAATCATATTTAGTTTTGTAAATAATTCAAACAATTTTTGGCAGAAATGGGTTAATAACTTTAGATAAATAACCTGCAATGCCGTAGAGTTACATAAGTAGAGCCAGAGTTCCAGTCCGTCTAGGTAATGCCATGAAAATGGGCGAGTGGCGACAGCGTGGTGTTTATCAAGTCAATACACTGACTAAGTTTATGTATCTAATACAGTACCACTTTAACAAAAATACAGCATCCTCCAGGAAAAGATCGTTAGCTTTGATATATTATACGCAATCTTGGATAGCCCGAGTTAGCCCCCTTTGTAATAACCTACTCATATTATATGATTAATTTGCTTACTTACAAAAGTTTAATCGTAATTCCTTTCGTCGCGGCTTATTTATGACTGAAGAGTACAACTAACCGATTTTTTAAACTCATTTACAATTCCAGTATCAATAATTCACAATCACAAGTTGTCACAAAGTTAGGAAGTTCCGAACGATCGTTTGTTCGGCGAAGCGGGAACGGCGAACATCCCTCCCCGCCTGCGACTCGCGAATAACTGAAATTGTTCAAGCTTTCACATCTCTGAAACTAGCGAGCGCACACAGAATGGCTTTCAGCGCTCCATATTGTATCGTAAGCCTGGCTGAAAGGTTTTAGTGGACTGGTGCTACCGAGGAATATAATATAGATTTATTTTCAGACCAAAGGGGTGCAATAATTCCGTAGTTGATCTGCAGGTGTTTAACAAGGAATTCCTACAGTTTCGCAATGTCCGTCTATCTGCAGCATAGCTCAGAAACTTACTACTAAAACTAATATTTTCTTGCTTTTATTCACTGTGGAAAGAATGACGGGAGACCAGAGGTAAGACAGTTCAGTCTAGCAAAAATAAGGTACCTATTACTGTCAACTTACTTACAATTTGAATGTCTTTTTACATAATAATATTTATCTTTATTTACTGTTACCTACTTTTATTAAAACTTCCTATTGAAGGGAATTCTGAAATTGAAGCTCAGCTATAAGCACATTAATGAGTATTTGGTAGTATTCAAATCCAACTAATTAAGACGACAAGGCCATGACCACGTCGGAAATCTTAATTAAACTGCACGCGAGCGCCTTATCGTTTCCTCCGATTCAAAACGCACATCGTACAAATTATTATTCGTTCATTTTCTGGTAGGCTTAGTGAAACGGAACTCATTGTGATAAATATGAATAGTTTTAATGGAATTGCGGAACTACCGTGGTCAAATCACCAACTCCGAAGGGTCCTATATTCTAACATTACAGAATAATTCGGAAGTTTGTAGATTATTGTACCTTTGATATTCTGACCCCTTCGTTAAACCTATTCCTGAAATAACTACTTCCTTAACTTAAATAACTTTGATTCAGAAGTTACGGGTTAATTTGAACTTACTGTTAATAATATTTATGTTTGTTTAACTGTCCTGTTGGCCTCGTGGTCGCACGGACTGTTGAGCGTGGGGTCTTGAGTTTATATTTTACAGGTCAGGCAAAAAGTGTTATTGGGGTTCTCCAACAGGAATTTTTCAGTAGCAGCCCGAAGTACGGTATTTGGTGGTGTAATACCCCTGAGCCTAGAAAAGCACGTAAAACCCTTTTTGGTTTGGTTCTGCGTCTGATCACTCCCCGATTGTGTTGGATTACTGTCCCATTGGATTTGAGAGTTAAGGAAGAGGGTGTGCTTAGCTGGTTATCATTGAAATTGGCCGCCGTGACCGAAATCGGTCTGGAGACTATTAATATTAATATATTAATTATATCTGATTTGCACTGCTTGTAATGCGAGCCAATAGTCACATATTCGTCTCCCTTCAGAGCAAATGTTTGTACTTCAAGGACAGCAGCTTAAAAGTAATCGTCCTGAGCCTATATTAACCGGTCCACGGCTATAAAGGTAAACATAGCAATGAGTTTCCTAATATTCTGCAAGCGAGACTTACGCCGCGTGCCATGAAATTCAATAGAAACTTTGTGAATCAACCTCGAAGGGCGGCAAGAATTTGATAGCTTAGCGGGGCTATCTTGATAATTCAAACGCCCATGGTTATGGTACATGCATTTTAAAAAAGAAACCTAAGTTAATTAATTATCTAACTTATGTATATGTTATTAGTCATAATTTTTATTGACACTCGCAGATAAATTAACAAAAATGTTGAAATACTGAATTACTTATAAGTGCCTAGGGTAAGACTCTCGAGTAGCAAGGCGCAGTGTGGAAAGGCTCCCAATGAGGTGGACCGATGTCCTGGTAATGCTTGTGGGAAACCGCTGGATGCGGGCAGTGCAGAACTGGTCATTTTGAATATCTTTGTGGAAGACCTTCGTCCATCAGTGGATATGATGATGATAAGTACTTCGGTATTACCTTGATCTTAGCGAGCACTCAAATTCTATGTAAACTGAATTTCAATCACTTATGAGGGTACATGCCTACTTAGAACAATAGTTGTGCCTGATAACGATGCATAAGGACCGGTTAACAAGTGACATAACGAGCCCCGCCGGTCCATTTAGCCTTTGGATCAGGTGTCCACTTGCAAATTGCGATACTCTAGGTGAGGTAATGAAACACCTTAACTCGATATTTTACTTGAGAGACTAGATATTTTGGACCTCGTGAAAAGGAGGGATTCAGTTGGTTACGGTATTTTATGCTATTATATTTCTATATTTGTCTTGCGTTTTCGGTCAAATACATAATATAACCTATACATACATTTTCTAGTGTTCTTCTTCTAAAACATTATTTTTAACTTCATAAATTTATCACTTTTTGTTGTTTCTACAAGGAACACTTTTATTAACGCAAGCACCGCAGACTCTAATGCGATTCAAGCGCAAACATGAATATTAATTTAGGAATTATTTTTATTAAAAATGTAATTATTTTTATTTTTGTATATTTTTACATGGTACATAAATTTATATTTACTACCTTTTACATTACTGCCAGCGTTTTATAGTATTTTCAATAGAATCTCTACGAAAATTTTACTCGTTCCTGTACATTTTATAAGTTAGTCGATTATTACTCGCCTACTTAGCTGTTTTAGTTTTCCTTTTAACTTCGTTATATATACAACATTGTATATCCATGCCAAATTACAGCTTTCTAGTAGGTACTAAGAATCTCTTAGCTAAGCTGCGCACGGTAATGGCGAAACTAAAAGAGAGGAACTCTTTGTTGGCTACGGAACCATAAAAACGGTAAATATTTTTTGATTCAGGTTCTTACGAAAGGATAAATAAGTACAGACAAGTGTCAAAGGCCGCTATTGCCATGTTAAAATAATGTCTTTTTAGAGTGGCACATTCTAAATTCATTGTAAAAATTGAGACTTTGCAATGAACCTCTCGCAAATCAACCTGTGTTACTGCTATCTCACGACTGTGTTAATTATAGTTCAAAATAAGAAAAAAACAAAGTTAGGTTTATTTATTTCAAAAACAGAATATCACGTAGCGATCACCTAAACTACTCTAATTTACATAATTTAATCTTAGATTATTCGAATATCTTCCTATATTATTACAATCTTCAAAAATACATCTCTGTGAATAAAACTAACCAGGTCTTTGAGAATAAAACAAGTTCAATTCCTTTATTTTTATGTTTATTATTATGATCAACATCCTTCGTCGTTACAGACGATAGTGAACATAAATCTGTTGCAAACATAATTAAAACCTATATATCTCACTGGGTGTCATACAAGAGTAAGGTGTTAACGGTGTGCAATATAATATTATTATGTCGGTTGATTTATCCTCAAAGGTACCTGTAGAAATTTTGGGACATATTTATGACCCCTCCTCCAGGTACAAAGTAGAATATTGTGGCTTTTAGTAGATCTAGATGCCTTTGAATTTAGTATCACCCTAAGGTTTCAGTGCCCGTACTGCTCCCACTTCCTAATAAATGACTCTACAAGTCAATTCTAGTCTACCTATGTATATACACTGCATTCAAAAACGGCATCATTATCAAATCAGCTTAATGCGCTATTTAAAAACACAGCTCTAGAATAATATCAGTGTTTCTTTACAAAATGTTACTTTAAAGTTCAAATAAGAAACTGTGCCTAAGTTAGCAGTTTCTTAGCCAATTATTTCTTACAGCTAGGCAGTTAGGCAGCTGTAAGACAGAATAGGCTCACAAAAAATTAACAATACAAGTTCAGATGACGAGCAACATCAATACATCAGTCAATATCATTAGGTATGGTCAAGTAAGCCCAGTAACGAGAATTGAAATTGTTTCCATCGAAGCGGAAACAGAACACTTCATAAACCTTCTGTGTCAAATGTCAATGGCGACAATGGAAACGAATTGCACCAAAGTGAAGTTTCTTGCTAACCCTGACATACACGATAGGAAATGCCGGTCAACAGATTCATTGAGATGCGTGGGAGTAGGAACCTGCCCGGTTTCATCGTGAAGTACGTAAGTATTTTACTTGTTATGAAAAAAGAGAAATATAAACATAGAATCTTAAATGTTTTAAGATTCTCTCTTACTACTTTTATCTTTTTTTAAAACAAAAAAAATTACTTAAGTATAAAAATAGTTTCAGATCTAAGTTTTTCCACCTCATGGTAAGGAAATTCTAGTTCCAGTTATATACTACAAGAATTGACCTACAAATAACAATTAACATGTTAGAAATGTAGATTTCTATACTAGGGTATAGAAATCTACATTTCTGTGAGTGGCCTACAGAAATGATTGTCAGAAGTCTAGATCATATCTAAAGGTCAGTTAGAACAAGCAGCACCAGTAGTCTACCTTCGCCTTCGAGGCATATATCAACCTGGAGCACGTAATGGTTCAAGTTAATTACATATAATTAATTAATGCCAACATTACAAAAGAAACGCCCTTTACAATTATACTGATAAGATCGATAGAAACCTTTGACATGGTTTAATTATGCTTTTTAAGTGGTTTATCCGTGTTTTCTTGAAGATCCTAAGTACTGCTTTATGTGAAGATAAATATAATATATGGATGTTTCTTACTCTTTCATGCTAAACAGCCGAACGGAATTAGCTGAAAGGCACTTATAAGTATGTTGATATTAATCTAGTGTAACACAGAAAATTTTGTGAGCTTTGCCACAAGTCTGAAAAAAAAACGACATGATTCTTATTCGGTGTGGGGCATCGAAACTCTTCCACGTTGGAAATCACAAATAGCAAATCGTTGTGTGCTGCAAAAAAACAAAAAGTAATAAGTAGGTATTGAACTGCTCTGTTTGTTTTGTAGCAGTACCTACCAGCTTTATAAATAAGTACGGAAAGGTTCCGAACGTCCTTCTTTTTTCAGTAAGCGACTGATTCGTTGAACTCATGCATGATTTATGCATGAACACAGTTCATTCACATATTTATCTCCTCTTACAAGTTTAACCGCTTAAGTTGACGGCCGCTACCGACTTGCACCGCGGAAATTATTTACATCGTGAACTAAAAAGACTCACAATATCACTCAAAAAAAAGGAGAAAGTTCTGAGGAAGTAACACTAAAAATAAATTTAAAAAAAAACTTTTACAAAAAGAATTACAATTACAAAGTGAGAAGTAACTTTAATTTGGAAGTCGGAGACATAACAAAACCACAAACAGAATGAAAGCCGCCAATTTCCAAAACTAAAGTTATTTTCCACTTTGTTCTCCCATTCAAAATATCCCTTAGCAATATTTAAATTATTACATTATACAATAATTAACCTATACATAAAACCTTAAAGTAAATGTAAAATATGTCCAATTAAAAAAAAAAGAGAGGCAGAAAGGAGAACCAGAGAGCTGGCCTTTTCTTAGGTCAAAGTATCAGCATTGCCATACAACGTGGCAATGCTGTCGGCTTTTTGGGCACTTGCCACATTGACAGCGACGCGAACGAATTTTTTGATGCCCTATGAGGTTTCACTTTATAGTTTTTAAATCACACAATCAACTTACAAAAATAAACTTAGCAGTAGGTAAGAATAACACAAGTAACATTAATTGATTCGATTGGTCTTTATGTCACATTGATAAACATCATCACATTTATATACATCATACAAATTGATATACATATATCATACAATTTCTCATCAATTGGAAAAAAACACGTCTTCACATACCAAGGCGGAGTGTGAATCTTAAAATCTAAATAATCCTTATATTATGGTAATTATTTAATATGATATAGGCTCTAAATGTGTATAAGATAAACAATAAGATATATAGTAGGTAACCATTTGGTTGTTAATAAAACATTAATGTGAAGTGAATAATTACTTTACTTCTTTTTTTTATCTATGTAAAATAATCTACTGTGTTATTTTTACTTATTACATGCCAGCCACATAAAATGGTTGAATTAATTAAGAGTATTTGTTTTATTTATTTGTATTTTTTTCAAAACTAAATTGTTTTTCTATGTAAACGGCGTATATGCAATGCTACTCCAATATTGTTAATAAACTAGTTTTTTTTACCAAAACTAAGTGCATATTGTTATAAGCTCTTTAATTTTTTATAATTACCTCAATTAAAATGCGGAATAAAAACGTTACGCTTCGGTGAGAATGTACCTATTTCTTAACAGTCTATAAGCTAAGATACCTATATCTATTATTGCCTCCTTAACTTAATAATAACAATATAATATTTTTTATTTAGTAACATAAACATAAACACATGATTTTTTAACTTTACCCGTTTACGCGACGCACGCAAGGAAACTCTCAAAAGAAATATTTTTACCCGTTTTTTCAACATTTTTCATTGATGCTGAAGTGTTATTGGGTTTTTTATCAGGAATTTCTCAGTAGCAGCCTCGGAGTCTGGATTTGTGCCCGGTTGATGGCAATAGGTTCGCCCCCTATTACATGGGACTAAAAACATAACTGGCGAAATGTGGGTGTACAAATTGGTACACCTCTGCCTAACCCTTCGGGGATGACAGGCGTGATGTTATGTTATGTTCATTGATGCTCCGCTCCCATTGCACGTAGCGTGATGTTATGGGTATAACTTTTTTTTCCTCGATAAATGGACTATACAACACAAAAATAAATCTATTAGAATCAGTAGTTCCTGAAACGAACGCGTTCAACAAAACAAACAAACTCTTCAGCTTTATAATATTAGTATAGATATTACCGCGTTAAAAAAGGATCATTTCCTGTTAGTCAACGAAAACAAGCTCTTCAAAGTCGGGCAGTATTGCTTCCTTATTGCGACCTACCCAACGCTGTTATTCTTTATGCTGACTACACATAATCGATTGTTTCAATAAAAACCAAGTCACATTTAAATGACCAACAATGATTTTGCAAACGTTGTAGGTGACTCAACTCAAACCAACAAATGAGTTTAACCTTTCGGCACTTAGATACATGTTTATGAGTATACAAGGTGCAGTTTTGCATCCTCGTCATGTACCAAGAGGTAACTAAGCTAGTGATTCTCATAACAAATCTGCAAAAAGGGAGGAAAAGGGAGGCTGCGAAAAGGGAGAGAGACTTCTCTCCCGGACCGCAGCAGGCGCACCGGGCGTCGGCGGAGGGCAGACAACGCCCTCTTCCGGGCCCCCCTAAATGGGTCCAGGGGCGCCGGACTTGGGGACGTCCGTCGCCCCCCATTCATCCTGACCCGAGGAGGCCCGCCGAAGCGGGCCGGCACCAGTTGGGGGTCGCGGAAGACGCGTACGTTCCCATGATCCCCGGCGTAAGTGTGAGAGGGGAACACCGGGGTGGTTTTCAGTCAGTAAGAGTCTGACAGAACCCTCCGCCCTTCCCAGGGCGGTGGACATCCGGAGGATTTTCCACACAGGCAACAAAAAAAAAAGAAGGCGGGGCGATGAACACGCACGCACACAGTGTCATCGCGTGACACTACTTACCGCATACGCACGGTGCGATTCTGTTCTTTAATAGAGGTGTATTCTGCTATCAAGCATAAAAAAGTAGAAAAAAAAGGGTTTATTAATTATTAACGCAGTTGTCTTAATTTTATTTGATTATTTATGACTTTACGACAAGCTCCTGTTTAACGAGGATGGAAAACTGCACCAGGACTGCATAAGTGGTTTGTTTTTTTTTCAGACATTACGAAGAACTACCTTTTGTAGCAAGGAAAATGACCTGTACAGACCTTTGAATCTAGGTACCTACGTGGTTTCAAGTTTTTTATCAAGATGAATACAGTTTGTTAACATACATACACACAAAAGACTGAACAATAAATCTAATGTCAACAACATCAGTATCGTCAATTTTTGCAAATAAAAGAAAAGGCCCTGACTGAATAGCTGCTGTTTTTTTTTTATTATAAGAAAGGCCATTTACCTTATGAATTTAACACAACAAAAGAGCTAGGTACTAATGCTTTGTATGCACATTCAAACTTACCTACAAAAAAAAAATGACAGCTTAGAGCCTTGACTTTTTTTGGAAAAATAGATGTATGTATGCTTTACTAGTAATTACAGCACAGTCACATATTTAAATAATTTAATTTACATACCTAGTTACTATTATTTTTGAGATAAGTTTACCACGAAATCATCTTTAAAAAAAATACCATATTAATATTTATTTTTAATTCAAGGTCAGTAAGTATAATAAAACTAAATGAATATTCATTAGATACTAAAATTCACCCAAAATGCGAACCACTCCGTTTTTATGGGTTTATACATTTATAATTACCTATACAAAAAGGACTCAACTTTTCGAATTTTAAAACCATGCTTATTATATTTTAAAATATTTTTCTTTATTCAATTCCGATTCTTAAACAAAAGTGAAATTTTAATTTAAAAAAAAATGAATTTATAATTACTATTAGAAATTAAATTAGTAAAAGCTCCAGATTACAGCTAAATAAGTACCTACGATGGCGCAGGAGATTGCAAAAAAAGACCATAGGGCCTTGGGCGTTTTTCAATGGTGGCTAAGCGTAATACTTACCAACAGAAACGAAATCTTTTGGAATCATATTTCACTTTCTACAAGGTGGCGCAAAATTAATCAGCTAATTTTGCTTTAAAATAACTTTTTATGTTGCCATAGAATAAAATGGAGTACCTATTCATTATAAACTTTCTTAAATAATATATTTCAATGCTGTTCGCCTTACGCAGTTTTAGCGAAGACTCACATAAGATGAATTAATTATAAAAGTTAATACTCTAATTACCATGTCAATTACTCTATGATTACAGATACAAGTATGTTAAAATCTTAATTACATTTTCGTCGTCCGAGTGTTTTTTGCTAGCGATTTGGCAAATGTAAGCACGGACTTTGTTGCTATGTGTGCTTCACGCTATCCGGAGCCATGTAAGCGATCAGCAGAGAGTATAGTCACATGAAGTGTTGCTTTCTTACAATAGCTATATTTTATGATTCATCCTAAAGAACAAACAACTCTGGTTCGCCTCAAGATGCCATTTCTTTTTAACAAATAGGGTTGTTGACCTTATCTATTAACAACTATATACGAATACGCTTAAATCAATTTAAACGTTCTAATTAACTGAAGCTTTACCTATTTGTTAATTAATCTGTTTAAATTAATGTTAGCAAGTTCAGCATACGGTAACAAATTCAGTTGTAGGTGTAGGTACCAGTCCGTATATGACACAACCTGGAAATACCGTACAGAAACTCGCCTCTGATAGTTCTTGTGACTTGAGTTTAAATGAACTCATGCAGAAATAGGCAAATGGCTCGCCCCCTTTTACATGGGACTTAAATATAACTGGCGAAATGCGGGTGTACTAATGGGATACCTTTGCCTAACCCTTTGGGGATGACAGGCGTGATGTTATCATGCAGAAAATTATTTTTTTATAATTTTTCGTACATTCATTCATGATTAAGGATTTTATGAATAGTATACATAGTAACCGAAAATTACTTACAAGTGGCGTAGGGATATCACTAGTGCTGATCTACGAAGGTAATAGTTAAAAGCCGTCCCTCGTGCTACACGTGCGTAGCAATTCAAAGCATCCCGTGCTACACGTGAATAGCAATTCAAAGCATCCCGTAAAACATCCAAGAAGAGAGACTGCTTCTTCGTGAATTTAGGTGAAGTAAGCTTGAGATGAGCTCCCATCCGGCAGTAATCGGGTAATGCCTTGGTAAAAGTAGCTTAACCTAATGGATTGACCTGTGCTGCTGTTATTGCCACGTGCACCTCCATCCCACTGATGCTAGGAATTAATATAATAGCACACCTCACGCTCACTTCTCCTTTTACTGAGTAGCACTGCGGGTGTGCGTCATCGATATCGTAATTGTTAAGATGTCAATTATAAAGTGATTGCTTTTTTATGGCCGATAAACATCTGTAGCACTGTGAACCCTACAGCTATACAATAACAAACGACAATGTTTCACAAAAAAAATGACAATTATAGACGTTTACTTATAACAACCACGTCTGCTTGTAGCTAGTTAGGGTTGTCTGAACTAGGTACAACAACTTCCTTCTCATGTCAGAGTTCAATTTATTTACAAAAACATGATATACTAGCTTCTGTCCGCGACCTCGCTCCTGTAGAACTCAAGTACCTATACCATAAAACATAGCCTATGGCACACAGCAATGGTACCCAGGACTTTCCGTAAGTGAAATATTCAGGTTTTTTTTTAATAGGACCAAGACCTACTTAGTTACGATCAAAATTACATAAAAACCAATCAAACTTTACTTATTTTTAATATTAAGGTGAAGTACCCAGGTTGATTGTTAATTTATTAAAAACCTGAAAAGGAGTATTAGTCATCATTATAAACAACTTTTACTATGGGATCAACCCTGAAATCCTGTAGAAGTGAAGTCCTACGGTAAAATATGTTCATAATGATAAGTACAAATACCCCTTTTCAAGTGTTTGGTCAATTAAAAATCACCTGTAGAATAAACGCCAAGTAAAACTAGAAAAAGGATCGAGTACATAACTAATAAATGAAACCAACAATTATACAATGCATAACATTTTTAAACTATGAAGTTAGGTGCACTAATTAGGAAGCATACATACATTTCAAAAGCAAAATATCTTGTAGAATATTTTACCTTGAATATTTCGGTAGGTACCTACAGCAAACAAAAAAAAGACCGGTAAAACCTGTATTCATAATACTGCAAAAAATTACAAAAATGAATCTAAACCCCTACATGAACGTAAGAGTCCAGAAAAAATAAATCACATTTTTTTATAATAGGTACTTACTCACGTCACTTGACATAAATATTCCATCAATAAATATTTACCAGTTGTGACCAGTATTTTACTTTTGAGTACCCTAACACAAGCAGTGACTGCGTAAATGCACAGCATTATCGTCTTTATAAGTAAGAAACATCGTATATAATCGCGTACACTATTTTGACAAATAATTACAATGATCATGATATTATATCGGACGGAAAAGAGAATCGACCAGTTAACATAAATAAGTTGACCCGATCCTGACGACGCACAGTATGTGTTGAGCTCTTGGGCCAAAAAGTAATAGATTACTCATTACTAGTAGCATTGTCTTAATTATATTTAAAGCTAATATTAGCTAAAATAAAAATGTTTGCAGTAAATACTTTCGTGTTTCTTCTCTTCGTGTACGTCGCTAATTGCAATGATGGATATCTACGTAAGTGAAAAACGTGTGACAACTTTATTAATTAATTAATTATTAAAACAAATTAATAACTGAGAATTTAAGTAATTATTTTTTGTTTTTTTGGAGGTAATTACAAAAATTAACATGTTGTAAATACAATACAATTGATTTATTTTTGTCAGGATTTTTTTAATGCAGACCGGGTTCTGTGTTACAGGGGTGCTCACCCATTTTTTACACGGATTTAAAAAAAAAAAATCAATCTATAGCTGCAGCTCTTTCTACGCCTTCGTATAAAACGATTGATTGATTGATTTGTAAAAGCTAAATAAAATGATTAATTGATATAATCATTTTATTTAGCTTTTACAAATCAACGTTAAAGTGTCATAACTGTAGGGCTCAAGCGTATCCTAAATTTTATTTGTCATCAACAATAGGCGAATATTGCAACAATGTTTATAAACACGGTCATGTAATACCTATTTCTAGATAGGTACTGTGAATTTCTGTGACCTAAGTTACATTTAAGTATTTTATAAGTGACTAACTACTGCCCGCGACATCGTCCGCGTGGTAGTCAAATAATGGCGGAAATTACCTGTATGTTTTTTTCAATATTTGCATTTTTTTTTCTAGACCGTATCTGTAATCTGTCTCGTTATCAGAGATATTAAGGGTATTTTACGTAGGTATTATTAAGAAAAATATTTGTCAGTTAACGAAACATTACGTACTATTGATCTCAGTAAGGTAAGGCACGAGCATAATAAAAAATTGCACTGCAATATTTTTTTCTCAAAGTTACTTAGGTACTTTGATGGGCAGTTACGTAGTTAATAAACCATATTCTATGACACTTAGCAATGTGTAGCTTTCTATCTGTGAAAGAATTCGTTTATTTATATTGGACCAGTACTTTCAAAGTTTCAAACTCTTATAAACAAACAGAAAACATTACCTCTTTATAATATTAGTATACATAGCCTACAAATAGGATCTAGCAACAAAGATGAGACGAGACACGTGTATGTAACTAAATAATTATTAGTTATTAAAAAAATAAAAACAATGTGCGAAGCATTATTTAATGACTGTTTGTGGTTTAGAGGAGCCTTTATAATCTCACTGTTTATTACACTACACAATCTCAGTCATCATCATCTGCCTAGCCTTTGCCCACACGACTGTCAACTACACAAGATCAGTGTTGATGCTTTAAAAAAAAAATATTAGATTCGCCTTCTAACTCTCAAATTTCCGAAATACTTACTACAGGCCTCCTAATGGCAACCTACAAAAATTGTGACTAATACTAAATCTCGGTTATTATGTGTAAAGGACGTCGAAGAAATACTTTTCCATTTAAACTCAGGCAATAACCTCCAAAAACCTAGCTAGATAGGCTACCTAAATAAACTATGTAGGTAATCTATCTAGCTAGGTTTTTTTAAATAAAACGTTACCCCACCCTTGGAATTTCTCCTGCATTGCGGGTACATTTACAAACATCACAAACAACCCGACCCAGAACAACTAAACCTGTAGAACATACAAATACTTGCTCAGTGCGGGAATCGAACCCACAACACGTAGCGCAGCACCCAATCGCCCAGCCATTGCGCCAGCCGTGTCGTCATAGTAACAGTGGAGTCACCTAATAACAGTAATAAACGACTCCGCCTTAATTATCATAATTAACACACCTAAAATCACGCAACAGCCTATTTCTTTAGATTTGAAGGAAACGGCAAAATTACAATTGATTAAATAAAAATAAGCGTGCTCGATATCTTAATGCCATCAGATACTCTCTGGATCTAAATACGTGAGAAGTGTCAAGTCTACAGCCTCATACCAGTTATTGTTATTGTAAGATAAATAAAAAATCGCTGATTCGAATCTGGTGTGATATAGCAAGTTCGCCAAAAGACGTCACGCGTCCCTCGCTTTTTCGATAGCATATAATTTATTTGACACTTCACTCGCATGACTTCTCAGAGACCGATACTCTCTCAGTATATATGAAAAAGTCAGTAGTGATAGATATCACAGGCTAAATAAATATAAAAAAACTTCTGTCCGAGGTGTTTTGATGAACTGCTTTTATGTTTTCAAACTATAGTTAGATAAAACTAAGCTATGCACAGAATTTCTTAGTAAAAACATACTAGATTAATCACTCCATCGCATACCGTACCTACTAATTAAAATATTTTTATACTCGTACACATATTCATAACATTATTACATTCCACAATGTTTTTAAGGTGTTAAGATAAAATAGCTTTCAGCTAGGTACAACTAGGTATCAGTATGTTAACTAACGCAAGTAAAAGATTTCAAAATTAAAAATACATAATTTACCTACTGATCTACTTAACTGCAAAAAAACTACAAAAAAAACAAGAGGCGACATGGTCACTCGGTACAGGATAATCAGGTTCAGAATAAGTTCAAGTTCAAATATGTTGTCAACTCGTAAAATATTTACAAGGTTGCGGAGACTATTAAAATCTCGTCGACAAGCATCCGCGAACTGTTAACTGTGTTAACTTTTAATGGTTTTACTGTTATGATAATTTAACACTAGGTACCTATAATAAAATCCATTAAAAGTTAAAGAAAAAGAACAATATTTATTCGAAAATTTGTTCTGTCTGAATAGTGAAAAAAAATTAAACCTTCGGATTTCTGGTGGAAACCTTTCGACAAGAAAATATTCAATAATGCTATAAAATTCCTGATAGCTGCTCCAATAAAATATTACTAAGCATTTTAAGAGTTTGACATAAAGACTTTACATTTCCCAAAAGAGTTCCCCAAGGCAGCATCCTCGGGCCGTTATTATTATTTTTTTATATATAATATAAGTCAATGAACTGTGTAGGTGCTCCGCATTCAAGGTTGTAAAATAATGTTAGTAAATAGGTACCGATGTATTTTCTTATTCAGATAATCTTATGACATGAGCTAAGACAAAAAATTATAATATAACAGTTATGTTCCTACCACAGGGCAATGTCCGTCGTCTCATATGTTAGCGTAGGCGATAAAAAAATTAACGAAGTTTTATTAAGTGTGTGATTGATCTTTGGTAGATTACATAAAAAATTAAGTGCACAATAATTGTTCGAGGTCCACTAGGAGGATTGAACTCTCCAAAAATAAAATGAGGTGCCTATCGCACATTCAAACCATTTCATTTGAATTGGACTGTTTTAAGTTTACTCGCACGAAAAGTAAACTCGGAGTTACAGTTACTAATAGGAGGTTTAATTACAAATACTTACGTAAAACGAATGGGCCCGTATTTGCAACTAACTGGGAATTTATAAGATGAGTAGGTAACCGGCGGGCGTAAGCGGGCGTTTAGGATCCAAAGTATTGGCTGCTACCTTAAATTACTTATAAACGCCCGATGCCCTGGAGACAGAGTCACTATAAGATACCTAAGTGGATAACGATTCAGGCATCTATCTGAATTAATAAGCCTGTTGCAAAAACTGTAAACTCGATTTTTTCACCATTATTCTAAATATAACTGTTGCATTCTTTCTTGCTTTTGTTCCCCTTTTATTAAAACAATGTAGCTCCGACATCCGACATCGATAGCGTGTTAAAAGCGAGGTTTTGTTAACGTATTGATGCACTCGGCAAAGACAGCGACGTCACGACAACAAAAATAAAACCGATAACATAATTGATTGCATGTTTTATGTAGGTTGAGGATATTATTATAGGATACACATGAGCATGTTTCTGGTCTAGATTTCACAGCTTGTGAGATTTTTTACCATTTGAACGCATTCAATCACAGTTACATAAAATGAGTATAGAATAGAAATAGCGCCTTCTAGTGACATTAATGGTTACCAGAAAAATTCCATACAAAATGAAGTAAACGTCAAAGATCAAAACAAAAACGAACGCAATCGAAACAAAGAAAAACTCGCACCAGGTTCTTTGATAGTTTGAGATTCAATTCAATTAGGTGTAATGAATCGTCGTATGATTAGTGTTGGCACACCGAACTGTCTAAAATATAAAATAATAACAATAAAACAAAATGTACTTACTTAAAAAACTGTTTCCCATTTCTAAAATTACTAAAACGCACTTTATACCTGACGATGAAACACTCGGTTCATGAGCCACAGCTTTATTGTATCGTCTACAATAGGAGCTTCCTTTTCCTGACTGTGAATGTTCTGACATTTACATAATTATGCTAATTATAATGTATTAGGTCTAGTCAAGACATTAATAAACACAATGAAGACTAAGCATACAATAGCTGCAACCTAAAGCCATCAGTATGTCTACAACGCTAACGCTGTCGCTAGTCGGTAGCTCAGCTAACAACCACCTAAGTACCCACTGCTTACAAGCCTCTCGATCACTCGGTTCTTCAGACTTCATTTAAGTAAGGTTAAAATGACAGCAAGAAGTTATTTAAGCCCAGAGGCTACGTCATAATACCTCCCTATTGCGTAAATTCCGTCAATCCTTCATCAATCACATACAATGGAAATGAAATTATTTCGTCTGTTTAATTAATCGCAGTTTGGCAAGGTAAACGATACGTGATCGGTTTAACAATCAATCATCATCGTCGTCACGTCTGATGTGGACACACCGTGTGTGTTGAATGTCCTAATATGAGTTATTGAGTAATAAAAATGAAGATATGTACCTACATACATAAGGATGACGCCCTTATATTTACTGAAAACAAACCAAAAGATGATTTCACAGTTACCATGGCATCACAATATATACTACGAAACTGCCATATAAAATACAATTCTTTAAAACACATCATTTACCATGTTTATGCAATGCTCCACGTGATTTGACCACAGCTTGGGATTTTCTCGCGTTTCGAAGAAACAATTGCATCAATACTACAACGTAATTGTCTTCGATTACTTGTAAATACTAGTTCATAAATAAATCAATATGGTAATAGGTTTTAAGGTGTAAGATCTGAGATGGTAGAGCTAAATGGTGCTGATCTATGCGTCATGATCGTGAATGGCCTGAATGGGCGCTGTCAGTTGGGATTGGTAATCTCGTTAAAGAAAAACTAAAAGAAAAGAAAGAAAGAAAAACTTTTTATTCACGTAAAAGTGACGCACAATACACAATAATATACAAATAATATTGAATATAAATATAAACTAACTAACTGCCATAAGCCATGGTTCATATCGCATATCTTTATTATTATTTTTAGTTTTATATTGCTACATTTCTTTCACGAAGCAGTGTCCAGAAATTTCTTGGTATTTCTTGTCTATGAAGACCTAGCTACCTACGTTTTGTAATGAGCAACTAACTTCAACTTAAAAAGTAGAAACAATAATAAAAAAATGCAAAGAAATTAAATTAATTATGTAATTAATAATAATTTTAAAAGTTATTGTAGATGGTTTAAATGCTTTGACTTTGACTTTAAGCTTATGTAGCATGATGGGTGCCATGGTTGCGCTTGGTTATCTACCTACCCAATTGATGCAGCTAGGCATCAGTACCTATTTAGCAACTTGTTAAAAATCAAATCCGTCGTTTGTCTATTACAATAATTATTATAACAAATCATAATGAATGCATAAAATATTATTTTTTCATTTCAGCTCCATACATCACGCCGTGTGACTTTAAGAGTGATAAATTTGCCGACTGTGTCAAAGAACAAATCGAAATCGCTCTCCCAAAATTCACTAAAGGCATTCCTGAAATGGACGTCCCGTCGATAGATCCTGTACACTTGAAAAACATCGAGATACTGGGCAGCGGACTAAATCTGACATTCACTGAAGCTGCAATGCATGGACTTAGCCAATGCAAATTGACAGAATTGAAGTAAATTGTAGTATTTTTTCATTAATATGAAGCGTTTATCGATTCGCGTGGTCCTAAATTTCCTGTATCAAGATTTGACGAGTAGATAAAGAGACCCATTGTTGTCCAGGTCCTATTATTATATCTAGTTCTTTGTTCGTTTTCATCAACCTCATTTATTCTGCGTGGCTATTTTTATTTCTGTTCACGTAGGTACTTTTTATTTCCACATACAAGACCTTGTATGCCGAGGTACTCGGAAGTATTTTTCCATCCTGAATCATTTTAATCGATAAACAATGATCATTGAAAACTATATAAGTTACGGAACACCAAGACAGCGCTACACATTGTATGCAAATATTCGAACTCTTGATACTTGTAGATTAAACGCAGAATCAATACAATAGGCACAATGCAATAATTTCATGCCACAAATCTTACACGTGTAGGTGTAGGTTACCTACACCTAATTGCTTATAAACAAGTGGGTTTCACGATACTTTGTACCTATTGACAATTTGTCGAAGATGGCTTTTTTTCTACTAATTATGGGTAATTTGTTGTGGTGTGTTGTATACTAGGTACACTAATTAAGGGCTCCCACACAAAACCACGATGCGATGCAACATTGCAGGAACTTTAGGAACTTTAACTTCACAGGAATTCGCAAATATTTGCGATGCGATGCGAATTTGCGTTTTTGTGTGGGATCCCTAAACTATAGACAACAACGGAGTCATGACACAAATATACTTTTTTAAAATAACTTTACAGGTAGTTTATATTTTTGCTGAAGGCCTCTCTGATCTTTATTACTTACATATATGTTATGTATATGTAGCACATGAGCAATTTATTGGTCGATTGTTACAAAAACAAAATTTATCATAATAAGTACTTATTGTTATAATATGCTTAGATGCAGTACCTACTGCAGCTACACTTGTATTTTTATAAAAACATACATATAGTATGGTTATTGACGTTGTATTTTTACCGTTTCAGGGTAGAGTTCATTAAATCCGGGGGAACATTCACGCTGTCATTCAAAGGCAACTTGAAGTTAACCGCTCAGTATGTTGCCGATGGCAGAATTCTAGTTCTTCCGATTCAAGGACATGGAGACGCTCTTGTTGATGCACGTATGTACAATTTCGATCAATTCTTTTTAATAATTCATTATTTATTTATTTCAGTGCGTCACATCGTAATTATAGGGATACATATACCTACATTTTCAGCATTAAACGTCTTTCGTGTAAAATCAACCGCACAAAACTTATATCTACTGTAGGTTTTAGCGTATAGACCTATCTGCTGTCTTCCCAATTTCGAGATCAATCAATGAATATTAAACTACGTTTTTGTTTCTACATGTTTTTTCTTTAATTTCAATGCAATTTATTCTTGCAAGCAACCTTTACCTTGGACCATAAATGTAAACCTGGACAAACAAGTAAGCAACCAATTTAAAAAATAACTACCTATATAGTCTTCCGCAATCCACAGAGGGCGTCGAAGTGCGCATCGATAGTCAACTGATCGAAGATGACGATGCTAATGGCAAACACTTAAAATTAGTTACACCAAAGTATAAGTACACTATTGAACGCACTACATTCGACCTGAAGAACCTGTTCAATGGAAACAAGCAACTTGGTGAGTGTTTAATGACAATTTGTTTCAATAATAAAAATATACAAAATGATATATGTATTATATAAAAAACTATGTGCCTGGACCAGTCCCGCGGACAAAACATGTTTAACCGCCTGACTTTATAGTGTTCATGGTCCAGTTTGATGAGAACATTGTTTTTGACCTTTCCTGTGAAGTCATGTCTGGGGAAAAGACGAACACGTCATGCAGCCCGCGGTCAATTATCCTGGAAGGCAGTTCTCGTATTCGCATTCTAATCTCAGTCGCTATCTGTCAAAAATGCCTATACCTAATGTACGGACGACAGCGCTTTAAGGTAAACACTGCGGCGTCTTATGCGGTTGTATTAGGAGCGATTTTACAACAAAAAGGTATAATCTGATGTGATGGTGACTTAGACCACTGCATGCATTTATGACATTTATTGTCGCTGAGATCAGACTGACTTGCCACTAGAATTTGAACATTTTTAGTTATTAAAATTGGTTCAGATTCCAAACATGGAACACTTATAAACTATGGAATTTAAATCTTTCCTTCCGTTTGCGAAATCAAATGTAACATACAGACAAACATAAGCGTGTAACTTATGAAAGCCATTTTCCTCTTCGAGGGTTAAAAATAAAAGGAAATTTTGGAGAAAAACAAATACCTAAACAATGAATTTGCCAATATAAATTTACCTAACGTAATAAGATAACATGACAGAAATGCCACAAACGATAATATGGATAATTTAGTATGATTATGGGCCCTCCTTTTCATAAATATACCCTGTAACCCGTACTTTATTCAAAGGGATCTTTTGTGAAGGAAAAATAACCACAAAACTCAGTGGTTATTTCATTCAGTATCTTCCCTGCATGATGATGGTACAATACTTTATGTTGTCCTCAAAAAACAAAAACCGAAGCTGAAATAAAATGAAAGCTAAATATCATGTTTGTGTACGAGCGCTGTCAGTTCAGATCGCTGGGCTCTTAACTGCCATGTCGTATCTTTATTTTTCTAATTAATTTATAAATCTGTTCATTACCTACATTTTATCAAACATAAGTATAAGCAACGAGAGATAACATTGTCTGGGGTGCCACAGTACTTACAACATTATTGAAATGTGTGGTTCATAATCCTTGTGTGCTATGCTCACATATTCTGGTGTCCAACCCCACTTGAAAACTATTTATCCATACTAATGTTATAAATGCGAAAGTAGCTCTGTATGTCTGTCTGTTTCGCTTTCGCGACTAAACCACTGAACCGATTCTAATGAAATTGGGTAAGGTGTAAGTTTGAACCCCAAGAAAGGACTTAGGCTACCCTTTTTTCCTCAATTTCACCTATTTTACGGGCAAAACTTATTAAAGAGTTCTTTGTTTTTAGCGGACACAACCATCCAGTTCGCCAACGAAAACTGGCAGCAGTTGATGGACGAGCTGGCTCCCCCGGCCATCAAGCAGATCGTGCGCACCTGCGTCAAGGCCATCAACAAGTTCTTCTCTAAAGTGACCATCAATCAAATCATAAAAGGATATCCAAATGCATAAACTAAACTGTTATCTTACAATTTTAAAACGATGTTTCACTCGTCATTAATGCAATTTCTTTCGATAACCAGCTGTTTACAAACGATTCCTGATAAGATAGCATGATGAATGAAAGTGAAGTGATGACATATTTTTATTCCAGTTATTTCTCGAATATGAGGTAAGTATTATACACCATCAAGTAACAAAATTCATTGGTGTAAACTTACTTTTGCTGAATTTAAAATTCTTGAGCCTCAATTGTTGAGTGGGTACGTAAATAGTATCACGGAATTTACTATTAATTATTGTTTAAGCCAACTTTTGTTATGGATAAAAGGTGATGTTATTTGTAAATATATAGGTTAAACATAAATTAATAAAATATTTTTTTAACAAACGAAATGTTTTTATTTCTATCAGACCCCACACGACTTACCCGTTTCATTTTGCTGCTTTCTGTGCGCTGTTACAGGCATGTTTTTCTTTATGTATCACTATGGAAACACTTTTCATACATAAATGAAAAACGTTACTTCTCATAGAGTTTAATACACATTATTGTCCAAAATAATACTTACAATATAGTGCTCAGAGCAAGAATCATTTTAACAATAGTATTTTATGATAAATCTTACATATATTTTTTTTTCTTCTCGAATGTTATTTTGAGTCGTATCTTCTTAAGCTTGTCCTTGTAATTCATTGCTACTGGTGGTACTGTTACTTGCTCTTCGCTCTGGCCTCCTGGGTAGCTCTTCCAAGCCTATGGCACTGCTTAAGCCGATGGAACTATTTCGACTTCGCCGGCTTCGGTGGATATTAGGCCAGGGTATAGACTTTCCATTCCTGTACCACAGAGCAACGCCCAAGACGAGAGCTAAAAATGCAACTCCTACTGATGTCCCAATTAAACCAGCATGCAGACGAGGCATCCGCGCTGCATCTAAATGGACACAAGTGTCTATTAATGTATTGAAATAAACAGCTCTGAAAGTCATGGCAATAAAAAACCTCTCTTTAATTTTAATTATTTGAAAATCCTTTCACCTATGTCACTTCATCAGAGACTCGTATGCAAGGACAATTAACTTATTATTTTCTCAATAATAATATTACTATGCTGATATATTCAGTGCCTTTTTAAAATATCTTCTTAAACTATAATTATGGAGATATTATAAGAATAATTTATTAATCTATCTACATACATAATTATATGAAAGCGAAAGGTATACATATATACACTCACTTATCACAAAATATTGAAAACCGCTTTGACATAATATTAATAGAGAGGTATAGTTAGTAGACGTTAAGAAAGGACACTCGAAACAAAGTCGCGGGCAAAAACTAGTAAAAAATAAAATTTGGAATAGAAATATTGTGGTAGTGACTTTAGTGATTTCATTTAAAAATTATGTAAATGCAATTAGATATTTAAGAAACACAGCATACGAAGGTTATCCATACCTAGCAATTTTCGCATAACCAAGCTATTTCAAGAGTGCTTACTGGCATAAAGGCGCACGGTTTCCCTTGACTCCACTACTGTGTCGTGCACTAAAGCCGCACAAGTCCATTCTCCGAAGTCTTCTTCATGAACTGGTCTAATGGTCAGCGAACAGTCGCCGTAGTCCAAACTTCTCCCAGGGGTGAAAAAAAAACGACCCATGAGAACACTGAAAATTTCATAAAATGTTAAACATTTCCTAGTTTTCGTACCAACATGTATTGCCGTAAATTAGAATTTAATAATATTATCATTAGAAGCAAAAGAACAAACATGTTTTATCCTATCATTTTCATCCTCTTGAATTTTCTTATGGATCCCTAATTATTTTGATGATATCTAATATTATGTATAAGCTATTATCGAAAGAATTTTCAAAATTGGACGAGTAGTTAAGAATATAAACGCTAAAACAAACCAAATCTTCAGATATATAATATTAGGTTAGGTTATAGTATCCTATGATTAATTATAACATTTATGCCATTTTTAATATAAATTATTGTAAAACATATTTTATTTTAACAGAATACGAAATTATATAGATATTTTATAGGGTCTTAAAAATCATTCATTACGGTACGTTCTATGATCAATCATGTTCATTGTTGATCGAAGTGTAAGTACGAGTACGACGTACGACCTATCACTAAATATCGAATGATTACTTACTTATCTGAATCCACCGAAGAATCCAGACTCATACCAACATTGGTAGGAGTTAAAAATCTGCAATAATCCAATGGCTTTTGCCCATTTGAGGTGTGACAATACAAAGTGGCACTGTCACCAATCCATGCATCAACTTCGGGTTCATTAGCAGCTAACGGACCAGTGACTCGGACATTCACTTCGTCCATGATCTCTACTCCTCGTTGATACTTATAGCCCATGTGACATGTCCATGTTCCTGCATCTTCTTTGGAAACGTTAGAAAAGGTGATCCCACAATAACCAGACTGAAGATTTTCACCCGCGTACCTACGAGGAAAAAAATATTAATAATATCAGCCTCTTATTGTCCCACTGCAGAGCAAAGACCTCTGCTCATATAATTAAAGCACTAGCATTAATTACCATTCACCACGCTTGCTCAAGGCGGGTTGGCAATATCAGACTTATATTTATTATAAGTCCACCGATGTCAGTTAAGTCTAGGATAAACTTAAAAAGTACATATGAAGTAAAAAAGTCTCATTGGTGATTGCCCGGTGTCGAACTAACCTCATGTATGAGAAGCATGTGCCTTAAACTCTGGGCCATTACGACATTCATTATTAAGATGATGGAATATGTTATTTATGCTAGTTGGCAAGTAGGAGCGTAATTAGAATTGCGAAAACGGATTTGTTGACTAAATCTACAGAAATGAATTTACCAATAAGCCTGTCCTTCTCCAACGCGTTGCTCCATAGGCGTAAACTGTGAGCCGTTAGGATGCTGGTACCAACAATACGCGAGGGACGCATCCGCGCGACACATAATCGTTAAATCAGAACCCTCACAAGCGAACAACGTCCTCTTTTCGGTCTCTTCTGACCTGTGGATGTCTCGTCTTATCCTCGTACCTGGAAATAGAGTTTGTGCTGTGTATATATCACACGTCTTCATATTTTTACATTCTATTGACATACGATTTATCTTTCAACTTATTTTTATGGTCATCATAAATAAAGCAGCAAAACAAATTGCGTAGACAGATATTAAATACAAAGCAATTTTCAACTACATTTCTGTAGTGTTTTAGTTCATTTTGAATTCATTAATGACTACTGCTCATGCTTTTGCGCTGACCGGCAGATAGAAGTCAGTAAGCTGTTACAGAAAAGTCAACAAAACAGGTAGTACCTAATACAAAATATAGCACTGTGATCAAGCCTATTTTCTTTGTCAGCCAGAGGTTATCTACAAATATGTATATTACTACAGTAATGTTTAAATCCTATGTGGCAAATGTATATCTAAATCTTTTGTTCTATTCACCTTCATGTGCAGTAACAGTAATAAGTGCTTGCATTGGTGTCAGCTGATGGATGGCATCACCGACCCTTTCCTGAACTCCGACAGTACATCTCCAAGTTCCGTAATCCTGGGCAGTCACCGATTCCATTGTTATACCACATTGTCTCTTGAAAAAACCATGTCCATAGTAACTGAAAGAATCATTGTAGTACATTAGGAGCATATACCACTTTAATGATCGTGAATCGTTGGTAAATTAGGATGCCTTACCTATTTCTTGCATTAAGTATTTCTTTGTAAAGCTACACAGACCTCCCTTAAGTGTATCAGAGACTTCGATCTATGTTCTAACCTTAAGATAGGTCAAACGAAACTGATGTGACAATCAATAGTCAAACTGGTGAGTAATTCAGAAAATAGGAAACTAGGTATACATATTCACTAAGCTACGAACCTGTACCGCCCATCACTTAAACCGTCCATGACGTTAAAACCAGAGACTTCCGTAGTTTTTTGAAAACGACAAAAAGTAATATTCTTTGCCGTATGTAGAATATTACAGTATAAATGAAGTTTCTGATTGTCTGTTTCACGGACATAGCCCACATCGAGCCGCTCACCTAAAATAAATTCATAATTAGTTATGTAAGTAGGTCACAAAGTTCAGCAAATAAAATGACAGATTCAAGTCAATTTTATAATTATTTACTTAATTACTTTTCTATTATATATCTTCTGAATCATAAATTAGATAACAATCTCAAGATTATAGGGAATACGAAGAGGTCGTATGTCGCATGTCGTCGAGGCCTTGGCTATCGCACCCAGACAGATAGATGTGCTTGAAAACCTATGTGACTAGACAGGGAAGAGGCTCGATCGCCAAAATAACTGAGGTGAATCACGGCACTAATGTCAAGATCACCTTTCCACATATAAGGCAATGTCGAGGACCTGACCTAGTCGCAAAACAGGTACAATAAGTACTTGCAAAGGTGCCCTTATCGGGCATCGGAGTCATGTCCATGCGTCACTGCGCCAGTACATCATCAAGCGATAACATTCCGATATACGCTACCTTAAACGTGATGATATTAATGATATTTACATTAAGCTAATCATGACGTGAAATTGTTTTGTTTGCCTGATGACTTTGTTTGATAATAAATAACGATTGGAGATTGTTAGTAGGTAGTAGGTTGGTAGGGAGGTATTATAAACACAGCCAAACACCCTCCTCGAAAAAAACGTCCATTTCATTATTTGCCCCAATCGTTTTAATCAAATTAAGTAGAACTAAAGACCATATTATGTTTTAATTTAAAGAGCAACACCTCGATTGTCTAACCAGTAAAATAAAAAGAACACTAAAGGTATACTCTGTATTTACTATTCAATAAAACAACATTTTCAGGTCCTATACTTCATAAGCTGTACAAACTCCGGCATTTAAATCCTGAAATACCGAGATCCGTTTGCAGTGAGATCGTAAATCGTGCTCTGAATCCGAATGTCCACTGCCCGACTGTCTGCATGTTTGTGACACTAACACTTGGTGTATTTTACGACGTGTAGGGACGTCCGGCATTGCTTGCATTAGGTACTGTGCAAGACTGTTAGACCAGGAATGTAAAAATTATTCATAATGAATATAATACTTTGTACATTTGTAGACAGTGGCGGCCTCAAGGGCTGGCGAGCAAGGCAATCGCTCGGGGCCTCGCAAAACAACGAATCACTTTAATTCATCCTAGTTTATCATCACCAATAATTTGTCATCTATATGTTTGTAACAATTATAAATCTGCTAAATAATATTTAAAAAACTTGAAGTTTATTTATTTATAACTTTTGCATCAGAAATATCTACTTTTATTTCGCATAGGTACGTATCAAAAAGGACAAGGGCCTTGTCTTGATCTGTTAAGACGGTCGCTGTATTTATGCGTGTAAACAAGATTTGCTGGTGTATTGCTGACTGCCTATTCTTTTCCCGGAAAACTCAAGTCAACACGAGAGTCATGTTATTACTAAGGTTTTCGTAAACAAATTAACACTGAATAATTCAAACTCAAATTAAAAAGAATACCTATAATCAGGCGCAATACTCACCCTCTACAGCGACAGTCGTATCAATATGCAATTCAGTCACTCGTCCAGGTATGCCAAGCAAAACGCTCCATCTTCCCTGCACAGCCCTTGTGGTTCGGTCCAAGACCACTTGACAGTGTCCCGGTACCAAGGCACTCTCAGTGAATGGTTGAGCCACCAAGCAGTAGGAGTTGTTAAAAGATGATAGATCCACTACTGTGTGAGCCTGACCATCCTGCAGCGATATAGCATCCGGAGTGAAGCTAGTTATTCGCTCTGAAATAAAAGCATGAAAGATAACTTACAATCTATATCTAAAAAAAAAAAAATGAAAGTGACAAAGCGTCTGTTGTAATGTCAAAATAACAGCTTATTACTAAATGCATATGAATGTTGACACGTTATTATTCAGGAAAAAAAATTCTTTTTTAATTTTGCCTTATCCCAAACTTATCCGGCTAATCTCCGAAACGGCTACACTGATATTAACAGGACTCACTTCACTCGCAGATAACTGATGTTATAAGGAGTAACTTAGGCTTTAGTTTGAGGAAAAGAATAATTAACAACATTCACGCTTACTGAATGCTAGTCGACATTAACTTAAGAATACGTTAAATACGTTTTATATGTTACGTTCGTTTCGGATTATTAATGTGCATGTGTAATAAGTATCACAACTTAAACAATCATATATTTGTATAAGTATTACATAAAATGGACACAGTCTTCAATGTTAAATGTTCGTCAAGCTGGTCATCCAAAGGGTGCGGAAAATGGAATCAAATACGTACTGTGCGGAGGGACGAAATTTTATTGAGATTTCATCTAAAAATCAAGCCCCGTCGCGTGGCCTATGAACGGTACCCCGAAAGCTTCCTAAGTACCTTCCTAATTAGCTGGCAAACATAAGCAATCGCGAATAAAACAATAATCTGACACATGAGAAACGTATGGAGCGCTGATTTTTGACTGTCCCAGATTTTTCCCGACTATCCACTAATTTGTGCCCCAAATCAAAATATTTCCCTCTCCACTAATTCTGAAGTAATTATAATGTGACGGCAATTTTACTTATCAGTGCCCGTAAAACTTTTTGATTGGAGTGAATCATTTTAAGAATTTTAGAATGACATATTTTAAGCGCTTTGTAAATGCATATCAAAATGTTTGTCAAATAAGTTTTGTTATAATAAGCGGCTTTGTTTGGTGGGTTTGTCAAACATTCGACGTGTTTGATTGACGTGATTATTAAAAGAAAACTGTATTTTAACATCGTGTTTGACAAACATGTTTGAACGTCAATCGTCAACCGCGGTATTTGTCAAACCAGATCTTAGTCTTTATTTTGGTACTAGCTTTTGCCCGCGACTTCGTCAGCGTAAATTTGGGTTATCGCGCACACAGACGAAGTCGCGGAAAAAATTACCCATGTCCTGTCATTTCAATTCGAAACCACACGTGGCGCCATCTATGATCATAATAACGTTATTGTGATTTCTCTCGGGAACAGTACTTTTTTTCAAGTTTAAAGTTACCCTATGTTCGTTCCCGTAGACCTGGCAACGTATATGCAAAATTTCAGGATGATCGGTTCAGTGGCCTAAGCGTAAAATGGTAACAAACAAACAAACAAACTTACTTTCGCATTTATAATATTAGTTAGGATAATGGAGGACGCTACACCTTGTGGCAGCAGCAGCCTAAGAATTTATGTTGCATTTCATATCTACTTATTGTGACATGGCACATTGTTTGACAAACTTTGTTTGATCCTAAGTTTGGAAGTTTGAACTATTGATTGATGAAAATGTCATATTTAACTTTGAACCTTATTTAAAATACTTATTAGACCAAATAATTATGTTGTAGGTACGTAGGTAGGTAGATACGAACAAAAGACTACCTACAATTATATTAAAAGAAACTGGAAGCATTGAACCGGATCAAATCAAAACTACTTACAATCTCTACTCTTCACACATAATTATCATAATAAGAAATCTTTTAAAGCAACAAATGATGTATTTATATTGATAATGCAACATTGTATATTGTATGTATTATGCATATTGATTAGATACTGTACCTAATAGATTTTGAAGTGATCCAATTGATAATGATGTATTTATTAATAATGAGTCTTTGAATTGCATTAATGAACCTGATATTTATTTGATTGAATTATGTATTACCTAATTATGTTTCTATTTATAGAGTGACCTGAGGTGATTTATTGTTTGTTTAAACGCGCTATCTCTGGAACTATCAGTACAAATTTAAAAAAGAAATTTCTGGTATATATACCCAGTTGTTTTTGTTTCAGGCTTTTATAAACAAAATTTTTATTCACATACCTGTGACATGCATTTCTGACCAACCGGTGATCGAGTGGTTTCCACTGGTAGCAGTCATGCGCCAGCGCCCCACATCCGCCAGGACCACGTTCTGAACTCGCAAGCCACAGCCGTCACTCCAAGCCTCGTATCTTTACACGATAGATCAGGAAAAGATGATCACCAATAAAATTCATTATATTAGTCATCTTAGGTGTCCCAATTTATTCCGGGTCGGTTAGGGTCGAATCAGATCGTCTTAGCATTCATGCCTAGGTACTATCTAGATAGTATGCTTTATTATTATCTTATCAAGGTAACTACAAGCCGTCATCAATATCATCACGCCGTGCGGCCGTGCCGTGATCCATGATACACTCATGTACCATCAACGTTTGCGTTTTATTTGAATGTTAGCACTGTAAAACTACCTACTGGGTTTTATCCCTAATAAATAAGTACCTACATAAATAACAAAGGAAGTATTTTCAATTAAAATGAGAAATATCAAAAAATTATCAATAATGTTTATTTCAATTATTTTTTTTTAGATATTTAAAAAAAACACCTATTTTTTTAAATTTATTTTTTAAATTATTGTGTGATTAATTTTAAAATTGTTTTAATATAAAGTTTTATTTTACAGTCTGCTGGAAATACTTGGATACCCTAACTAAAGCATGGTTAATGACAATACCTACGAGCCCTAAGTATTAAAATAAAAGCTTTTAAAAATAACACACGTTGGGCGCATTGCTTACATGAAACAGAGTAGGTGACACTGTTAATTACAAGCTTTTAAATCATGTCTGTTCTAACGCGTTAGCTAAAGTACGAGAGGTGAAGTTAAGAGTTAAGTTAGAGCACTGTAGGGAACTCCTGTGCATTAAGATTAGCCAGATTTCTCTCGAGACAACTATTCTCAGAACACTGGTAAGTAATAGGTATAATTGTGATAAACTATCAGCATAAGCACTATAGCATAATCTAAAGAAGAAATATAGAAGAAGGAGACAACAGTCCTTATATTGCGCAGCTGTGTAAAAATATAATACAACAGAAAGATAGAAGAAGAAAATAACGCGCAGCTGTATTAATATAAAATAGTAATTAGGCTGTTAGTTCAATTGCCGTGCGTCAAAAATCGTCAAAGCGCCAAAAATCGACCGATTTGAATAAATTAGATATATTTTGTTTTGTTTCCCTCAATAGAGAAAGTTTCTGGTTTTGGAAAATAAAAATTCTGGGTGGTAAAAAAAGTAAAGTTCATCGGACCAACTACTTGAATAAAGTTAATTAAATTACCAACCTATTGCTGGGTGGGTCGTTGATGTTAAACTTGATTCCGTAAGGAGTGGTCACTTCACAAGACTCTTGATTCTCCAGTATTTCAGAGAGCCGCATTAAAGCTTCATGGCCTTCTGCCACATTAAGATGTAACGGCCAGCCGATGCCTTGCTGCATGTGAAGAAGGTTCCCTACGCGCACGACGTATGTTGCTATCTGAGCATACCCGTTATGCAAATATATTAAAACTGGAAAATTTTAATTCTTTTTAGAACAGTCACTCTTTTTTTTAAAACGATTATTTAATTTTGATTTTTATGTAAACTCGGTAGCAATTAGGGCTAAATGCAAGTGTCGTTAATTACAAACCTAAGTAAATAGTCAACCAAGGTAGAAGTGTTTGCCACATTATCGCAGTAAATACTTTTCCGGAAATAATAAAACGTGTAATCAATATAGCTACACTCTTAGGGCACTCGTGTAAATGAATTGAAATTACAACATTTCACTTACAGATAAAACTCAACTCATATCTGTTTCAGACATCGGTTATTAAATTGTGATTAAAATCATTGAATAGCTTAATTACCCGTTCCTAGTAGGTAGGTACTCGTTTTTATAATCTATTCATTTTGCGGCGCTGACAACTTCCTAGGGGCATTTTTCACCTTTCAACATCTCTGCTTATGGCCATTGAACTGAGAAGAATTGAAAAGCAATAAGAACAATGTAACCAGGTGCAGCATTAGACATGCGACATGAACATGTTGTCGATGTGGGGGCAATCATGCCTTGCTTCGAGGCCTGGGTTAGCCAGTGCCGGATTAGACCATAGGTAAGCAAATTAAGCAATTGCTTAGAGCATCACGTCTTGGAAGGCACTAAAAACAGCACCAAAACATATTTGGTAGCACATGAAAGGTAAGACTGTTTTAAAAATCCGCGCGTTTAAAAAAGACGAAGGAGATACCATAGATACATTGATTGACTCCATGTACCCATCTCTTTCGTCTTTCATACGATACTTAAGGTACTTACGTAATGATCTATTTCGTTGTAGGTATTACAGAATTTTATAAGACCGATACTAATTCATTTTGTGGCACTAAGGTTGGCCAGTGGCAAATGTTAACCTACTGGTTTAAGCTACTTTGGTAAATTCATTCTCAAGTTGATGTGTGTTGACATCACCAGCGTGGGAACCTGAGCTAGTACTACATATGTATATGGCTACTACGGCACTACATAGTCATAGGAACAAGTACAATCTGCCTGTACCTACAGACTAAGCTGAAGAGACATCAATATCGAGGGCAGTAGTAGATATTCCTCTGGGACTTCCTTGGGAGTCTTGAAGGAGGCTATTTCTGCTGAGCGGGATCGGGCTGATTTGGCAACCAGCCGGCAACGCTGCAAGAACTGGCAGGAATTCACTCGGCTGTGGTCGCCCAGCAGCCCTTATGAACGAATGCATCACATAGTGATCATGTGCAAAATAAACAAAAGTAAACTCACCTGGAAAGATTAGCTAAAATTAGGTACAGTCAACCAAACAGATAGGTAATATGCAGTATGCATATCCGTTTCTAAGAAAACTTCAACTATATCTGACGACCCTGTATACCTATCCGTTTTGTTGCTTAGGTACCTAAGCTATATCTATGAATTCATATCGGTATTCACACAATGATGATCAAATGAAGATATAAAACCACATGATTAGGCTTACCTAACTTAATTGGTGTTCGTATTTTATAATTCTGTCTAGCAACCTGATATCATTGACGTAACCGTGATGCTGCGTTTATACATAACCTGCCCCGCGTGTCGCCTCGCGTGGGAAAGTTATCGGTTTCATACATTTAGTAGGTATAGGACTAATCACATTAGTCCCGCCCCGCGTGGCGTGGAGCAACCTGCTAAATGTATGAAACAATCATTGCTTGAATCGAAACAGATAGTTGTAGGTACTAATATATTGAAAGGAAAGGAAATTCACACAAATTAACACTTTACGGAAGAATAAACGAGTGGATGATGTGTGAAAAAAAACGATTCCACGATATGACGCGTAATTAATTCATAACAGCGTTAACGTGGCATGCGACCGTTATTAATCAAGATTAAGGCTAAGATTTAAATCTATTAACCTAGTAGGATTAAGATAAGTCTCTCGTGATCAAAGGTCTGGCAGAGAGGTTGTTTAATAACAAACAGTTTTATACAAATAATTATATTTTTTTATTTTCGCATCATGTTTGTGCAGTACAACACTGATCCTGATTGGTACTAATGCAAAGTAGTATGAATTCATTGAGTAAGTCTTCTAAAATATATTTGGAATCGGAAGCGACTAATACTCAAATATCCTCTTAGACGGCGAGGGAGGCGAGTCCAGGGCAGTGCTTATAACTCTCTAATGAGCACCTGAGCTGTCTTCGACGTCTGTTCACCACGATCTCCTTAACCAGAATAAAATCGTTTAAAAAAAGCCTTATGGCGTCAAAATAAAGGCAGCATATTCTTGTATCACAGTTTTGACAAGCCTTAAAAGCCACAATGGTTAATCTGGTAGTTTTCAGTAACACATCCTTTTGTGCTGTTTCCGAATCTGTGTATTATCACTTTGTATATTCTTCGATTATTTCTCCATGCATTAGCACTTCCATCGTATTATGTTAAACTGTTTAGATGATTTAGGTGTGTTTTATGTCTTTAAACATATTCTTATTATTCAACACAACAGGAAGATTTATATAAAGTTTCATATCCATTTACTATGGCTAATATAGCACCACTTCACAGTATTTAAATTTAAAGGCTGGTAATTAAAATATTATTTAGTATACTACCCATGGAACTTGCACTTTATTACAACAATTATAATTCTTAACTTATTTTATTCCATAATTATTGGAGATCAAAGCACTACAGCCTAGTTTGGTGGTATATTCACAATCAATTTGTGTGTTGTTTTTTCTTTTACTGGCAGGACTGGTATCACATCATCAGCATCTTTCATGTGTGAAGTAGGCATCTGTGAAATTAAATAGTGTATTTTAATAAATTGTAAATGTTGTAATAGCCCAGTGGTTAAGACGCCTGCTTCTCATACATGAGGTTGTGACTTGGATAAAGTACTAATGTACATAAACATCACGCCTGTAATCCCGGAAGGGTTAGGCAGAGGTGTAATCATTAGTACACCCACATTTCGCCAGTTATGTTTAAGTCCCATGTAATAGGGGGCGAGCCTATTGCCATCAACCAGGCACAAATCCAGACTCCGAGGCTGCTCGCTGCCTGCTTTCCTGATGGAAAAACACGAAAACACAAGCACCCAATAACACTTTAACCGACCTGGGAATCGAACCCAAGACCTCGTGCTCAGCAGTCGCTCTTTACGACCACTAGACCAACGAGGCAGTCAAAAGTAAAAGTACTAATGTGACTTTTATAATGTACAATTTAGTACTTTTTAAGTTTATCTTGGTCATGAGTGAAGGAAAAGATCCTGAGGAAACAAAGACTTGTAATTAATATAAGTCTGAAATTATTTATTACCAATAGCAAGAGATAGAAGTACAAAATATGTAGGTTGATCTCATCATTCAAATATGACCCATTTTGAACCAAATATTCATACTTACATTTAAATCTTTTGCTTGTGCTTCCTTCACAGTGTACTCTCTAAGAACATAGTCAGAGTTCAGCATATGGAACATTCTGGTTTCATTGGCTCTCACCAGCACATCATCTACTCTCAGGAAATATCTTAACAGCACATACCAATATGAAGGCATGACTCTCTGAAAACATATTTACTTACATTAGGTACCATGTGTTATAGGGTAAAGAGCATAATTAGTAACAGTGGCCAATTCAGGATTGTCAATGGATTGGATATGTTTTACTTACTACATAGAATCTCATTGTACTGACTAAGTAAATGTTTACTTTGTAAAGTTATCTTACATTACAGTAGTGTACAGGACAATACAGGCCAATTTAAGATACAACTTAAGTTTAAAAATTAGCTTCTTAGCCTAATATTTAAGAACTTTTCTTATATGACTTTTCCTTTTTTTTCTTAGCATTTTTTTTTGAATAAACGAAATAATATTACTTACGATTTTTACGGACAGTTTAGATATCCCATGATCATGCAGTTCATCTTCAAATAAAGTAAGATCATGATAGAAAAGGATTTGTTCTTTTTGTTTCAGGATGTTAAAATCAATAGATTCATTAGTTTCCTGTATGACAATATTTTCTGTGAGTGTGCCTTTGTAATCTGTTGAAAATGTCCAGTCAAATGGACGCTTTGGTTTCGTTGCATCTGGGCTTAAAATAATAAATATGATTATTATTTCATTCTGATACAGAACAATTTATTTATAATTATATTTGGAACTAAAGTTTCACCCAGTTATTCACTATTTAATGATGATCATGCCTTACTGAATAGGGGAGAGATTTTTACAACACAATATCCATAGCAAAGGTATTGTATACAAATTACAAAAATGTTTACCGGGCTTCCTGCCAAGCTTCTGCACAAGACACCTCAATGGCCTCCATTCTGCTTGCTACACATCTCAGAGAATCAAGAGGATTGAAACATAATTCTGCACCACTGCTATGGGTTAACTTCAGAACATTTTTTGGGAACACCATGTCTGGAAAGTGTGGTATCTTCAGTTCTCTGCAGTATCTGGAAATTGAAAGTTTTCAAATCAATTACTAAATGTAGACCTCTTTTCCATACATTTTTATATTCCTACTGCCCTAAAGCTCCAGCAAGCTAAGATCTACTCGTACTACTATTATAAGCACGAAAGTTATGAGGATAGATAGATGGATGTTTGTTACTCTTTCACGCATAAATGGCTGAATGGAATTAGCTGAAATTTGGCGCACAGGACTATTTTTCTCCCGTTTTTGTATCTCCGTGGTTTTAAGACTTTGGTTAGATTTCTTAAGTCGACGCAGTGGCGGGCAGAAGATAGTTCTACATAATACAACTACAGACTAACACTTACAAACAAAATTGGCAATATTGGTCATCGTCACGTTCGCAAACGACCTTTGTAGAACACACGCTAGGCAGTATGCAGCTCACTTCGTACGATATATGCCACGGCCCAAACTGTATAGATTGCGAATTACTCGCATATCTTCCAGCATCCACACTGTTTACCTGTAAACATAGTTAATTGCATCTTCAAAGCATCTTATAGCTTATCCCGGCATTTTGTAAGGTTGCGATTACAATATTTGTATTACCACAGCGTTGAACATGTTTAAATATATCCAGGATTAGTAACTGAAAATCCTGGCTACAAATTTTTACTTTTACAATCAGAAAACCTAAATTTAATTTAATTAATCCCCAACCCCAGATAAGTTCAAAATCTTGACATTTTATTAACCATTGACGGATGATGATGCCATGGTGATGGCTTTGACTAGAGATGAAGCGTATATACTAGAACAGATCCAGGGACTAGGTATTTAACGAGACTAGGTAGCACCTATTCCAACTTTTAAAATACTCGATCCACCTAGTCTCAGTGCCTACGCGGCACACCGCACCCAAGGCCCGCTCCAATTGAGCACCGACGCAGTGAAGCGAGGTGCAATCATTTGAATTTAAACCATATATCAATGACCATAAAAGTAACGCGACGCGCACTCGTGTTTACCAAAATCATTCGAGTGTCAGTCATCTGAATTTGAACCTTATTTCAATGTCAATAAAAATAACGCGACGCGCACTTATGTCGTGCAAGAATATACTCCGTCTTTTTTTCACTACACGATTCCGGAGTCTTTCCATCTTTGTCTGTCAATACTCGAGACTAGTCGGGACTTCATTCAACCAAATACTAGGCAGACTTTATACACTAGGGACTTGCAAACACTCGAGACTACGATACAATACAGACAGTCGAGTATCAAGACTATCACAACGGATGGACTCATACGAACGTGATCTTGTTGGACGCCGGCGCTTGCCTACCTACCTACTCGACGTATCGGACTTTTGTTACGTAGTTAAAAAACTTTTAAATCAAAAATCTTATGGCTGATCTTCTGCGTGTATAAAAAAAAACAATGATTGTGGATAAGTGAATTAAAAAACAAAATGAAAAAAGAGGAAATAAAAAATAATAAAAGTAAAATAAAAAAAGGCAAAAATCTGATTACTACATATAATAATTGAAATCTTATAAATATGCCAACAATCTACAATGTAGATATTTTTATACGTTGACAGTCCTAAGCCTGTGTAAAATATGAAGGGAAGATTACAATTCATTAGTAGGTACTGCGTCCGTCACGTATCGGTGGTACGCAAAGACTTTAGACTAAAAGCATACTTAAAAGTATGCGTACTTCATGGACTAGGTGGAATAGGTATTTGGATCGAGTATTTTTACGGAATTGGACTAGGTGCACCTAGTACCAAATTTACCTAGTACGACTCATCTCTAGCTTTGACACTTAATTTTTTAAATTCTTGCCATTGTCATAAATTAATTTTATCAGACCATAGAAATTGACATCTTTATTATATTATACTAGACCGGGCCAAGCGTTGCTGCAAGTTTGCAATTAACAAATACAGGGTGGCCCAGCTAACGACGTCCAAACGAAAATTTTGGACTCCTCTCTTCTTGGGACATCCAAACCACCCCCATGTATGTTCTACGATTTTTAGCGGTTTAGGAGCTAAACGACATTTTAATATTAAATTCTTTTGGGATATTTTTCTTTACATCGGGATGAAGATGTAAAGAATCTAATGTAAATATTGCTTTTTTCGCCTTACCATGTAAGAGCTATAAAACACTAGTTATTTGTACTGTTTTAAAGAGCTGAGGGTCCGTGGAAAATTTTGTAATTACTTTAAGGTTTTATAGGCTCTTCAAGAAAAATCACATTTTTTCTTAAAGAGCCTAAAATCTGCAGCAAAATTTACAAAACAACATTATTGTCTTTGAACTAAGTTTTTGTAAGTTCGGGTGACAGACAGACAGTTGTTTTTATCGATCGAAGCGCATACTTTCAGGATTAATTATCAATAAAAATATTTTCAAATATGCGACACAAAAAGAGAAAATCTACAAAATCTAAAGTCAAATACAAAAGTAAAGAAGAATATCCCAAAAAAAATATTAAAATGTTGTCTAGCTCCTAAACCGCTAAAAATCGTAGAACATACATCGGGGAGGTTTGGATAGCCCAAGAAGAGAGGAGTCCAAAATTTTCATTTGGACGTCCTTAGCTGGGCCACCCTGTATTGACCGGTCAAGCCGCGGCCGCACAATAAATCATAATTATGTCTTTTGAAATCTCAGTTTAATTTTGATTTAACAAATCAAAGCTTATTCTTGTATTTTTAAAACCGAGATAAATAAATGATACATATTTAAACCAATATTTGTTTATTGGTTTAGAATGATTCTAACTCTATCTGTAACGTGCTACAGTTACAGGAATAATAATGCTTAGCTGGAGCACATGGTAGTTAAAGGTCTTTTAAAACGTATAATAGCCTTTTCCAATGGAGCACACACAGAAGGGTTACAAAATGTATGGCCATCCGGACGCAGCGACGTTTCGCCACCTATCGGCCACAAATGCCAGTGATACTCTCCAATAAGCGTATTAGTAATATAATGGCCGACCGTCAACTATTTTAGTCACGTAGGTGACATCACTAAAATAGTTAACGGCCGAAGTGAGGGGCGCGCGGGCGGTATCAATCAAATCAATATGGCCGACTTTTACCGGTTGGTGTGTCTGTTTTGATATAATTTGATAAAAATATATTCTTTTCGTATTACATAAAACTATCGTGAATTATTGAAATATATTTTGTGTGTACGATAGAATCTGTAACTAATTATGGAAGCGCTTATACCAGTTATTAATAAGTTGCAAGACGTTTTTAACACGGTCGGAGCTGATGCCATCCAATTACCTCAAATAGTAGTTTTAGGAACTCAGGTAACGGTATTTTTTAATGAATTTAAATTAATAAATCTAAATTAGCCATCGTGATTAGAATGGCAGATACACATGATGGATTTCCTGTTGATATATCTGTAATGGTTATGTAAAGGTGTCAGTGGAGTTCTTTGTCCCCATTCTATTCAAATTGGACTACGCTGTCATTGACCAAGACCGCAGACCGCACTCCCGAATTCCCGATTCACTTATACTAAACGCTTCTTTGAGATATTTTAACGTTATGGAATCTTATGCGCATTGTCACGCTTCTAATTTATAATCAATAAAAACATCTGTGACATCGTGAAGTTTCACATTTCATATTTTTATCCCGGTAAAGAATAGGATAAACAATCAAATCAAATAATTTAGTAAATATCATTAGCAATTTATTTAAATCTTTTTTTTTTGTTTTTCTGACAGAGCTCTGGAAAAAGTTCTGTTATTGAAAGCCTAGTGGGACGTTCATTTCTCCCTCGAGGTCCGGGTATCGTGACCAGGCGTCCTCTTGTTCTGCAATTAGTCTACAGCCCTAAGGATAGTAAGGAACACCGCTCTGCTGAAGAAGGTAAGTTAGCCAACAATTCTATTGTTCAAGTTGATTGTAAAGCTTATGTTTAAAATCTGAATTTGGAGTATTTTGTAAGGGCATATTGCTGCTGTTTTTTTGAACAAAACATTTTGTAAACTCTGGCTAATATATCACTGTAGAATAAATGATATGAATTCCAATATCACCAGTTTTCTGTGGATCTATTAATTCTAGTTCATGATATGTAATTAACTATTGTACTAGTTCAATAACAGTATTACAGTCTACTAGGAATTGAAAATTGAATTGAGAATACAAGTCTTTGTGTTGCTAGATGTAGTTTTCAATGTCATATGAGTATAATAGAGCATTGATCTTCCTGCTGTTTGCAATGTTTCTGTTTTTATAAGCAATTGATAATAATTGTGCAGCTTCCAATGTTATTTTTGTTATATTACATTGATTGGCATGGCATTGATCTTGGGCATTTGCACTTTCAATGTCTTTGATTATTGACAATACAATTAAAGAAAAAATTATTTCATTATAAAAACATAATAAAATTAGTATTTATAATTCATACTGAATTATTTTCTTCATAATTTCACTTTGATGTTTAATTCATTTATTTTGAGATTAAGATTAAAATACTACCAAAATGAATGTGTGGCACTGTATTTAGTAGCCTAATTAGTATTCTATTTTTATGAATGTACTGCTAGCACTAAGAATCCAGAACACTGAGTCATCACCGTGGAATCCAATAGCTCAACTATCCCAAAAACTTAATACAGGTTTGTACTAGTTATTGACTGTAATAATTGGTATGTGCATGACCCTGTTAGAAGTTTAATTTGCTACATATTCCTTCCTCGTATGTATGTCATAATGATGTCTAAAATGTCTAAATCAATGTCTCAACAAATGAGAATATATGAATGAATGTTTTGTCTAATTTTAGCATTAATATGTGTTTTACTAAAAATTCATTAAATTGTTTGTTTTATTTAGTTTAGAGAAACAATAGATCAAAGGATCTTACAAAGAAACTTGGTATTATCTAAAAAGTCATGCAGCTTCACTTCCATACTAAAAGCACAGCATATAAACCACTTCTACTATGCTTAGAGAATACTTAGGTTTTTTTTATTGTATGTTATAATGTTAATGGCTCTTTGTTACCTAAAATAAATGATAAATCATATTAGTTATGATAAACTACTTCTATTGTTACAGGTACTGTAAATCTTGAAGAATGGGGAAAATTCCTCCACACCAAAGACAAGATCTACTCAGATTTCGAACAAATGAGACAAGAGATCGAGCGAGAAACAGACCGCATGGCAGGCAGCAACAAGGGCATTTGCCCAGAGCCCATCAGTCTCAAAATATTCTCAACCAGAGTTGTAAATCTCACATTGGTGGATCTCCCTGGTATCACAAAGGTAAACATTATAATTGGCACAGTAAGATGAATGTCATTTAATTGTAAAGTCACAAAACTTTTTATCAACAAGTTCAAATATCATTTTGGTACAATATTTATTTAGTCTATAATTTTAACTAGGTACCAATAGGTGATCAGCCTGAAGATATTGAAAATCAAATTAGGAATCTTATAATAAAGCACATTGCCAACCCAAACTCCATAATACTGGCAGTGACAGCTGCTAATACAGACATGGCCACAAGTGAGGCTATCAAAATGGCCAAGGAAGTTGATCCAGATGGCAGGAGGACCTTAGCTGTGGTTACTAAACTTGATCTCATGGATGCAGGTAATTGAACTCCAAATGTGTATATATTATACTAGCTTCAGCCTGTGACTGTGTCTATATGGAAGACAAGTACTATAAAACATAGACTTTGGCACTCGGCAATAGTGGAGGTTTCTATCAGTATTGTATATGTATATATAGTGGTTAATTGGTTGGTTTCCGTACATAGTCCTTGATGGTGGACCATTGTATCAGTCATCGTTGTACAGGACATCCAAATATCCAGAAATGACCTCTTACAAATAAACTTTTCCTCTTTATAAAAATTGAATAGAAAATCTTTTTCATCACATTTATGACAGGTCTTGCACAATTATATGTATGCCAAATACATATAATTGTACATCAAATGTTTATCAAAAGTAACCTGGAAAGTAGAGTACAAGTCCCTACAAATAATATTAGACCAGATATCTAAAACATTTGTGTAAAATTAATATCAATTTCAACTTATCTCTTGAGTTAGATTACATGATAAACTGATAAAAATAATGTAGGAAGACAACTCAAGTTTTATAACAAATTTAGCGAATGCTTCTTCCGCGCGAAGCAATGATAGTTACTAAAATAGTGATTTATTTCAGGAACTGATGCTATAGACATCCTATGCGGCCGCGTCATTCCCGTAAAACTTGGCATAATCGGAGTTGTAAACAGATCACAACAAGACATTATTGATAAGAAGTCGATTGGGGTAAATTATCTACATCATTAATACGAAATCACATGGCTTTAGCAATCATTTTTATTTGGCAATAAGAAATAAGTCTTTGTCCTCATAATATGCCAATAATATTTGGCTTGGATATTGCAATTGTATTCATTTTGATTACCTACTATTACTTGAATGTACAGCATGTTGATCAAAATCAAGTAAAAGAGAATATAAAAACTGTTAGCCAGTAAAAATATGTACAAACTATGTTACATACTTTTCTCATTTTAGAAATTGTCACCATCACACGAAAATTAAAATTTGGCTTTTGGCGCTCTATCAAGTATTTTAACAAATTAACTATGTATAATACAGTCATTGCGTACTGAATAGAAGTCTTTAATAGTTATTTATTATTGATTGATTGATTTTCATTGTTTTCTATGCAGGACGCGCTCAAAGATGAAGCAACATACCTTCAAAGGAAATATCCTACAATCGCCACACGCAATGGCACGCCACACTTGGCAAAGACCTTAAACAGACTACTGATGCACCATATTAGGGATTGTCTGCCGGAATTAAAGGTAATTATCATAATTGCACTGCGTAAATAAGTACAGTTAGATACCAAAGTTAACTGTGTTTATTTTTCTGACCTTCTGTTTCGTAGTATTTATCTTTTTCTATGAACTGAAATAAATCTTTGAATAGATGTTGGATTTAACGGAAAAGTGTGAATAAACCACGAAGTTGACCATATGTCTGTGTTGATAAAAATGTTCACACGATTAATGCTCATTTTATCATTTTTGAGAAATCTCATAAGAATTTTGCCAATTAAATAAACTTAGACCAACATATTGATTTGTAATCTGACTGATAGTACAGACAGTGGGTTAAGATATCATTCAAATTTGTATTATCTTAAATAGCTTTGACCAAGATAATTCAAAGCATATACGATTATGATGTATCTTATGTGAATTTCGCCGTGGCAGGATAACGCTATTCCACCGGTGCAGGTGTCATGGTGATATTGATAATGTACTTTATAAATTGATTCTACAACAACTGTTTTGCTGATTATTTTCCTCTTCTTGATGACAGGTTCGCGTCAATGTAATGATCTCACAATTCCAATCTCTTCTCAACTCTTATGGTGAAGATGTTTCGGATAAGTCGCAGACTCTGCTACAGATTATCACAAAGTTTGCGAGTGCATACTGCTCCACCATAGAAGGTACCGCAAGGAACATAGAAACGACAGAACTGTGTGGAGGTGCTAGGATATGCTACATATTCCACGAGACATTCGGACGCACCTTAGATTCGATACATCCTTTAGTCGGTAAGTTGTTTTGCAATTTCAGTGTACAATACGTACTTTTGTTATACGTGGTAAAAACGTCGGTTTAGTTCCGCGAATAATGTTTCTGCTCATGAATAAAATTTTCACTTTCGAAATTCTTGATGACGGGATATGAATGTGCTATCATTATCATGTTTAGCGCTATCTGAAAATGACAATAGAATTTTAAACTGATTATTTCATGAGTCATTTAAAAAATGCATTGCAGCATTTTATAATACTTGCGTGATCATTTTGTAATTCATCATTGAAAGTTGTAATTTGAACCTTTTGTCATTGTCATAAAAGTCACGCAACACATCGTCGTGGAATGCAATGAATTTAAAGGAAATGCCTTTGTTTGTATTATAGCATTATCTCTAAAGGCAGGAGTTTCCTTACGTCAAATCTCGACTAGGTAATGATGAATGAAAAATTTTTGTTTTGATGAGTCATTTTAGGTAAAAGATATCATCGTGATTTAGTCTATTAACATGAGGTTGCAATTTAAAAATAAAACCATAGTTTTGAAGGTTTTTTCGATCACGTAACATATCGATTGGTAGTTTTTAGAAAAAACCTTATCTGGAGTGAGAGACTATATACGTTTTAAGATATTACTTAAACCACTATGTAGTGTAGCCACAAAATCTTGTAACATTTACTGATGAAACTGCGTCGCGCCATAGCTCGTAAAATAAAACATTGTAATTTATTTGTTACTAGGTTTGACGCGCATGGACATTTTAACCGCGATCCGCAACGCGACGGGTCCAAGGCCAGCTCTGTTCGTTCCCGAAGTGTCGTTTGAGCTGCTTGTAAAGCGGCAGATCAGGAGGCTCGAAGATCCGTCACTTCGCTGTGTGGAGCTGGTATGAACGTCTTTTTACTAAATAAAGTTGTTTAATCTATAAAAATGATGTTATATTGGAACGTGACGTCATTATTTCTGTTTTTTTTGGATTAAACTGGAAATCAGTGGAGTACTTGTGTAATTTCGATATAAAAAATTATTACATTGTTTACTGGAGCATGATATTGCGCATGTGTACACGATGCACTGATCTAATCGATAGATGGGGTGTGCTAACGTAACGTTTGTATGTAGGTGCACGAAGAGATGCAGCGTATAGTGCAACATTGCGGCACGGAGGTGCAACAAGAAATGCTTCGATTCCCGCGTCTGCACCAACGCATTGTAGACGTTGTAACTCAGCTTCTGCGCACGCGTCTACCAGCTACTAACTCTATGGTAAGATTAATAGTCCTATAATGCTTCCACTGCTAGGACCCAGACATTCTCACTGTGCTCTCGCCTGAATTCTGCTCCGCTCTTTGGTCAGATTCTATAATATTGTCTATTTCAAAACTTATGACCCTTAGTTGTTTCTAGATGACAATCAAGTCTCATGTGATATATTATTAAGTCACTGCATCTGTATATCTGTATTAATCTCCCTCAGGGACTGGGTGGAATGTTATGATCATTAAACTTAATTCACCCTGACCTGCATTTTCCAACTTGTGTGACGTTATAATGATATCAAATTCCACCAAAAGTTTTCGAGATAAGCCGCACTCAGATAATGTCGAGAAAATTGTTTTTATGATAAACAGAGGCATGTGTTTTATCGCATCAATAGGTGCTCACCGCATCATACGGCCTTGACTCATTGTCAATGCGGTTTTTTTTCGCAGGATACGCGTATTATTTTTGTATGGAACACTGTGGTTATTTTTGTACGTAACATGTGTTTTCTGTATTGTAGAACGATTAGGCGTAAATATCATAATACAAAAATATAAAAATAGACCCGATGAAACTGTAGTACTTAATCAATAAAGAATACGCCCGAGAATTGAACTAGCGATACAGTCACTCACTGATTAAATATAAAATAACAAAATAAACGACCTAAGAATCTGAAAGGCAGATAGGTAAGTCATAGGTAGACTACGTCAGCTAAGAACGTATTTTGCTAAAGAGCCAAATTAAAGGGATCTTTGTCTTCCAGACGGACGAAGTCAAGCGTGTGACACTAAACTATTATAAAACGAGTTCACTATCTTTAGGTGGAGAACCTAGTCCAAATTGAGCTGGCGTACATCAACACCAAACACCCAGATTTCCACCGCGAGGCGGCGCTCGTGTCCGGCCTCCTGAAGAGCACCGACAGTCTGATGGACGACCACAGCCCCGTCTATCGCCAGAAGACACCGCGACCCGCTTCCTCACCGGTATTCTCCATGTTCAAAGTATATATAAGCTTTAGTTATTACGTCGTGTCTGTGAGAACTAATGACACTAACATGAGGTAAGTAGTTCTTTTGTCTAACTCCTTACAGTTGGCCATCGTGGGTACGTAGTGATCTAGTGTAAGTGAAGTGGGGTTAGTGTCTCGAGCAACCTTGCAACCTATTGACATCTATGGGGAAACAGTAGGTATTCGGTTTGTTTGCAGCGGAGAAACTTCGCACTTTGGCTCCCTTGTGAAGGATAGAAAACTGTGTTGCATTATTTATAATTCGTTTTTAGAAAAAAAAAATGCTGTGAAAATTGGGTGCTTAAAAGGTGCTGAAAAGCTAGCTGCTACTTATCATATTGAAGAGCTGTCATCACAATCCCACAATAAGAAAAAATAAGCCTTAAATAAATAACTAGGGCGATGAACCACTGTATGGAGTACATAGTAGCATTGATGTAGTGCAATAGTTAGTTTATCAATCCGTGGTGCTTGTGCTGTGTGTATTTATTTTGTAGTGACTTAAAATATAGTTTCTTTTAGTTTTTTATTGTGTTACTATTTAGAAATATAGCGATTTGTTAGTATGTTATGTAACTCGATTAATCACTGACTACTAAATACTTTTTAATTTTATGTACAGCGAAATCTACAGTACGCAGGTAAATATCTGTGGATTGATATGTGAGATGCGGCAAGTCGTGGCCCACCATTTCCATAATCCACTACACAATGTATCCCCCTTTCGTTGTTTGCCTGCCTACTTAACTCTTGCCGCGTGTACCTAAATTGACTACATATTAATTTTCTTTTATGACTAAAATAACTATTACCAATTGTTTTATAGCTATTTCTTCAACAAATGGGTGAAAGAGGGTCCACCCTAGTATTCTTGGCAAGTGTATGGGAAACACACAACAAGGTAAAATAATAATCGCACCATAGTGAGGGCTAGTGCCGTAATACTGCAGTCTCATGTTAGCCACATTGTCCTACTAAATCATGTGAAGGCGTCATATTGGTGAAGCTTTGAATACTATGTGGGCTCTCTCTCAGATCGAGTGTACACCAAGATTATCCTTGCGAACTGTTCAACCAACACGTGCGTTTTAATCAGTTGCTGTCGCGATCCAATGAAATCGTCGTAATTCGCATGGACAAACGCTTTGTGTACACTCTCTATGTGTCGCAAGTTTTGATGACAAGTTCTTAAAAGGCATTTTTTACTATAAAACTACACAATTTCTCCTCAAGATATTGTCATATAAACTTAGCTTTATTGTTGCTGACTAATATTTTTCCATTAGTAAACATTCTCACTGACAAACTAATTGTATTCTTAAACGTGTGACCTCTTGTACAAGTTCAACTTTTCACTGACATATATTAGCAAAATTTATATATTCCGTTTGCAACATGGAACAATACCAATTTCGCCAATATTTTAGTGTAATGTTGTTGTTTTTGTACTAGACGTTGCTTTTATTAATGCATGATAATAATGTAGTCATAACAAACGTAGAAACTTATTGACATCGGGCACTGTCACGCACAGACTTCGCTGAACGAACGAAGCTCGCCTTAAACGTTGGATATTCTCTTTTTAGCATTTGCCAGCGATCACGGATGGTCAGGAAAATAGATCTCCACCCAGCAATAACAGCGAATCTCCATCAACTCCACAGGTAAAAGAAACGGTTTAATGTTGGTAGAATTGGTTGCAAACTCGATGCGTAAATATTGTAAAATAATTCGCAGTTAAATTTGCATGTCTGCAAATATACATAATAAATGTAAATTATGCACTTACTTATAGCACATTTGACCACTCACTGCACAATACCTACTCCTTATATTGGATCATCGCCCTAATCATAGATATAAATAACAAAAATTTACAGGACACACTTTCGTCCTAACAACCTAGAGAGATACCTGCTATAAAAATCCACCCGCCAAAATGTCATGTCCCGAGCTATATGTATGTATGCTAGCTGGTGTCGTAAACTCTTGTCCCGCTTTCCTCAGTTCTTGCATGATTCCATTTTTGTCTTTCCTCCAGTGTAAACAATTCCACGATTTTAATAATTTCAGATGAACGGCACACCAGAGAATAAAGTGCTGACTCCGCAGAAACCAGTCAACCTTTTGCCAGAAGTACCAAGTCACACCTCGCGCAAGCTCTCCGACAGGGAACAACATGATTGTGACGTCATCGGTAAGTACCGTATTACCAACATTATCATTATGCATTGTGTGGTAGTCTGGAACGTTTAATATTTGCAATTCACCTTTGTTTGTCTAGAAAACTTAATAAAACATTCGATGTAACAACATTAATATTAACCTATTACAAGTTTGGTTTGGAAAACAAATAACACCATGTGTTTTCAGTAATTTCAACCGTAACTTCATTTATCACTATATCACAATTAATACGTTCATATATTAACTCAACATTGTATCATTCAACAGTATTTTCTTGTGATGCTAGGTGGGCGGAGGGATGAACCATCAATCGTAAAACCTAACTCAGAAACAGTAGACGGCATCAACGTGATGCAATTGAATCAAATGGGTGACTTAGTGGGTGAGGACAGCGAAGCGGTGTACAGAATGCTTTACTCATTTTGCTCACTGTTAAACTTCCGACCACCTACCATCGAACTATTTTGCTTGCTGCTTATTTACTTTGAATTAATTTATATTGTCAATTATTTGGACCATCTATAATTAGACATGTATCAATGTTTCTTTTCTAGTCGTATTTTTAGAAGTATTCTTGCAAATATATTTTTTATAGACGTACGGGGACGAATGTTTCGCTAGTAACAACGTAACATAATTAAGCTCTATTATTTTACAACGTTACTCTTAACTAACGTTCAGCCATCCATCACAAATCATTAGCATTGCGTTTTAAATACGAACCATTTTGCACCTTTTACTAACACTAGGAATACAATGGTTGGTTTGTATAAGGATTTGTGTCCGTTGACTGTCATTTCCTTTTAGGAACCAACACACTGCAGTAATAAACTAAGCAAGCTTTCTGTTTACAGAACGGTTGATCAAGTCGTATTTCTACATAGTGCGCAAGTCGATTCAAGATTCAGTACCGAAGGCTGTGATGCATTTCTTAGTGAACTATGTGAAGGATAACCTGCAGTCGGAGCTCGTGACTCACTTGTACAAGTCGGACCAGGCAGAGAGCATGCTCAACGAGTCGGAACATATTGCGCAAAGAAGGAAGGAGGCCGCAGATATGCTCAAGGTTAGTTTTTGGCCGTTCTTTTTGTTTTTTTTTTATGTTAGAACAAAACCTTATGAATATTAATATGTAGCCGAAGCAACCAACTTTTCGTAAATGTTTTAAAGACTGATAAAACATTCGTTCTTGTAAGATTTTATTCAGCTGCATATTACGTTTTACGTCCAGGGAATGCTATCATTTTTATCTAACCAAAATCCAGTGATTTTCTACATTAAATGAATGCAGCAATTCATCAATATTTTCGTATAATTCCAGGCTTTGCAGCGTGCCGGGCAGATCATCAGTGAGATCCGAGAAACGCACATGTGGTGATGCTCGCCGGGCGACGGAGACTCTAGTCTGTGAATTAGTGAATTTGAGCCGAGAGCTCTGTACATACTCTTCTTATGTAGGTAAATTATGTGCATTAGGCTTTTTTACTTACGATTCACATACATTTGCTTTTATCATTTGAACTCTGCAGCTCTCTTTGCTTTGTACTAGATATATTTATTCATGACATTTTGTCGGAAACCAAAAATTCTGAGAAAAAGCAGAAAATGTACAAGCAAATGCGTGTTAGCTATAGTTGGACATTTTTAAAATGGCACCACGTACAGGTAATGCTGTGTTTAATTAAGTATTCAGTCATTTTGCCAGGTTATTGTGAAAAGTACTTATTGTTGTCATTTGATGATTTTTATCATTTTCATTATCGCCAATTATTTCATGTAGCAAGTTCTATTTATGTCATTGTGCTTCAATTGTTTTAATAACTCAGGTTCATATAAGTGTGTGCTTTATATCAGACTGCTAAACTTACTGAACTTTGTTATGTGTATATTATGCTCTTAAAAGGCATTTCGAATTTATAGTCTAATAAAATCTATCTATGTAAATAGTACATATTGGGCATGAGTTTTTAAAACAAAATCGCTAAGAAGTTACATGTTCTTTCAATTACTCGTTGTTAAACCGAGTGACGCTATCAAAGCTTCAGCTTAGGCGTTACGTCATACCACATCTCATAGTTCTTACTAGGCTCGTAATAATGAACATCTAGTGTAGTTGTTTTATCTCACAAAGACGGGTGCGTCTTCCATGTGTGTGTAGGATGCACGTGCACATTGTTTCTACGTGTGCAAGCTCGGGAGCGCTCTGTATTGACTGAGCTGCCTTGCCGATCTTGACGTTCGATTAGGAATAAATACTTAATAACTAAACCGTATTCACTCCTTGGCTCGAGTCAGCTTTAATATCGACAGTAGTATGCATGATGAGGTAAACGGTACTTTATACATAGGAATGATTACTTTGATATTTTTGGTTACGTAAAACTGTGCCAATACATTTTATACAAGGGTGCGGTGGCTTAAATATAATGCAGTGCTTCAGTTGTACGTTATTAAATTTAGCACAAACTTTATGCTGTTGACTTCAGTTACCAATTCACTATTGTTGAATGTTAAACGTGCACATAAAATAGTCTTAACATTAAAGTGTATTCATATAAACATTGTAGTTATTAATGCAGTGATATTACTTGTAATGTCTGCTATATAGACATTTCCATAAAAGTTGGCTGTCCTTAGTAGTTTTACTGTACCTTATAAATGAAATTGTTTCGCTCGTTTTATGATTGAATGGTGTGTTAGTCAAGTAATATGAATTGAATAGATGTATATTCTGTTTATCCCTATTTACAGGGTTGGTTAGATATTTGTTTTAAGTAGTTGTCCGCTGTGACAAATTACAAGGCTTTTTATCTTTGATTATGTCGTCAGTCGATGTAGAGCAATAAATTGCTTTTACAGTATATTTTTAATATAGTTCCTTGTTCATTAGTTATAATTCGCATGCTGTGTTATACAATTTCATTCACGATTTCAAGTCATTTTGTGTCATGTCCATGCTAAAGTAATTTATTTGTTTTTTATCATGAACTAGCATAGTGAGTATTCCAATGTTACATGATGTATTTATTGTTGAAGTCCAAAAAGTGATTTGCTTTATGTATCAAACTAAACCAATTGAATGTTACATAAATAAGATTGTATTTAAAAGTCTGTTAAATATTAAATAAAATAGATTAATTGTCATGGTCACAATGTCTTTGATTTCCATAACCTCAAAACTTGCTAGCGCAAGCGTAGCGCTTATAAAATACCAACACACAGGAACCTGTCTCAAAAAGGCTGCGCTTATATCACACCAGCTCACTCGTCCTCTATGCTGTGAGACTAGACAGGCATGAGTGACTTCTTTGGTTTGGCGCCATTTTTTATTTATTTCTATTCCAAGGAAAGTCACGATTACAAATCCATACAGCATCCTTATCATGCATGATGCATCCAGCATCATTAGAGTGACGTCACGGGTAATGTATCACCGACAAGGTAGTCATGTCCTGCTAAAGTATAATAAAATTAGTATGATGATGTTACATTGTTATTTGTTACATTGTTATTACATTGTTATTATATTACACATGACTAGAATGCGGGTAGATTGTAAAAAAATAATGAATTTCAAAAGTAGGTATCGAAAGGTGAAGGTACTACTATCAATAAGTTCTTTGAAGCCATCCGCGTTCGTCTTTTTATTATCCGACACAGATGACGGCGAAGCGCCCGTAGGGTTGTACTTTGGCTCGGTGGCACTTGATTCCACCCCCTATAATTATTTGTGCATTATGTGCGGTTGTCATTACCGTGAACAAGTAAGTTGTGAACCTGTAACCACTGTGCCACATTCCATAATGTGGTAGGGCACAGCAGATATACACCAATATTAATTATAAAGTTCGAGTTAGAATTTTTTATTATCAATTCCAACAACGACTTCAGATCGACTTTAAAATCGATCGCACGGACGCGTCATGCATGTGAAGAAACGCCAGGCACTTCGTGTGAGGCGCGCCGCCGTCAATTACATGGGACCTAAACATAACTGGCGAAATGTAGATGTACTAATGGGTACATCTCTGTCTAAACCTTCGGGGATTGCAAGCGTGATGTTATGTTATTTCTTATTCAACTGACATTATAAAAAATTGTATCCAGGCGCTCCGATTTTTCTAATCGTATTTCCAAAAAAATGTAGATATACAAACAAACCTTCCTGAAAATTACGATCACAACAAAAAAAACTGCCAAATCAAATTAGTCGAGCCCATTTCAAAAATACATTCACATATTTTCGTAGGTACAAGCAGCAATTGATTTTATATAGGTAGTCTACGAATGCATAAAAATGTACGAATACAAGGCGCAGTGTAGTCACGGCCTATAGTAGCTGGTTGGTCAACATGCAGTCCCCGAGGCACCAGCATGCTCCAGCACTTCTTCCGCATTGAGCACCTCGTATCAAAATAAGTTCATGGTAAGTATCAGAAAACTTCAATCGAAAATTTTGCACCACGAATGTTTAATACTGCATAGTTTGAAATAATGGCTGTTCTCGCTTGTGCATCCACACATTGTAAAGATATCCAGAGACGAAAATATTAGATACTTTTCAGTATTCCAGGAAAGGAGGACCCTTGATTCACTAGGTAGAGAACCGGTGATAAGGCTTAGGCTTAAAGTAAAATGACTGAAAATAAATTGCTTATCAGGACTGAGGACGCTAGGTAATGATAAATTTAATATAGCTCCAAGCTAATTGATAGCGACGCTAGATTATTGGTAATTTGAAATGATCCATCACTGAAGATTTTGTTCTAAAGACTTGTTTTTTTTTTACACCTTACACAAACGGCGTCAGACCAAAACAGTGAGTAATACAACCTTGTGACGCGACGGCGACCACTGGTAAGGAGCAACGCCTACAAATTATCGCGAATCCGCTCCGCCCACAGAAAAAACAGAGGCTTTGTAAAAAAACTGTAACAACATGGCTGACCAAGCTTTTTACCTTCCGACCTATTCACTTCTCATTGTACCTATCATTCACCTTTATCTGTCAGTTGTTGTAACATTAGCAAGGACCGTAAGAGGACATCATACATGGTTGGTTAAGACGCTTCTGCCTACTATAGCAAGACAGGTAAACATTAAAATAATATAAGAAACGTAGATACCGAATTCAATATCTTCAATTGACTAAGGTTCAAATGACCCTTCGGTCTTCGAACACACATAACAATTAAATATTTAACCGCAACCTTCGATTCAACAACAACATACGTAAAGCCTAAATTTAACAGTTTAAGTTTTGGACGTGATCTGTAATTGTAATATGAGCAATTAAAAACGTTTATGTACATCAGTACGATCTGTATGGTCAGTAATTGCGTTTGGTCAGCACTGTTGCAGGATAAGCGAGCAACTATCGCCTCCCACACGAGCGGCGCGAGCGCAACGCCTCACTCCGATCACAGGGCCGAATGGTGCGGCCGTACCGCCGCTATGCGAACAACCAATAGTCAGTGAAGTGCTTGTGAAGTGTGAACTTTCAGTTGTGCTATTGTGATACTCAGGTGGGTTTGGGATACATTCAATTATAAAATCATAATAATTATTATAACTACAGCGCGTCCAGTAATAAAATCAACACGTATCAAATTAATAAGTCGCAATTAGAGATTTTCGTATTTCATATCCATGTTTTATAAGAGTGCTGAATCGGACCGTGATTAATGCAATCAGATAGGAACTTGAGAATTGCAATGAGTGCACTGCAATTTCCAAATAAAGTTGAAGCCAGGTTATATGTAGAGTTAAACTAAGTTTATAACAATGAAAGTTATGATCAAGTGCACGCAAATATGCAAATAGAAGGGTAGGTATCGTCTCTCCTCTGACACCATGCAAAGATATAGGTGGGTACATAATTATTTTCTAAAGTACCTAGATATCTAGGTATATTAAAAACAATAGGTATATATGTTCAGTACACTAAAGTAACTAAGTACTGATTCGTTATTTAGGAAGAGACCGGAAAAGGACAAAATGCGTAAAACAATGTACGCCGCTCAATTTGAAAGTTTCCTTTCCTAAATATTGGTACATCAAAATGTTCAGGCTACATGCAATAAGTGGTTGATGACCGTGACACAAAGTTTTATTATCTGTTCAAAACATATGTGGGTGTAAACATTGAAAAGAGATCACCATCACATGCTGGTAATCCAAACCCTCGACAAGGTCGCCAGGGGTGACGTCATTATTATTATGATGACGCAGGACATGTGGGTCGGTGAGCCTATACTGAGTGCGGGAAGTTGTGCCATGTCGGCTGTAATTGATTAAGTGGTAGACAAATGCATGCGCTGAGCACACCAGAGTAACGGCGAAACGGACGTATCCGGTGATAGTTTAAAAATATATTTTAAAGCATAAGTACATGTGAAACAAACACTGTTACTATTATTTGCCAAGTCAAATCAAACCCTTTCTTGCAGCAGAAATAGGTTACAAATAGAAATGCAGTCTTTAGTCGACTGTTGAGACTGTTACGACTCGGGGGAAGGAATAGAGATGAGCTTTGTCCAGCAGGTTGAAAAAGCAAGACAATGGGCCCGTTAAATTGCAAACTGCATCGTACATCGAGACGTGAAGGTTTACGAACGGTCCATAAGTACTTCGCAAAACTAGTTAGCCAAGGTTCGCTATTCGTTGTACCGATGGATATCTTAGAAATGTGATTTCTGTGCTGTGTGTTTTGGAGTTCGTCAAATTAGGAGTTAGTACCTAAGTATGTAGGTACCTATGTATCAAACAGCCCGCATATTGATTATATTTCAGTGACTCATTAAGTAGGACGGGATTCCTTATAAGACAGGTAGATACCTAAGTAATGAATAATCAGGCAGGTATCGGTGCAGACTGATACCTATGGTGCACATAAAAGATATGCTATATTTCTTGTTACTTTCGAGTACAGTTAAACTGATCGGAAAAAGAAACTTTACTAAAGAAGCTAAGAAGCCGAAGAAAGAAATTGAAATTGTTAATGCGCAAGTTCACTATAGATGATCCGATGTGAAGAGAGGTCATTACTTGAAAGACAAGCCATGACCTCCAACCGACCTCTATACTGGAACTCTATTAAACAGTTGCAAAGTAGGCAGTCATTGGAAAGTCATTTGCGGACATAGAAGAGGGTCCACTGATAAGATTATGTTATATTTGCTGTTATAAGGTACCATATATTAGTGCCTAAATACTCTATCAGTACCTTCCTACTCAACTTCAATAAGTAAGAGTTTGTTTGAACGCGCTAACCTCCGGACCTTTTGGTGCTATGCTGCAACTTTTTTCACTAATAGAAAGCTACGTTAGTACCTAAGACTTGATGTCCTTCAAGCGGACGAAATCGCGGGCAAGAGCTAGTAGTTGATAAAACCGTAAGACAACCAAAAGCTGTTAGATTGCAAGTTCCTAAAAATATTTAATCTATAGACAAAATCCAGTTTCTTTTGTAAATAAAACATGCGTCACAAATGGATAGTTATTTCGTGTGACGAATACTACGACTACGCTTAAACGTTTTCAATATTATTTTGATTTTTATTTGTGAAACTGAGAAATACTTAAGTGACGGCTGTTGAATTGCTGCGCTCTTTCTTTATTTCGTTTTGGGTATTTACAAGCATTTTAACATTGACGACACAACTCTGGCCTAAATTATAATATCGACGAACCTGACCGGTCATCGGACATAAACATTGATGCAATCGTTGACTAATGATGACGGCAGCTCGCCCACATTACAACCACGTTACCAAATACAGAACATAGGTGGTCACAAACCATCAGCATTAACAAATGAATACCGATTCAGTAAAGCGCTTCCGAGTCCGACGTAGAAGTCAACAAACGGTACTTTCCATATAAGAAAACTATAATTAATTAATATGACGAGTGACACTATTTGTTATGGCCAAATAAAGGTTCGAATAACATAGAAGTGTGAACACCGAAGTACACTATTTAGAGCCAGTGTCTACACTAAACTTGGTAAAGTAGATTCAGTGAGTAGCATATTCGTGGATTTCGAATAAAAATGGATAGGTAGGTACACATCATTTATATTTCCACTGTAGGAAACTTATTTGATGCAACAGTAGTAGTACTACAAAGTGGCCCAAGATAGGAAGCATGCCATTAAGGCTCTACATTATACATGACTTAACCACAATTGACACAATAAAATGTAATTTGAGCAGACATGACAAATAAACTGACTGCCTCGTTGGTCTAGTGGTCGCAAGCGCGACTGCTGTGCATGAGGTCTTGGGTTCGATTCCCAGGTCGGGCAAAGTGTTATTGGGTTTTTTCATCAGGAATTTCTTAGTAGCAGCCTCGGAGTCTGGATTTGTGCCCGGTTGATGGCAATAGGCTCGCCCCCTATTACATGGGACTAAAAACATAACTGGCGAAATCTGGGTGTACTAATGGGTACACCTCTGCCTAACCCATCGGGGATAACAGGCGTGATGTTATGTTATGTTGAGCAGACATAAAAACTCTCATTACAGAGAATAATACTTAAACAAGAATGTACGTGGACCTACTTCATTTAGAATATAGAAAAACTATGTCTACTTTACAAGAAAAACCAGGGAAATTAGAAAAACTGTTTTATTTGAATTTAAACACATTAAAGTGATGCAAAATCTTCAGGCATTTGATTTACACACTCAAGTGCCGTTGCCGATTTCTGCATTGCGATGTTGACCTAACGTAGATGAGTATCGGCTCTTTAAGATATCACCAAGATAGAGTAGGTACTCAGGTACCAAGAAACTTACGAACAAAGAAGAACATCTCAAGTGCCCATAGGTTTATCATAGATAACAATTCCAAACATAGGTACGTAGTTATCTATTGATTATAGAAGAACGTTTAAGTACGTGTTTACTTTAAAACGTACGAATGGCTAGCTTGATATGACTCAATGCAATGGATGGCAAGGTAAGCAAAACTGCAAAAAAGATGAAATAAAGGGAAAGGAAAACTGCTTCAAAAACAAGACCATGATGAGAACAAATCTATTGATAACCATTGCGCGCAACAAGCGGAAAGTATTCAACCCAAGTGCGAAGCTGTGGTTGCGGAGATCTTTGTAAAAACTGTTAATCGGCGGACGCGGGTCGAACCGCTCCACCGAACTGAAATAGATAGGTACACGTAATGATCTTTCCAAGTACATCAGGGTGTCGTAAATGATCGAAGTTGATTTAATCTTTAGTGGTCATTAGGCACTTGATACCGAGTTCATAGCCTTCTACAACTGCGTCCACATTGCGAATTTTATGCGCACTTATCTCAAAATAAATCCAGGCGGTTAGTTTATAGCTTATCCTTGAACGCCTTGGAAGTAAGTAGTCAAGAACTCTTCGTCATGCCTTGCCTTTTGCATAAGTACATTGTAGACATAGGAAGAAAGCGAGGTGAAAAGAAACGAGCGTTTCATGTTTTTAGGGCGAAGCAAATTAGGCACAAAGTTGACAAAAAGCGTCGTTCAACCGACCGGCTGAGGTAACGCGCGTCCAAATTGAAATGTTATGTGCGGAACGGAAGACTTTTTACTGTTTAGTTGGTCAAGTACCGGATGTGTGGTAATACTGCCTGAGATTACTGCCAATTCTCCACACTTATTTTGACCACATATCTCTGGGTGCATCGACATTACGATACGCATCATCTTCCTCTCATAAGACAATTGGTCACGTTCATCTGTGAGCAATCTTTATGGTGATGCATGGGTACTTGAACATTGTACGTGGAACACAATTTGGATTTCTATTTATACATATATTATAGGTACATGTTTATATTTGTTAAAATCTCAGTTGAAGTTTGTAATAAAAGTAAACAAGTTCTTGATGAGACTAGTTAAAATTCATAAGAGCTCAAGAAACCGTTACCACGATGAGAGTAATCTGGTATTTCACAGAAACCTGTTTAGTTACACAGTTAATGTTTATTTGTTATGTAAAACCATATTAAGGAATAAAATTAATTCTTAGTTTCTTACAAATAGGGAATTGACTGATTAAAATGTGGGCATCATGTAATTAAGTCATGCACTCTTGATGGCGAAGTTATTTCAGAGGAAATATGACCATGAAAAATTATCATAAATAATGAGCTAAGAGCAATCGTTATTCTTAATATTACACCGGATCCATACACTGTAAATTGATACAAAGAACCGATATCTGCTGCTATAATGGCGGGTCAGGACGGTTACATCACATCCAAGGCAGACAAGTTGCACTTGCAGGAGACAATGCACAACCGGTAACCCACAACTTTGGTTGTTTCTACGTAATGTCTGTATACCCTTTTGTGACTAGGTACCGATTGATACATTCATAAAAGAAACTAAGAACCTTGAATATTTTTCCAATGTCTGGCAGCGCGCTCTAACAAAGATCAAGAAAATATCAAATAAGCAATTAAAATGGAAACACGGTCAGATAAGTTACGCAACATACTAAAAAAAAATACTTTTTATTAATTAATGTTTCGCCACGAAGTCTTAAATGTGTCCTAAGGGCTATAGAACTGATTTATAATTTTAATAATTGAATTTTTCAATGAATATTAAGTAGTTTCGTAGGTGTAAATGAGTTAAGATTTCCTTGCATCACCGATTCCACATCAACCGCAAATCCGCAATATAAATATATACAACTTGACCGTAATACTATTAGATATCTTAAACTGTTTAATATTGGATCACGTATTCGATTTAGAGGCGCCGTTCAATTTAAAAGTTTTATTTAGTCTAAGCTCGTGATTTCCTCAGTGAGTACCTACCTAAGTAGTTACTAAGATTAATATAATCTAACATATTTACCCTTTCACTTAAATCCAGAAGTTACTTATTTTTTGACCTTTCATAAGCTTCAACTTCCCGACATGACTCTTTGGCAATAAATAAAAGGTTTGACTGTAATGGGACTTGAATTCTGAATTCAAATTGTTTATCAATAATTATTGATTCGTACCAAAACAAATTATTGAATTTAGGGGGAACACGTACCTACCTTTATTTGAATGGGCTCATAAAAGCTTGAAAATATCGCGCAGCATCTAATCGTAGGCAAGCAGTACCTATTTTTTTTAAGTAAGTAGCAATTTCTCTACCGTCTAAGGCGTGTCCGACAATTAGACCGAAGCGCTCGCCACCGCGCACCGGTAGCGTGCAGATAAAACATATAACTAAAGCTATTTATTTGAAACAACGGATACGCCTAATTGCTACCACCATCAGAGGGAACTTTTTGTAGTTCAGAATAACTTTCTTATGACATCATTTTGTATGGCGTTAGAGAGGCTTATTAGAACAAATCAAGTTGGTTTATTGTAAAGTAACGCCATTAGTGATGATAAGAGACTAGGAGATACAACTGAGGTTAATGAACATGTATGTAATCATGGTGTGATCTACATGTTATACATACTTCTTCATACCTACTAAGTACTTAGTCGGTAGTACTTAGTAGGTATGTTTAGGGATGATTCTCATTAGAGCAGGCCGTGCCCGGGGCGGGGCCCGGACGGGGCACGGACGGGGCACGGTTTGAAATCTGTTACATATATTTTGTATGAATCAATTTATATTACACAGTGCATTATCCGTGTCCCGTCCGGGCCCTCTCGACGCACTTCATTACCACGTCGGCTCGTCCACGCCCCGGCCCGGGCACGGCCCGCTCTAATGAGAATCATCCCTTATTGTATTTTTTACGAGGAAACAATTGCCTATCGTTCGTTTCCGATGCGACAGTCGTAAACCAGTAGAGTAAGCAAAAACAATTAAACCAATGTGAATTCTGTATAAACCTACGCCTATAATCGAGGTTATTTTTCCCAAATGTTTAATACAAAGATTACATAGAGACACACAGATTACACAGATTACATAGTACGAAATATACACAAGGGTATAGGTACCTACTCATATCTACAATTTAAATGGAACAATATTCGTGGATGTATGACCTCAACAGAGCGCTTACCCACACTGACATTTAACACAAATACTCAGCAATCTCCATATGCAAAGCATCCGATGGGGGTTACTGATAAATAATGTGAGTAAGTGATTATTGACGTTGCGCTCTGACTCAAGGCTTATACGAGTAAGTAGAAATAATATTGGCATTTTGTACAACTTTACATGGGATTTTAAAATAAAGATAGCATTAATATTGTCGCTTGCTATGAAGTAGGTACAGTTACAGGCAAAATTATCAACATAATGTAGATACATGTACGCTGGCAATAAGCTTGACAGATTAATTGGCAACTACAAAAAACATGACAAATAAGTTACTAATTTTTAACTAAATAAATATAAATATCAGCGTAGCTGATACAGACTTGGGTATCAATGTGGTAGAAACTTGAGGTTTTTAGTTTTTACGAATAAACCATTAATTGTCTGCTGCCTATTGCCAAATGCGCCGACCCATTTAGGTATGTGTATAGCGAAAACCAGCAACTAAGATAAAAATAATTAAATTGTATGGCAAAGTGCAAGTGTATTTAAGTTACAAAGTGTTCTCAAGTAAGTCAAATCAGTGTAATTTCTTATTGAGATTTTTTTTTTAAACGTAATTCAATTATTCAGTGACAAATTAAAAAACGTTCATGCTCATATAGCTCAGCGCTCAGCAATTAAACTCCTTTAAGTTTAATTAAATATAAACTATTAAAATACAGCCATATTATTATCTCGGAGATGGAACAAGCGTTGAAATAATTGTTATTGTACTTAATAGTGTGAACATGCATAAATACACAAAGTTCGCTAGACTATTAATAAAACTTCAAAAGCCCCGGACATTTGGGTGAAATTGGTTTTTTACCGGACATACCTGATTTCTTTTTGCAGTAATAATTAAATTAGTCTGTATATTGGAATAATAATTTAATTTAATTCCCCTGACATTATAAGTGTCCGGGTTTTACCGGGACTCTTCTTGACAACCTCTTCCGGACATCCCCCGGACGTCCTCTAAACTAGGACAAATCCGGGGAAACCCGTACGGATGGCAGCGCTACCTATGAGGCATAAATTAAACTGTCAGATGAGCCAAGCTTTGACATGCTTGCTCCATAATGCTATTTATAGGTATAGATGACATAGTACCTACATGTCTTAATTGTGTACCATTACATAAAAGAGGCTTATTATTTTGTTCAGTAGGTAAGTATTTATTGTGAATAACAAAGTTTGTTGTTGCGGTCAACCACAATAAGGAATAAGTAACCCACCTGAAATCTGGTAGCTCCGTAACAACTCATTTTGTAACTTATATGTATGAAACAATAGTTATTAATTAGGCATTATACTCGGAATAATAAATCGCCCATCTGCGAGTCCGACCCGCACACAAAGGGTTCTGTATGTACAAAACTACATACAAAACAAACCCTTTTTAGCCCCCCTTTTTTGGATTAAAATAACAGACTAGTTTGTGAAGGACGGTCAGACAGACAGCGGAGTTTTAGAAATGGGGACACGTTTGGACCTTAGGTACGAAACCGTAAAGATGTTGATACTTACTATGTAATTATTTATTTTAATGGAAATGTAGAGTGCAAGTCAAACGCCATTAAGTTTAAACAATAAGAAAGGTCATATTGTTTTGTTACTTTATGTCATGGGACACGCCCATGGCGATTTCTTTTTCATGTCCATTAAATGCCAAGGATTTTCGAAGGGTGTGCTTGAGTTTTAACAAATAAGAGGCAAAGGGCACAGCACAGAGATTGTTATCTTAGACTTACCATACGGTTCATAATGTTAGTCAAAGAGACTGTGGCTTATCAAATTAGATAGCTGTTAATCTTATGATAACATCACAATACTGTTCCTATATTTGCTCGTGCAAACCAGCAATTAATTTTCGTAAAGTTCAATAAGAAAAATCAACAACGCTTTAAAACGGACATACCGTACAAAAACAGTACGAAAATACAATAGCGTTTAAAATATTCTAAACAAAACTGTTTTACGAGCGACGCTGCCGGCGCATTTTGTCGATCAATCAATGGCGCACTGAGCCATCGGGTATTCGCCTCTGAACAGGTGATCCCGATGTGGAACACAATAGCAAACCTCGTTTGTGCCCAAAAGCGACAGGCATGAAAGCCGTGATATATTGTATAGTTCAATGTTGTACAATATAGCCAGTGAACATGTGGACTATCTCATAGTCGTTCCGATGAACGCACATCACCTATTGTTTGGTGAAAACGCTTTGTTAGTTTCATCTTTATTTTGGACGTAGGTACGAGGCAAATTATTTCGTTAGATAAAACGCGTTACTTACTTACCTACTTAAACAGCAAGATTTTGACGATTCAAAGTTTTCACTGAAAAAGCGTTTACGTTGCTGGTTCAATGTTTTCCTATTTTACCTACTACAAATAGGTAGGTACTTACATTGCTTGAAAATTATAGCGTAAACACTAAAACATTGCATTCCATTGTATTTACAATATTGCATCATCAGGAAATAGCTTTGAACTTCTAAAAAAGGATGAGGTTCTTAATTCGACCCGTATGTTTTTTTAAGTACACAGAAGCCATGTTCGCTAATAGGATTATAATATGAGCAATGCCTAAGGCGAGACTTAGTCATGGCGTATTCAGAGCAAATCCGAAGATAAATATTATCCTAAGTAGTCGGAGAGCCGTAACAAATACAAACGTAGTTAGCGGCTTTATGTATCTCTTTGTCACGATTTAAACATTTAAAAGAAAAATGGTAATCGGATTACTTAAGTCTCCAATAAAAATGTGCGAATCACGATAATCAAACAACCGAATCAATAGTGTGCGTATAGATAGAGTAAATAAGCTAACATGCGGGTGCTCAGCATGTAAATTGTGAAACAACAAAGCATACAGAGTATTGTACTTCTCGAACTTCATTGGTTCATTAATGCTCCAAAAATCAATTATGCAGCAATAAAATTCACAAATTGGGAACTTACAGCATACAAGTTTGTACGTTCAAAATTGCAATCTCTGCCTTTTACTCAAGGTGCTTTTTAGAAGAACTATGGTGCTAAGTTTTACAATCAAGTATAACATAATAGACAGCGCAAATCAATCCAATTACTCGATTGTTTGGAAAAAGGAATGGGTATGCTGCACGCGCGCAGCATTAATTTTATGGTTGCGAGAGAAATTTAGAATAATTGCCCCTTCATTATGGTGGCCAGTTAGACCAACTCGACTCGTTTTGGTGAAAATTTGCTCATTTAAAACAATGATTTGCAATTCATTGGATGCTCATATCTTGGAAACAATAAATCACACTATTTGTAAACTAGTAAACCATGGTCATTAGAGACAACAATTAATTAAAAGAGTATCTGTTACATTTTATCTTTGATCAATGAGAATTCTTAAAATAGGGCACGACTCACTTAAATGGATTGATTTGTAGTTAACGGAACGTACGAGGCAACGATTATCACGTTTTCACAAAAGAGTTTGTGAATGCATTTAGCGTAGTTTATCAAATAAACGCGCGAATTTAGGGTATCTTCATTCATTTACACCTCCATATCATAGAAAAGGTTTAAAGCACACAAACAAGCACGTGAAAGTCCGCCAGATGTTCAACGGCCCATCCATTTCAATTGAACCAATTGTCCTTAACTACTAGTTTTGGAGTACTACATATGAGTTTCATAACAATTTACTTCAATGAGAAAATTGTGGTGAGTGATAAAGCCAATAATTTTACGTTTCAGATGCCAGTGTTGTGTGCGACATGACGCGAGACACTTACGAGATGAAGCCCAACCGGCTGTCACGCGGAAGCTCCCTCTTCGGTACGGACCCTCAAGTTCAGCTGAGGACTGCTCTACAAACTAACGATTTCGCTACATTTAAAAAACTTGTCAGCTACGGTTCAGTGAATCTTGAGCACGTGTATCAATATCCGGATTACAAGACAAGTTTGGAGCTGGCAGTGACCGAACCAAATAAACAAGAATTCGTGAAGCTTCTACTACAACATGAAGTGGAAGTCAATAAAATCAATGAAACTCATGCCGCTGCTCCTATTCATTTCGCTGTTGAAAATGGCAATATCGAAGCATTAGCAGCGCTGCTAGAAGACGACAGAATTGACGTGAACCTTAAAAGCAAAGGTAACACGGCTTTATTAATGGCTATCAAAAAAATAGAAGACTTAGATGATGACAGAGAACGTGATTTAGCCACCTACGAGGAAATGGTAGAAATGCTCTTAAAAGCAGGTTGCAATGCCAATAGTCCCGATTTGAAGGGGATAACTCCTGCTTATTCTGCTGCCAAACAAGGCCTGGAAAGAATTGTAACTTTGATATTAGATTATGCTAAGGAACCTATTCATTTGGATACATACAAAGACAGAAGAGGACGAACAGCGCGTGATTATCTTAAAGAAGCTTTTCCACATCTACTGGCTAAGTTTGAAACTGAAGAAGTTGAACCAGAAATAGTTGACATTGATAAATTATTTTCGTATCTGAGCAGACATGAAGAAGATAATTTTATTCGTGACTTCACAAAACTCGTTAAGAAAAATGACCATCGACCAGCTTTGGCAGCTAACAATGGCATGAGTACCATGCTGCAGATGGCTACTGAAAAGGGTTTGCACAGAGTAGTTGGAACTTTACTGATCTCCGGAGCAGATCCAAATGCTACATGTTCAGCTAACACAAGCAGACCAATAGCAATCGCTTGCCAAAATGGGTACCCAAAAATACTTAAAATGTTTGTGAACAACGAATCTACTCTATTTGACACCGTGAATGGTGAATCTCTTTTGCAATTAACGGTGAAAGGGATGCGATCGTATTCCAAAACACCAAAAGAAAATTTCAATGAGTGCTTGGACTTATTGCTAAAGCATCCCAAGATTAACATTAACGTTAATCATCCTGATGTAAAAGACAACACTGCTCTACACTACGCCGCGAGAAATGGTGACCATGAAACTGTTTTAGAGTTATTAAGAAACGGAGCTTGTGTGGGTCTACGTAACAAATTTAATGAACCACCCTTAGCAGATATTAACGCTAAAACATTGGAAACATATTTAGACGAATGTATTACGACTAATGGCGAACGACCAAGTGACGACGATTACGAAATTCACATGAAATATAGCTTCCTTGTTTATCCAAACAATTCGCTTGAAAACGAACTCTGCAAGGTACCACTAATGGATAACTCTATCAACAAAGAAAAAGAATTAGATTCAATTTTAGCGCCTGAAACAGATGCTTTGCTATACATGACAAGAAATGAAGACTTGCGACCACTTTTAAAACATCCAGTCATCACAAGTTTTCTGTATTTAAAGTGGCAAAGAATAAGTTGCCTGTTCTACGCAAACATAACATTTTATTCACTTCTATGGCTATGCTTAATCCTTTACATAATATTGGGATACGTGGTGGAGAAGAAACCACCAGGTTCAATACAATCGTTGAATGTTGTTACTCATGCTGGTGCGGTCATCGGGTTAATCCTATTAATATTTCGAGAGTTGTTTCAATTGCTCGTGTCGCCGACACGATATTTGCAAAGTTTGGAGAATTGGATGGAAATCGCATTGATATTTGTTACAGCGCTGATAGTATGTAACGACTCAGCGGAAGAGTCTACTAAACAGCAATTGTCCGCAGTCGCCATATTACTATCATCCGCTGAATTAGTTTTACTCATTGGCCAGTTCCCTACTTTATCTACGAATATCGTTATGTTAAAAACTGTTTCATGGAATTTCTTTAAATTCTTGCTCTGGTATTGTATCTTAATAATAGCGTTTGCTTTGAGCTTTTATACTTTGTTCCGACAAGAAGAACCAGATGAAGAACAAATAGAACCAAACCCTAACAAAGCAGGAAAAGAGGAGGAGGAAGAAGAAGACTTCTTCGAGAATCCAGGCGGATCGCTATTCAAAACGATAGTTATGTTAACAGGTGAATTCGACGCCGGATCAATTAAATTCAGTACATTCCCAGTAACGAGTCACTTAATATTTATTGTATTTGTATTTATGATTCCGATCGTATTATTTAACTTACTTAACGGTTTAGCTGTAAGCGATACGCAAGAAATCCGAGCTGATGCAGAACTCGTGGGGCACATATCCAGAGTAAGGCTAATATCATACTTCGAGAGCGTATTGATCGGTAACGCTAGGACATATTCGCGACCGAGTACATGCTGGTCGTGGCTGCCATCCAGTTTTGAAAAACTTAATATCATAAAGCCTAAAATGTTTTGCATTAAACCTTTTGCAAAGCGTATAAGTCTGTTCCCACACTTTCTACCAAAGTACAGGATAATTGTGAAACCAAATCAGGATAATAAGATCGAGATCCCTCACGCAGAGCCGCTCGGAAAATTCGGTGATGACTATGAAGACATTGAAGGTGGCACAGGCACTTGTTGTTTCGAACGCTGTCAAAATTACAGGATAGATCGCAAAATAGTAAAAAATGCAAAGATTGTCATTAGCAAGAAGACGAACGTTACCGAATTTGATGAAATAAAAGATCAGCTATTGAAATATGAAACAAAAATCGAAAGCCTTGAAAGCACAATGAAGAAGGTATTACAGGCTTTGGAATACCGTAACTAATATAATTTTTAACGATACTATATAAATAACACTTTATTTCTAGAGCTTATAACAAATATAATTGTCTGTGTCTGCTTTTTTATGACGTATGAATATGTGAAGTATATTATCAAAAATGTTAACGTAGTTGGTAAGTGATGTTTTAACTTTAAAGGCATTTATATAAAGTAAGAGAGGCCAGGTGAAGTAATTTATACGATAATGTTTTTTTAAATGGCGTCCAATCTTTTGTTGTGAATCTCATTTCATTAAATTAAAAATATTCCAATAAATTCCTGTTAAAATTACACTAAGTGTAGCGTTTTTCTCTATTCCCAGTGATTACAAATGAAACAATAATTCGCAAATTTGATTTAACAAATGCTATGGTTACTCTATGTTGTTCCAATAGCAGACACAAACATTATTAGCGATATTAAGCACACACTTTAGCCATACACATCATAGTCATGAATAAAACGAATGTACAAACAACGACCTGAACATGTTCCCATCATTGTCACCTTTTGTACTGGACCATACATGGGAACCTAGTGATTACGAAGATATTGAAGGTCATAGTGCCAACTTTTTTTACGTTAACAAGTTTCAATCGTTTTGCCTAAATTTCAAATACCCTCACAGTTGCAAGCACCCGAAACACATTTTGCACACTGCCATATATAGTGATTTTTCAGCAATATTTTTGCTCGAGTACCTTAGTTTTCTAGGGAATTCCATGTTTTTATTTTTTACAGCAGAAATCTAATTGCTTTAGGTTAATAAATGTTATAAATATAGGGGTGTTGAGTGCCACAACCAATAACAACAACAAATGTAAAATTCGTACTATAAATATAATATTATTTTATAATATTGACATGGAAGTGAAACCTTAATGATGCAGGGATTTAATATTACAACACTGCAAGTATTTTTTGTGATTCTTAGTAATATTTACACAAAGCAAGTCTACGGCTAATTTAAATACATTATGTCATGGCTTTTTAATTGTATTACTTATGGCAAGGAATGAGTAACTTTGTGACTTTCCGTTAGTAGTATTTTAAAAAATAATTCTATAATAGTGAACTTTTATATAAGTATCAAAAATATGTGAGTTACCAAATAACAGTACCGCAACAAAACTTAATAGATATGTTAATTTTAATTACTGTTATTTTGTGTACATAATGTGCAAGATAACTTTCAACCTACTTCTTTTCAGAACAAATTTTCCTTTCCATAACTCTGGCAATCTCCTTACGTAACGTACCTACTAGTATTACATACAATTTTCGCACTATTGAGTTATCTACTATTACATGTCTAATATTTTGATTCAGAAATTTACTAAGTTTCCTAGTTATTTACCTAACATCTAAACACGGTACATCTTTATTTAACTCTATCTAAAAACTGTTACATTATCAAAATGCATTGTAACGTGTTTGTACTTTATTCATCTTTTTAGGAGCAATATAATTTTATCTAATTTTATTACATGCAATAAAGGAGTCCAGCTTTTGTCTACTTACTAAAAATATCAGTTACTTACATAAATACAATACATTACTAAAATCAATTTTATTTTGAGATTAATTGAGATTGTCATGATCGAGTAGGAAAAATACATGTCTTTCTTTGTATCTACTTACTTTGAGAAGAGTGGCAGGATAGAATCATTTTTAGACATTCGATACACCATTAATATAGCATTTAAAAAAACAACAATTATTGTGTGATATTGTTAAAATGGTTGCATTTTGGTGATATCTTTTTTTTATATGGCTAAACCAACTTTGCTTTAATGTATTGTGAAAAAAGAAGCTTAACATGCGCTAATATTGGAATAACGATAGCGTTGTAACGTTATTTTTCTTACTTCATATTGAATGGATTATAAATAGACATTGAGGTGGCGCAATAACGTGATGTTTTGGGCATTATAACCAATTTATATCTACTCTGTTTTCAATACCAAACATACAGTGCTAATAACCTAGGTTTATTTGAATTATTAGGTTATTTCGAATTCATCATATAACGAGAATCGGTCGTGCTCGTACCTATCGTGTTTATTTATTAGTTACAGTGTACTTTATATATGGCGAAATATTAATGTATAAAATGGTACGTTCACACGGAGGTGACGAGGTTGGTGCGCCTGCGCGCGGTCCTATGCTAGGAGGCCGGTTGCTTCTTCTCGCCCTCGAGCAGCTTGTCGTCTGAGCAGAACTTCTCCAACTGCTTCACGTAATACGTGTTGAAGTTTAATCTGAAAATATTTGTTGTTGATAAAAATATACTTTACGACTAAATTATACCAGTCATAACAGCGATCTTCACGCATGTGATGATGATACTTTGCGCATGTGTGAGTCAGTTTGAATTGTCTAGCTGTGTAACTCAGAATTATCTTATAGGGTCGAGGTCCACACACGGATCAGGGTCGAGGCAAGGTTGGCTCGCATTAGCAGAGAACAAAGTGTGTTTATAAGGAAAAGGGATACCTTTGTCTTGCAGTGAATAAAAATTCTTATTAATGAAACCACTTACCTAGCAGATATATTAAGCAGTTTGTTGGTATTGTTGTCTCTAGCCATCCTTTCGATGATCGCAAGTACGGACAGCAGCGCCGCCGTGAACCGCAGCCCGTAGCGCGACACCGACCGGGAGAACGAATCTGCGGACCCGCTCGTTGATGTCCCTCCACAACCCGCGTCCTATACATGCAACCATACATGTTACTACAAAATATTATCGTTTTGGGTTGACATCAAATTTACACGCACTGATCTGCATTTTTCTGTATGTCTATCCCTTTTTATCACTCAGAAGTACAATAGTGTAGTAGGCACCATACATCAATAATTCCAAGACACAACTTCTCTAAAAAAAAACACTCAATGTTAGCCTTGAAAACCCGATTAAATTCCAAGTAACTATAAAATTTGATTTTAAGTTGCTTTACAATCAATAAATAGGCAGTCAATTGAGTTGGAAAATAAGCGACGTCATAGTTTGCTATTGCCATGCAAAATCTATAGAGGAATTACGTTTTGACAGCTCATAAAAAGTATATCAATTGATTAGTGGTGTCTACTACTAAACTCCTAGTAGTCGCTATTCGAAAAGTCCATTCGCACGTTAAAGCCTTTTTGATGCGAATGAGTGGGGATGTGGTGCAGATGCTTGCGGGCGGACTTCTCGCTCTTGTGAATGACGCCTATAAGTGATAGAAAGGGATAGTGTACCTACATTAAAATGCCCATACCAGCGTGTAAGTATGATTCATCCCAAGTGTCGTTGATATTAGGTTGGTAACATATAACATCCCCTATGTTCTAAATAAATAGAATACTATGCCTAGAAGTAGACTGTAAGATACAGGGAAATAAAAATAACAAAGCTAAATATTGATTTCGATATTTTTAGCAAGGAATTTTATAATTTTAAATAATTATAAATTAAATTGTAGTAATACATAATAAATACTCACTGTAAAAGTCTAAAACAGAAAAAGTCATGAAAGAATGATAAGAAAATATAGGTTAATGATTTTGATATATCACAAATACTACATGGAAGCAAGATATTTTGGTAAATTCATTAATTTTTAGTAAAACATTATAACATAAACACCTTTATCATTTAGAAGCATTGTGAAATGTTTATACCCACTCGTATTACATGATTTAGTGAGCGCGAATTGTGGTTGACCAGTAAAATTACATTTGAAAGGTTGCCATGTAACCTAGGATCAGTTCACAGTGAAATTCTATGATACTAGTGATATTATTTACTTTGCGTCTGTGCACTAGTGTTACGGTTGATCTACTCTGTTTATACCTCACTATAGTCTGTATTGTCATACGCCGATCCAAGCATACTGTTAAGCTCTGCGTCCACGAAGTACTTGTGCATCTCCTTTTGCCAATTAACGTGATTTGGTAGCGTTAAAAGAAAATACAATAACAAATTAATCATAGAAATCATATAGGTATACTAACCACTGGAAAGCCTTGCTAAACATCAATAACAAAGTACATAAAATATAGATAATTGCAGCGGAAGAAAATATATATATAACAACATATTATGTAAGTACAATTATTGCGGAAGTGTTGCGGGGATATAATAAGGAAACCTTCACCAGATTTCGAAACATGGGTAGGTACATAATATTGGATACATATTTAATTACCTTATACTATTAATTATAATAATTATAACTATATCATAAACTAAATTCACTACTAACACTAAAATTAAATTTTTAACGTTGGTGTCGATAAAAAGTGATTTCTATTTTCTACTTAAAGTAGCTGCATGTAGAAGCCAATATTTTTTGTTGTCTAACTGTAAATACTCAAAAATGGTGGTTAAGTGTTACTTTTATAAAAACATGTATATCGTATCACCTGTATGAATGTACAGAACTGTACGCAGACGAGGCACAGCGTGGTCACGGCCTTCAGCAGCTGCGGACTGGTCAGCATGCAGTCGCCGAGGCACGACTCCAAGAAGTCGTTGTGACGCTCCAGCACTTCGTCCACATTATGCACCTGGTATAAAAGTTAATGGTATCGGCAAACTTCAGTCGAAAGTTTTGCATCACGAAAGATTACCGCTGCATAATTTGAAATAATGGCTGTTCTCGTTTGTACATGATAACAATATCAAAATATAGGTATCTACCTTCTAGTATCCCAGGAAATCCCTACGTTCAGGTAGGTGGGTAGAAAATATTTGGTAAGGGTTAGGATTAAAGTAAAATGTGTGAAATAAAATCTCATTACATCATGAAGTCTGGAGAACGTGGATAATAGTTTATAACAATGTAACATTATTTTCATTTAAAAGCCTACTGTTGCTTTTCCACCCTGAATATTTTGTTCTAAAGGCTTGATTTTTGGGCAGACCCATATACAGGCGGTCTATTGCTGATCCAATCATTCGCCGATTGCAGATAATACAAGTATCGACGCAACATATCGTGGCCTGAATGTAACATCGGAGTAATAGCCGTGGCGCTGATTCTGACTGTGTTATGTAGTCGATGGCGGTAAAGTTAATTAAGTCAAAAATGAAATCTCACTAACCTTATCAAGACTCTGTATGAGTTGACACCAGGAGGGTTCGATGACCTCGACGCACATGTAGTACTGCAGGTGCTGTATGCAGCTCAGCATGCGCTGGCGCAGAGCGAATGCGTCTGCGTATAGGCGCGCCTCTGAGAAACGCTTCACCACCTTGTTGTACAGCCATACTCTATACGAAAAACACGAAATGGTTTTTTTTTTTTTTATCATGTTTTTATGCAGTACAAGCAAATATCATTATAGACCACATACTGACCTGCAAAGCAGTCTCTCAACGTGTTTACAGTAGAACAGGTGTCTGAATATCATTTGGTAGCAGGCGATGGCTTTGTGGTTCAGTATTAGCGAGACGGGCCACTTCACTTCCATGCCGAAAGAGAATGTTTCTATGCCAGTGAGCGGTGGGCAGTCTTTATTCTGTTTGTATTCTGTAACATTATTTATTTATTATTTTAAAAAGTTTTCAGTTGCTGTAATCGATGACTAAGTTAGGTCGTAATTGTCGGAACTAGCAACTATTACATGTTATACCATTAACGTTGATTGATGCATAGATTGAGCAACTCGGCTATAAAAGTTTTTTACAGATTACCATAAAGTTGCAGTAAACTTTAAAGTGTTGATAGTTGCCTCAACTTAAGTTGCTCCATGTGCAAAGCGCCTAAATATGCCTGGGATATTAAAGACAAAAACACGAGTTACCTTTTTCGTCTTCAGTCTCAATAGACAGAATTTTGAACATTTGGAATTGCAAGTCGTAGGGAAGTAGTTCTATCTTCATATCCTCATTGTACGGGTCGTGACTTGCTGCAGACAGCCTACAATACCAATGAATCATGAAAGTACATAAAAAGGTGTTACTTTCTAATAAGTTAATCACACACACATGATAACATTTAACGTAAAGATGCACAAACAAACCCACTGAAAATAGGAACATGAATGTGTTAAAGAAAAAAAAACCCAACCTTTATCAAGCAGACAATGTCATTCAAAAGGTCTTTGTCAATCCCAAAATTAGAAGTCCCATAAATTTCTCCCTTATGGAATATAGAATAAAGGTTCTCAGAGCGTTGTTGCGCGTTAAGAAACAATTAATGTAACTCCAAACAAAGTCGTGAACAACACAACAGGCAAAAATATTACCTCAAACACAGTCCCAACAGGGATTCCAGCTTCGAAGGTATGATGTCATCAATCTTCTTAGACAGTTCTTGTTCAGTAGCATCCATGAACTGTACAATGAAGTCTCCTTGGCTCATTAAAAAGTAATTCTTAACCGACTTCAGTCTTCCCATGAGATCATACTCCTTCAAAAGGAGCTCTAACAACGACTTGCTGGCATATGCATATGCTTTTTGTATGATGGCACCGTAGTTCTGTTCTCTTAGGGAGTATTTTATTTCCTCTGTGTTGGTTTTTGTGATTGGTTTACCTGTTAGATTTTGTGTTTAGTAATTGTTGGAAATACTTATACATAATCTACTTGTAAGGAAAAAGAAAATAAAAATACAAGGACTTAGAATATAACAATACAAAACTTACCACACTGACTAATCACATTCAAATATTTCCCAGTTCTAAGGATGATATCTGTGAACTTATCTAGGAACTTTGGCACTCTATCTCTTTGAATACTGTAGCGTTTCTCCCAGTAGTCGGCTGAGTAGTCCACTGGAAGCTCTTCTTTGTTGATCAGCTCGTTATCTTCTATCATAAACTCCTGAAACGGTAACCGTCAATTTCAGTCGACTTAAAGTATGTCAAAAAGCCGAACCATTGGAAAAGCCAATAGAAGAGAGCCACATAAAAAAAAAACAGTGAAAAAAGAGTCACAATCTTCAAACATTGAGGAGCAAGTATTCAAAAACAATCTGTTTTTGAATAGTTGCTCCATGAATTTAAAAAATCTTACAATACATTTGAGACCATTATAATCATCACAGGATCAAAGCCATTTCAATTTTATACAGAAAAAAAAGTATTTACCTGAAAAGGATCAACTATAGTGCCTTTATGTATCCACTGGTCCAAAATACAGAGGTATGGTCGGCAAGCTCGCTCGGTGAGGAACAATGATATCTCCTGGGCCCTGGCATCGCCCATCAATGCGTTTGTTTTATCGTGTAGAACTGTCAGAACTGCGCCGCCGCGCAACTCACTCTAACATAACAAACAATATCATTTTATTTCAAATTGCTTGGGAAGACTAAGGTAATCCCCTATAATATTGTGTGCTAAATAAAGTTACTTCTTCTTGAACTAGGCAGTAAAAATCATCTGATTCTGTTTCTTGGATTTGTAGTATGTGTAACTTTGCTTTATTTAGGTATCCTGATGAAACACATATTGATAAAGTTAAATGTAGTTAGAAATAGTTACAAACCTTTCCAATATTAGTAACAATAGCGGCAAGGACTTGCATTGTATGCATAGTAGGCAAGACAAAGTACCACAGCTTTTGTAATGTGAGGTTTCCAGACAAATGTTCCGTTTCCAACTGAGCTATCATAGTCTGAAAAACGTATTATTAAACTTTTAATTAATGCACAGAAGAAACAAAAAGGCAATAAGTACTATGCAATAGGTTGAAAAAGCTTTTTGCATAATGAAGGTTAATGGCAAAATTACTTACATAGTAATCCTTAAGAAGTATTTCAATAGCTGCAACCAGAGCATGCAGCACCTGGCCAGACCACATATTGCAGTTTTCAATAAATCTTCTGACTACAGAATAATTGGAAGACAAAGGAAGCATTTGTTGAACAATTTGTCTCAGTGCATCATCCAAATCATTTGATATTAGGAATGTACGAGGGTCAAAGGTGTCTTTCACTGGTTGGTGGACAATGTAGTTGCCAGGGACACCGGAGAAGACATACAGCAAGTCATCAATGATGATGTTCTCTTGAGATGCTACTGGCACACTGGCTGAAATGGTTATTTAAAAATAAATATTACTTTTCTTCTTTATTATTTTACATTATAGATGTAAATTCAGGGTGTGTTGTTACAAAATGTTTACAAGCATAACTCAGTAGACAGTACATAATCGTCATTCAAGTGGGCATTTTCATGTTTAAAAATTCATACCAATAGGACAATATCACGACGGCCAATCTCAATGAAGGCTATTAGGAGGAGATATTATAGTATGCAAACACAGGTGCACTCCCTTGTCCCACACTCTCATAGACAAGGGAGAGATCACGCGCAGGACCAATGGAGCAGTCAACACAACAAAATGGCAATAGATACCGTCATAAAATTAAACGCATGCTCCTGATAGAGGTATCTCGTAAACCCTCCGGTGTTGTCAAATGCCACTGTCTAGGATGACAATCAGCACAATAACTGATGTATTCACACCCATTTTATTATACTTACTTAGGGAAGAAACAATTGGAAGAGGTTCCTTTGGAAAGTCCCAGGACATTGCAGGATGGTCCTTCTGCCAGCTCGGCAAGTCCAAACTGCTGTACCAGTTTGGTCTAAGTTTTAGTTCTTTCTCTTCAAAGGACTTCATGACGAGTTTCTTACTCTCATCAACTGCTTTTAGTAGTTTATCCTTGATCTGAAATTCAAAGATAATAAATAAAAACTTTTCTTTTGGGAATTGTAATGGATTGTCTTAGGCTGTGTCAAAAGTCTGGAGAATCAAATATGAAAATAATGGCCTTTGTTTGTAATTATATCAATCAAAGCTTACAAAAGTGAGACCATTTATTGTAATAATAACATCTGGTATTTAAAGTTAATAAATAATATCTTCACCAAGTGCCAGGCAGGACATGCCATTCCTATCTGCAAAATATTACAAGTTAGATCTAAAGGCCAATTCCACTAATAAAAAATATAGCAATCTCATCTCAATTTAAAGACATTTTTGACAGATTGAGACTAAGATTAGATTGTGATGGTACATAATAGATAGTAGAATTGCCCTCTGAGGTAACTCAACAACATTGTATTATTATACCATGGAAACCATTAACAATTATCATGTCTGCATAATACAGCATGTTGTCATGGCAACTTTTATAATATAACAGCTCTGGGAGAAGGTGAGAAACTGATTTTCTTTATTCTATTAGCCAAGGCAAAAAATCACATTTACATTGTATGTAAATAGAATATTCAAAGGCTTTGATATAGAAGTAATTAGACTAGCAAAATTTGATTAAGCAATTACCAGAAATTGTAATACAATTTTCCCATTTGATACAGCATTCCTAGTGGAACATTTATGTCATAAAAATATAATTAAGCTTGCCAGTGTTACTTATGTATGCCAAATTAAAAGGTCCAGTACTACTGGACTGATTGTGAAAATACATTCCTAAAAGGAAGTTCACTAAGTTTGCTAATAGGACAGAATCCTCTATTGAGTGCTCTATCTTAATATAAAAAAAAATTGAGATCTATAAGAAAATCACATGGCAGCAAGTTGGGAGCAAAAGCTAGTCTATGAGAAATCATGCTCCTATTGAAGTACATAATAAAAATAAAAAACTAAATGACATACCTGTGGGAGGTCATCCTTTGTAATTTGATGTTTGTTGTCACCCAGTATAGGTTTTGGAGCCACTTTAGGTTTGTATATTTTTGACTTTTTCTCATCACACACTAATTTGTAGAACAAGGCTATGATATCTGCTAAGTTATCAGTGCTGGAAGAAAATTACAAACGTTTTCATGAATAATTTAACTGTGGATAATACCGGTACAAAGAGCACACTGCTGTTAGACAACAGCTTCTTTGTGCTCTCGTGGTTTACGCATCATATGCTTAATTTTTTTTAAATAATGTTTTAACACTATAATTTTATTTACATGAACAGCATCCAATAGCAATAAAAATCGAAAAACAGTGTTTTACAAAGACCAAACGATTTACGTACTTTCTGTTCCTCAGTTCCTCGTATTTTTTCAAGAACAACTTGGCGTTCGAAGCTTTTAGCGCCAATCTCTGAGCATATTCGTTCACTTGCTTAGACGTTATATTACTGTTGCCATAGTTGGGATCTTTCTGGATGTAATCTAAAACAGTGTCTGCCTCCAAACTACATCTGTAAATTCAATAAAAAAGACATTATCGTCAATTACAACGCTTAAATTTAAATACACAGGTCATATCCAATCTTCTCTAAGTAATCAAACTCCTAGCTAACCCTAACGCGTCAAGAAGTTCCTTGATTGTGCCTTGCATTTTATCTTTTGGAAATAGCCAGTTTTGTAACATTTATTATCAAAATATTTTAAAAAGTCTGTAAAAGCTTCATTCATCTGTGTTGAATTAAATTTGACAGTTGTTTTGACGTTTTAATGTTTTTAGGTTGGTAGCATACAGACGTTATTTACCAAACCAAGGACAAAATAATTCTAATGCCGGATTTACACGCTTGCGAATATATCAAGATATCCTCACCAATTCTCACATTTACTTGCGAGCAATATATTGAAAAAGGAAAGAACTAATTTAACAAGCTAAGCTTTTAAGCTTTTAAGATGGTAGAGCTAAATGGTGCTAATCCACGCGTTAGTTTCGTGAACGGGCGTTGTTAGTTGAGATTGGCCCATCCGCACAAGCCTGGCCTGTACTTTTCTTATTATTGTTTTATATTGCTATTCACCTACATTGTTCTTACATATAATGCTAAATGCAAATTGTAACAAGAATAGTGTAACCAGGATTTTGTAAAAACTTTAGTGAAACTGTGTCTGTAGAGTTTCTTGCTCGTTCTTCTATATAGAAAGCTGAACGAGTAACTAGCTTCAAATTTCTGACTTACTGTCGAACTCCTTGACAATTGAAAAGTCACTGTAAATGGTTTAATTGAAATATAAGCTTTGATTTTGACATTTTGATATAAAGAGAATAAGAAAGAAAGTAAGAAAAAAATATTGAATGTTTATATGGTAAGTATATAACACAACCAAATTATTGTCGCTAGGTTTTTCTTCAAATACTGACACTCAACCGGAACGGCGTGGTAGCGACATGCTTCTCCAGGCTCCAGTTCTGAACGCACGCCCAGCCAAACACCTCATTCCCACGCTCATGTGTTTGTAGATGCTTGGCAAGCATGTAAACGGGGCATTATGTCTTTACTACCCAAACGGTACTTTTTAGTTCATTTAAATTAGCTAAATATTTCAAAGCGGGTTTTTATGCAAAAATAATCAATAACGATATAGTACATAGAAAGAGATGGTGATGGTTGCAGGTGTAGGGTTAATAAACGGCGATCCGAGTTACTCCGGTAATAATTCTTGAACTATAATTTTCAAAATAAACCCTCATGTCGGAATTACAAGCATGCAACAATGAACTTAAAACGATATGGGGTTCCCTACATGAATCGAATGACGTGAGATCGAATAACATTTGGTCGAAAACGTTAACTCGATAGTAAATGAAATCGAAGAATTATGAGCGCGACAGTTCACTGCTTCGATGCATCAAAATCTCGAATAACTACAAGCTCGAATCATCGGCAGCGCGAAGGCCCATTATCTTGAAACATCATTTCTAGAACGACCATCTAATCGATTTACAGAATAGTTTTACGGATTTTTGCTTATGTAAGTAGGTACAAAATATACAACAATCATTCTAGCTATATAAATCAACTATAATCTTAAGAGGGTAGTTTTAACCATAATTTAAACAGCATAAAAACGTTATATTTGTGTCGAGTAGCTATTAAGAAATTTCTTATATGCATGATGCATGATTATAGTTAATTTATAAGGGTGATTCATATTTCTACCCTTATACCTACCAATTGTTTCATAGTTTGTTCGAAAGAGTTACCGCGGCCCTGGAATGAAAAGGGCATTAGGAAGAACACGGAAGGGTTTTAGTCAGTAAGAGTCTGACACTCCCTTCCACTCCCTCAGAGAGGACGAAATCATTTGATAATTTCCCATACATAAAAAAAAACCTTACTATAGATACGTAGACCTACGATGCTTACATGATAGACGTACCTAATCCGATTTGTATAAAAAAGCATAGGCCGTACCAACAATTCACAGCGAAACCACGTTAAAAAAGCGGTTCTTTATTAAATATTGTGTCCGTAAAACTTTTTCGCTCCTCGTAGGGCGGCACGTTCACAAAAGCTTTGACAAAAGTTCGGCGAATGTAATATGACAAAGGAACACATTCTGTCCTGTCTGTGTGTTGTGATTTTTGATAACAACACTAAAGAATCAGCACTTTTGTGTATAAAACTGTCGATTCATGATCCAAATGGTTTCGATTGAGAATAATAGTTAATATGATATGTGTTGGCAAAATAAAAGTTGCCGCCTGTGTTTCTTTTTAAGTTTCTCACATCTCCAATTGCTAGAATTGCCGATACACCTGTTTTTTTTTATTTATAATTTTTTTTTTCAAAGAAGCTTAAATCGGTTTATCAGGCAATATTTGAAATAAAAGTAGTTATTTCGATCATCAGTCCGGCAGATTCCGCGGCCCAATACTAGCCCTAGTTTTACAGCTATAAAATATATATATTTCCACATTATGTATAAAAGGGTCAGTAAAAAAATGCGAAAGTGACAAACCCCATAAACACCTGAGTTTATAGGCCCAATGAAAAACGACGTGCCTTTGATATCTGTTTCTGTGATGTTGGACAGGGTACGCCATTCTTTTGGCTTGGATTTATGTGTTTTATACAACCAGTCTATAAATGCCGCACTTTTATTGGCCACGAGACGTTTACTGATTAATAAAGTGGGTGGAGACGCGGAAGATGCTAACGACGTTGCTTCCTAGAAGCGACGCACTGGATCAGAGTAAATTATTATCTATTTATAATTAAAAAAATAAGTAAGTAAGCCTTAGTTGGCATTATAATTTATGTTTTGTGCTTCTTCTGTTATGAATTATTGTTATAACCTGAATTTTATGAGTGTTTGGTATAGATTACTTTACGATGAGTACTATGCGTGAAAACTTTAGTGGGCAAGCAGACAGTAGTGTATGAGTGTACCTAAGTCAAAGTTCGAGCGACCGAAGCATCCGCATAGCTGCATGCCGACTCGTGCGTTTCGACATTCAATCTGAATTACAATGTACGGAATTTACAGACTCCAACCGGTCGACGCGGTCGCCCCGTGTCCGTATCCGAGCGGAATAAGAAGCAGCTTTACTGTTAACTCTATTGTTCACGGACACACCAAACAATGTATTTTTGCCGAATAAGGAGGCGCGATTATGTCAACGAGTGTGTTCTGTTTTTAAATAATGACCAACGTTACATCGCAGGCATAATAGCCGCGAGGTAACATGCTATCGGCATTTTAAATTCGAAATGATAGTGATATAAATATTAAACATGGTAATAAAAGTTTTGTAAAAACAAGAAGGAGCTTACTGCTGCCAGTTTAACGACAAGGGAATATTTAAGAGTAGGTAGATCACACCAAATGCTAAGATAGGCACCTAACCACTTGAAATGGTAAGTTTGGAAAATTACTGCTTATGTTTTATTATGATTAGATATCGACATTCATTACGTCTGTAAAGTTTGCTAGTTAATTTAATTTGAGCCGACAGAATGTACTTAGATAATACTAAAACACAAATTATCAATCAATACATTGGTGCCACAGTAAAGTTTGGTGGAGCTTAATGTTGATAGCTCTCCTAAAACGGAAAGAATGTCCGCTAGTAACACTCAATTTGCTTTATTAACGGCCGTGTATCTTTTACTACCGCAGGTACCTACATATTTCTGAAAGATACCTATCCGAAATAAACTTCGGAGAGTCTTAGTAGTAAGAGTCTGTATGAGACCCAGCCAAGAATAACGGCAACAAAAATAAGGTCACAACATTATACCTTACGTAAAAAGACATCTATTACTACTACTTACATGAACAAGAGGCTTATGAGACCAACAAGAAGCAAATTTAAATGGTTGAAAATAATCCTTTCGTTCCAACCGACAACCTTCAACACATTGAGGAGTCGATGTAAGCAATTTTTAATGCATGAGTATTTATTATAAGTATGTAGAATGCTAGTTATCTGTTGAAACTGCAGGTGAATTTAAGTTAATAATAAAATTAAAACTGATAAAGTATTTAAATAAACTATAATGCTCGTTTGTTTGTTAAATTGATAGAATATAATGGCAGACAGAGGTGAATCGAATATGTTGAACCAGATTTGAATCCGTAATCGGCGGTGCATTTTGTAGTATTGCTATGAGTGAATAAAATCTTCTCGGCGTGCTAAATTAATTACACGAATACCTAATTTACAATGTTTTCTCAATTGAACGATTTAAATCGGTACAGAATACAGACCTAGGTGTGAAAAAAACAACCAGCTGAATAAGGTCCCGTACTTAATACTATCTACTTGGTAATCCATTATGTTTACCAGGTTTGTACCAGCGGTGACGATCATTCAGTCAGATCAGTCTATCAAAGATATGTCTGTTACTGTCTGATAGACCCATCAGATAAAGCAAGGAGGTCTAGCAGAAGACCACCCGGCACAACACATCATAAACGTATAAAACTAATTATAGATAATGACTGTAATCTTGATACATTGCATTTCGGAGTGTAACTTATCATAATGAGTGACGTAAACTATTCTAATTAAGCAAGTATTTCCGCGTCGGCACGACTGACACTGTTTAGATGGAGCGTCAGTGTTGCAGGAACAGCTGGTTATTGCGTCAGCGGAAAGGTTGCGGTACGGTTACATCAAGTGCCTATTGCGTTGGCGCCCCTACTGTTACTCAATGCGGATCCGGAGGCAAGTTGCAGTCCTGCGCCCTAGTGCTATGATTTAATAAGATTTGTAAATTTATTGACAATCAAAAATATATTTGGAAGCATCCTTCGCTGGTTTTATTTTTAAAGTAGGTAATTGGTAAGGCACGTAGTTGATATAGTGAAGAGTAGACGATTCACAACTACAAGAAAACACTACGAGAATATTTAACTCGTCAAGCTATAATTTAATATCTATCCACTGAAATTATGTCTTGACGAGCAATAACTCTTCGATATCGGTAAAATAATTTGATGAATGTTCAGAGTTCCGGTATTTTCGTGGAAATAATAATTTTCACGGTAAGTATGTGCCGGCGCACGTGGCCTGGAGGCAGTGGGGGTGGGGTAGAGGGAGGAGAGGCCGCGTCTGGAGTCGGTGACCGCACATGCGTCGTCGTGCATAAGGAGCCGCCTGTCTTTGTATTCCAGTAAGGTCGCGGACTCCCCAACTAGCGAGAATGGTGCAAAACTATTCACGTTGACACTTCTCAAGTACCTGTTAACAATTGTCATTTTTTGTCATTGTCATATTGTGAGTAACGTACAGAGTCATTCCATGAAAGCAGTGCATAATTTATTTACAAGTAAAATAAAGTGGCTTTGCGCCATTTGTACCTACTGCGCGTATTTGCAAACTGTTGAAAACAACTGAAGGAACTATTGACATTATTTAGCGTTGTTTTACTTATGAATGTTGGACCCTCACTTATATACCTATCGATATTACTCAATATACTAGAAACACTGTCTACTTTTCCGAAACACACTGCGGTAGTCACACTGCTGCAGTCAGCACACCATCAAATAAAAAAAGTTGTTGATTTAGTGGTAAATTCAGAAAAGTAAACACGTAAACTTACCAAATTCTACCTATCGGATTCCCGCTTATAAAAATTAACCCTTTGTCACTGGTGGTGGTAGGTATAGGTACCTATTGAAAAAAATATTACATATGCACTTAACAAATGGGAATTGGAAATGAGTCCATGACCGTGAACTCATTTAAAATTGGCCTGTGGACCATCGAGAACTTCCAATTTGTTTTCATGATTGTAAAACAAGGCAAAAATTGCATAAAAAATGCTTTTTATTTGGTGATACTCAAGCAGGCTATTCGGTAGAGCAAAGCTATGCTATAGACGGCGCTTAAGATTTATCATTTTACTTAAGTACCTGTAATGTCTGAGGGCTTACGATTGCAGAGACAAAGCGCTGCATCAGTATGCAGCGAGGACAGCCGCTTCCTGCTGGCCGGGTTCCCGCAACCGCTATGGTAATTTAATTGTACAATACGACAGTCGAATGGATTAGGTGCCTCCGACATAGTAACTTCGGAGTAATGGGGGAAAACCGACTGTATTGTTCCTGAGTTGCTGAGTAATTCGATTTGGCCACGTAGGCCCAAAGGTTTGGCCAAGCACGCAAGTTATTGAGGATAATGTTTGATGAACACATGCTTCTTAAAGAACATGTTTAAAAGGTATTACCTAAGTGCCTAAGTGGAATTAGTTGCTTAAGACAATAGTTATCCAGTAAAGCAAACATGGTGCCTCTTACAAGTTGGCTCTTAGCAGCAGCCTACTTTCTGCATCATCTTCATCTTATATGCCTGCAACAGCCTTCCGTTGAACATGGGTATCTCAATGCGTTTTTAAGGGTAAAAAAGGGATGGTGAGGGATGGGAGTGATGTGCTTATTCTTGACATGATCCTTAATTAAAAGATTACCACACCCACATATCTGGCAGATTCACAAACAGAAAAGTTTTTTTTAAATTATGCAATTCCGCTTTACCGTATCTGTAAACGCAAGCGCAGCCTTACCACTTAAAACAAGTTCCTCGAAATAAATATGACCGAGTGTTTTTGGCATGATGGCACCGCATAACAAATATCCTGACAATTGCTGACTCATCATTATATCGGTTCTAGCTAGTGACCGATGAATGACGATACTTACCTACAGTTGTCAAGAATGTTGAAGGCTTACGTATAAATAGAAGGGTATTAAAAACACATAAAAGTATGTTTATTTCCAATGAGTCGGTGAATAGAGGTCGCGATAGCTCAGTAGTCAGAGTAATAACACGGTTCCCCCCAGAGGTCGTGGGTAATAATCAGGTGGTAAGTAATTTCTCAAATACTTTTTCAAATGCTAAGTACTGTAAGTTCAGATATAGGTAGGTACATAACTTAACTCCTTTCTTACGCGTTCTTCCCTACATGAAGCAAGGGCGTTGACACCGCGTGACAAGTCGGCTTTGTGCCAAATGTGAATAATAACTATCTACTGACGACCCACACGTGTTAGAAGCACCAAATTGTATTCAGATCCTTGTTTGACAGCAGAATTCAAATGCGCTGCGATATTGATCAGGGCATGTATTTACTGATACGGCCTTACATACTCATGTAGAATGGACTGTAAGCGCAAATAAGGGCTCTTTCAGATTATGCGTTTGGTGCCCGACTCCTGCGGCACAGGACCAGTGCGGAATTGTCGGACTGCACACAGACGTTTGTCTTTTTTTCATACAGTTTACACGTGACCTGCCGTCATGCGTGACGCGCGTGTACAGATGTTGCACATCGCTCTTGAGTTCTCGACGTATCAAGTGCATGAAGAAATACCCATCTCTATACAGTCCGACACCCAGGCGGTAGTAGCAGTACGACACTAAACGCATAAATTGAAAAAGCCTAGATTTGACATATTGACGCCCAAAGCGCTTATTATTTAATTCATATAATTACCTAACGGTTACAACCACCTGGAAGGTTGATTGTAAAGAATATAAAACAATACACGTATGTAAGTACGTAGCCATAAACCACTTGTGTCTTATGTTTTATTAAAACACACCAATAAATCGACCATGAAGAAAATTCAAGCATTCAAATTCAAATTAATTCAGCCGGAATGTTTAGAATGTACATCCTTGTTTAGTCTGTATGTATGTATTACAAGTTATAAAACAATAGGGTGCTCATAGTTCAATACGGCACAAGTACTTATATAGCGTATTAATATTGTTTATTTAAATATTATTATGTTATAATAGACCGACAAAAAATACCGCGAGCCTTATGTGATATGAATTTGCATGAACTAAGTATTTGAACTATTTATTGGACTATACCTCCGATGCCACCCGAGATCAAAGACCTTTGCTTCTCATATTCGCTAAGCCACTATATTATACAGGGCGTTGACAATAGCTACCGTTTGAATTTGAATTATATCCGAATACCTCGTGACTTTTCCTTTGATTACAAATTCCCCACACTGTGGTGGTCTGGGTAAATTCTTTATTAAATGTGTAATCAGCTAAATAAAGGAAATTTTATTCTTATATTGGTTCTGAATAGGATGTTATGAACCATAAGGTACTTACCTACCTACTGAGTAGTGTTTCAAAAACCAGCTCATGGAGGTAAACTCAAGTAGTGGCTTCGATGCGCACTTGAGGGTCCTACGTTGAATACAAATGACGATATTTGGCGGTCAAAGCGGGCACATACTGAAGTAAATTTATTACTTATGTGTACACGGTAACATTACACTACGTATCATCACGTAGACGGCATGTGAAAATCAGTTTATAGCTATTGATACCTGGAATGTTGTCGTAATTGCTTCCGGTCACATACATAGTTAGGTATTTTCTTGGAAAATAAATTATTACCTACACAATGTGTGTGTGTAAACGTTAGTTCAGTCAGATAGCCCATGTGAGAAATCCAAGAATCCGCAGTTCTATCTACTCCAGCATAAGGCTTTCATTGTCTTATCAGAATTAACCCACGGCGGTTTGTTCTATGTTTTCATAGGTACTTACAGTCTTAAATAATATTTTGGTACTTAATTACCCACAGTAACCGGCTTTTTCGGATTTCGGATTTTCTATTCAGACCATCTTTTATTGCCTGGTTGTGAAAAGCAAGTTTTTTTACATTGATCATCATCGTCAATTCTAGAGGCATCAAAATATTATAGCATGAGTTTGAAAAAAAAAAATATTGGTCTTACAAAATGTATTATCTAATAGTGATAAATTCTTCTATGTATTAATTTATTTAAAATGTATAATTTTGAGAATACTGACATCTGTCGCAGAATAGCAAAAATCTTAGTAAAGTTTTTCATCTACTTGTCACAAGAGGGCGCTACTCGCTTAAAAGCGTTTTTTTTAATTTATTTATTATTGTTATTGTACTATTGAGTATTGACCCAGTAAGTGAAGTAATGTTTATTGCAGAAGATGAGATTAATTTATTAAAAATATACAATACACGACTCGTTTAACCCACCTACTTATATTTAAATATTTTCAGCAAGATAGGGGCTCCAATTGGCAAGGGCCTAGACAGACTCGCTATCTCATAGGTACTACAAAATTAATGCATTATGGCAACACTAGGTAGGTCATTTCGTAAAATTATATTGTAATTGTAAATAAGTAGTAATAGTAGTAGGTAGGTGTGGGGTACTTATACAAAATAACACCAAAAACTCGTTTAATAAATTATTCTAGTCAGTTTTGAATAAATATCATAGGTACATAAGTTACAAACAATTCCTATTGTTATGCAAGCAAGACATCAAAGCTTACGTGCAGCAAGTAGGTGGGTATAATAGGTACATGTATACAATCAATCAAAGTGTATCTGTAAGTAGGTACCTATCTGTACTTCCTATCAACACTGATTTTTTTTAATGAGATTTATATGAGTAGGTAAATCTGTACTATCTTACTATTTTTTTGAATATAATAAGATTGAAAATTTTTTTGTTTGTTTGTTGAAACGCGCTTATCTCTAGAAGTACTATTTGAATTGGAAAAAAATATTTTGTATATGATAGACAGATTCATGAGGAATACTATAGGCAATATAACATCACGCTACGACCCATGAGAGCGCAGCAGTAACCAAAGATAACGCAGGTGAAAACCATGCGGGCGGAGTTGCCGGCAGAAGCTAGTAAGATTTATAATTATAATAAGGGTAAGGTAAGGTAGGTATATACTCCGAATTTAGGTTACCTCTGGAGTTTGACTTCATTTGCCCACCTATACATACAAATTAGCTTGCAATAAATAATCAATTCACAAATATCCACTTCAATTGTACTGATAGAGTCAAACCAATTTTTTTTTAATACTAATTTATTCGTAGAATCCAACAAATAACTCTCCTTCGTATTATCAAATACTTATTACGAGAATGTCGAGCGACCAGCGACTTAACTTTCATCTTAATTGGACATGGACCGTGTGGCTTACAAATTCAATCTTCTCAATAACTGGCTGCTGAGTGGTGAGGCATAAAGGGTTTTTTGAACGTCATCACATTTTGTACACGTTTTATTTCCCCGGAGCTTCATGATTGAAGTGGTCTTGGTCTACGGGCACATTGTACGCGCTGCGCTTGAATGCACTTTCTAAGGGACTGCTCAGAGACATCTTATTGACTTTTTGTTTGCTCATTGAGACATCGGGAGCTTTGTTTGATTATTCTATTTACAGCCTCGCCAGGAGCGTGTTCTTTATTGGTTTCATAATTTTATTTTTGGAATTATTGCCATGTTACTTCAAACACCTGTTCACTGGTATGACCATTTAAAGCTTTCATTTTGTTAGGGAAATTAAACATAGCTCATAGTACGTAGGTATAAGTTGACGACAGTTAGTAACCATGGCAACAGCTTGTTGAGAGAGTGAAAGAGAGTAAAGTAGCGGCGACATCATGTTCTCTCACATTGAAATCGTCTTCAAGTCTTATTATTTGTTGTCTTGGTTTCTATTCTGTAAAAATCTCTCTCGGTGAATGGATAGAAGGAAATTTTTACAAATTATCTACCAATTAGTGCTGTACTTTTTCTTTTAAAGTAAATGAAAATTGAGTTATAATGCTTGGAATTTCAGTACCGTGGGAGTCGGTACACTCGGTACCGTGTTCCTACTTCCTAGCGTGGCGGACGGTTATAACAACATTCGCGACGAGGGAAATGTCAAGGTCACGCCCGTTCACTTCCTTTACCGCCGCCGAGCCTCCGTGAGCCTCCGATACTCGCGTCGCCACCCTTTCTACAACCTATAAACAGTAGGGTTATATTGTATACCGTTTCAAGTGAACAGCCTGTATTTTGTAAACAGGCTTCTAAGCAATGTCGTATACAGTGAAAATGGACGTTACTTCTGTCATTTCTAAGAGCTTTTGCTTCCACTGAAAGATTTCCTTATGTAGGTAGGTACTTACCTATGTTGTTTTTACGTTAGGTACTTGAATACTTAATTCTGTTTCAATAGCTACCTTATATTGGGTATTTCCATTAGCTTCTTACTATTATTGTTTGTTTCGTACGAAATAAATTTTTGATTGGATGATGTGTTGTGTTTGTGTCGATCATGTCATTTTGAGCGTATTGACCAATTATCTGCCTTCAATGCAGTTTATGGTAGGAAGTAAAAAATACATACTCATGTCGGTACTTTGTTTTGAGATGTAGGAACCTAAGCATTTTGTAACCTTCCTTTGTTATCTAGATCCTTTCGCTCACTGAATGCAAAAGGGGCACAAATCAAAAATTTCTCAAAATCATTTTATTGCAAAAATGAGGTCTAAATCGACTAAATTATTTTAGTAAAAAAAGACACCCGTCATTTTCGCATCACTATTCCCAAACCGACTGACTGCCATTTTTGCATTGGTGCTTTTTGTTAGCTAACTTCAGAGCAAAGCAGCCATTTTGTCAGTTGCAACCCGAAATTCGACGTGAACGCACGTCAGTTGCGTGCAAAAAGGCCACAAAGCGAAATAATACTGCAGTTCGTGTTCATAGTTCTCTGCAAAAGTGCCATATTTTGGAAAACGTCCGTTTTGCATTCAAACATCAAGTAAGTATAATTATATTTTGTAATACAACAGGGCCATTATTTGAAATACGTCTGTATTGCATTCAAACATCGTGCAATAGTAACTTATTTTTTATTACAACAGTGGCATATTTGAAATGCGTCCGTTTTGCATGGAATTATGCATAGATTGATTATTATTTTTTGAATGCTAGAGTAGAAAGTTCAGAAATGTGTCCGTTTTGTATGACAATAATTTATGATAATGAGATATTTATTTTATTTTTATAATAATCTTTATGTTTTATATTGTGTTTTCTACAGCTGTTTTATGGGCATTAACGCAAACGCTTTTATCAATAAACTTAGAATCATACTTTTTTTTTTTTTCATAATTCCAGCAGTGGACTGTGGTCTGTGGTAGGGTGATAATGATGTAAATAATCGTGAATTGTGTTTTGAGCCCATGCTCAAACACAATTCACGATTATTTTTGGCTTGGCTTTAGCTTAGGCTTTGGCTTTGGCTTGGCTTTTAAATGAATAATTATTAATTGCAGGATGAATAGCCGAGCAAAATTAATTTTGAAAATGGCGACCTTCACTCAAGAATCAGATAATGATCAACCTTTATCGACCCAGAACATTCAAGACGCACCAGAACATAATACTTCAGCACTGCTTCATCCAAACCCACTATCTAATGATTCTTTAGATACAAACTCCATACCAGATAGCCAGCCTGACTTATCATTTCTTGAGGAAGAAGACTCTGATATAGAACCTGTAACAGCTTATAAAAAAAATACAGGGAAAGTCGTTGAACCGAGTGACTCAAGTGATTCATGTGACTCTGAAAGCGAAGACTCTAGTGATTCTTCAACATCAAGTAGTTCGTCAAATGCCGATTTTTCTTCAGATGACAGTGTTAAGGATCCCATTTTTCAACCCTACAACGATGAATCTTCTGATTCGGAGGATGATATACAGCCAAAACTCAATACAGCACATTTTAATATTTCACCCACACCCGGACCTTCTCATGTAGAACCTCAACCATTAAGCTCTAATAATTTATCAATCGATTTAGATACTCAAACACCTAATATTGATTCGCATCCATCCAGCGTTAATACTCAGCCACCTAGCATTGACAGTCAACCAACTAGCGTGGACCCTCAGCCATTATCACGAAAAAGGAAAGCATATCCAGCATCATGGAAGAGAAACAAAACCAAGAGTCTAAGAAATAGTGGAAAGGCATATACATCTATGTCTAAATCTAAAAATATATTGCTGCTAGAAAAATGTGACCTGTTTGTCCTGATAGTTGCAAAATGAAATGTCAAATTGAATTTTCATTTGAAGAACGATTAACTGTATTTAATAATTATTGGCAAAGTGGTGATTTGAACCTTCAGAGGCAGTTTATTTATAACAACATGACGAAAATTGAGCCTAAGTATCGATATGTCCGTGTTGGTAGCTCTCGCCAAAACTTCAACCACGCATATTATTTACCGAAAGACAATAAGCGCATCCGAGTCTGTAAAGTATTCTTTATGAACACTCTTGGTATATCAGATAAAACTATAAGGACTGTTGTGAAGAAGACTTCGGGACCTGGACTAACGGGAACCCAAATGCAAGATAAACGAGGGAAACACGGTAACCAATTCAAGTTAGATGCTTCTTTAAAGGATGGTGCCAAGGCGCACATTAACTCAATCCCCAGGATTGAAAGCCATTACTGCCGGGCTCGCAGTAAACGCGAGTTTATTGAAGGCAGCCTGTCTGTTGCAGCATTACATAGAGATTATGTTGAAAAGTGTAAAGCTGAAGGAAAACAATATCTTTCATACAAGCTATATTATAACATCTTCGTGAATGACTTCAACATTTCTTTTTGGCAACCCAAGAAGGACCAGTGCGAAGACTGCACAGCTTTCGCAAATGTGGAAGATAAGACACTTTTGCAAGAGAAGTACGACCTGCACTTAAAAGAAAAATCTCTAGTTAGAGCGGAAAAGGAGAATGACAAAAATAAAATAGCTGATGATTTTGTGGTATGTGTTTACGATTTACAGGCGGTAATGCCCTGTCCACGAGGTGATGTCTCTAGCTTTTTTTATATTTCCAAATTGAATTTACTTAATTTTACTGTCACTGAACTTGGTACGAATAATACAAACTGCTTCGTTTGGCATGAGGGTGAAGGAGCTCGAGGTGTAAATGAAATTGGGTCCTGTGTACTCATGTACTTGAAGTCCTTAAACGAGAAAGCTTCTTGTGATTTCGACATAGTTTTTTACAGCGATAACTGTTGCGGCCAGCAAAAAAATAAATTTATGTTATCAATGTACCAATGGGCCATCAATGAGTTGCCTAAGTTAAGAAGTATAACTCATAAATTTCTTATAAAAGGGCACACGCAAAATGAAGGAGATGCTGCCCACTCCTTAATCCAAAGAAATATTTCAAGCGCTTTAAAATCTTCGCCTATTTATGTGCCGGACCAGTATATAACCCTAATCAAAACTGCGAAGAAGAAAGGTACACCCTTCGTGGTTCACGAGCTTACACATGAAAATTTTTTAGACTTAAAATCTCTGGCTGTGGGCAATTTTACCACTACCGAAGATGGTGAAAAAGTTAAATGGGGCGATATAAAAGTTATCAAAGTGCATCGAGATTATAAACAAAAGTTTTTCTTTAAGATTTCTTACGATACTGAAGAGTTCACCTCGGTAGCCACCCTGACAAAAAAGAAGTCTAACACTATAGCATTGCCAAAAAAATTGTACAAACATAAACTTAAAGTAAGTGAAACAAAAAAACAGGGAATACTTAAGCTTATTGAGAAAAATATTATACCTAAATATTACCAAAGTTTTTATGAAAATTTATAATTTTTCTACAAATTTAATAAGAAAGTGTCTTAGATTAAGTATTTTAATTTTCATAAAAAAGAAAGTGCCTTTATAACTTTTTGTGTGATTTTATAACTTTGTATGACATTATTAAATACATATTTTGTGCTATTTAGTTATTTAGGTATTGTATTTTGTAGAAGTTTAATAATAAGATTTAAGTTCCAGAGACTGATTGGACCGCTTAATGGTTGTGATTAGAGTATTTTTTGTTAATTAATGTGATTCTTGCCTATGAAACGACATTCTACAAATTAATAATGTGAAGTTTTAGAGATATTTAATTTTGATAAGAATAATAGTCACAATTTGATCTCAATTATTTTAACGGTACTTTAATAATGATTAGAAGTTAAGATTTTTTGTTGTTGTAGATGTAGCATTTATTTTAGATAATGTTTTATTGCCTGTTTACTAACATGTTTGGATGTCATTACTTAGAGACTTTTTAGAATAATTATTATTTCGAAGAAGATATAATAAACCATTCATAATTTAAAAATAGGTTTTATTTTTGACATAATTTTTATGACATTGATCGAAATTTTGAATGCAAAAGGGACTTTTGTGCGTTTTTAGCTTCATGAGTAGCAGCTATGAAAATGTTCATATTTTTAATCGATAGAGCACGTAAAAAGCATCTAAAGACATATTAACATGTTTTATTATTACATAAGAAATTACGAAATATTTGAAAAAAATCTTTTCTAAATTTTCTTTTGGCCGTCGTATAAAAAAGATGCATTTTGATTTGTGGCCCTTTTGCATTCAGTGAGCGCTTTGTTTGCGCAAACCCTCACCAAGTGGTGGTAGGTGGTTGGACGACGTACTGCTGTTAATGTGGTCCCTCGTTGCTTTGCCATACCGTAGCCATACATTCATTATCACAATTATAAATAAGGAAGTTTGGTGCGTACCTACTATCTAGATATAGATAGAGACGTGCGGAAAAACCCTTTATAAATGAAGCCAAATATGATTCATACGTAGATAGTAATCAATTAGGTACTTTACTAATACGGCTTGTTGTAGCATTTTCAGATTTTTCCAGATATATCTACAAAAAGAGAGCTGCTATGGAGATGTTACAACAGTTACAGTTTTAAAAAACTAATTAAGTGCGAGTCGGTTTCGATACAAAAAACACGTTTCTCGTATCTACTCCATTAATTTTTTAGAACATATATCAATTTTTGAGGGCCGATATAGGTAAAGAGTGGAGAAAACTTTAGGACTGTTTTTATAAATTAAAATAAATTAATTTGTGCTTATTTTACTTACAGACCGTAGGTAAGTAGGCCTGTAAGTAAGTAAAATACGCGCAAATTAATTTGCCAGACCCGGTACAACTACCTGTAGGCCATATAGATATGTATTTGGACCATGCGGGAATTGAACCTGTAATACGTAGCGCAGCAGCCAATCGCTCAGCTATTGCGCCAACCGCGTTTTTATACTGTAACATAACAAACTTATAATGTCGGCTTAAGCCGTCAGATGGCAGTCGTGTCGAAGGGCCCGGCGTAACGACGGCGCCAATGGAGCGCGATTCCCCCAAGCCTTTCTTATTATGTGCTGTGATTTAAAACAACACCACCGTGGAGCCGCTTTAATACTACAACAAAATCAACAAAATTGGTTGGTCTTTTTCCGTTTAATGTTTATTCAATGTTCATATCGGAAGTCATTATCTACTAAATATTATATTAACTGAGCTTTAATCAACGTTATGTAGGAAGGTAGGTACTTAATTTATTGAAAATATGCAGGAATTAAACGTCTAATTGACAGATCTATTTGTTTATTTATTAATCTATACATATACTATAGGGCTTTGTCGAGCTAGAGGTAGAATTTCGGAAAACTTTATCCTAATTTCTTGTCTTAACCTACGGCATACAAAGAACACACCCTCCAAATTTCAGGTCTCTAGATCAGCGGTTTAGGCTGTGCGTTGATCCGTCAGTCAGTCAGTCGTTCATTCAGGAGAAAGCATGTTTATGTAGAAGACAGATTTAAAACTACCATCCATACATATAAATCATAGAATTCTTCATAATAGCTACTCCATCTTTTTATTTTTCTGGATACAAGCAAGGCAGTTTTCGTGGTCGTTGGAGCGTCAAGTGAGTCCAAGCGCCTACAATTTTCCCACCGGGACGATCCCGCACCCCGTCACCCGAAGCCTTATTACGGACTAATTAACTCACGCAACTTAGGTACCTACATTAGAAATTTGTTTGGAAAATAAGTACCTAAACAAAAAAAAATTGGCGCGAGACAATATTTCAGTTAAGTCGTGTTGGCTCAGTGGTTAAGGTGCACGCCTCTCATGCATGAGGTTGTGGGTTCAAATCCGGGCAAGTACCAATGTGAATTTTTCATTTCGTATGTACTTTCTAAAGTTTATCTTGGACATCACTGGCATCGGTGAAGGATAATATCGTAAGGAACCCTGGACTTGACTTTTCCACTCAAACCATGTCAGAGGCCCTTGAGGCGGTTTAGAAACTCTGACACTAGGGTGAGTGGGGTCGTAAGACCTTACTGCCCACACGAAAAGAAGAAGTTAAAACGTGATTGTTTTTTGTTAAGTTCATAAGTAGGTGCTTAGATGATCTACTTCTGGGGTTTCAAAGGAGGCAGCGCAGAGATTAGGGACCATAATTACAAATGACGAGCGTTTACGCCGTACCCGGCATATCATACAAACTTAACAAACTACTTACTTAGGTTTAAAAGTTACACATTTAAACAATTACGCAATAAAAATCTTTGTTATTATCTATCTGTCTATGTAATCTTTGATGGTAACCAAAAATATATTATCTGGGCAGGCGGGCGCGGATATTTTTTCTTTATAGAAGGGAGCGCGTTATACATTTTTAATTAAGTTGGAAAACCTCTGATCTATTACAATAAAAGCAGCTACTTACCTAATTAATAGTAAACATACCTACTTACTTAATTAAAAATCGAGGGCAAGATTATTATAGAAAATCTAACTGTTACAGCTGCATAGATAGGTAATGTACTGTAGGTATACATTATATGATTTATTTCGGTTAATGGCTAGGTACTTTTTCTACGCACCTACTAATTAGCAATGCAGCTAGTACGCACATTTTATCGCATGGAAGCCCATCTTTGAAGGAATAGCTACTGCTACTGGTACTAGTGTACTTGATTTCTAACTGGGTGAGTGATTGTTTTCAATTAAAAAGGTGAAATTAAATAAATTAGATGATGTTTTTATAATGAAGACGCGATTGTGTGGCTTGCGTCACTTGCGTGCAAGCAGCAACCATTGAAGCGCGTGCAAAGCAGCGAGAGTGCATTCCCAGCTATCTAATGACAATGACAGAGCATCCCCGCTTTCCAAGTTCATTGACAACGAAAGTGTTGCGCATGCGTGAAAACTCGCGCCAATTATAAGCACAAGCGGGTACGGTGGGCGCTGGCGCAGCGGTCGTTGCGCGACGACGCGCCCGGCTGCGCGCGCTTCATTGCCAAGGCCGGCGTGCTTTCTCCGCGATCTACGAGCTGTTACGTGGCACTCGGGACCGCTTGTATAATGTGATGTAATTGGAATCTGTTATGCTTAACCGATAAACGGAATTGTGAAAGACTGACAGTGTGTAGTAAAACTACGATAAACACGATAGGACACGACCCCAAACACCGTTTATTGTAATTCTGTAATTTTAGTATTTTCGATGAATACTAATAATTTATTACATTAAAAGCGTTATCGTGTATAAATTGTGTGCCACCATTAAATGGTATTTCCGTCGTAATCATTTGAACTGATAATGATGATTGCTCGTTGTTCTTGACCTAATCTCTCGATGTCACTCTGAGTACCACGAACAACGTACGTTTCCGCGTCACCATATGTCACTGATGGACCGGTCAAGTAGGTAGGTTAACAATGTAGATTAATATGCTTAGAAACGTGGAATGAGAAAACATCCTTTTGTGACCTGCAGTTCCCTACTTAGGAGATAGGCCTATAGTTCGTGCAAGGATGTAAAAACAGGACACTACATAACCGGCTCATCGTAGGCCGTAGCAAATATTTTGAACACAGACCTCACAATCACAAACCCATCAATAAAATTAACGACCCAAAATGTAATACTTAAAGGGGTACATATAAATAACTTTATGCAAATATAAACGTTTTTATTAGAGTGTATCGTGTTTTATGAGGAAAAAACCTGTTATGTATAATGAAGAAGTTCTCAAGAGGAACCAAACACTACGTCACAAGAAGTACTTGTGATGTTGACACAGAATATGTGTTCAAATGACTAGACGATTCTCCGACGTAGTTAGTTAGGTACTGATTTATGTAATTTGAAATCCACAGTGTGTCTCTAGACGGGACTGTGCATACCGGAAGCCAGAGGTTGTCAGAACAAACTCAAGGTTAATACGTAACAGAATCATTTAACTTGCACAAATTGAAGAGGGGAAAAAAATAATTGATTCAATTCGTTGATAGTTACTCACGTGTGACTACCATTCCCCATATTGAATAGAGGAAATTAGGAAAATGTTAGGCAACAGTGATTTTCAATGAAATTTCTCAACATTCCGTAGGCAACAGGCCTCTGGCCCATGCTCTGGCCTCGTTGAGCTTCTTACTTAGTTAAGAAAGATATAGATTCCCTGTTATCCTCAAAGGTTTAGGCAGAAGTGTACCCATTAGTACACCCACATTTCGCCAGTTATGTTTAAAGTCAAATCATTTATTTAAATTAGACCATTAAAAGGCACTTTTGAACTTACGAGAGGAAAAATTATAATATTGATCTAGTTGCCCATTCCAAAAGGTAATTTCGTATGGAGAAGAACGGGCAAGAAACTCCATAAGTCCCCATGTAATAGGGGGCGAGCCTATTGCCATCAACTGGGCACAAAACCAAACTCCGAGGCTGCTACTGACATATATTCCTAATGGAAAATCCCAATAACACTTAGCCCGACCTGGGAATCGAACCCATGACCTTATGCTCAGCAGTCGTGCTTTGCGACCAGTAGACCAACGAGGAAAAAAATGAATCAACTAAAAGCTGTAAAGTTATCTTTAGATGTTTTCATGTTTTAGGGTGTTTCGGTAAAGACCTATCAAGCTGTAAACAACTCTAGATAAATTGGCATACAAAAGATATGCCTATTATACCAACACCTACAATGTACAGGAAGGAGTCAAAATGTTATGCCAAATTAAATTATCATGTTTAGTTATCATGGAAACGAATATTACGGTCTTCCTTATCGGGCGTAGGATTTCCCAACATTCATAAATATTTGTGTTAAGACTGAAAGAGATAAACTTCCTACATGGCTAACTGAATCTCCCGTGCACGTAATCTACCTAATTAGATACAGCACTTCCACAGTCAGTAGGCGTTAAGTCATAGTTTGGTATGCGATCTCATTGACGAGCGTTGAACCGGGAAGTGTCTGACAACTCGACTTGTACTATCACAATAGATATTCCAGACTTGCAGGACACAGTGATGCTCGTTGCATTAAACGTTAGATATATTTCACTCTATAGGTACGGGTCACCTATTAGGTTAGATATGTTCTCCTCTGGCGAATGTGTGAATGTGAATCGAAAATTAGACTTGTGTCTTAAAAAGAGGGATCTCTGTTTTGGACACTTTTGCCTTAGTTCTTTCCTTTGAGTTTTATGTGTCCAAAGCCAGGGCTTTCATAAGTTTGTTAATATTCCTCTTTTATCTAACCCACTTCAACGTTCTCATTGGCAGTATGATATTGCTGATATACTGTTATTTATGGTCAAACACATTACTCGTTTGCGATTATGGTGTGTTAGTGTGTACTCAGCCGCAGCTAGTGTAGTAGTTACCGCGTCATCTCGTGGCAACCCTACAAGTACATTGTAATAGGAAGTAATAGTTAGGCTGAGATTCGATTCTGACGCAAGCGGACGGTCGCTGTGGGCGTTTGTAGGCACATTCAGCTTCCGTGTCAGTCTGTCAAGTTGTGTGCCTATCGTTTCTGCGTCTCAGCACCCACTACTGGCTCTACTTGCTAATTTATGACATCCGTCGGTTATGCCATCCGCGACCGGTACGACTTCTTTTATTCACGCCAATCTCGTGGTTTTAAATACCTATGTAGATTTCAGCAGTAGGTACGTAGGTAAGTATTTTTTGGTTATTTTGCTGACTTTTCGGCAAAAACTTTAACAGAAGTATAAATATCTATAGGTCGTTTGTTACGCGTTCTTTATAGTAGCGAATTCTTTTAAAAAACTGTAATTATTTTGGAAACACAGCGTAGCTGTACCTATAAAAAAATAAATACGGAACATACACGCAAAAAACTTGAAATTTGCTCTCAAAACAAGGAAGTAAAGTAGGTATAGGATATTTGAATTGGTAATGTTCGTATAAGTAATCTCGTATACGTGTATAATAAATGATTTTTATACCAAATAAGACTCACAGAGGTGCTGAGTGACTGAAAATTGTATGAGACGCTCAATTTATTTTTTAATTCAATTCCATAAAGGTATATTTTGCAACTTAATGCCATATTTGAATTTTTACTTACGACACGATGTTTTCCGTTGCTGCTATAGTGTTGCATATCAGCGATGTTCAAGATCGTCGCGATGGTTAATGGATAAGAAAGGCGCCCGCCTCTTATACACAGGTTGTAAGTTCGATGGATTAAAGGGCTGGGTAGGGTGCGAAATTGTACATAATATTATTATTTATAAGTTTTGTACCTACGTATAAATTCACATTGGTATTTGCCTGGTATCGAATAAAATAATAGAAGCTTATAGGGCATCAAAAAGCTTGCCCGTGTCAAAAGGACGAGTGCCCCAAAGGCTGGCAGCATTTCCAAGTTGTATGGCGATGCTGATTCTTTGGTTAGCCTAAGAATAGGGCAATCCTCTGGTCGGTTGTAGAGTCGGTCAACCGTTTAGCAATGCCCCGAAAAACTTATTTTATATTGATTGATTCATATATTGCATACAAGCTGCAAGTGTACAAAAGTGTTTGGTAATGTTAGAAGCAGGCGTTTACCAAAAGCCAATGAAGCAACGCGTCACTGGGCGTGTTTACGCACCATGTTTGTCCATTGACAAAGCCTATGTTATTGCGCATCGATGAACAGAAAACGTTCTATCTACAAGGAGGCATAAAAAGTGCTGCATAATGCGAGCGCGAGCCGGACACCCACGTCGCGAATTCTCGTCCATTATCGGTTCAATCCCACGGGCTCATGTGACGTACAGAAGCCAAAGTTGGGCGGTACCAATGCTGAGATTTAGTTTTTGTGAACGAAGACATTCTTCCCAGCAGATCACGCGAAAAAGTATTCACAAGGGGATCCGAATTCAAATGCCTTGGAGGCAGAAAGTGCACGACAATACGTATTGGTCACATAAATATATCACAACTGGCGGTATACCAAAACAGTAGGTACCTATGGTAAAAAGAGCTTCAATATTGTTATGAGATCAAAAATAAATTTTAAAAAGACCATTATTCTGAAGCAGTATGAAATTCGGGATATTTTAATTGATTACGATAATTTATAGCACCACAAAACCCCACCCTTCTATTCAGAAAAGTGAAGTATAATGAGGTAATTTTATTCTGCGGTAACACGATTAACACCATATGTAGGTGGAATCCCTGTTCGTATCGTAAAGTCTCGTCATAACTAAGATAAATAATGCTCTGCTCTGTTATTGTTTACGGACCACCAGCCGGGGGCTAATGTGTAGGTGTGTTACTCATCTCCCCCGCGAAGTTTCATAATCTCTGCACCTTCGTCTGTATTTTGTTAAATATTATTTTTAAACATCCTGAACAGGAGTGCACCACATGTGCCACCTGACCTCACTGAGCTTTCCCACGCTGCGACGCAACAAGTCCTTGAAACATAAACGCCTTGGTTAACGTTCAAGCTCGGGTAACATCTTCGAACAAAATCATATACTTGGGACTGTGGACGCATTTTCGTTCCTCAGAGACTAAATAGGTCTGTTTTCGGGAGCAAATGTCTCGGTTGCAGCGAGGCTTAAAGTTTTTTCTGTTTACTTAAATGAGCTGGTGATTGTTTTTTAATTTATTTTGTCGTTCGGCGACGTCATGTGGTTCCAATCAAAGACCGTTGGGGTCTTCATCTTTTTTTCAAATCGTTTATCGATGACTTAGTGTGTTCAATCTTCAATTTCTGAGTAAGTAATTATAATTATGTTTTTAAATGCTACGCTTTGCTGCTTTGTGAATAAAGATTGGTTTGCGTTTTATTTCGAATTCGAAGGATTTGAGTTTTGAGTAGGTAAATAATTGTTTTATTTGTCTAGCTGATCTTTTGCTTTGTGAAGAACTAACAGTTATGATTGCGACCTAGTCAGACTGGACATTGATTGTTTGCCATAGGCTAACTAAGAATAAGATGACCTTTTATAAAGTTACATCATAGTAAATGAACAAAAATATTGATATCAAGAGAAAATCCAGCGAGATAAGAAAACAAATTTCAGAGAACATGTTCAGATTTCTAAGAATTACAACGTTTACAACAAAAATAATATGATACCTAGCCTGGACAAACAAACTAAGACAGGAAAGCAGAACTTTGCTTGCGCAGCATTTACCTGCGTTACATAAAGCAGGTACCTACCTACCTAATAAGGATTGCGTTACACTATCAGCCAGGAACGGTGCACACTTGCGCACAATTCCAGTTCAAACGACAATTATTCACTTTCAAAGCGTCAACTTGTAAGTCAGGAACTAAATGAATTTAACTATTAATTACCCTCGAGTCGTTATTCTGTCGGACAAGGAAGCAGCGCCGCGCGGCGCAGTCGCTGGTGACGTCACGCACCGAATTAACCCGATTCTGAGAATTGAACCGTTGTATGTCAGTGCACTTGTCTTGATCGGCGCGCACGTGTGGACAATGTACATAAGTAAGTAGGTAGGTACATAACATGGGCATGTTATGTTACAAAGTGTTCACTGTTATAACTTGAAGTATTTTAGGACAGACGTAACATTAATTTTTGGCTTAATTTGTAACAAATTATAAAGGTTTCTCAAAACGACCTACTGAAAACACATTGCTATTAATTAATAATATCAATGTAAGTAATGTTGAAATTACTTAGTACATCGGTAATCACAAGAAGATTACCATTGTAGATGTCTATCTAAATGCAGACACTCTTACATGTGGTACAGATCAAGAAATGTAAAGACGTTGTGGTAGTTAGGAACAGAGACCTCTTTGTTGCGCCAAAAAGACTTTAGCTAGAAAGAATGTAGGTTATATTACTGAGTTAGCATATTAAAGTCGACAGTCGACCCGTTGTGAAGTAAAAGCGCTATCAGTGGTTGTCCAACCTACTAGAGCTCCGTACTTCATCAAAAATAAAGTATATTTCAAGTAATGTCCTTACTATTGCAAACGACTGACATGTCGACTTCCATAAACGCGAATTGATTACATCATATCTGTATTTCATATCTTCTTCCTCAATTGAATATTGTGTCCAGTTCGAACAAGTCATTACGCAACCTCCAGATACTTGTTGCCTAGTGAGCTGATATTGATTAAATCTCACATTTAGTTTGTAGTGTAATGACCTCTAGCATCCATACATTGCCTAGTTGCCTACCGACTAAATAACCATAACATAAATAGTAAAAGAATCACGTAACAGCTCATTCGGTTACGCCGCGGTTATAGTACTGTGTCATATACATGGGTAGATGGATAGTTATTAGCTCTCCCGCCGAGTTCCTTATGAAACTTGGGCCGTGCCAAGTTGTTACCGTACAAAGAAAATGTGCATACTGCAACGTAGCTGGCTTCTCTTGTGTGGGTACTTAATATTACCGTTTTGGTTTACACTGAAAAGTCATAAAATTAACATTTTATTAGCAAAATTGAGTAGCTATTAAAAAAACATTTAAAATGTACCAAAGATTAGGTAGGTGCTTACCTACAATATCTTTATGAGTAGGTAGTTACCGCTACTATAAATATTTAACTAATATAAACAGTGATTTAAGTAGGTACTGTATAATTTATTAATTTTTAATAGATCCTTTATGTAGGTTATTTTTAATAAAAAAAAATTAGTTAGCATACCTACCAGTTGTTAAGTAGCATTATAAATCTCTGACTTAAAATAAAATAAAGTATTAATAGAACTATACATTAGGTACTTTAAGTACCTACTGCTATAATAATATGGCAAAAATTGCTGTACTGTATCGAATAAATAAATACACTAATTAGGTACCTATATATTTTTGGGTAACGGTTGGTACTTGGGTATCCTCATAGAATATTGCCATACTATACTGCCATAATTTTGTTATTATTATAAAATGCATTATGGTCAAATTGGAATACCTATTCCAATTTGACCATAATGCATTTTAGTCTAAATAAAGTCTAGACTTTATTAAGATCTGAATAAAAACTAAGTATCCAAAGTATACATGGGGCTACTAGCTTGCAGTTCAGGTTTTGTAATGAATCATGAATAAGTACTTACTCCTAAGAGCACTATACCCAGAAAAATATTTCCTTATCATAAATATAAAAGTACGAGTACTTAGGTACTACTACCTACTTATTTGTTGCATTCCCTCATTATCCTATTTACACATCCCAAAATTGTCGAATTCTTCTGGATCATGCAGCCGATTATGCGTGTGAGCAAATCCCTTGTTCCATATAGGTACCGCACATTTTTATTTCAATAAATATTTTAGAATCCATCTAAAATTAAAGAAAGAATCGTATCCATTGAAAAGCTGTTTCAAACTCAAAGAATTTATAACGAGTACCTACCTAATTAAATATATAATATTTTAAATAAAATCGCTACAGTTCTCGCTAAAGGAAAATCTATTGAACTTCATTTTTAGAACACATAGTACATATAATTATGTTCATTGGTAAACTAGTAAAATGTTTTCAGGCACTGTTCCTGAACGGAAGGCCTCACGCGGCGACCACTTCGCTGTCCGGGAGTCTCGTCACTCAACCCACAATCATAATATACACACACAATGTGCACGTGCATCGTACATTTTTATAATGAGAACAAAAACAAAAAACCCCAATGACACGCTACTCGCTACTGTGAAAGCAGATTGTGTGAAGTCACAGTTAAACGCTCATGATCGATGATTGTTTCTTGGCAATCATCAGCGTCTTTATGTTTTTTATTTAGGTATGTATTTAAAAGAACTTTAGCAACTGCGCGCTCCTTTCAAATGTTTGGTCAATAAGGAATTTGGTTTACGGAATCGGAACCGGAATCGATGCGGGAAGGGGAGCCAAGATTCAGGAGAGAGATGTGTTTTAAGGACAATCTAACAAAATAATAAAAATACAAACATTATTCAGTCTCTTTAATTTCAGTTAACAATAAAATAATACACCTTTAAACAAAAGACATTAAAAAAAATAACCGACTTCTTAAAACCCTAAAAGCACTAAAAAGTTAAAAATAATACTGTAACCTACCTATATTAATAAACCTAACCTAACCTACGATTAACTTATACTAAAATTTAACAATTTTTGGAGTCGGTGTTTGAATTTTTTGTTGATTTTTCAATAACCGCTTGTTCGATTTCGATAAAATTTTCATGGGACCATTTGGCAAGTATAACCTTTCTAACAAAAAACGACGGAGTTAAGCGCGAACAAACCTAAAAAAAAAAAATACAAACATCCGAATTGAGAACCTCCTCCTTTTTTAGAAGTCGGTTAAAAAAGGAAAACAATATTTTTATTACTTATACCTGGCGGCTCTAGAAGAAGCAAATTGTACGGAATGAATAAAAGCTTAACAGCTTTATTTCCGTTCAATCTACTTTCCATCAACTGGTCATAGATAAGGCCAGCACTACGAAAGAGAAAATAATTATTGTGCTAGGTACTGAGTGTGGTGAACATGACAATAGAACACATACATAAACTCACGCCTTTTTCCCATGGGGTTAGGCAGAAACTACAGAACGCTACCTGCTGCGATCCTTAAATTCTCCTTTTGCCTCATTCACGCTCATACAAGCACGCCGGTTACGAGTAGCACCTGAAATAAGAAATAAAAATAGAAAATAAAAATTAAATAGAAATAAAAATAAAAAGTGAAATTAATTAATAATCGGGATTTTCCGTGCCACAAGCATAAATGTCCATACGCGCTGAAAGCGGACCACCGATTTAAAAGAGTCGGAAGCGAAGTCGAAATCGAAATTTTCAATCGGCAGTTCCATCATAACGGAATTGAAATCGAATCTCCGTAACATCACTAACATCCCTAGTAGATAGATTTTTTTTTTTTTTTTTCGGACAAGTATATAGATGTAGTATAAAAACACTTATTACTAGAGTTTTGATTACCCCCACCTTATATTTTTAAACATAATAAATAGGTAATAGCCATTTGGACTTACCATCGCACAACGGAGAAAACCGTATAGATAGATAGTAAAGCGGAAGTCAGAGTCCGGAAAGGCAAGGATGTCACCGGATGCCTCCCCCTCCCGCCTTGCCATCCTCCCCTTTTTCCGGTCACGGGACTTCCGCGCCCAACTTTTCAACCAGCGTTAGGCGGAAAACACATAAATAAAATTGCATGCGGAAAAATTGTACAGCACAACACATGACGTATAAGTATGTGTAGTAGATACCTAACGTAGGTATTAAAATATTCATGTTTTTTTCCTTGATTAACTAATTTTTCGATAAACAATATTTGTAGGTATATTACGGTTCTTCCTATACGGATTCGTGTGGTTTAATTCGTGCTTAAATGAAATTGATAAAAAAATGTACTTTCCCTAAAGTAGGTACACATCGTAGGTGAGAATGTAATTAACTTCGAGACATCAATAATAATAGAAACATATGCACTTATAAACATACATATTTAAACAGATAATCACCTAATCATAATTAAGTAAATAATAACGAACGTATCTTAAAACTTTAATTCTGATTTCGATAATCTCTTCATTGAGCGATTGCTCTTGAATCAGAGATAGATAAACGATAGGCACGATGTCTTGACGTAGACCATCCACTTAAGTGTTTATTGTATCTGATATCCGACTCATATGAGTATTACAATTTATGGTTATTAGTCATCAATTATAAATAATATTGCATATTTTGTTTATTTAGTAATTAGTGCTTACCTAATTATTTATTGACACTGAACAGACTATCATCAATGTCCCTTCTAAATGATCAAGAATTTATCCTAAATCCATTGTGTCCGACCTATCAACAATCATTTTGAAAATCGTTTGTTGTGCCAATTTCTGGCGCAGACAGTTTGACAAGCATCAACTGAACTTTCAAAGCTAGACTAAAAAGTATTCATTTCATAGCATTGCCGTTAATTGCAGAACACGCAAAAGTTTACGGGTGTTGTAGGTAAACATACGTTAAATCATTTCTTCCCTGTAGTCAGAAGAATTAGATGATTAAGAACGGAAAATCACACTAGGAAATACTAGCTAAGTAGTAAAAGTTGACATTAGAAGACATTTTACATCTTGAAACATCTTGTATACAGATTGTTACAGACAATTTCGGAATACAATTGAAATGTATCACAAAGAACTTCATATCAACCAAATGCAAGTAGAAATCAAGATATTGAACTACGCTCGTGCCAAAATAAGTACAATATTAGCATACCCATGACCTATAGTAATCGTAAGTAGATCTACGAGCCCTCGTCGCAAGTAATGATGCATGAAAAGAGAACTAAAGAAGATTTCAAAGCCATCATTGAAGACGTAGTCGGTGTAAGTTACAAGCCTTCACTGTCTCGGTTCGATTTAGCGTGAAAACATTTCAAAGTTGAGTCGTCGTGAGTTCGTCTTACATTTTTCTTATTAAGGAAGCCTTTATCAGTGTGGTATTTGATACTTTGCAGGCAGCTGTTATGGCGCCTACCGCTTCCGTAAAATGGGTGCATTCGACTCTGATCGCGGAATTCGATCTTTTGTTGATGGAGGCGAGATTCCTGCATGTATCCGACAGGGTGATCTGAGTTGTCTCGTGCGCATCATGCATGTCATCTCCATTGGTAACTTGAGACTGGGACACAGTGGGCAGGCTTTTGTGGTAGCTATACAAAAGACAGCTTGAGCCATGATAAAAGACGATTTGAATTGTCATCCTCATCAGCCGCTGTATCTACCTGAAGTCTTAATTTGCCAGATGCGTCGGATATAATACATAAGTGCGTAAAATAGTCTTATAAAACTCGATTAGATAATTGTGCTATTTGCCTACTTCGAAAATATGAACAGGAACGGCAATAACAGTATAAAACCGATAAATTGTCTATTGCGAACAAAGCTAGCGCGCGGTGTCGGAGTCGTCGACTTGCGCCCTACATGCATAATGCGCGGTGTTACGGCGCGTTACGTGTGCTGCGCGGGCGCAGGCCGTTATGCAAGCGGCGCGGAACCGGCCGTGAGAAGCAGCGCAACACCTGTAATACACCGCCACTGCTAAACGCGCATGAGCACGCTTGCAAGTCGCCTAACGGCAGCACACCTCGTTATAACCACCACTGATCAGCCATTGTGAAATCACGTCATTGAATTAATTACGGGTTACGACGAGCCGTAAGCTGTTTATAGGAACCGTTTCATAGCAGCATATTGTCGCTCAATTTACAGCTATAGGTGGCGGAAGCTCAATTTACAGACACCGCGGAAACCAAAGAACGAAGGAGGGACATTTGAATAGAGTATCTGAAAAAGATTGGATAAATTACTCAATGTCTTGTTACTTAAAGAGATAATCAAATATTGCGTCCCGTATGTGTAACCTATCATGCTAATGTTATGAGAGGTTAGCTGATTACAGAAATAAAGCTTCGCTTGGTTAGTGCTCATCACCAGCAAAATTACAAAAACTTTTCGTAATTCTCTTCAAGTTAACAAATAGGTACCCGCTTCCTGCTTCGCTTCTGACTTGCAACACAACACTCAAAATATTGTCCCTGCAAAACTACACCAATCTTTGCTCGTAAGTACAATCCTAGCTCGAATATCTACCAAATACAATAAAAATGAATAAGTATTGCCGCCAGACGTCAATAAATTATTGTAAAGAAGACACGTTAGTGTTGAACAAACATGTGCGATGCAGTTCCTTAAAAAACTTTGGTGGCCTGAAAAAAAAAATGAGGAAAAAAAGACACTCGAATGCTGAAGCTTGCCCGCCTGACAGGAAATATGATATTTTATTTTGGGCGTGGGATCAAACCGAGTCGATAATTTGTGTTCCGAATAGAACATCACAAGCAACGGTGAAATTAAATTGTTGAAAACGTTTTATGTTAAGTATTAATAAAGAACAGGAGAGTCCTCAACAATAATAAAATGTCTTTGAACATAACTGAATAGGTAAGATGTCGGTATTTCAAAGAAAGTGTCACAATATGATATTGTCTTTTATTTATATTTTATTTTTATAGAACGACACACATTATCAAAGTTCTAGTCTATTTAGAGCTGGATATTTTTTTACAACTAGTTTATTTATGTACCTCGCAACTTCAGTAAGGGTTAATAGTATCCAAGTGGCAGTAGAACACTAACTCCTAAGTCACAGGTATTCCTAGTTTAGGTGCAGAGTTGAATTTCTTTGTACGCTAAATGCGTACAAAGAAATTTTCGTAAATTGATAAACTTACAATAAACTTACACGTAAGTTTATCAAATTTACGAAAATGTGGACGTAAAATATTACAATTTATCTCCCGTTTAGAATCTTACGAAAGTTAAAAACTTCCTAGTAAATTGATAAACTTACGGATCTTGTTATTTTCCGGTGACATATACACCACATATATTAACAATAAATACACATACCTATTCGTACTGCTATCTTGATTAATATAATCTGTTCGAATGTTGTCGGGTACCATACAAGTGCGGAGAGACGTCCAGCGGGGCGCGCAGGCCCGGCAGTGCTCGAATCAATATCAATCAGCATCAATCAGCACCCGGAAGCCTTGTAGCTGGACCAACTGATTGTTCGCTGGCGACGATGCGTGCCACAAATTCACATGTTTATTCACTAACCATCACATTTCTCGGCTCTTAACGGTTTTGTTTCGTGTTTGATTTTAAAAAAAATTTGCAGTCCTTCATAATTATGAACTTTGCATAATTATTTATTATTATAGAAAACATGTGCACCTGATTTAATAGTAGCATCAATAATAACTGACATTCAGAAGATTCAATGTGAACCAGAACAATGCAAGTGCAAATTTATGTTAGGTTACAGCTAGTTAGGAACTACCTAACTAGCTGTACTGTAACCCATTTCAAGATACCTTCTATGAGATTACTAGTAGTTGTTACCTAATTATAATTTTTACCACTACAGACTGCCTACTACCGCAATACTAATACATATTATCATTAAGTAATGATTCATTAAAACAAGACATCGTCATTACCTAGTGTATCTATTAGTGTCGCGATTGAAGATAGCTTATAAAATTTTATAGGTACAAGAACTGCATTTAATCGACTACATTCTCCATAACATAATTATTTTGTTACCAATAATCTTATCAAATATACCTATCGATGTAGGGTAAATTTAGAAATGAAATCCTTCCTCATTCAAAAGTCGTTTGAAGCCTCTCACATTGACCTCTCCTTAAAATACAGCACCAACGTCCAAGGAATCCATTTTGTTCGGTCGGTTAACGGCACATTTAATACAAGTAATTCGTTTTACGATTTTATAGCTGCTATGAAGTTCCTGTTTTTCAGGAAGTTGGTAGGATTAAATGGGACCTAAGTATGTTAGTTTCTCAACCTAAGCTAATGGCAAAAGAAAAACAAGAAATCTTACATTGTACGAGTATTTATAAAATTATCAGAATTTTTTGAAGTTAACCCTTGTCTTTAAGAATTCCTGATTTAATAGAATTTAAAACTGCTTCAGTCTCATTATAAAAAAGGTACCTAATTTCAGTTTTAACTCGACTAAGATAAATTACAAGTAACTTTCAGCCATAAAGATACCTGAATCGGGCGCGGTACTTAAGTGTAGCAGTTACGTAATAACGCAGTGGTACTAAAGAGCTCCTTATATGTTAATATGGCACATGACGGTGTCGTTGCGCCTATAAAATCGTCTGAAGTGTAAACACACGTAAATATCGCGCCACACGCACTCGTAAAATCTATTTCTCGCGCTGTTGCGGCTCGTAGGCACTATACAAATAATTTTATTCAGAGGACAATCAACATTAAAACAAAAATATCACTGGAAATGATTTATAAACAGAACCAGTTAAAATAATCTTCCATTACGTCAAGTCGTATACCTACTCTATTCCACCTATGGTACTGTCTAATGAGCTATGTGGTATGCAGGCAACTAACTTGCAAATACTTTTTACCAAATAGGGCAAAGCCAAAAGGAGGGTTGATGTCATTTGTATGATCTAACGGTCACAAAATAAAATGAATGAATAACGTACAACTGCGGCGTTACAAAAACAATATTCTGTGTATTTTTTTTTGTTTTGATTTAAAAAATATATAACACATTTAGTGTACCAACTTGAAGTCTTGTTTATAGCTTTTGGGTGACGTTTTGTCTGCTTATGAGCGTTAAGTAGTCAACTCTTTACAGCACTCTCTTTAGGCACACAACAAAAATTAACATAGTGTATTTTAAAGAAGACATTTTTGCCTGTTGTATACCAAATAGGTTGTGCGACTGTACCTACGCAAGAAAATATCTGTGGTAGTGTTATCCATCTAGGTATAGAGGTACCTATAAGTTTATTATAAGAAGGAATTTGTGTGCGTTAATGCAGGTATTTTTATAATCCGTTTCTGAACTTTCTTGTTCCAAAGCAAAAACAGAATTGCTGTAACACCCACGTTTTTCAAAGTGTTTAAAAATAAGGTGTCTGTTCAACATGAAATCGCTGATGAAACGACTGAAAATATGTTTGGTGAGTTATTCATCAAAGTCTCTCGTAATAGTTTTACCTACGGTTTGTGGACAAAGGCAATGAGTCATCGCCGAGATTATTAGGCCTAATATTACAGCCGAGCGCAGCATGGCAGCGACTCCTGCGCTCGTGCCGCGCGCTACGCTGCGTGCCTGTCTCCTCGCAAACTACGCTTGATTCTTAATTCGTTCTTATTTGATTATGTATGTACTATTCTAATCCGTATAACATGCGACATTCTAAGAAAACACGACTAGCGTCTGATACAGTATTCTTAAGGAAAATACAAAATGGATATCTGGAAAACATACAAGGAAATTCTTTAACTTAATTGTGAATTCCCTAGTGTTGCCAGGACTTCCCCAATAGAATAAAAACGTCTTGATTGTGTTGTCTAGACTTTTAGAGGAGCAATTTGTTCATACTATCAAGTAAACAATAGAGAAATATTATAATTAAGTATATTGTTAGGTATATAAAAAAAGGGATTTATTTCCCAATAAATAGGTAGGTATCTACTATACAAACATAAATCTACCTACGGCCTCCGCAACACGTAAACATGTTCCTGAAACAATGTTGTGCAAGTAGGAATATTTTATTGTTTCCCCAGCGACAGGTTCCGTGTACAGGCGCTACCTTTTTGTTGTAAATTCGCTCCTATTACAACCGCATAAGTTGGCGCAGTGTTCACCTTAAAGCTTTGTCGCCAGTACTTATCCGGGTTCTTTATTAATGGACTTTAAAAATATTATTATTTTGTTCTTTAAAAACGACAATAATAACGCAAATATGCTAATTTTAGATATTTTAGTTAATTATATTATTGCGACGCTACTATAGATGGGCAATCCACAGTAAACATCCGTAAACACCCAGAAAATTGGGTGTTTACCGGGTGTTTACCAAAGCATCGGGTTTAAACCCGGTGGATTGCCCATCTATACACGATACTGATTCATTTGGCGGTTACCTATGTAGACGATATGTTAATAAGACTTAATTTTCATATAAAATATGAAAATTAAGTCTTGATGATGACATGATGGGACTAGATCCACATATTTTTTGTAACCTTCTATTTAATCACGTCTTGTTAAAGTCAAGTCAAAGATATCCTCTCTAATGTAAAGCCAAAGTCAATTTCTTTTTTAATAACAATATGTACTCCTACCTCAATCAAAAGTGCTTTTGCTCTTTTGTACAAGTTATTAAATTTGTCAAAAGGAAACGGAAATGAACAGACCTGCCTACTTTTCCAATTATCAAGAAAAGTTGTCAAAAAATTAATGAGCAGCATACTTGCCTTTCATAATCATAAAATATTTAAAAAAAAAAATGCTGTGTGACTACAAACAAAGTCTAATTCAATTGTAAATAATGGTATGTATATGTTTATTAACCTAGTAACAAAGATAATGCCTATCATGTGTTTACTAAAAAATGATATTTTGACTTTCTTATTATGAAGTACAAGCTTATGCCCGCGAGTTCGTTCGCATGAATGTTGGAATTTGCAGAAACCTCGAATTATTTTTATAAGCTACTCTTTAAAACATCAGCTATCTGCCAGTAAAAGTTCCGTCACAATCGGCCGAGCCGATTCGGAGATTTGCCAGAACAAACAGACTGACAGACAGACAAAAAGGTAAAAAAAAAATTTTTTTCCTTTATGTACCATGTAAACATTAACATTTTTATTTTAAAGCTGTTATTTTGACATTAATATACAGATACTACAATTTAATTTATTTGTAATAGTTATGTATAATAATATAGATAACATTTATAGGTGTTTCGTTTATTAGCCTAGTAAAATCAATGATATCTACCATGTATTTACCAAAATAACATTCGCTGTTATTATTATTAACTATATTATGTAGGTCGATAAGATATATCCTTCAATGAGTCAATATAATTAGTAGCAGGTTTCCAGGTATTATCATCGGAGATAGTGCCATTCACAAAAAATATTTCAATTTATCAATTAGAAGGAAAAAATAAGCACTTAGGTACGTTCATACGTTGTGTCATAGGTATCTCCTTCAGAGATACATTCGGTGTTTCTTAGAAGATAAGAAATAAGGCGCCTGCTATAGCTAATCAGCTTAATTGATTCCTGGCCTGCGGGGTACAGGGACGCGGGGGCAGAACGAGAACGGGGACCAGAAGCGGTGCAGGCAGCACAAGAGGCGAAATGTGCAATGGACAGTGCTTAAGATATGTGACGTCACAATAGTTGACGGTGAAGTGTCAGTTAGTAGTAGTAGTTTTGATTTTTACACGACTGCCCCAAAAAAAGGAGTGTTATGTGTTCAGGGTTAATGTATGTATGTATATATGTATGTGAGATTCTTTATTCCACCACAACTTTTAAACGCCTGAACCGATTTAGATGTTTGGGGTATCGTTACAATCCTTGCATCGTTCCGAGTAACATAGGCTAGTTAAAAATAAAAAGAATCCTCTGTGGTCACTTTAAAACGTAAACTAATACCAGCCTCAATTATTTTTTTAATGAATCCGGTCGTGTCTATGTTTGTCGTCTAGAATTTGACAAGTAGATTTAAAAAATATATAACACTGTAAATAAAAATGGTCGTAAAAAAAAACTGACGAGTAAACAAAGTACAAATATGTGCAATTTTTGCAGTCGTGTTTTTGAATTTTTTAAATTATAGTAACTTGTTGATAAAGTACTATCATTAATAAAATGGGTTCCAAAATGATTATAAAAACGAAAGAAGACAAATAAGTAGAACGATGTAACTGTGGCTGCAAAAAGCCTTCATTACTTTAGTTAGTTTTTCTTTTTCATTAAGGCTAAGATATAGCCTAAGGATAAAAAGTAAGAAACTGTATCAAAACAAGTATAATTAACATTTTATTTATTATTCACCTTCCGGACCGGGAGGTGGGATATATTTCAAAAATTTTGTTTGTATAGGTACAGAAAAATAACCTGTAACATTGTCCCTCATATGTCCGGCGGCTATCTGCAAGTAGGATATGGTGCATGCGACTGGAGCTATTTCCCGAGGGGCTGCTGTGACGAGTATATCTGCCCTCATCCCCGAAGGCAGCCAGATCCTGGTGTGAGGATTGCAGTACCAACTGGCACCGAGCCGCGCCATGTCGCCCCACAGCCCGCAATAGTTGAAGTACATTGACTTATCGCAGCTATTCCAAATCCTGAATTTTAAAGATAAGGCTAAGATGGTGCTACAATTCCGAAAATAAGGTCACTACTTTACTACTTTTGCTTTTACAGATTTTGAACTCTTAAAATCGTCCGCTATTCAAATGATCCTGCTATTTTACATAGATATAGGTACTTATATTTATCATAACATCACGCTTGTAATCCCCGAAGGGTTAGGCAGAGGTGCACCCATTAGAACACCCACATTTCCGCACGCAACATTTTTAGACCGCTTTTAATTTTTTAGGTGCTTTAAAATCATACTATAGTGTATCCGACTTTAAATCTTTCCACAGATTGGTCCCTCTGTTAAGTAGATAATGTTTATTAAGCAGGTAACTTATATTTCTTACCGAACTCTAAGTGTAACAGGTTCTTCGTCCAGCACAAAATACAAAGTACTTGGATTCCATGTCATTTCCACTGGATATTTTGGTATGGGTTCAGGAGGCGGTTTCACGGGGTATGGAACAATCTGAGCATCATAACTCTTCTCATCTTTGTCTGGTGCCACAAAATTTATTATAGGTACCTGAGAAAATTACATGACAAGGATAGATCCACTTTTGCTTTTATTTTTCAAGTTTTGGGAGTGCATGTTTACCTGTTCTTCTTCAATTCTCTCCCGAGGGTTGAGGATGATTATCGGGGGGAGAGTAGACTGCAATGATTCTCCTTCATTAATTACTAATTTTGACCCCATATTAATAAGCTTAATGTAATTTACTTCGATTTTCCGTAAAGTATTTCTATTTAGGTACAGGTGGATGTTGTATGACGTCTGAAGTTAAAACCATAGATAAAGCGGAAAGACTATCAAATTGTTGCTACGATATATTTCAATATTTGCAGGCAAACCTCTTTACTGCTTTCTGGGATACGACTACAAAAATAACCATGTATTGTAAATAAAATATTTTTAGCACAAAAACCGCGTTAATAAATAACGTGTGAATGAAGGCCAAATAACGTGAGATAAATTCACTAGTTTAGTATACTAGACTTTACGTGTAGGTACTTCTATTGCGTTCGTTGAAATAAATTGTATGAACTGAAAGTATCAGTAAAATGTGTTTAATAGTACATACGTCGTTCTTGATCGCATTTACCTCTGTATTTAAGACCAGCATAATGTTTGAATTAGATATTTTGTATATTCATAAAAATGGATACCTAAGTATTGTGGCTAATATACAATCCATGATTGCTCCAGAAATCACCAATAAATTCACGACTTGTTGAATTAAAAGCTGTAGACTGAGATTGAACGAATGAAATTATCTTTATTTCATACAGGAAAATGTACAAAACAAATACTTTAGTTGTATGTTTGAATTTTAAGTATTTTATAAGTTTAGGTAGGTACCTGATGTTTGTTTAATCTTTTATATTATATTTTTAGTCTCCCGTTTTCCATAACTTGTCGGTGTTATGCTGATCCGGTGCTTTACCAAAACGGATGAGCTGAGAAGGAAATATTCCAATAAGATGCTGTTAGAGATCTTGACAGTACTTTCCAGATTATCCTAATAGCCGTTGTACCCCTCCCCACTCCTTAATGACCTACCTCAGGATAATTATGTTGCTCCCTAGTCGTAACGCCAGTTAGTGCCAACTACAATTTTCGAGGGCTCATTTATTGAGTGTACAAAAGTCACGCTCTGCCATTTTACCACCAACACCGATCAACCACCAATCGGGGGTTGTTCTGGAGTGAGCTCTCGTGGTACCGGGGTTATCGCCAATTGATGTTTAATTTCATGTAGGTACAGTTGCCTTAAGGGACCTCTACGAGTTGGCTATGGTCCCTCGTCAGACTTCAAAGGCCCGCGTGACTTCTCTTCAAAATAATTAGAGCTTTCAATTTCAATCTAGATATAGAAAGGAACGTCTGAAGTAGTCTGAACTGAGTTAAAGTTGTAGAAACGTAGTTAAAGCTAGCTGTTCGCTCTTGTTTATTGCAATAAGGTTTATCTCGTCAGCCCGCAGCGCTCCGCCACTTAGCCCGAACATTTCCGATTTCAAGTTAACGAAGATTGTTTCTATCAGTAAAATCGAATTACTCTTCCCTACAGGGGTTAAAAGATTTATGAAGTCCTTGGAATACGAAAATGGCAACGTCTTTGATGGCATTCAATGTACTAAATCTTGTTTACTGAAGTTATCTTCTTACCTACTTATATTTTCACGGAGAGATGGCAAATTTGGTAGAAGTAGGAAATGATCTACTTACCTATAAATTAGCAGTGATCTGCAATTGAAAACGAACAAAAACAAAATCCTTCATTATAAAGCCAAGATCTGACCAAGCCGTATCAATTAGACAGTCAAACTAGTAACTTGTAGGTATTAATTTAATATCTTCCATAATTGGACAGTAGCCTAACTTAATATTAACAGCGAGCGTAGTGTGTAATATATTGTCGTGAAAGCCGCAGTTGGTAAGACACGGTTGCGCAGTCGCTGCGACGCGTGACGCCGACTCCCGAGGGAGCGGAAGTCTTGCGCACTTCCGGCTGCGCACACGCCGGAGATCCGGTCCACTTGTACGATCACGACGTTCCACCGACCGACGGTTTAACGAACACTACTTACTATATTTTTTTTAAACCTATTTATTCCGATTCCTAATGCTGAAGTTGCATTGTTGTCAACAAAGCAGAAACAAAATTATACTTTTTTAAATAAAAAGAGAATTCATAGATCAACGGAGCTACCCTCAGTTATAGGTAAAAACTCTATTAAACTTCGCTAATTTGTAAATTATGTGTTTTATGCTATTTATTCGTCTTTACGGTGTTAAAGTAGGTAGGTACCATCTTTTTCTTTAGAGATTCGTAATAGGTAATAAAATATAATGTTTTGTGGTAAACTGTAATACAGTTACAATAAAATATTTATTTTAGTCTTAGTGGTCATGTGGATTCGATTGAGTTGTCGGTTCTGAACAATTTCGTCGTACTACCTACCTAGGTATGTTTTTACTAATAGCGGTTGCGTTGCTCTATTTATACTTCCCACAATTTCATCAAACTTTGTAACCTAACCCATAGTGGCCATAGTGAAGCAGTCTCATCACCGCATTCCGTATCTATAGCACTTACACTAGTTACATACACATAACCAATAAATATCGTCGTGAGTAATCACATAGCTTTGTAATCAGTTTTGTTAGGAATTAAAAGCGTTCCCGAGTAGACTAAACAATGAGATCAGCTGGACCTATTGCGGGTATGGCGTTAGTCGGCTATTTAGTCGACAAAGACATCGATTCTATTCGCCGCCGCCGGGGATCGTGTTCGGGTCTGTAAACAAGAGTCGAATTATCCCTGACTATTGTTATGAAGTCTGAAGCTACGTAGTGTCGATCCGATTTCAAATTTAAGCACTTGAGTGAGAATTATCGCTTGAACAATAAGTTTAGTGTAATTCAAATAGGATTTTTGACATAGCGATAGTGTTTTATTGGTAAAGAGTTCAATTAATCACCTTTCCGGGAAACATATATCAAACATATACGGGTATCTGATGATCATCTTTCTTTTAAGTATTTTACACATAGGCCTGAAACCGTCGAAAGGTTAAAGACAAAATGAAAATCTTTATTACTAAGTAAGTAAATAGACTTAGAAACACATTTCCTATTTATTTAAAAAAATGGCTCAGTTCGGATGATTTGTTAATGACAATGTTTTCATAGTTATTGCCCTTGTTCTACTGTAATGTTGTTCACCTTGATTGATGGTGGCGCCCTTGACCGACATTCTACCATCCAGCTATCCTTACACACATAAAGCTTCCATTTTATTATTATTTCCTGTGCTCCAATTTGAATTTTAAATAAGTTCGTTCATCTTTGTAACTTGACCGATTCATTGTAGCCTTATGTGATCAGTTAATTTAATTTGGAGCGAAAGTTGCCATATCGGGAGTAGGAGAAGACTTTAGAGTGATGTTCGTTGTTTACGTCTCATTGTTTAGTTCAGTAAACCCAGATTTTCCAAGAAAGTAATGGGTGGTTTAAGGAGTTGCGGCGGGGTGTTGGTGAGGTGGGAGGGAGGAGGACGAGGTGAAGTAACGGATGAATGTCCGTGGGAACGGTCGCCACTTCCGCTCCGCTCTGCTCGCTCGCGCCTCGGCACTCTCAGCTATTTCCTTTGCGTAGGGTGACCTTAAATATGCCATGATCAAAGACTGATATTAATTAATTATCTCACAATATTTAATAAACTTAGGTATATAGCCAGGTACCTATTACATTACCATCTTGACCTGAAATTGATATGCACTGTAAAGTTTACTTGGTTGTTTAATGTTAACTATTTTACCAATTCAATCTACTACTGAACTTTTTATAGCCTCTTCCAAGCTGTGACACATCTGTTTGGCTTACGCTTAAAGTGAACCCTAATCAACTAAACTCCCTCTTGTCATTGTAACCCTAAACTTTATGGACCCCACGGGAAAATGGTTGCACAACTGAGAGTTTAAATGAACTTATATTTTTATTCAAGAGTATTTTTTAAATGTTTGGTCACCGTGTAGGTTTCATTGAAGCAAAACGTTTGGTTCCACTACATTATTTTATTAACGGACCGTCTTAGTTGCACAACAGGACCGTGTCGTAATGTCCTCACTTCGTTTCTCTGGAAATTTTGCAATATTTATCAACAGCTATCGACACAACTTACGTCTTACAAGGTACCGTTGTTACATAAGAAACGTAATTCATCATAGGAAGACGGGCATTTCTTACTTCAGCAGTTTTCAGAAAAGAACTGTGTGCTTACCTACTTGTCTACTAGTCATAGATAAAATTATCTTTCTTTAATTAACTTTTTTATTTTAATCCTTTCGTAGTGCTCGATAAAGATGAAGTAGGATTGTCTTTAGTCAGAAAACGTGAAAAGTATATAACGTCTTCATATCTCTATATAAATATCAACGTAAATAGTTTCAAAGAATTTTTAAAAACCCAGTCTAAAAAGTACAAATTACACGTCTCTCAGGAAGTAGATAATAGTAGCTACATAGTATTTATTACTTCATTATTGCTAGTGCATATTGTGCATCCATAGCAACAAGTTAGTGAGCAATAGTGAGGAATTAGTTAGCGGTTGTTTACTGCAGGTGCATACTCAACAAATTACAAAATTGAGTGCCGGAGGACCAGACAAAACCGATATTTCACATTAAAAGTATGGATTCAATACTAACTTACGAACCAATGACCGTTATAAATAATTATTACTGAATCTCCATTACCTACTAACTAATAAATATCTAAGATGAAATTGAATCACATCCAATTTAAACAGAAAGCCCATTTACCGGTAAAACCAACTATGCAGATATTCGACTTACCTATAGCAATAGTTGTTCGTCCGGAATATTCGATTTGAACATCCGATGTGGCGTTTGTCCGGTCTAAATAGCATAACGAGCGTCTAAGTAGGTAGTATCGGGCATTGAGCAAGTCCGTTGACCGTTGTTGTAACTTCGTAAGTTCGTAAATACCACTTGCAGCGGTCTTGCTGTTATCGGCCGGAAGCCGCGACGGAAGCGCGCAATCTCGACCAATTGGACGAGCGAGTTGTCACGCCGCGTGACCATGCCCCTTGCTCTCTACGTCGCATTTCTAACTCGTGAGTACATGTACCTACTTGTGACAACAAAACAAATATTGAATGTAAATCAAAAGGTAGGTAGGAGATTTCTTGACATGAAAGTTTTGAAACCGTAGTTTTACAAAAAAGAAGGTACCTAACCTTTTGCTAGACTGTTAGGACCTCCCATTCCTCCTAGATATTACTGATGGCAGTAACTTCATCAGTGTTTCATGCAACCTCCCTTTAGATTTTCGGTACCAGATCGCCAGACAGCCGAAGGAGGTCGCAAGGGGAGGGCTCCGCTAGGTTCTATTTTTGTTCATCATCTTAATTGGCGTTATGAGGCGCTGCTGTAATATACAGAATGCTGAATGCCAAGCATTCACTCATGATTAACGAGACGATATAAGTAAAGTATCTTCGTCTACTTCGGGAGATTCATGAGGATTAATGCTGATTAATTAATAATTCTCTGATTTTTATGCCCGGACACATATAGGAGTGGTATATTGTGCTATAATTTTGACAGGCAGTTATTTCTGAGGTATCATATCCACACGGGGAAAAATGGACTCAAACGAAAACGCAGTTTTAATTTTATGTTTGGTAAAACAAAATTAAGTATAGACTACGGTTTCTGCAGGATTTTAAAATAAGCAGTTTTCTTAACTGTAGGCAGCTTGCGTAAATTTTACTACTATTACAAATACAAATGTTTGGATTGTTTGTTACTCAATCACGCCAGAACGGCTTAACGGATCTAGATGAAATTTGGCATAGTGATAAATTATAGTGTTAAATGTTATAATAGCACATAGGGTCCTTTTCATCCCGAACAATGTTCCCGTGGGATGGTACCTACTCCTTTATCAACTTTGACGTGGACGAAGACGAGGGCAGAAGCTTGTTACTCATAAAATTTCCAGTTAAAATGTGATTTAAGTACTAAATCATAAGCAATTCAAAATATTACGCCAAGGAAAAAATGTCTACGTATCGTGACAGCGCAGCAACCCAATGCACAATCAACTGCTAATTAAAATAAATAAAAACGTCTGCAAAACTTTAACAAAAAGATTAAAAATGAGTTTATGAAAATTATGTACATACCTACCTATGTATATGATTAAAACTGTTAATAGAGCCTAACTAATTAATTTAGTCGAGTGGCAAAACTAAGGTCCAATGTTTTTCTATGGTCTCTCACAACTCATAATATTTTTTTATATGGTCCGTAGATACGTCTTTATGGTAATATTATAGGCCTATCATAAAATAACTGCCTAATTAATATACCTACCATGATACATCTGTGCCTACCCCTTAGCAAAGGAATAAAGGCGTAAAATACTTATTATGCCATATTTTACTTGTCGTTTTGTATCGGTTTTTTATTTGTCTTTATTTCTTATGACTATTGGCATTTAGCTTGGTAACAGCTAAGTCGAACTCCACAAAAAACATCGTTCAAACTCATTAATTATTTAGCCTAACTTACACACAAACTTGGCAGAAACGATTGGGCATCTTTTGGGTAGGTAGGTACTACATAAATAGGTACTTAGATGTTGATACTTTGGTACTTACCGAAATATTTAACGCACTCACACTGATACATCTTAGATATTTTATTATAAATTAAAGTAAAAAATCTTGTGATAGGTACCTAGGTAGATTTAAAAGGTTGTACATTTGGTCCTTCAGTGTAATTGTTACAGAATAGACACTGAATAAGTATCTACTTACTATATAATTAATTCCTATCAACTAGTGTGTTTAATCGCAATGGGACTCCTTTCCAACAAACTGTTATAAAAAAATCCTAATAACTAAACCTTAAATTACTACAGTTTTTTGTGAACTTCGAAAGGAGGAAGCTTTTTTCCCCTACTATTGTAAAGGTGACTTGTTTTGATTAAAAAGGCAAACAAAAATTCCTTAATCAAGTGATTGTGCTTGATAACATACAGTATACAGCTGTAAGTTTTAAGAGATAATCAGATGGGAAATACATATATAGCTTTTCTGAATTATGTTTAGACCACCATAGTATGTGCATACCTAATTAGGTACTCATTACTACCCATAAAACATTCCGATACCTAAAAATGTTTTGTTTAACAAACCTTTTTGTGGATAAAGTAGCACCTACCTTATGACCGATAGTTGGTACAGTGACGTAATACAAAACGTCACAAAAAGTTAAACGACAAACAAATATTTTAGCAGAGCGTTAGCACTGAAACTCATCTTAGGTAAGTATATAACAATATGTAATAACTTTAGGTGTACTTACACCAAGCGGAACCGGTAGTCTATATTAAGGCCAACATAATTTGAGCCCTCGTATTTTCTATAGTGCTTCATAAATGTAAAAAGAGAAAGGGAAGTAAACTGCCTGCGAAGGTTCTCACTTGAGTGGTCGTATCTTTCAACTGACATTGACCTCTAGAGCGGTCGTCGAGGCCTCTTCTCGGTGGTCATACATATTCATTACAACTTCATCTACATATTAATGAAGCTGAGATGAGAATGAGACGACAACATGTTTATCTACTCAGTTAAATATCCTGTCCATTAATACGCCTGAAAAGCATACATGATTTGATGGCTACGCACAGATATTTACTTACAATTATCATCTAGGAATCTAGATTAGTTGCAGCCTTACAAAATGCAATTTTGTGGATGGTCATTAGGATGTTAAAATATGGAATTAGTAGTTTGTAGTTCCTTAACGCATAAAACGTACCTATAACTAGGCTTTTAATAAACATAAAGGAAGGTACGCTCCAGTTGTATAAATTGGTTTAGGTACTTAATTAAGTAGCATAAACTTTTATATGTAAAAATAATTATTGAATTAAAAGAAGTGTCTAAATGTTACCTGCTCTATCAATTCTCATTCAGTTTTTATTACTTCCTTCGTATACCGAGCAAAAATAATATTCTCGTCAGGCTAGACTTAAGTTCCGTGTGACCTTCGATTCGTCCGTCAGTAAAAAGCTGTTGTAGTCCTCCACATATGAGCTACATAAAAAAAGAGTAGGTAAAAAATAATGTGTGATCGGAAAGTCCAGAGTCATCTCGTTTACAGAATAACACTTGCGAAACCGGTTGAGAGCACGACGCCAAATATCAACTTGTTTCCTTCCTCGTGCGGACACCCGGTAAGTTCTGCCTAACATTTAATTTGGTAAGTAGGTACTTCATTCGTTTTTGTGTCGCACAAACTTGTTTGTCTTTTTTTATATAGGTAGCTAAGCTTTATTAAAATAATCATTGGAACCCTGGTTTAATTTGAATTTGCCAATTTTATGAGTAGGTAAAGTTTAAATGAGAAGGTAGTCCTTCTTTTACTTATTTTTAGTCGGTAATGAACTTATGATTGGATGTCTTATAATTCTTTTAACTCGTCTTATGGATTTCCCCGAAAGTGATTTTAATTCTTAAGAATACGTCTTGATCGCACCTAGATAAGAAAAGCACAGTGGCACGTAGCTAAGTGTTCCTTCTTTGGTAACTTATTTTAAATAAGTATGCTTTAGAATTCAATTATTAAGATCGGGAAAAGCTTTGAATATTATCTAATAAAGTAAGGGCCCTGCCGGGCCCTGAACGTTCACGTAGGTACCTATTATTGATCCACCTTCAGTCGACGACAGTTTAAAATATACAATTTAGGTAAGTATCTAAAATATCCGAGTCTAAAGTTCACCTCAGATTCCTGTGGATAGGTATTTTAGTCATTATAAATATAGAAGATGTAACATGCTAAAAGCATGAGAACAAGAGATAGTCCACGATGTTATAAATAAGTTTGAAAATGTTTTGTATACCTAAATTATGTCCGTTTCCTAGAACCGGCGTGACTTAACACCTCTCTTTACACACGTTTGTAAACATTAGATACATTTTTAACAAAATATAGGTATAGGTAGGTACGTCATTGGTTCAACTACGCAACAGCGGACGAAAACAGTGATGAATTAACTCTTTTCTTTTACTAACAGTGCGTGCTAAAACTTAAGGACCGTTGTTTCAGAACGATCGACTGAAATGACGAATCGATAGTGTCAACATTGTTTATAATTTATAAGCAGCATTTTTGAAGCGGTCAGGCCTCACGGTTTTCTTCAGATTTATGGAAACAATAAATCGTACCGTAATGCAGTATGTCAAGTCAAGAGTTATAACCTAAACGTTAATGATGATACTAAAATTTGAAGCAGGTAACCGTGGAGCATTTAGCATCGTGTTTCGCATCGAAACGAGATTTTCCCATTCCATTGCCAGTCTAAAATCATGTTTGGTCGCATATTATTATAAAACCAATAAATATCACAACTAGGTATCTACGTAAGTGTGTTATGGAATCAAATAACAAGGACATGGTTCTAAAAGTGTACATTGCAGAGTAGTAAGTAGGATCTAAAATCGTATGCGGAAGACTCCATTGAGGAAGTAGAGAATCCCCCTCGATTCGTTTGATCATTTCCGCATATTGTCCCAGTATTTTAATAACCTAGGCATATTTAACTCCTAAAATGTTTAGTTCCTGTTTCAGGACATGTAGGTAGGTATTAATACATTGTTTCAAAGTGAAAGATTTTCCAAAACTTTTTCTAATCTTCCGTTGATGGTGTTTTGCCGTCGCTTGCAAAGTTAAAAGTAAACAGGAGACGGAAGTCGTACGTAAGGAACATGCAAAACCGAATGGATTTATCGATTGGAGTCCGGCAATATGGCGTCGGTTTATTTATCTTCTCTCTATCTACCCACCTTCCTGGCGCCGCACTTCCGCCGGAAACGGGCGTCGTCTCCGCTCTAACCCTTACCGCGGTTCCGGTTTCCGGCTGCCTTTGAAGTCGGTCGAAGTTTCCTCCTCGCTACCCTGTCGTGGAAGAGGCTTTTTGGTTCAGTAGATACGATAATTACGTCAATTATATTAATGTGAGAATACTCAAGCAAGCTGATGCGAATTTTGCAATGTTTGAATAACATTTTGGCAACAATGTCATTGCCAAGTACAGACGACGACCTATGTAATTTGCATTTATAATGTCGTCTGATACCTGTACACGTAATCTCAAGAACATTATTTATTAATTTAATAGTTTTATTTTTATTACCGCGACTTTTAGCAATTAATAATAGCATTGGGCAGCAGCAATTACAGAAATAAAGCAATTGTACCTACTAACATCTAATAGGTTCCATCGTTTATTATCTCGCTAGACTAAACAGTAAAAAAGTAATTAGCGACAAGTGGTGTGTTAGAAGCTAAAAGCAAATTGTTAATAGTGAAGCAAACTGAAATAACGTAACTAGAAAAGCATAGCAACTAAGCAAGCTAGTAGAAGTAGGCAGTGTCGTAGATTCCTTTTCCTCTTACCTCACTTTTGATTCTTCCATCCCGAACACAAAAGAAAAACTGGTAGACGTCTTGCATGAAAAATTTTCTTCCGAAAACTTCAACAGCAGAGCTTTATTTTTACAACAGTTTAATAAACAAATCGGTTTACTTTATCTTCTTGTAATACAATAAAAATAGCTTAGCCATTTCATAAAAAAAATATAGGTAGGTATAGAGATTGGGTTACATAATATCTTCACAACTATAAAGATTGCTAGGTTTGAAGATTAAAACAAAGTAGGTAGGTACCTACCTATTGGAATTTTGGTTAAGATAAAATAAGCTATGAACCAGTCACTGAATATTGTCATAATTATTGGTACGATAGATGTTAAAGTCCCAATACACATTAATTTTTCAAGGAACTTATCAGTACAAAAATCAGCTAACGCTTATGTTGTTCATTCCATGGGAAAGCATTAGCTAGTGTCGTCAAGGCGGCAGTGCGGTTCACTGCCCATAGTCCGCCGGATGTAGCTAACCTACCTAAGTTAGTAATGGGCTTGGAGGCTGAATAAATACCTGAGTCACGGTAGGTAAAATTAAAATGCATAAAAATCAACTGCGGCATTTACGCAACCCAGACTTTGCAGTTCAATATGTAAACTTAGGTACATACTAATTGAAAGCATATTTTAATAATAAACAAAAGTTGATTTACGCCGAGACGATAAAGCAAACACTTTCGAGATTAATTTTCCGTCTTTATTGATTCTGCTCTAATTAGTCTTGCGCGTTTTGTGTATAACATTTTCACTCACAAAAAATGCTCTAGGTGCCTATCTCCTTTCAACAGTTGGCATAAAATTGTTTAGTCTCAATGCTACCCGTTGTTTGATTTGTATAACCTTAAAAGCTTCACTAGAACAAACAAGCAATGCTCAACCAACGTGAAAAACATCCACAATTAGATGTGACAATTGAAATTAATTTTTAAGTCTAGATCTGTTTTTTAGACTCGTCTGTGTGTGATCATGTTTCATAAAAACCACGTGATTTTTCTCAACCACAACAATTTACCTCATTTTAGAACTATCGTAGAATTCGTAACACCTGAGATTTCGCAAAGCGAGCGTCGTAGTCTGTCGCAAGCTCATCAGATAACAGCACTTCCTCCATTGCACAGAGCCGCCGCGCGCCGCCCAATTTCTTCAGCGGCGCACGCGCATCGCCCCCGCCATGGACGCTGACTGTGCCGCCGTCGACTTCCTGCATACTGATGCAATGGATTTGTGGTTATTTTGCAAATTCCTAGTTATTTTGAAACCACTCATATCTTTTTGGTTGTAAGGATCTAAGTTTCCAAACCCCTCTAAATAAAAATGTTCTTAGTTAGCCAGAAAATGTGTCTTACAAATCTTCACACGGCCATTATTTCAAGTTTTTCTAATTAACAAGTAAATTAAATTCATGTCAACCCAAATGCGCACTTGCAGAGTCGCATGTTGCGCAAACGATAAGTTTCGGCGCATCTTGAATCTCGGCCTAGTTCGTAGCGTGCTCGCTCGATGCTCACTGTTGCCTTACGTCATAGAGCAAGCGGATTGGGTCAGCGGCGGCGCCTGCGCCTTGTCCATACGAGTTATGTCATGCGGACAGCATGCGTAACACACATACGTGCCGTCTACGGACCCTTTAATAGTGTTACAAAATAACATTTGTTATAAATCAAATAACTACTCACTCAACCTATTTTTAGACAATTGTTAGAAATCTTAGATGAAATAAACGATAGCACCGGTCAGAAACTCGGAACTCCTTCGGGAGTGCGAAACGATTATAAAATATTAATATGTACCTAGGTTTTCTGCTACAGGAACAGATTATATACGATTAACCTAGGTCAAACAAAACTTCGATGCTATAGGTAGGCACTATAGGCAAAACGAATGTGTCATTTTTGTCGATTGTCGGCGTTGTATTCACAGGTGCTCATATCGCAACCTATATAAATATAGTAAACATCAGTATGCAGGCGTGTTGCCAATTACAGCGGAGACCTACTTTCTTACCTTCGAACTTTTACTTCCTGCGGGCCAGGCAAGGCGGCCGGTCGCACCACGCAACGAATTACGAAAGTGGCGCGAAATGCTCGGCCGACATTCGCGTACCGCTTGCGCCACCTTCAGGAAGTGCCGTTGCTGCGGGATTACGTAGCTTCGGCGTGTTGCCTGCGCCCGCGTCGCCGCGCCCGGACTCTATCCTTGCTTGAGAAACACGTACGGGAGTCTGTGGTCGCGACCTGCGTGTTACTACATACCATGCAACGCCGCATGAACATTGCCGGTTGCCATCCTTTCTCTAATACTACTAGTACCTGACGATTGCTCTGTTACGACGATTGCTAACTTCTGGTTTGCTAGATATAGGTACCCATCCTACGTCTTACATCTTTATTAATTTTTGAAAGCAAAATTAAAAAGGATTACATTTTGAAATCAAATTATAGGGTGTATGTAACACATCATGTTATGCTCTTTACACATTTAGGAGAATGGAAAAAAATATAATTTACTGGGAGAGGAACCACATATTTAATTAAAATATTCTATAAGTGGGTAAAGTCGGAATGCGTTATATTTCGATAAATATCTAGTAGAGCGTAAAATATAAGGGAACGCCTACAACTATTAAGAAACAAATCTTATTGCCTTCGTCTGCGAAGCAGGATGTATAATCTCTCTCGGAACTATGGCGAGTTACCTAAGCCTAAGGCTTGCTTAACGTAGGTACTATAAGTATTACAGCTGTTACGAAATTGCTTGTTACTTGCCACATTAAATTACTCAATGTTTTCTTTTAATTATATCGAGAGCTTTTGATTTGGTAACTGCTGGTCTGCTGCATTATTTCTTAACCTGAGCCTTATCAAAATTGATAAATGTAACATGTGGAATTTTTTGGGCATCGCGTACCTACACATTTTTGTTTAGGACACTATTTCTACACAAGAGCCTAGAGATGCCTATATGGCATCTCTATATCGACATTTCAGAATGCCGGAAATTTTATTAATATAAATTAATACGAAGTGGACAAGGTATGAGTACTCGCTAGACTAAGCAGCTTTTCAGGTATCGGTCAGGTATAATTTAAAATAACGTAGGTTTTGTGACACTGGGAGACATCCCATGACTAATTATATATAATTTGACTGTGAAGTTCTGTTAAATAGATAATAAATGAGTCGTAAGACGCTAATCGACTGGAAAGGCAGGATAATCGTGAAGTAAGAAAGCCAAACTCCTTTTTTAAGTAAGTCTGAATTCAAGAAATTATAAAAAGCGTGTAGGGCATTTAATGAGAGCTTTCCAAGTGGGAATTCGCTGGTATTGCATGCTGGGAAGCTGTTATAGCTACGTGTTACGTGGATTTGACCTATTTACAAAAATAATAATTGCAATAGATAATTAAGTAATAGTAGGTAGAATCGATAGATACTACAATTTTTTATTAGTCATTTTGATCACAAAATGATTATAATAATAATATTTATTTATTTAAACTTTATGCAGCAAAAAGTACAGTGACGGATTTAATCATTACTTCTATAATATAATAAAACTAATTTTCGTTTGTTTGCTTACGCGTTAGTCTCTGGAACTACCAGTCGGATATGAAATATATTTTTGTATGATGGCCAGACTCATGAGCAATCTGGCTATATAAAAACCATCACCTAGGACCGAGAAAAAACGCGGGCGAAAAAAAACCACGATGACAGACGAAGTCACGGACAGAAGCTAGTACATAATATGACCTAATAAAGAGGATAAAACGAACAACTTCCAACTATATTGACAGAAAGCTACTTTATCCACAATTTCTTCAAATGTTTTCCTTAAGTTGAAAGAGGAAATTCTGAACATAATTGTTTAAGTAGGCATCAATTATATCTTCAACTCAAAACGAAATATGCACTGCTTTACTTACGAATAATAACTTAGTCAGTTTTAAGTAAAATTTTACGGCTGTTTGTTTTTCTGCTATGATCATAATAAGATGTAAGTACGGGGTACCTTTGTACCAAATAATTAAGTTTCTAACGATGGTAATATTTATTTTCCATAGAGGTCAAGAATGTAAAGCTCCTGAAACAAACTAACCTAACCTAACTATTAAGTTATTAATGAATATGTTGGTAAGTAGTCAAGAACATGGAAAAAGCTTATTATTTTAAGAGATAAATTGTTAAGGTGGTTTCACACCGGCGAGGCAAGAAGTGGACTAAAATTTATATAAGTAATAAATACTGTATTCATGTAGCAATATAGTTCAATGTTGTAAAAATAAATATTTTAATTGTCGTTTCGCCAATTTTTTGTGCGATTGGTCTGGATGGCAAAGTTGTGCAAAGCAAGAATTAAAATATTTTATCGTTCAACATTGAACTATATTGCTACAGTTAATAGAGTATTTATTTCAAAATAGGAACACAAATAACGCGCGAGACAGCGCGTGCCAGCGACGGCGCTGGTCGGCGCACAGTGGTTCCATATCGAAAATTAGTGGACATAGACAACAAAGTTCCAATATCGATGCGATTTTTTTTTATGTGATTCTTTATGATATTCCTGACAACTTTTACTCTTGTGAAATTTCTTCTAAAGTTGATAGTTTGTCTGAAAAAAAAATAATTAGATTTTTTTGTATGGAGCGAATCACCTTTCATTTTTTTTCTTCAATTGTACTAATATGTTGGGTGTATGGCGTGAGTATATAATAGCAGGGGTCATTCTCTATCCACGAAAAATAAAATCAGCGCCGGCCATCTGCGGCCGCGCGAGTAATCATTCCTCAAAAAATAACAATTGTTTATGATGTTTTTTGCCATTTAAAATAAATTCAAAGTATATTTTTTGTCTCATTTGGCTGTTCTGACCCTCTTTTTTTTTTAGTATATAGTTTTGATAGCATATAAGGTACCTACAGCTAGTAATTCTTGAAGAGATTATTTTTTTTATCGAATGATTACTCGCGCGGCCGCAGATGGCCGGCGCTGATTTTATTTTTCGTGGATAGTGAATGACCCTAGCTATCATATACTCACGCCATACACCCAACATATTAGTACAATTGAAGAAAAAAAATGAAACGTGATTCACTCCATACAAAAAATCTAATTAATTTTGTTTAATTTTTTTTCTTCAATTGTACTAATATGTTGCATGTATGGCGTGAGTATATGATAGCTAGGGTCATTCTCCATCCACGAAAAAATAAATCAGCGCCGGCCATCCGCAGCCGAGTAATCATTCGGTTAAAAAGAATATTTTGTATGATTTATTTTGCCATTTCAAATAAATTGGAAGTATGTTTTTTGTCTCATTTGCCTGTTTTCACCTTCTTGTGATTGATGACTCATTTAACAGTGAAATACTTTTATTTTTATATTTACATTAGAACTATGGCCGGATTTTGTACCAACCTAGATCTTTTTGTGAAATTAAGAAGTGGCGGTGATCTGAAAAATTATATATTTCTATATGAAAGTATAATTTCTGTGTTGAATACCACAGTTTCTGAAGAAAACAAGAACCTAATCAAGGAATTCTGTCGACTTTTTTGTGTAAATCTTAATAAAAAGTGGATAGAGTCAAGATGAAATCAAAAAACTTTTATGAATCGTATAAATAATCGCAAGTGGTTGAAAAATAGCATCGACTGGCCTGTTTGTGATAGTGTTGACCTGAGAAGTGAGTTGGGCTTTTCGGGCGCAGCCATATCTGAGCCAGTGGATATGGATTCCCATGTTCCTGATCTTGCAGTATGTACTGCGGAAGCGGGAACATCTACAGAAAAGGAGCACAGAAAACCGTTCGAAGACTTAAGTAAAAAGCAAAAAAAAGACGTTCTACTTCCATAGTAGAAGAAAGTTCCGAGGAAGAGTTGCAGTACTGGTACTTAATAAAATTGAAAGACAACGGCAAAACGAATCTGGCAAATTTGGTCGAATACTTTTCCAGTAATCCAGAAACGCTATCCGAAGTACACGAGCGACTATTTAAAAAGCAGAGTTTGAGTACTGTGTCTGAAGATAAGTGTTTAGCCCTTTGTACATCACTTGCGCTCTCGAAATGGAAGTACTTAGCTCTTTGACAATTTCTGAAAGAAGAAAACTTTGCTGCCCTTCCATCTTATCCAAAGCTCTTAAATGCCAAGAAAAGATGTTATCCACCACAGGAAAGTATTGAGATTACCGAAAAAGGAGCACAAATAAAATAAAATCATAAAAAATATTCTTTTTAACCGAATGATTACTCGGCTGCGGATGGCCGGCGCTGATTTATTTTTTCGTGGATGGAGAATGACCCTAGCTATCATATACTCACGCCATACATGCAACATATTAGTACAATTGAAAAAAAAAAATTAAACAAAATTAATTAGATTTGTTGTATGGAGTGAATCACGTTTCATTTTTTTTCTTCAATTGTACTAATATGTTGGGTGTATGGCGTGAGTATATGATAGCTAGGGTCATTCACTATCCACAAAAAATAAAATCAGCGCCGGCCATCTGCGGCCGCGCGAGTAATCATTCGATAAAAAAAATAATCTCTTCAAGAATTACTAGTTGTAGGTACCTTATATGCTATCAAAACTATATACTAAAAAAAAAGAGGGTTAGAACAGCCAAATGAGACAAAAAATATACTTTGAATTTATTTTAAATGGCAAAAAACATCATAAACAATTGTTATTTTTTGAGGAATGATTACTCGCGCGGCCGCAGATGGCCGGCGCTGATTTTATTTTTCGTGGATAGAGAATGACCCCTGCTATTATATACTCACGCCATACACCCAACATATTAGTACAATTGAAGAAAAAAAATGAAAGGTGATTCGCTCCATACAAAAAAATCTAATTATTTTTTTTTCAGACAAACTATCAACTTTAGAAGAAATTTCACAAGAGTAAAAGTTGTCAGGAATATCATAAAGAATCACATAAAAAAAAATCGCATCGATATTGGAACTTTGTTGTCTATGTCCACTAATTTTCGATATGGAACCACTGTGCGGCGGCGCAAGACAGCGCGGTAGGTACATCTGTTAGTGTGAAAGGGTCAGCATGATTTCAATTCTCGCCCATCCTATCTACCCCACGCCTCGTTGGTGTGAAACCACCTTTAGAATCACTTACCGAAGCCCTCAGGTCGCAGTTTAAAGCATTACTTCGGGCTACTTTTTTGAATGGTAAAAGATATTAACCTCGCAAAGTATAAGCAAGAGAATAAATATTAAATTACAGTGAAATGATGACATCCACATCCACGAAGTGTAGGTAAGCAGTATATCTAAGTACCAAGTATACCCACATATTGCTTATTCAACAATGTTATCTACATGGATTTATTTGCTTGGATAAAAACAATCAATAAAGTATTGTAACAGCAATAACACAATTACAAAACTCTATGTAGGTGTAACAAATAAACACGTGCCTACTTTTTCAACAACTAACCTAACCTCCTTTGAGAAATTTATGCTGAGATTAGAATTGCAGCCATGTCAACCGTTGCACAAGTGCCGTCGCTAACGTTACAAAATCGGAAAAAGTACGCAAAAACGGTATTAGGGCGAGAAAATTCACATCGGTTGTGTTCCGTTACACCAGCGCAATTCGCTCAGTGCATAACCCCATCTTCTAACACGTAATGTGTGCAACGGTGCGCACCCGATCTCGCACGACCGGTCCCGAAAGTGGGTCATCTCTTTTTGTTCCACCAAGTTATTCCGTAATTAGAAAGAGAGGGTGAGGGTACTTACGCTGATTTCACATTATTATGCAGGAGTATATCGTATGCAAATTAGCTTAGGTAGCTATTTGATTGCAAGAACACGTGAACTAAGTATTGATGGCCTTTTAAAATTCCAAATGGCCATTTCTATATGGATGGTATTTATTAAAAGGTTGCATGAAAAAAAACAGTTACAAAACTCACTTTTTGCGACTTGATATTTGAAGATTTAATGGTTACCTAGTTGATATTACCTATTTTTTTATTTACTTTTCTTTAACCTCGTATGATTATTCAATACGAAGTTCATGAATATAGGATTTGAGGTCATTTATTTACATCACTAAAACTATGACATTTTAAAATACCACTATTGTTCGAATAACAGCGTTAAATCTGCACCTAATCCGTTAAGAAACAGGCGAATCTCACGAGGTGTTAGCCAAGATGGCGGCACGCGGAAGTGTGTGCGACTTCCGCGTTGCCCTGCGCTGCGCGTGCGCTCCACTCGTGACTGCTACATACATTATTAACCACCGGCTCGTAACGTAATTATGAGACATCCAAATGGAAGACAATTATTATCAAATGTTGTAACACGATACCTCTATATGTTAACATGTGGGTGCATTATCTTATAGGTGTTAGGAAGGTAGGTACTACCTTGTTACGTTATGAATGTTACGACTCATCATTTCTAACCTCAGACCACCGGTGCTTTGTACATTGACAACTAAATAAAGACTTGCCCTGAAAAACTGACTGATGATTTATTATGTTTTTCGAGTCGCTTATGTTATTGTTTATGTTAAATATTATTGTATAAAAATTTTTTTTTTTTTGTTAGCCTGTTCTGTCCCACTCCTGGGCAAAGGCCTCCCTCCACTCCTTCCATCTTTCCCTATTCCGCGCCTCATCCCTCCAGTTTTGGAGAAATCCATCCAGTTCGTCCCGCCATCTCCTTCGTGGCCTGCCGCGGCCCCGACTCCCTGTTTCAGGGCACCAGTTTTGCGCTATTTGGGCCCATCGTTTGTCGGACATGCGGCAGACATGTCCTGCCCAGTCCCATTTAAGTTGAGCAACCTTTTGTATAAAAATACGAAGAAGAATTTATCATATAGCACTTTATAAAACAAGATCAAACGCGATTAAATAATATTGTAACTTTTTTTTAGTTAACATTAGGTACTTATAAGTAATCTTTTAATCAGGTCAATTATGTTAAAACAGACAACATTAGTAAACTTTGCTGTTTTACCATTTATCTGCATTTTATCCATCGATGAGTTTATCAAATTAATTTAACAATCGTATAAAACATTGATTTACAAGATTAATCACAAAATTAATAAGAGAAGGAAGTAACAGCACGCGGTGAACTGATAATATCGACAATGCGTCATTTTGATGCGATTGTAACCTAGGGCCCAGGAAATTGGCACGCTTTTAGGCCAAAGAAAGCGTAGGTACTGTTTTAAACAGTGAGTTTATTCAACATAATAGATAAAGATGCAGTTTTTAATGATAAAGATTTAAAAGGATCTGTTCAAAACTTACAATGTGAATGCACCAATACAGGAACTTGTAAAAAAAAAAAAAATATATCTTTTTAAGTGTCCTAATGTCATCAGACTAGAGCATGTACTGTCCTAGTCCAAGACACAGGCTACTTAAATAAAGCTATTCGTTACGACACTTCATTTATTGAAATCAGAAACTACGAATTGTCAATTGTTTAAGCTCCACGAGTAACCTACCTTGAACCAAAGCTAAAGCAAAAGGGATCCCTCAAAAATCAAGTCAAGAAATATTTTCAACTCTCGTGGTCAGAAAAAAAATAACCGTTAACTTCGACTCACGAGTTTACATGATTTCCTTTTTTTTAATAAGTTTTTTTGTAGTATTAGTAACGCTCATATCGTAATAAAAGGAATATTTTTACATTTACTACATATAGTTACAGTTGTAAGAACCGATACTCCTCCAATCTGAAAAGTAAGAACTAGTTTTTATTGTGGTAGGCGTAAGTTTGTTTTTCAATGCACAAGTCAGCGCGTTATATGTACTAACTTGCTTACGGGCTGACAACATAGCGAAGCAAATAAAGTAGGTACTGTAAGAATAACAGACCGCTGTGTTTTGTCTCTCTATTTTTCCAGGAAGACGCTACTGGACTTACGTCCGACATAGGTACCATAGGTGTCTAATTATCTTGTAGTATCAGTAGTCGGAAATATAAGACGGCATTGTCACAGACTAAGTAAATACAGTGGATCAACTTTAATGTGATAAAACCTTTAATCATGATAAATAGGTATAGTTAAGTAGGTAGGTAGGTAGGTATATCATTCACTTATAGGCAATGACTTGCTTTTTTACATCGGATAAGCAAAGACAGCGGCGTTCATAATACAGCATTTAGGTAATATAACAATTTTTATTTTATTTAAAAAAATAAAGCAATCAATTAGGAATTACGATACGACGACAGTAATAAAGTAATTGGCTCAAATGACCTTCAATCGTTTGGCTGACCAAAAATCTAAAGGAATCAAAAGATCTGCAAAGATGATGGCAACTCCATTAGGTAGGTACCTATTTCGAGTTTGGCAAAAAGTTGGAACTGAGATTAAATTTTATTAACTGCATAATAACGGGTAGTTGTAACGCTTAGACTTATCCATATAAACTATAGTTAATTATGCAATCTAAAGTCATGCTTAGAATTTCTATATACCTAATGCTTTTAAAAGTAGACAATCCGATTTATAACTTTACTTTTTCATTTATTACACAAATAAGAAGCTTAGCTACACAATATGGTATTTCCTCTTCCCAATCTACAAAGATAAGATATGTACCTACCTATTAGTAGATTGTTATAAAGATTACACTCATGATCTTTTTCCAGTCTGTGACACGGCGGCGGCCAGCCGGGGTCGCGGCGCGCCCGGACATACCGCCCACAATTACTGCCAATTGTGCCAATTGACGACAGTGCCACCCTTCCGCTTTCTATTCCACTAGCATCATTGTCCAAGCATCTGCCATCTGTCCTCTGAATGTTGCTGTATCAATAACGACACCATATCTAAAGGACGAAACTTCATCTAGTCCTTCATTTACGTTTGCTTCAGTTACATCACCTGCCGCTCAGCTAGTACCTAAGCGGTCTACGTTGTGCAACATTATTATTACCTACGTTAATAAATACCTGTTCCTTTATTGGTAATTTGGTATTAACTCTATCGGGCATTCTTTCCGAACAAGTATGTAGGTAACCCACCAACGTCTGCGATTCACGCCTCTTGATCTTTATTCGTAGATTTCCGCCAAAGAGAGCCTACAGATTTAAGTAGCTTTGCACGTAATTTAGGCGGTAAATTAGTTTTTATAACACGACTTTAATTAGTGAATTAAGGTCATCGTATGTATGTAACACTCGAGCAATTTAGCGCTCGTCTGATGATCATGAGCGTATATTGCTAGGCACGCACACTGTGACGGGTTATTTGATTTCTTTTCGCAAACGTAACAATTGCTTCAATTGGCCACTGTCAGTCACCCTTCCACTTTCAAGATGTGTGCAAGTAGGTACCCACTCTTAGGTAGTATATCTTGTTATCGCATGAGACCTATTACTAGACCTGGAGAAAACAAGATAGTTCATCAGATGGTTGCGGAATAAACATTACAATTTCTTAATGAACTGACGTAGTTTAAGCAAATATGTTACGTTGTTTCCTTATTATTATTGTTGCTCGAAAAATAATTATTCAAAGGAAATGTATAGGTTAATTTGTTTATGACGTAAGTAAATGCATTTAAATTTTTAAATAAGAATGACTGATTGTAAATGAATCAATAAGTAATGTGTAAATGTAAAGGGTTACGTCCGTTTTACTTTGTAGCTAGTTAGTTGCCCGTACCTAACAATTCAACATACTCGTTTCCGCGTTTTTATCTTCCTACACGTGTCGTTTATTAGATTATATAAGACTGGCATATAATGTGATATGCTGATGATTATTGTAAATGACTAATATGGACATGATATATTTCTACAATTATTTATTAATTTTATGCACATTGCAGGAAATAGAAAAAATGTTGCAATGGAGTCCTCTGATCTGCGTATGATGCAACAAAGTCAGCAGCAATGTTATCTATTACTAGCTTCTGCCCGCGACTTCATCCGCGTAGTTTTTTTCCCCTACGTTAAGTTACGTCCTTGGTTGCTACTCCATCCCTCTAAGTACTATTGTCCCAAGATATTTATTTATTTATTTATTTTCTCATGAATCTGGCTATCATATCTAAAAAAAACTTTTACAATCCGATAGGTTCTTTCAAAAATTAGCGCGTTTAAACAAACGTCGTGATCTTTATTATAGGTACTAGTATCGATTCTATAGATGAATAAAAATGATAAAATCATTAGCTCGCCTTTTATTTAAGTTTATGTTTGATACCTTATAATAGGTAACCCATTCAATGCATACAATACCTAGTTCAGTAGATAATGATAATGAATAACTTTGAAAGAACAGAATACGATAGCGGAAAAGTTTTCTTATAGTGGGTAGGTACTGTAGGTAGTTGTCATTGTTTATGTTAATGTTAGAAGATACTTATTATTTTGCTATGCTAATTGACGGTTGTTGTGTACGGTACAGCGATGACGTCAGTGTTGATATTCGCTCAGTTTCCGGGACAGCTGGCCGCGGACGTCGATAGCTTATCAGAGCTACACCGAGGTGGATGATCGATACATCGTACTGTTTGTGGAAGTGCAGCGCTTATCATTTGTTACACATTTCATTTATCTAGTGTGTTATTCTACTTTGTCAGTTTAAAATTTTAATGTATGTGGAATACCTACTGCTCCAGAAAAGACAGACCTTAATGAGTAGGTATAATTATTTTCAGATATCGTGAATTCAATTGAGTTTTTTGGTATCATTTGTCAGCCAGAATTTTTGCGATAATGGGCGGATTATTATTTAATCATATTGCAAATACCTAATAGATAAAATTATGATTCGAAGAATAAATAGGTCTAATAGTACCTTAGAGCCTGGGATTTTTTATTGTTTGTACTGATGACCATTCATTAGCGCATACTACAAATGATAAAAAATCGTAGCGTCTGCTATTGACTTCGGCCTCTCTTTGAAAAAAGCTACGGATAAAGTACCTCTACGATGAAACGAGCAGTTCAGTGAGATGGTAAAAATTTATACATAGTAATTTAACCTATCCTCGGTTCCTAAATCTTATTAAAATTCATTTATTACCTGTCATTTCGGTCAAGTGGTTGACGACGACAACTATCTCGAGATAACGGGAAAGAGTTCACGTATCCTTAAACTGAAAAAGAAAAAGCAGAACAGAAATTTGATCAGGCCTTCAAAAGCAGGCGTCGTTTAAAGAAGACACATAAATAACAACAACATTTATTAATTTACTTTCTAGGTTTCATCATTCTGTCGCCTTCAGGGCAGGGATCCAGGTGGCTAAAAACAAACAAAAAAAAACTACAAAAAATCTAAAAACATGGGAAAATATTTAGGTACCAATTACATACTTATGTTTATCTAATCCGACGCTGTAAAACTTTAAGAACATCGAATTTATTTCCAACAAATCATAAGTAGGTAACTGAAACTTCGAAGATCCCACATAAGGCATAGGCAGAAGAATTGAGGAAATAAACATGGAGGAAAACCACAGCCTAATAAGCGACGAAAATCTCATACGAACGACCTACCATAAACTATTGCGAAATAAATAATATCATCGATAGCAAAAGTTATTAACATCGCATTAAGCATCTCGAGATTGGTTCGCATGATGTTTTTTTAAAGAAGAAATCACATTGTTTTCCTCTCGGGACGGTGGATGGCGGTGGAGAGTGACAGCGGGTTGCGTGCGCCGCAGTCGACGCCCCCCGGGTTTCTAAGCGCAGCGCGCGTGACCAATTGGTATCATGTGTCTTCAATTTAGATCTAACTCACTGTGTGGATCGTATTACCTATTGTCAACATGATTACGTATATTCACAGCCCCAAAGACGACCGTTTTCGTCTATCCTTTACAGATTGGATTGATTTACCGACCCATAAAGTAGAATTTCACCGACACTTTGATAATTGAGAAGATGTAAATTATAATCAATGTTTTCAACAACAAATTTTATGTCACTGACGCACCTGCGTATCAGAACTTTTGTAATCATCCAATTAAATGATTTATTATCGTCTTAACAGGCTCATAACGTTAATCCATCACTTTATCAACGTTGCATGAAAACCTACTGCGGCAAGCTGTAACATATAAGGACAAAATAGGAGGTATTACGCTTTATCAGGTAACATCCGGGACACGGCAGTCAATAAAGAATTAATTAAAGCCTGTTTGTATCCTGAATCTCGAGGAAATTCGAGGAGCGGTTGAACAGGTGCCAAGTTGCAAGCCATGAAACGCCAAGTTGCATCGAATAAATAATCGTGTGAACAACGATATCCGGCTTGGATTCCATTCATTTTCCTCTGGCTCGCAGTTTTTCTCAACTCGTCTGACGCAATCGCGGATGTTCGAACTCTTATAGTGGCTATTGTACGGACATAATAATTGCGTTAGCTCATTAATGGTCAAACAACATTATCTCGAACGAAGACGTTATTTTCTGCTTTAAATAAATATTTTTAAAATATTATGGTACACACTGCTGTCAAAAACTCTAAAATATGTTTTCCAGTGTGTTCTACTTATTTTTCAAGTCTGGTTTAAATATAAGCAAAGATATTTAAATATAAGTATACATTCCTTCCTTTAGGCTTGAAATTTTATTATATCATGTTGTTGGTTATATTTATATTCTTATTATCAGGTAGACCAATACATACTTAGTAACTAAATTTCCTACTAAGAACAGCCAAAAATTACATAATGGTGGAGACAGGCAAAAATCACCATAACCTTAAACCGGAAAGCTAAGTGTACGTTATCTACTAAGACATTTTTTCCCTATTTTTTTTAGAACTCCTATCATGTATCGAATGAGCAAGTATAATTTTTGCATCCTTTCTTCATTTTATTGAGCTAGACTGTCTAGAACTGGAAGGCGGTACATGAATCCGTGGATATACTTAGAAATGTTAGTATATGTATAGTATATAATAATCGTAACAGCGTACTTGGTCTGTTCAACTGTATTGTAAGTTTTTGTGTTCGCCAGCATACGGTAGAAAGTCGAGACCTTGGCATTAGCCTTGCGCGTGGAAAACGATTGACGATACGGAAGCGCCCGCGCATTGTTTTAACGTAGATTACGTAGATCGGCGGGAGCCGGGGCGCGGGGGAGACGACCGCCGAGAAAACGGATACATTATACGACTAATGACTTGTATTCACTGAATACTGAGTTAATGGCACTTCCAAAAACCCGTTTACCGTATTGGTAAATGAATATGTCACTGTTTAAAGAACTAATTCTTATTGGATATCCTGTACATATTTTAAATGGTGTGGTTTTATTTAAGTATTTACGTATCCAAAGTAAACGGAACTTTGTTTAGTTTTGGAAAATGTAGATACGTTAAAAATCAACAAAATTATTCTATGACACGTTAAATATGATCGACATTCGAAGGGGAATCTAAGTAAATTAAATATTTAACTTTTATCGAGTTACGAATTGAAAATGATTAATAAACAAAAACAAGATACAATTACTCGATCAATAATAAACATTTATCGACGGAAATTGAGATTATACCTCGTTATTTATAACAATTCATTCTTGAATCACTACGAAAACATTTTTATTTTATATTATGTACCTGCAAGTACATTGTTTATTTGTTGAAAGACTTGAAAGTAATAAGAGAATGCTAAGTTGAAAATACGTTAGTTACCATTGGCTGCGTAGATAAACCATACAGTTCTAGCTTACAACATAGTTATCAAAAAGTGGGACACAATTTTTTTGTAGCCACTTTTCCGTTCATACTTTCCCAAAATAATACAGTAAAGTAATATTAATTATTAAAATATTGGTCTAAGTTTGAATTAAAGTACTAATACGAATCTTGGACGAAGATTGTAAGATTGTCGTACAATATAAATTACCTAAAACCACGAAGTAAAAGATTTGCTCTACAAAATATTAACTTGAATTTATGGTAAAAAAAAAATCCGTGCACACTAAAGCAGAGTGTGTAGCTATTCCCAAAGGCAGGAGCTGCTCGTGTAGTGTTACAGTGACCGCAGCGCAAGCGCAACCCTGCGTAACAAAAACAAAGCAAGAGTGTGTCCTCAATCGTGCGTGTCCTGCGGTCCACTCACGCGCAGGGCATACTGTCATCTCAACCAGCAAACAACACTAAGGCCGAGATAAATAAACTTTACTTAGCGCGTACTTTGGCTTAGCTATAGCTATGTTCCCGTCTCTATCATACATTCGTAATTGGACAGTAAGATGAAAGTGACAGGAATAATACTTAGCCAAACTACGTACTAAGTAACGTTTATTTTTCTTGGGTTAAGTTATCAAACTGCCTTTGCATGTACCTAATGGGGAAAATGATTATTGTATTCTATTAAATAGGTACCCAGCTACCACCACATTCTTAGGAAACTACGCAGAGTGACCTGCTAATGGATCAGTTCATGAACATCCCTACTTAGGATCCTATTGTATCGTGAGGTTTTAAGCACAAGGCTTTAATCCAACAAAGTAAGTAATATTTAGAAATATAATACATTTTATATGGTAGCACAAAATTTTATTTTCCACGGGTACTTCACACACTTTTGTGAACCTACAAGAAAATCTACCAATCATGGTGTCAAAATATTTCATTAAAGCACAGCCTACGTTTTATATATAATTATGTTAGTAAGTTCGACTTAAAAGGCTCGCGTCTAAATAAGGCTGACGTTACGTGGCGTATCACCTACGTGCTATGTTTGAATCATGTCAAATTATATGTATCAACTTTAGTGACGTTTATTTACAACTAGCTTTTACCCGCGGCTTCGCCCGCGTTTGTTTAGAATTTGACAATCAATTCGGGCTGTACTCGGCTTGTTGCTCGGCCAGATCCAGAATTATTAAATACCTACAGACCAACAGACTGTGACTCATAAAAGTCCGTCAGCGTTCAGTTTGCATTTCTGCAAGAGAGGTCCTTCTCACCTGCGACTATTTTAGAGTTTCTGTCGCTCTAATGGCTGAGCTTGTTCTCTGAGACGAAGTTGTGTTTGATTGAAAAGGCGTCTCAGTTGCTCTTACAGCTCTCTGGCTTTCGGCTTGTTCCTCCAAAAGCAATTGCGTTTAAAAGGGCGTTTCAGTCACTCTCTGAGAAGCTTGGAGGGCGAACGGCTTGGCTCTCTAGTCTTTCCTGGCTTTGAGAAAATGTCTCATCAGTTCTCAAATTTACTTGTCGCTCCGGTTGTGCTTGCCTTCTTAATGCGCATGAACGGAAGATTCCGAGGATTGAGCAGTAATTTTTGCTCGGGCTCGCAATGAGCTTTTGGTTGTGTGTTGGACCTGCGAGATATTCTAAAATTAAAAAACGTAGCCTACCTACCCTCATTAAAACACACCGGAAATACCTCTAACGAAAAAATAAACATTACTGAGGGACAAACTTAACTTTGCCGTTGAAAAACTGTTGTCTACATACATCAACATAGGTCACGGTTAGTTTAGCAACTAACCTCTTCCTTCAGTCAATCATCGACTACACGCATTAAACAAAGCAATTTTACTGTTAAGTCAGTTCTGCGCCGTGATCTTATGAGTTTCCTTTCCATATCTCCGAAGTTCATCATCAGATCATGACAGTATTTATTTGGGACCAATTCGAAAAAATAAACAACAAAAGAATCATCTAAATCAATTTACAATTAGCGGAGTAATCGCAGAGTATGCTTCATTGACAGAGCGTAGTTATAAGTTCACCTTTATTCTTCCATGCATCCTCTATGAATGCGTTTACACCTGTCAGTGTCAGTGATGACAGTGTCAGTTACGCAGTTTTTCTGTATCCCTGACAACGTATATAAAGTGGGTCACAGACAAACGCGAAATCTTGTGGCGGCCGCGTCAATTGCAAATTTTAACACCCGGCCGCGTGTACTGCTTTGTAAAATGACGCCAAATATGGAAATAATAGAAATAGTTGAATTTAAATAATAATTTAAATTTAACTTACACTTCTCTATTCCTAAGAGTAATATGCGATGCTAATTATAATATAGGTAGAGATAAACTATTATACCTTGACGCTTCCCTATATATTACCATTTCAATGTGTGTAGTCACATTCGTATGAAAGACTTTGTGAGTAATCGTCTTCAGTAGCAGGCTAGGATATTTTTTGTCAACTAATCATAAATAGCCGACCGCTCAAGACGACGTACCTCTCATTTTCATTTTCAGTGCAGAATTCCAGTGCAGCGCCATACTATTAATAATGAGTAATTTTTGACGCCGCTAGTCGGACAACAAATCGCTGATTTGTTTTTGCCTCGAGAGCCGTCTCAATACGCACACATGCGTTGTGAGTATTTTTAATACTATTAAAAACACTTTCAAACGTTTTGAATTGTGGAAGGGCGCGTCATGTTACTGTAGTTTATCTCTACCTCACACCTCAAGTGTTTAAATAAACGGTTTTCCTACCTTTTTTCTTATCTTCTGAGAGGACTAATGAGTCATGAGAGTAATAAGACAACGTTACGGTTAGCCATATTGACTGACGTCCGATTGCGACGTCCGATTGTAGCACAATCACCACGCTAATGATACTTCAGGCCGCCACTGTGACCGCGGTGGTGTGTTTTTGGAGCGTTAGGAGCCGCGGCCTGCGGTTTGCCGTAACCGCAAGTCCGTCCGTCTGGAAGCCACTTTATGCAAAATGTCAGGATACTCTTCAGCGGTTTTGGGCATGAAAAAATATTAAGCAAAGAACTTTCGTACTCCTAGGTTGTTAACTTGAAACTGGTCTATCGACAGTCTAAACTCATAATGTATTACATGCTTAAACTTAAAATTTAATCATGATCCGATAGACACGTGGCGCCATCTACTGTCATAAGGACGTTTTTGTGATTTCCCTCGGGAACAGTACTTTTTTTCGGGATTAAAGGTACCCTATGTTCGTCCCTGTACACCTGGTAACGTATATGCAAAATTTCAGGATGATCGGTTCAGTGGTTTAGGCGTAAAATGGTAGCAAACAAACAAACAAACTTACTTTCACATTTATAATATTAGTTAGGATAGGCACGACTTACCAACAGTACATAGTGGCTGTTCCTAAGTCGATGCTAATATTTTGGCAAAAGTACTGAATATGCGTTTAAATACTTTATCACAACATATAGACGAATCAGTTTAAAATCAGAGAAGAGAACGATTTTTTCAATTGTTGATGCCTTGTAAGGATTAAATAAATCAGGGACTACTGTCAAATTATAAGTTAAGTACACCGTGATAAAACCTAGTAGATATAGTAAATATTTTCAAGAATGTTTGTGCGTGTTTTGTTTGGGACACAACCCTACTCACACCTTTTTCTCTGGCTCTGCGGTGGGCGGGGAAAGGGGCAGGAAGCCGCAGGACATCCGACACGTACAGGAAGCAAAACCAGTTCTCGAGGCTTTGTCCCTCAACAACCTCCCGGTCCCCAGTCCGCCTCTCCCCTCCCGCTTGTCCGACCACATTCCTACAGAGCCTCCGTGCGCAGGCGCACCCTTTCTTCAAACATCACATTGGTGATAACTAATATAAACTAAATACATACCTAATCAATTATCGTACAGGTATTGACCTGCAATTTACCAATAAGTAAATTTTAATAGGATTTATTTAATTCTAAGAAAACGAATCTGAACACTTAATTATAAAATCATTTAGACTTTATAATTACCTACTCACGTGGACCAAGATGAATACGTCCTGCTCAGCTAGACTAAAATTGTTCTTGTTTTTTTATTAACGCCGGTCGTAGCATGAATATTCAATTTTATGTGTAAATAATTCGTACAGTTTATTTATACTTATATAAGCAAATAAAAAGATTTACAACAAGATTCGCGTGTCGTAAGAATAAATCACAAACAACTGTCATAATCATTTTCTCAAAGCCAGGAAACAATTTCAACTCGTTTATTACCCAATATGTGCTTCATTTTCAAGAAAAAATGCGTTTATCAAATAGCTACCCAAGAAATTATGCGATCCAAACAAACATTGTGGCACACAAACATCTACCCAGACAGAAGTATGAGACTCTAAATCTAAATGCGTCGCAGCAAGCAATTTTCTCTATAAATACAACGGGCTCCGTCGTCAAGTATATGATTAACTCCGGCGAATGTCTCCGTGAAGCGGAAAAACGTCGGCACCCGAAATAGATGCTGAATATTTCCGACTCGTATTCCTCACTACTTGTGAAAATGGTATCTAAAGACGGTCGGCGCGCGCGCAACTTCCGGAGCGCCGATAAACATGGCGGCGGCGAGCCAACATGGCGAAGTTTCCGGTCGCGCTGATTCACATATGATGGCGATGGCGTCTGACTTTGGCTTGCTCACTGCATATCTGTATTATGATTCAACCTTACACAACAAGTAGGTGTCCAGACTAACATATTTTAGTATTCGCTGTCTAGCATATATATACAAACAAATCTTTGTAAGAGTTGACACTCATTAGAGAAAATGACCGAACTTCTTTAAGTTCATTCCCTTTGGAATGTTCGTACCAAACAATGTGTCTAAGCATCGATGAGATGTACAGAATAAAAAGAAAATAGAAAACAGATCGATAAGAAATTAACAAGTGTTGAATCCAGTTCGATATCTTAATTAATTTAAAAGATAATTGTCACTAGCAAAATCAACATTTCCTGACTGTGATCGATTATATCAATCTCGCTAACGTGTTTCTCCTAAGTAGGTAGATAACGTTATGTGCGTAAAATGATGAAGTTGATGCACTGATTGTCACATTTACATTCAGAACACGTGTCTGTGTACTATAGAATACCGCGTCAGTGCGTCTGAGAATCTCGTCGAACCTCGTGATTTCAATTTCTTATTTGTATGGTGTACGAATTGAAGTTGAAATTGCACATCATGCGAATGATTCATGTCTCTATCAGTTAAATTGGAAATCGAATGATGTTTTTATTACTTGATTGTTGTTCCAGTCCTTTTGTGTCAGTTGGATTGTTTAAATTGTATTCACTTGACTTCATTTGCTTGGCAGTCAAATAAAGTATAAGTATAAAAATGACGTAGACAGCAGGTTTATGTGTGATGTTTATAACATTACATAATTTATGAACACAATCAGTTATTCGTCTTTATTAAGTATTTGTGAAGTCATTGGAGAATTTAAAGTACTTAATATGCTGTTATTGTTTTGCGTTTTACTCGAATCCTAGGCGAATGCGACTTTATATTCTCTTTACTAGCTACATGACGTCAAAAGGGTACGTAACTAATATGTTAACTTTAGCCAGATGGAATGTAAATAACATCATCAAATAAAAGGCTCCAAAAATAATTTGTAAGTAACTATAATGGAGTAGATAGCTAATTAGCTATGTCATCAAACCAATTACTATACGCTAAAGTGTACTGGCAGTATCCCATATAACAACAGTACATAGATAAAAAGGGACTTAATGTTTGCGTATAGCGAAGTGTATGAACCGGATCCAGGGACATTCCGCAAAGCACCGGTGCGCGTGCGCTGGGCTGGCGCCAACCTCTTGCGGAGAAGTGCGTGCCTGCCATCACTTCCATTACAACCTTTTATAATTGTGGGTTAACATTTAACAGAGAATATACCAACACATTTTCATGTCGTTTATATTTTTATGATGATAAGACAATCTAAAACTGTTTCGAATGTCTATCTTCTTTGAGAAAACTGATAGTGTTCCAGAAAATATCAGTTTATAGGAATAAATATTATTTTGAAATATTATTATATTATTCATAATATATTTTTGGAACGATATGCTTTAATATTAGATAAGTAGGCCGCAGTTATGTAACTGCCTCACTGCCCCTTGTAGACCTTGATTTCATAACAGTTATCTGACTGTGTAAATAATGTAAAAGTCGTAATTTGGCAGTAGACAAATGTTACGTTACGAGGAGAAACGAAGTCTCGGCTAGGGTTGCCAAACATCTTGACTTTATCACACTTGTTTACATTAATTTAAGCATCGGACAGAAAATGTAATTGTTTAATAAGTTTTTGTTAGCAATAGGCACAGTCACGTGCAAAAACAAGTATACACTTAGCAACATTCAGAAGCGATTTCCTTGTGTAAATGATGGTTGTAACTTTGATATAAGACCTATTTCATAGTAGTATTGAATTCAAAATACTATATCCCTAAAAACATGTATTTTTTCAATCAATATATTCGAATAAAATAGCTTCGTAATGTTGCTAAGTGTATACTTGTTTTTGCTCGTAACTGTACATCAGCAGTACCTACAGCATATATTGCTAATGTAATACTAAACCTACAATTTGCCAAATTTATCTATTTCTAGACGAGTATGATGTAGATGTAAATGGACTCTAAAGTTCAATCACACTAGGCGTTTGTCTAGCGTAGACGCTGTGTAGGCGTACGCTACGCCGCGCAGCTATCTCGTAGACGTTTTGTAGGCGCACGCTACGCCGATATCGCGTAGGTGAGGCGTGGCGTAGACGATGCATTGGCGTAAGCTACGTCGACATAGCGCAATGACGGTTTAGGTTAGACGTCGCGTAGACGAACGCTACGACACAATTGCTGAAGCAACATGAGATATCGTATTATTAGTCGCAGAACAAACGCGACTTGGTTTGGATAACATAGTTTTAGATTTCTACGGACGCTCTGCAAGAATAAATCTCTGTAAGATAGAATTATTACTAAAAAAGACAAGAAATGTAAAGCTATCAGTGGAGTTTTAAGTCAATTTTAAACATTTCATTTTCCAAATATTTCCGTCACGACTGTATCTAAATGTCGGTGCAAATCTAAGCACGGTGGCGTCAAGACATAACATACGCTGAGCAAACTATGCAAAGAAAATTAAAGGAAAACAGACAAATAAATATAAATAAACAGACAATGTCGACAAAAAGCAGTCAACCCTGTGTGAAGCAAGGTTGTCGTACCGCGCGCGGCCGTGGCAGTGAACTTACTTTCTTTGGCTTGCGCTTGCGCAGCCTGCGACCGGCGACCAAGCGTGGATCGCTCGTGCTCGTTTAATAAAACTTAACCTGTCGCACACTAAATGAGCTGAATCTATTGCAATTTTAACTACTTTTGAATTATTTATAACCGTTATTTCAATCGTGTCTATTTGGAGAGAATTGTGCGTGCCGTAGAAAGTACATCCTTAAAACGCAAAGCATAATAATATCATAAAATATTAAGCACAGCTAGGCCCTTAGTCGATAAACTAACGTTGCATGTATGCAATAATATAATTATTATTATTAATTATAATTATTATTAATTATTCTTAAATACAAAATAATATATTTTTTTAAATAATATTATCATTTCTTAATTTCATATTTAATAAAATTATTTCTAGAAATAAAACTATTATTGCTAAAAATATACTGTATATCAGTATCTACCTACTTAGAAATCAATTCAATCGAGCATGAAACCGACCCAAATTGCTCCGACTACGTGACATAATTTGAAAAGCCAGACGTATTTCCTAAAAACACAATTTTCACATTACGTCTGGTAAGAAAATATAGAACACAGATAGCTATGAGGTAAAAAAACTAATAAGCTTGTTGTTATTTTAAAAAGGCAGCAGAGATAGGTACATTCAATATAAAGCCACGTAGGCTTTAATCGTCGTCCGCAATCCTACTTCCGCGTAGTTCATCCCGCTGCGCGACCTAGGCTAGGCTAGGCTAGGCTGGGCCGTTATCATCGAGCCCGTTACGTGACGAGCCTGACCCGGATCCAAGCCGCTCGCTGTAAACGCGCACCACATGGAAAAATGCACTAATCTGTCACATTACATACATAACAGTATCGCAACCATGCTTGCAATACTGTTACCACTTTGAGTGATTTTGCCGCCTGCTAATTGATAGCTTTAATTATTGGAATAGATGGTAAAATCGTATCTATGTACTTCAATCCCAGTAACCATTATTAAGATTTTTCTGTGCTTTCTGGGCTGGCCTTGCCTTCTATAAATATAATTCGCGTTCAGGTGTTTTATGTGAATTGAATGAAAAATAAACACCGTGCCTAAGTTTTGAAGATATTTAGTGGCTGAGTGAATTTTTTTTATTTTTTTTTAAAGAAGGCATCATTGTGCAGTTTCCGGACAGGTCTTGTGTGACTGCATTATTGCAATGTGGAGTATATTTCGTATCTTACTTCTTATTTTTATTACCTAAATATAAATACCTAATTCTCTACAATTAAAAAATACATTTTAAGCTACACTCAAAAAGTGGTTACAGTAACAGTTTGGTTGAGTTTTTAGTTTAATAAAGACACATTTTTTTCTGAATGTCAGTTTAAATTATGTTTTTACGAGCTATTTCATCCGAATAAGTTTTAAGATCGAAGTGTCAATAATTTCGTCTTGGAAACCGCATTGTCTTGACATTGACCGCTACCAATGTCATAATCACAAAACTTTTTTATTATTGAACATTAAAAGGTTATTAATTAAATTAATAATACGGTTTCTCCTAATATTATACCACACACGATACCTGGAAATAAAGATAAAATGAAAACACGGGATTTCCAGTTTTGTTTCGATTAATATGAACTTAGATTTAAAGGAAATAAATTAATGACTACTATCATCTAATGTACGTATCTTAATGAACAATAACGGGAATACTCGCTAATAACACCCTTAGTAGACGAGCATATAGGTTCGACCCAACATGGCGGTACACCGACATAGCAAGTAGAGTGCCAATAAAATGTAATTAAAATCACAACTAGAGTGCAAGGTGGACCGCTACGTCCCCAGGTGACACTTATCAAGCGGACTGGAAGCGAGCGGCATCGGCGTCCGCGCAGACAACAACGTCGCGGCCTGTTGGAAGAGTCAATTTTATATTCTAGGTATATGGGTAAATGGCACGTGCACCCGGACAGACAATTACATAGGTACTTTATTAAACTATAACTAATGGGATGGTCAACATTTTTCTGTCGGCTTTAAATGGATACTAGGGGTCAAAGATGAGCAGTTGTTTTTTTCTACTTACGATGCCAACCTTGGAAACCGACGTCATTAGACTTCGATATCTAAAATGTTCACCAATCATTTTGATTTGACATTTCATAAGAAAGAGGAAATACTATGTATCATAGGTAAGGTAAATGCCCTCTAGACTCATTCTTACGAAGTAAAGATTTTAATATACTCCCAGGTTAGTAAGTAGTGTTACCCTAATTGTTAACCTACCGAATCTACTAATAGATATTTTATTTAAATCTAATTTTATTTAATAAAATAATTGGATAAATAATTTATTTTATTATTGTAATGGTGACAAGTTATCATTTTAATCACGGCAACGAGATCAAACCGTAGGTAAGGTATCTGATTAGATGGTTGTAGAAAATTATAATGAGTAGGTACTTAGGTATTTAATAATCGGAACTATTCTTATCGTGTAGTAGGTATAAAATTTTATAAAACTGTGTAAAAAGATTAAATAATCGCTATTTCCAAGCAAAATATAGGTAGGATGATAAATTAAGCAAAATGACTACCAATCTATTTCTAAAGAGCATCAGAAACTAAAATTGCGTAACATGTTTATCATGAAGTCAATCTAGATATCACACTAACTATAATAAATTAGATACATAAAATACATCTCATAGTATCTACCTATATGTACAATCATAATTGATCGAAAATATTCATCTTTTCGTAAATTAAATAAGTAGGAAAACTTTTACGAATTATTCTGTAAGGAAAAAAACATTGACGGAATAACATATCGATGACCATTTCCCGGAATAACGATTTGCTCATTCATTATCATTCTGGCCAAACAACAGTCCACTAATAAAATTGTAGGTGAATATGGAATCGTTCACCGAGCTAATAATAAGCGGTTCTTATATTATTCGAGGATCTTTTCAAACGAATGTTTAAAGGTAGGAACTGTAGAGATTCTGTCTGGTTTAGCCATATCCTACCTTATTTTATATTAGTCAACTACCTACTAACTTTTAAAGCTTTGTTATAATAAGAAAGACTTGACAGTCCACCACGAGAGCTGACAAGCGGGTCTAGCAATATTATAAAATTATGTAACTTATTTAGCTCAAAACATGAAATTATAAGGAAGTGTTTCGATTGAGTAGATTGAACCCTTTGGTGCCGCTACCACCCTGTCCCGATGGCTATACATAGTTAGTCTGGTGAAGAGATTTCTCTAGAGTATCGTAGGTACTAGGTAGGTACTTGTAGACTTTAATAAATGTTAAGACATTCTTATTACAAATTTTAGTGCAATGTCTTTGTCAATAATGAAGAGGATGAATCCGATTTCGCTGAAATCTTTTTGTCTTCAAAAGTTTAAACAATTAGTGAGAGGGCTATGTAGTATAAAGTCACGGAAGACATTGATAAAACTCCTGAAATGGGTGAGTATTTATTCATACGTTTAAAGAATAATTTATATTTTTTATAAGGACATACAGTGGGTCCAGGAAGTATACCTACACAAATACTATGTAATGTCTTAAAAGAACATGTAACGTTTTTTTTTCTCGTATACATACATCGTCTCGGCGAGCTCAGCCACGGAGCCACCGCTGCCCGGTCGTAACTGGTCGACAAAAAGTATGCATATATTTGAATTTAATTTTGCGAACAGGAAATACTGAGACGAGCAGACAAATTAAAGAACAAAAAAATAAAACAAAAGGCGAAATATTACGTATTTACAAATTCCTATACCTAAATGAAAGAATGTTGATGTGGATTTTTATCTTCATACATATCTATTATCTAGTGACCACACCATTTCGTAAGAAGGAAAAAAGCGAAATCCACGAAATAATTTTTGCTTACATTACCTATAATACATCAATATTAGAGAACTAGGTGTTAAGATGGGAGAATCCTCCCTTATCAAAGGAGGGACGTTCCAGCCCAGCCTGATCCCTCTCATCGAAATCGTTACTATGCAAAACATAATCACTATACCTAAAAGTTACCGGTTGGAATGGTACTACTACTACTAGGCAACAGGTTTTAAAAAAAGGATTTTTTTTAGGACTCTGCGAGAACTAACCAACCACACTACTCCCTAGTGTCATTATATAATAGCTGTTCAAAATAAACTTTATACATAATATTGATAATAGGTATATTTTATGTCCCTACTACCTAAATACCGCAAAATAATATGTAATTAGTAACCAAATGTTCATTAATTTTGATATAGTATATAGGTATAGCTTAGTTTGAACACGATTATAGTCATGTGCTGAATTCCAATTGACGTCACACGGAACATGTAGCATGAAAATAAGTGGATTTTTACATTATATCTAATCATAAGTACACAAGACGCATATATTTAGTTAGTAGTTTACTCTATTATTTACATTACAAAACGTTACTTGATACGAAAGACTATTTCTCTCCCACATGATCAACAAATGCGAGAGAGCAGTCATTCAGCGAATGTAAAGCAAAAACAGTCTATAAACGTAAAAATGTGACAATTGCAGGGAGTTCATCAATCTTCGCCATTTGAATGGGACGTAGGTGCGGCACGATAGTTTAACAATGACTTCGGTCATCCAGAGAATTAATAATTGGCCCAAAGACATGACAAAGAAGCGGAAATATAAAACTTCTGCGCTGGAACCCCGCAGAGCGAGGCGCTTTACCTGACTCTTGCCCTGCCATTGTATCCTGACTCAATAGAAGGTATTTGCTTTTGAGATGCTGTGGGAAATTGCGCAACGACCGTTGAACATTATAAGAAATCTTTGATCCATCATCTTGGAGGTAGTATCATGTCATATAATGACGAGCAGTGAGCGTGAAAAAGAGGCTTTTTATTCAACCCTTCCCTTTTCTTTTTATACCTGGACAAGTAATCCTATTCGATAACAGTAACGTGCAGAAACCAGAATAATTGATTTTAACAAAAGCTTAAGAGATAAAAAACATTTTACAAAACTAAAGGACATTGGCAAAGAGCGAAAGAGATTTGTTTCAAACTTTTTAAACTTTTGAGCTCAAATAGTTAATTTACATTACGTTTATATAAAGCTCTCGAAGATTGATTTAGAAGAAAAAATCTCCAACTTCAAATGTTAATATTATCAGCGCTATAATCTGATGAAATCTTTACGTTCAATCTATGATATTATTCTTAAGTGTTCCGTGCAAAATTGTTAAGTTGTGAATTCACACCTCTTTGTCCTCAGCCGATGTCCAAACCTTCGCAAGTGTCTGGAGATTCATCGAACTACCCTGTCCACTGGCCGCTCTATATCTCACAGACGAGTGTCAAACAAATCCGAGACCGTTTCCTAGAAGGGACACCGCGGCGCCTTAGAGACCCTACAATTTTTTGTGCCCTTAAAGATAATAAATGATGCACTTAGAAAAAAAGAATCCGACCTGTTCACGAAGATAACGATCACAACGATTTTTATGGAAATGCTAGCCGGAATTATAACGAACAGGAATCCTTTTGGGATGTGGTGGAGCGAGCAGACAAAGCGTCGGCAAAAGAAACGTTATATAGTATAGTTGTACCCATCTCATTTCATATCTGATCGGATCATAATAATTACCGTAGATTATACAGAAAAAAATATTGGTTTAGGTTGAAGAGTGGAATTTAGGTAGGTAGTTCCTTTGCCGCTAACCGAATTATTAATTAATAGTTTTTTCAATTGGAAGGCTAGGTATATTTATTTGATTTATTCAAAGAAAAACCGAAAGTAATTCATACATAAGACAGAATAATTAAATGGCAATAAGCGAATTCGTAGCAATTAATTATGCGACACAATATTTTCATACCTTAGGTTCCTATAAATAACAAAACATTACGCCTGTAATCACCGAAGGGTTAGGCAGAGGTGTACTCACATTTCGCCAGTTGTGTTTAAGTCCCGTGTAAGCCGAGGCGAGCCTATTGCCATCAACCGGGCACAAATTCAGACTCCGAGGCTGCAATAATACTGGCCGACCTGGTAATCGAACCCAAGACCTCTTGCTAAGCAGTCGCGCTTTGCGAACACTAAACTAACAAGGCAGTCATGTTCATCTTCCAAATAAAGTACATTAAATCTAGAGAAGTCACTATTTCAAATAAAGAGAACAACAAAAAGTTCCCAGTGGGCCGCAAATCCCAAAAACACAGCATGGTAAACAAAGTTTCTTGTAAACTGTAAAACTCTTCTTGGTGTCGGAATCTGACAAACGGATAAAGATCGAGGCTTATATACTTCATCCCAAGCGATAGGCTTCTGTAAAATTGTTCAGAGCTTATAATCTAACGCCGGCGTCTATTAGACAATGTGCTTTAACTAAGAGGAATTCCTAACATTTCGTGCGGATCTTTTGTGTTTACACAAATAATAAAATGGTTGTAAAGCTCTCGAGCCTTTTATTTCCTCGCTTCTTCCATGGTTTTGTAATGTGAATAGACCTCTCAATATCCTATTTAAAGATTTAGCTTGCCCACTTTCCACGAAAAGGCTTATAATAGAATATAACTAAGAATGTATTGTGTACTGTGTACTTGATGCCGATGCCGTTAGATAAATAAAAGTACCATAATAAACATGATCATGTGCCTAATTATCGAGTTGTTGCGTTCAGGTTATGTAATTACAAATCAATATTTTATGGTAGGTATCCCTAAAAATCACCAGAAACTTGAAGATTTTATCCAGTCATCCATGTCTTTAAAATGAAATATATGCTACCAAGCTAATCGAACATTCACATCATTTTACAAAGGCAAAGAGAGCTAGACTAAAAATTATGTTTAAATGGATATGAGTACTATCTAAACCAGTGACATGCAATTTACAATTAAACGGTACCTAAATTGAATTATAATTCCACCTACGACAAGCATTCCATTAAGTTTCATACGTATCACAAATAATACAACAAAGTCGAATGGTCTTAACCTACCACACTATGCGATGGAACTGGGAAAGAACCACTGTTTACCACTTCGTTTCCCATTCAAAGTATTGTTCGGAAGTGAAGAAGTGCTCCATACTTGGAAGTATAATGTATCCCTTTGTATGAAAGTTAATATTTTAGCTGAACGAAATTCGTTTCCATTGTGTACCGCAAACGTTACCTGCTATTGAAAAGAATAAAAGTACGGATTGCACACATATTATGAGAAGGTTATAAATAGTGCAAATATTCACAAGAGATCGGATAATACACCGAAGTGTAAAGCAATGTATTGGCAGAAGTTTTATAAGTGGGATGGGCGATGTAATTGATCGCAGAAAAAATATGTACTTATTGCCAACGATTTCAAAATTAAAAAGAATTATAGACTATTACTTCTAAGAAAGATTCCACATGCTCAAATGGATTAAAAACGATTACCATATTGTATATACTCAAAGTACCTACCTAAGGCTCGCAATTTGCCAGCCTTCTACATGCAAATTTTTGGGAAGTCAACACAATTTTAATCAGGCAAAATCTTTTGTATGTATATTCTGAAATATACCGAAACTTAACTAATTACAAAACAATGGAGGTTTGTCAAGCGAGGTGCCGCTAATAGCGAGCGTGGTGGATGTAGCTCGTCGCGTTGTCGACCTTGGATGACGCTAGAACGTTTTCCTACTTCACTTCCTGCTCGATGCCATCTTAGTTTGGTTTGAATCGAACGCGCCGGCGCCATACACTGACTCGACTCGGTACATTAAGTTTATAATTATGTAATTTTATTTTAAGAAGTAAGTCATGAATCACGTCACAAAAATTAAGGTAGTAGGTATGCTATTCCTATTGTATATTCATTGAAAACTAGTCATTTAATTATTTGAAATCTTGTTTAAATTATTCAATTGACGTCATAAATAACGACAGTCAAAAATAAAAAAATATAAGAAGTCTTAAAAATAAGAAACCAATATTTAATTAATCAGTTCGATAGAGGGCGTTTTTATTTTTTCATGCAATTTTTTAATAAAATTAAACCAGATTTTCCTATGATGTCTTTAGGTGGAATAAAAATGATTTGAGTTTGTACTAAATCCTTGTAATTATACCTCTAAACAAGTAATTTCAGTAATGGACGGACAGATTGTATGTATCATTCCATTTGTACTCGTTGAATCTGTCTAACCCCGAAGCCCCGAATGCACTTTCTTTTATCCTACAATACAGCCTCGTTTCTTTTATGCTGAGAAAAATATAAACTTCCTGAGCACAAGCTACGATGTAGCGTTAGAAACAAGAGAGTACTAGGCATAGACAATGCGGGAGCGCAACCACGCATAGACAGTGTTTTGCATCGCTCCGCGCCCTTGCAATCTTCCTAATGAGTGAACCCTTTCACACTCTGGACAAAGCTGGGGTTTCACGGGTGATGTGACACGTATTCATAACATCGTTCTTTGTTAACTGAAATGAAATTTTGCTTTTTAGGTAAAGTGAATGAAATTGAGAAATTATGCTTTATGGACATTTTTAGAGCTTCTTATAATTAAATTTAGAATATAGAGTTTTGGTTTCTTTATGATCAAATCAAATAATATTATGATTAATAGGCCTTGGTTATAAATTTCGTAGAAATGTAGATTAGCTACAGTCATTCGAAGGGGAGTTTTTACGTCTAAAAATTGGGGTTGAACATTTTATGGTCTTTCCGCGATGGGCGTGTGCCAGCCACCAACTTGTAAAAGATTAATAATAATATACTCCAATTTGGTAGAAAATAATTAACACAAAATGAAATAAATATATTACTAGACAATTATGTGATCTAACTATCATTAAACGACACCTCGTTATTAATTTAATCAATTTGTTGAAATGAAATTGGTTTTTAATATTAATCGATTACGACTTGGATGTTGACCCTTGAAGAAAAAATATATTATAACGAAGTTGGCCATTGTGTTTTTTACATTATTGTACGCTTATATTTGAATCAGGGCACAGCTGCTGCAAGGCGAACCAATTCACATGCCATTAATTTATTCCAACTAAGTACGTCAATATTTAAAAAGACAAATCTGAAATGAATTAATGAATGAATTTAAAACTATTTTTATAATTTAGGTATTACCTACGAATACAAATAAAAAGGTAGCGCACATTGAAATGAACAACTATACCACTATACATATCTATCTATTACAACTTCTACCACAAAACAGAACTTGCATAATAATTGCATCACAAGCGATTGCTGTAATAATAACGATGTTTGCTAGTCGAGTGCTACGCAGGCTACGCTACCACTAAAAGAATAATAAAAGAGAATTTAAAAACTGTAGAAGCGCCTCTAATCTGTAGCGCTACGCTTTATTCTTGTAGACTAGCTACGCTACGATATGCAAAATATAGAGGGTATAGGTTTTAACTTTGTAGCTATTTACCACGACACTCCAAATATCGATGTCAATAGTTTATGAACTTTCTTTAGAGATAGATACCAGTTTTTTTTTTAACCCTGTATTAAGTAAAGATTCCAGTCTACAATGTTTAATCTATGTCCGTTCTGAGAGTGCGTGAGCGCATCGTCTAGCGACGCGTAATAGGAAGCTATGTAATATAAGATATCTGAAGTTAGCAAGATGCAAGAGAGAGATGAGAATATTATAAAATTGTTACCTAATGAATTCATGCAAATATACAACACATACACACATAGATGTAAGTTTGCACAAAATAAGATAAATACGTCAGCTGCCAAGAATGTAGTGTCGTTTTTTTGTAGTTATGAGATACTTATCCGCCAAAAGGCTAGACCAAAAACGAACTAGAGGTCGCAAATCTAACCTAACTACCTCAAAGCAAAACATCCTGATTTTAATCAATGATGTCAATAAGATCATACAACCTTGTACTTAAAAAAAAAACTTATTTTGTTATACATATTGATCACAACTTACACTCAGGTAGGTATAACCTTAGCTTCCTCGTTGAAAAGGTTTAGGGGTCGCGGGGCGTTTTTTTTTTTAAATCAGGACAATGTTTACACCTGTGTGTGTATCTTAACGAGGGGCTGAACTTGCCCTTCTTCTCACGCTTCGGAGTGCGGTGCAAGGTGCCGCGTTTGATTTAGGTACAAGTGCCAGCGTTCAAATTACTTAGTTTATTAAACTTTTCTTTATAATATTTTAGTTTATAAGAAATGTTTAAGTTTAGACCTTTATTATTAGATATGAATATGATAAATAAAGCGTGATGGGTACCCATTGAAATAAATAATGTCAAAACCTCTAATTTCTAATATTTGTAGACACCTAAGACTTTACGCGATTTTATAAAGTAGGCATCTAACAACGAATCGTTTTACTTGTAATTTGCATTAACTGTCAAACCAATATTTGGGATCGCCTCTGCTGATCCAGATGATAGGTTTTATACTTTTCTTCTTCTACTAATAATAATACATACTGTCAAATACCTAAAAGCAAATTCTACCACTTTGTAAAACGTTCAAAATTTAGTCGCAATCTCATCTCAGCAACAACAATGTGAAAATGTAAATATATTAGAAGTATTTTTGATAGCTTGAGATTGAGAGAGATTAGATTGTGATCGGTGCTAAAAGTTAGTAGAACTGTCCCCTGGAAATTTTGTCAATTTCAGCAATATGCGTTACATCATAAACAAATGTTAAAATCATGTGCAATGTTTTCATGTATGACGGAGCTACCTACCTAATAGACCTAAGGTATTTAAGTTTAAAAGCAACATAGAAAGAGATGATTGCTCCATAAAAAAATTGTTACTAGGTCAACACTTTAAATGTGAGAGTCTACATGTGCAAATTTTTTGTTGCGTTTGTACAAGAGTAAACCTATACAGACGATACTGAAGAGAGTAGACACCTATACTTAGAAATCTCTTAGTAACCTGTTGCTGAGTTATTATTATAATATACCTACTACTAATTTACATTAAATCGACAACACTGCACGATGCCTTACAAGTTCACACCTCACCGCATCCCTCCTTCCCGAGCGTACCTATACATGCGCACCTAATGTAATTGCATTACCGACTGCAATGCCGCCACTGTCATGGACAATTAACAATTTAATAACCGGAAATTGGGTCCAAAAGGACTTAAAATTCAATTTCAAAGGCAGTAATTGAATATTCAGGGACAAAAATCTTCTACGAGCTCGCAAAACCTATTTGAGGAAGGCCCTTATTAAAAACGAAACATGTGCGCATTACATTTAAAAATAAGCCCTAACCCTTTCCCTTAACTTAAATCAATTAATGACGTTGTATCTAATCTACAGTCCATACGCGACAGATGTGAGCGACAGGGGGTTTAGCGGTGAAAATTCATAGATCTCCTCCCTCCCTGACTGTGATCGGACCCTTCCGAATTGCGCAAACGGCTCGCTATGCGATGCATCTGTCCACTTGCTGTTTTAGTGACGCCCAACAAAAATAGTATGACATCGATGTTTCGTATTAAAATGTTTTATTTAGGTATCACACTGCAGTAGGCAATCACTCGAATTTCCAAATACAAGGATATAGGCACCGTTCCAATGCCAACACTGACTAAGGCACCTTTAAGTACCTACTTCCTTTTAAAATGGCAACGTCGTTCAGTAACTAAGCAACAATTCAGTTCCCAGCCAACGGTTAAAGCAGCTCAATTAAAGTGCGGTCACTTCCTGAAAGGAGTACAGTTTAGCAAACACAGCGGAACTGGTATTGTTTCATACCGAGAACAGTACAAGCTTGAGGCATATTGCGGACTTTATGCTTCCTGTTTCCAATGTGAATATAAACATCAGCTCTTTGTTTGATGTAAGTAGGTAGCCAAAGACGCAAGGATTAATCGTGGTTACCTATTATGGCGCACAAATGTAATGTTTATTATTCTGAAATAAATGACAAAAGTCAAGCCGATTGAAGTTACAAAATGAGTCATTAACAAAAAGCACATGTAAAAATTTAGCCATAATAAGTTAGATAAGTAGATAATGCAAAATTGTCGATAAAACATAGTGCGCCGCCGCCCTAAAGTAATCGGACTCTGCACTTTGTCCCTCACTGAGATAAAGTCGCCCTAGCATTCAAACAAGTGGCTCACGCACACTGATGCATAATCAGGAAGTACAATGAAGATTAAAGAGACTTGTTACACACACGCGTGGTAAATGTAATAATATTCGTGTAGGTCCGCATCCCGCGAGTAGTAGCTGAATATAAATAATATTGCGTACGCACACAAAGGAAGAATTCAAATAAAGAGTCTCGCGGCTGTACCAGGAAGTAGCAGCTCACTTACTCACACATAGGGAAGCGACTATATTATCAGCTATAGGTAGAAGCGCTATGTGGCGCTGGCGCACACTTGTGCGTCAACTATGCGTGGGACCGCGCGCACATGGCCTGATTGGGACATACCAAGTGAGCCCCCAGACGATACACTTTTTACGACACGTTGTTATTATGACATTATTATTATACACGACAGTTAATAGATTCTGATGTCTGAAAACCATCGTATGTTTTAACACCAAAGCATAAACACAGCGAATATTTTTCAGACTACGGAATTTTTACTTCCTGCTTTTACTCGTCACTTATCGAAGTTTACAAAATAATGCGCGTTATTACATGCTGTGGACTACAGTTGTTTAAAACGTTGAATGACAAAAAATGTATTGAAATGTATAAACATTACCTAAATTTTAACATTGATTGTATGGTCAAGTTGAGTAAAAATTTAAAACTACATAACATCGTGGTAATCAAACCAGAAAAACATGGTAGCGTTCGAACGTACGTTACCTACAAAATACCGCCCGCGTCATGTGCCCTCATCCATACGGATGCATTCCCAACCCGGTTTTTTGATCACGTCGATCCGAAACGAACGGAGGGGTCGCTTTGTCATGTGACACTTGTGCGCACAGAGACTCACCCAGGGGGTTACTCGTTAAAATCAGGGATTAATTGTCCATTCAGGGCAAGTTCGCGTTGTAACATCGATTGGATCAATAAAGCCATGTGTGCGAAACTACGAAGAGGTACCTAATAGCACGTTTTATTTGAATGTTGCCGTCAGGACCCATTATAGAAAAACACACAAATAGAAGAAAACTGAACAGAAATTCCTATGAGGGATAAGTGAAGCAACAAACTACTTTAAGTAATTATTATTAGCAAAAGACGATGCTTTAAATCTTTAGTGATTTAAGTATTCGTTGCGTGACCATAAATTGTTGCGCGTTGCCATTGGCTGAGGTCGACGGAAGTTGACGATTTCTTAACGGCATATAATTATCTTATTTATGTAGGTTTGAAACATGAAAAAGGACGAGCGTGTTGAGATTACGGAAACTTGAGAGTGCTGAGTGTTGTCTTTGCTGCACCTAATACTTGCTATTGAATACGAATTTACGACCAAAGTTGTATTTATATTGTATAAAATACTCGTTATTATGCAAGCGTTAACTAATAAGACAATAAAATATAATGTATGTATCTATATTGTGACCACACCTTAATGTAAAGAATAATAGTCAAGTTGTATGGACTAAAAACTAAAAAAAAAACAGATCAGCTCGCAACGATCACAACAGTGTCGGTATAATAATAGGTATTCTTTGCTATGTTTAACTGGTTTTTTAAGTGGATTTCGAATATTTTATATTCAAATTAATTGTCCGATTAGATCTATACTAATATAATAAAGCTGTAGTGTTTTTCTTCTACTCAGTTTCCAGTCAAATAACTTTCTTTAAAAAACGATACGTAATTTAAAATATCTTACGAGTATTTGAAAAAAATATCATTTTTAACCGACTTCTTAAAAAGGAGGAGGTTCTCAATTCGGATGTTTGTATTTTTTTTTAATAACGTTGTTGGTCGGGAATCTGACAAAACACAAGGTTTTCTAGATACCTACTAAGACTCTGTAAAAACGCTACAGAGATCACAAGCGCGATACTTTTCTATAAACACCTGGTTACCTAATTAATGACGTTAATTACCATATCTAATCATGAATTTAAAGTATCTACTGTTAGCTACTTTGCTATGGGTAATCGGGAAAACAGATCATAGACAAGATAAAAGATTGTTTACAATCCTAGGTTTCATCCATGGAAATAGTAATATGTACATTATCTGGTTCATCATATCAGCCAACTACATCATTGATATCCTTATAACATAGTATATGTTCTTATTAAGCAGATGAAATGTTATTTTGCAATTTTATAATCGGAACTAGTAACGAACCTACTTGACTCGTAGGCGTAGCTGCTGCAGAATTTAATAGAGTAAAGACCATTCGCTTCTACCACAGTCCTAAACTTATTCAGACTATCATTTCTTATCACCAACTCATTTCCTACGGAGGAGTTAGTGTTAGTGTGTTCAATCTCCTCAGCCTGCTGTCTTGAATATCAAAAGTTGGTCATACTTTCATATTTTATTTATAATTTATAATATGCATTACCCAACCAGCACAAGACGTTACAACGTAAAGTTCTGGTCTACTCCAAAGGCAGTAAGTGGCGCAATTTTTCGGTGTGACATCGTTGCCTAGTTCTGAGTGGCACCTGATTATGTAATGCGAGAACAACGACGGTTGAATCGGGGTCGCGGTCTGCGCCTGCGAGCGAGCGCTCGGAAGTGCGTTGAGACTTGAGACTCAATGAATGCTTCAGATGGTGCAACACTTGATCAGTTATCGTGATTACAAGCTCTAGATCCACAACCAGCTATTTGGTGTATAAATGCAAATTACATAACTTACAGCTATCCAAAGTTCATTTGGTAATCGAGACCAAGTCGAAAGAATATTTGGAACACAAGACTATAATTGATTCATTAACTCTGAATCTTCCGACTACCAAATGTGTAAAACATTTATGTGTATTTTCGTAAAACCGTGTAAAACATTTCAATGAACTGATATAAGTGCATATTAAATTTGTTATCTTTAAATTCTTGAAGCATGGATGAGTCCTCTAACGTAGAAATAGTAAAATATTTAATGAAATATCTAAATTTCTAACAGTTATTCAGATAATATATTTTTTGAAATGTAATAAGTAAAGAAATAACTCAGACATTGTTGGGTTTAATCGCTTAACTTATTCAGAATAGGTAATATCTGATAGCAAAGACATGAAATACGTAACTATAGACCGCAATATGTAATAACACAGCTGTGCGAAAATTTTAAAACAATACTAACAAAATGTGTTCAATTTAATGCATATTGTGACATTCTTGAGCAATATTGCCGAATGGAAGTAACACATCTGAACCGGGTCAGTTCGCAGGAAGTGGCGCTATTTCCATACGATTGCAATTTAAATGGTGCGGTATCCGGCACAGACTTCCGGTCTGTTTGCAACGCTTTTCTCCGGATCGATTTTCTTTTTGCAATTATGAAACGCATCATCAGATGGTAATTCAAACAACAATAAATTGCAAATTAAAATATAAACCAATCAACACAAAGCACCTTGCCAAGTATTTTTTACCATCAAAAGATTTTTGTTAATATTTATCATCATTGGTTTTTCAGCTATTAAATTTAACAGTTATTGTGAAAACCATAAGCTTTATGTTAACATCTTCAGATCTTTTTCATCGTTTGGATACCAACTACTCATCTAGACCAATCCAAAGAGTTCAATAGGTGACAGGACCTGAGTAACAGGACGAAAGAGAAAATGAAATAATTTACCATTGTGTGTCCAAGTTTCTTTAGATGAACTAGAAAGATCTTCAAAATGGTTGAATATGTTTTCATGAAACATAGATAAATTGTATACTACTGATTTATAGTACACAATTGAACCGGATCACCCGTTTGGGAGTTCATCGTCGGGGTTTAAAATTATCTTACTACGAATAAATATCTCCATTAAGTAGGTACCTACACATAAATGAAACGGAAACTAATTGAATATTCTGTTCCGATTCCGAAGTAGCTAAACACCACAAAGCAATTACAAATGTAATATATTTGAAGGCTAGTACAGCGATTTTTTTTTTACTTCCCACGATTTAGTTTAGCCATGCAATCTGTACATAGAATGATCCTATCCTTCCTTGGTAACGTACCAATTCGCGTACCTACGCAAAACAATACTTATGATACCTACCAATATTACTAGGTATTAGCACTTTATCTATTAAGCGGATTTTCGCGAAACTCTTCGGGGATTAATAAAGACTAAACCGGAAAAAAATACTTGAGATTATAATTTAGTTTGAGATTATCGTCTATTTTGTGATTATAGCCTAACACGGGCAAGTTTGTTGCTACCTACATTATGTAGTGTAGCTAGTTATACGACGTTTCCGCACAGCCGTTCCTTTTCCGTGGCGCGACCATCATCGGAAGTTGGGACAGAGATTCGCACGTCTCTCCTCCCCGCCCTACCCTCGTTCGCCCCTACACGTCCGGTGCCCGTAGGCCGCCGCTGTCCAATTTCCTCTTCCCGCGTGTATTAATTTCCGGCTTAAACTATTTCATGTCGTTCATTTCCTATTAATAAGTATTCGTAACGATTTTTGTAATTCTATCTTAAAGATTTTGGTTATAAAACAAGTTTATATTTTGAATTCAATGAACATTAAAAAATTATATATATTTTTACAGTTTTTCCATTGTTTTGGTTCCCAACAGTGTTTTTTCATGCGAACTTCCTTTATCATTTGCCTGCATGTTTACTTTTTGTTGGAAATAATTTCGTTTCCTACTTAGTTTTTTGCGAAAATTCATCAGAGATGTAGGTAGGTCAGGTATTTTTGGTGGGTTCATTTTGTCTATCGCTAAATTGTGCCACTTACCTTCTTATATTCAGGTAGGTGTAGCTTCCGCTAGGTTATTTCCGTTTTTACTCCCGTCCTATGGTTTCTGCTGCTTTGGATCATTCCAAAAAGCATTTCTCACCTTATAGGTACCTGAAAACGCAATTTTATTTCAGTCGCCAAATAAGGTCAATCACTTAAGTCCCTCGTAATGAGACACAATTGATTTTCTATTGTTTTGAGTTACTTTACTGGTAAGTCAGCCGGGGCTTGACCGGTTAAACAATATAAATCGGTGCCTCCCTGCTCACACAACATTGCCTACCAATGATTCCTGTATTGTGAAAGATAAGATACGTAAAAAAGAAAATGTTGCATGGTATGTAGTAGGCAGTATATGTGTAGTAGATACCTACCTCCGGCGACCACTGAAATTCTGAAAGCATGCGCTCACGCAATGATCTTATTTCGGGTAGGTACTTCCGCATGTGTACGGATTTGAGTCCAGAGTGTCCAGACTTTCCACGCATTCCGCCTGGGTCGCACTCGTAATTCAAAAAGAGTTGTTTCTTATTTCTCTCTGCACCTTAGTTAGTTATTCTTATTAGGACCTGCAATATTTATAATTTAATTTATTCATAATTTTTAAGTAGTGTAGGTATGTAACTCACCACTGACTTGCGTTATTTTTATGCGCTTATTTACGTATAAAATAACAATATTCGCAATTCCTACGTGTTTCTAAATAATCGTGACCTATTTACTGTTGTTATATTTATCATTTTTTTTCTTATAATCTCCTAATCTGTCTTTGAACTCGATCATTGAAGATCACTGGGCTCCAACACAAAGGATAGAAAATAAATAAGTTATCGCAACAAACATAATAAGTAAGTACTTCGTTGTTACAATGTACACAGATAAGAAAAACGTAATCACGTAATACCAAACTTGTATCATTAGAATGGTAACAAAGAAAGTAGCAGCAAGTTCTGCGGTCACGGTCACGTATGACCGAACATCATGGTCTTTTATTCTCTAAATTACTGCACATAACTCCACGACACGACGAACGTCTGCATGCCGCCAGAACACCAACGTATACCGGCCAACGAGCAAGAGCGAGATGACACGAGCAGGGAGTGCGGGGCGGGCGAAGGGAGCAACAGGTAAAGATTCCGAGGCCACTTCCGTCTTGGCTGCCGAATATTTCTGTCTCGAACCGGTAGTGGGACGGCGGCCAGGGCACACACAAGATAATCTCAACCTACACGCATACTCGAAAATATAGGTAAGTACCGATCTAATGATACAACATTGGCTTTTGCCCTCCGGATGCTCCACTAAACTGACTCGTTTGAGTTAGATAAACTACGAATGAAAGATGCATATAAAGAGGAAGTAACAATCACTGTGAAAAACATTTAAGAGTCTAAATTGTCATCAACTAAGACAACGCTCAATGGTATCAATGATTTTATGCGTGTCGCAGAGCTTACAAACATAATGCACACGTAGCAGAGTCGAATGAGCTCAGCTCAAACCGGTTGGCGTTCATATTGTCTCACTCTGCACCAGGAAACTGCCGGCCGGTTGCTGAGACGTTTCCTGTGCTTTGTCTCAGTAATGTCACGATATCTTGAACTGCGCGTTGATAGATCACATTTGTGAGTTCCTAGTGTTATGGTTTACCAATACACAGACGATGAACTGAATGCATAAACCTGCTTAGTATAATAATTATCATTATTTTAACTGTTTGCGTGTTTAACGCCATAGTTAATTATTTCGTACATGTAGGTACGTACAATCTCAAGGTACGCTTATCAAAATATAAAACAAATTTTATGAAATGGGTATTTTATCAAAGTTGCAAACTTAATACAGGAAGAAACCGCTTTGGAATTTTAGTGTATCGAAACAGTGCCCCTTTCCCTTATTTAATGTACCTAATTTAAACATTATGTATCTAGATGATATCCTGTAGATATTGTGTCATCCAAATAAATAATACGATCACTCATATTTAAAAAGATACCAAAATAATTCTGGTAATTAAAAAATGTCTACGTATGCCCGGAAATTAAAGGCATTAAATCCATATAAAAAAAAACAAGACTCGTGGCTCTGCGATTACTGTACAAACAAGGAAATATTGTGAGTTATTAAAAACTGGCGCGCTGACGTAATTCTACCACACTAACTAGCACTTCCGCGTGCCCTAAGCAGGCACACACAAATAATCCCATTCCAACGTTCCGTCATATTACCTATAATGTTGTAAGGTACCTACTACATAAGATTCGTTGGACTAGGTGCTAGTCGTGGGGCGTCGTCCATCAACTCAACAACAATCTACCCCGATAACGGTTTGCGGAAACAGTGCTCGTACGTTTAGTTAAAAATGGGACTAGGTCTGGCTCCCGAAGTTTTATCTCAATGTGTGAGGTGGCGAGGGGCGAGCGGGCGTGCGGGAGGGGAGAGGTTGGTGCGCGTCCGTCCGCCCGCGCCTCCACACCACCGCATCATCAGTCCGCGTCGGAGAGTTGCCCGCGACGCTTGTCTGCGAGCTCGATCCCTCAGATACGCTGCTGGTTTACGGCGAGCCGTAACACGACACGTTTGGAGGGACCGCTGCTGCTTCGCGTGTGCCTGGTTCTCTGTGAACACTGGATTCTGTGCTACTAGTGTTGTGACAATGTACATGTGCTGATTAACCAAGTTACCGTCTACCTAAAGGATTTTGACGACGCAACCAGTTCCGGATCAGCTCAGCCGGTAAGTAGCGGTGCTTATCGCAGACCACGCTATCGCGGACTCACGCATTTCCGACCGCGCCCGATAAGGCAACTGACTGTACAGTGCCTACAGATACGAACTCTGAATCCGGCAGCAAAATACCTATCCAAGAAATTTAAATATGTTATGTTGTTTATATATAGGTTATACGGATCATTATTCTGAAGTTAGACAGACTTCAAATAAGAGTTGTTTGCAACTTACAAAAGAAGAAGAAAAATACAAACAAGTAAATCAGCAATTCTGACAAACACAAAAATGATTGTTCTAACTTGTTGAATTCACAACATAGACGGGACAACAAAGAATTAAAGCAGAATAACAAAACAGAGCAGTATAAATAAAACTCTTATAAAGAGAAATTTCAAAGAATACATGTAAATTCAAGGCCTCTACAACAAAGACTAGATAATTCTGTATAAAGTTATGTTTTTGGTTTTTACGACATAGTTTGTAGCTTCCATAAATAAAATGTTTATACTTTGCGTCACTTTAAGTAAACATGATACGCATGGCACGATAATAAATTATCAAAAGTTGTTAATAGTTAGCTACCGCCTGTTACAAAAAGATAACTATAAAGTTATCTGGGTCCTGTTGCCAATATTCTGTCTAACATTACAGAATTTACAAAAGATTCATCCTTTTAAAGTCTAGCAATTGAATCTTCTAACAATTAGAAAAAGAAATAGTAATAATCAATCCATTTTTAATCAACTAATAATGCATCCAGAAAAATCTCCAAAAATAACTAGGTAGATCGCAAACTTTGCTCTAAAATTGGATATAAAGTTTGGGTTATCGAATTGTGATAACCTGCAAAGTAGTGTTGTTTTTAATTAAGACAATGGAAAGACACTGAAATTGAAATGCTTTCAGTATGTACATAATCGGTGTGTTGATGATGCGGTGGAGAGGCCATGAGCACTGTACCTCTTTCAACTAAATGATGATGATGTACATACCTAATCAAAATATGAATGTAGGTAATAGAATTTTATCAATTTCCACAAACAGAAAGATACAATTGCTAAAACGAAACCAGCCGGAGGTTTTGTATGTCTAAAGTCAAATAAAAATAAGAATTGAGATACACATTTGAAACTAGACAATTCATTGTACATTAATAAGTATATTGACAACAATGAATTATGTAATACGAGCTATCAACATTTTACGAAAAGGTTGTCAATAAAATATACTTACTTTACAATAAACTCGAGAAACAAATATTGATTTCAATAGCTTTAGTTTTGCTTATATAACATAACATCATAATATAATTCGATTATTTCACGAATGCATATGTTCTCCATTCAAAGCCTTTTTTGATTTAAAAAAAAGTCGTTATTCTACCATTGTTGCTGAAATAAAATAAATTGAAAATCTCACTTCCTTCAAATAAACTAAAGACAGTAGTATCATTTTACGCGATAATAATGGCAGATAAGAAGATGCCATCAGTAAAGATAAGAAGGCAACTAAACCTATTCATATTACGCATTGGAACGGAAACCTTGGCGCCACCTGTTATGGAATAGCTGAACTGTTTGTGAGCAGCTATAAATTTATGATACTAGCTAATCTCATATGGTCTATACAAACCAAATATGCATAATTTTTACTTAAATTTGGTATTTTACTATATTACAACCAAATTCTTATTTGTTACAGACAATCGTGATGAAAGTTGTAAGTCTCCAACTGCCGTCCGGGCCGAGTATGGAGCGGTTACCGCTACCATTTAGCCCTACGGAGTTATTGTGGCGGTATCCCCTGCCATGGGCACCGCCGCCACCCTCACCGCTCGGTGATACCAAGGCTCAATTGCCGGCAGGTCTTCCTCCAGAACCAAGACTATGGACCAGAGAAGATGTTTCTGTTTTCCTAAAATGGTGCGAAAGAGAATTTGATTTACCGAATTTCGATATGGATCTCTTTCAAATGAATGGTAAATAAATAATTATATCTGTAGATATTATTAAAAAAAAAAACCTTCAAACAAATTATTTATAACAATACTTATTTGTTTTCAGGCAAAGCTCTGTGCCTATTGACGAAAACCGATTTGGGCGAACGCTGCCCAGGTGCTGGTGACGTACTCCATAATGTTCTGCAAATGTTAGTACGAGATGCTGCACTACTGGGAAGAGTTCCCTCGTCTCCAGTGACACCGACAGCTCGTGCTGCGCCTTACCCACCTTCCCCACATTCACATCCGCCTACTCCGACATGGGCTGTCGACAGTTTTCATCATTTCCATAGCGCTGCTGCAGCGGCTGCTCAACCGAATTCCGTGACCTTAAGTCCTGCTCCCTCAGTAGACAGTTCAGGAAGCCCTCAAAGAGGAGAAGCAGTCAACTATGCGCCAAATTATGCACCATCTATGCCTGCTACAACTCAGGCTGCCAGTTCAGGAAGCAATCATTCTGATTCCGACGAAGAAGCTCAATTTGCACCACAACCGCGCTCTCCTAAAGAAGCCCCATTAGTAAGCCCGGCACCACAGCCGCATCCAGGGCCACAACACTCACATTATCGAGCTCAACACAGAGAGTTTTTCCCCAACGATATGCCGGAATCGAATACAAGTGAGTATTTGCTAATAATATTTAATTTCCATAGTAAAGCTAAAAGTACTTTGTGACATAGACCTTATACTATCCCCATGAAACTCATTGTAATTTTGTTTTCAGACGGAAGATTACTTTGGGATTTCCTTCAACAGCTATTAAACGATCCTTCACAGCGGTACACTAACTACATTGCATGGAAAAATAGAGAAACGGGAGTGTTTAAAATAGTTGATCCTGCCGGCCTAGCAAAACTATGGGGAATTCAGAAAAATCATCTTTCCATGAATTATGATAAGATGTCACGCGCTTTAAGATACTACTATCGCGTGAATATTTTGCGGAAAGTGCAAGGCGAAAGACATTGCTACCAGTAAGTATTAATTACAACTTAAATTAGATCAAATATTTTTTACCATATTTAATAAGTTAGCTTGATACTCATCTCAATTTATTATTCCTTACAGATTTTTAAGAAACCCAACTGAACTGAAGAACATCAAAAACATTTCACTGCTACGGCAACAAATGAGTCCAACTAGGGTTGTACCTCAAGCAGTCGTGAAAACAGAAATGAAAGAAGAACGTTGCGACGAGGAACCTGTTGACGAAGATATGCCTACTGACCTGAGTATGGCAGCTTCAGAGCCATGGCGGAAACGAGCGCGGCCGGACCCTAACCCTGTCCAGCAGCCGCATGACAAACACCACATCAGTGCACTCATTGGTGACAACATGATGATTAAGCGGGAATCTGACTACGCCACTGAACATTACGCCCTCAATCTAAAAAGTGAAAAATGTGAACAATGATTACAAAAGACTTATATCGTGGGACACTCGTCAGTGCAAAACGCATTTTGTGCATATTAATCGTATGCAATCAGCTCCACCCACTAAAATTCTAGTCAAACTCCTCTCAGAAAGGATATTTAAGTCTTCCTCTAAAAGAATATTAACGTACTTGATGATCAATCACTGAGAGTACTTTGACGGATTTAGGATGGTCATTGGAGTTTAACAGGGTATGGACCTTAATGATGCCTTTGTGCCAAGTGATTTTTATACCTAATAGTGTCAATTATCTATCTAAATAGTTAGCAAAAGGGACAAGAGTTTATTCGTGTTAAAGTCATAGAAATTATTATAAGATTTGTGCAATGGACTATCACTTACGTAACTGTTGACTGAGATTTAGCAGTTACAGAATAGTTGCCACAACTTTGTATCTATCCATATGTTACGTGCGTAGTTCGCACTCGATTAATGCATTTGCGTAAATTAATTAGTTTTATGAGTGTTTTATATTTTTTGTTTAGATTTGCTGAAAAGAAGATTAATCCGAAAGAACTAAAAGGGTTGAAATTTTTAAGATTATGTATAATAATAATGTAACGTCTTCCATTCGTTCTTTTTGGCAAACCTTCAATTGTAGCATGTGAAATGTAGTAACTATGACATCTACCACATAAATGCGAAATTATATCGTATTTGGCAGCTTTGAATTTAAATTCATGTTTTGGTTTGTAAAGAAATATATTGAATCTATTATAAAAAAAAAAGACAATAAAATGTCAACTATTTTGAAAAATAAAATGCCTTGAAATCAATAAAACACACCCACTGTGATAAAATAAAAGTGGTAGACATATAGTACGATAGGGACTTTACTCAAAGATTTCCAGCTACAATTTTCTGTGATCTCTTTTATCAATGTAGGTAGGTAGGTAGTTAGATGTTATAGAGTAAAGATGTCTTTGTAAATAAATTAATATAGTTTTTAAATTAGTTAGAATAAGGAACTGACTGTAAAGAGAGTGTAAGTATGTATGATTTGTAAAACAAAAAGTGGAGCTTTATCAAAGTACCTAGTATATCAGTAAGTTCTATTACAACTGAGTTTTTATTTTTACATTTATTTGTATTTGGCATGGTTGCCAATATTTCCAGCTTGATGTACCTACACAATACAATAAACATGAAGTTTCACGATAAAATATTGTGTCAGATTTATTATAACTTAAAAATAAATGAGATAATATTATGTGTAAACGGTCATTTTTGTTATTCCAAAAAAACCTATTTTTCAGAATCACAAGAATTCGATTGAGTTATCTTCTAGTTTGGTATAGCTACAAGTCTGAACCCAGATGGCATTAATGAAGGTAAACTATTGTTTTCTAATTAACCTACAGGAATGAAATAGTAGATGAAGCGTGTATATGAAAAAAAATAAAATCAATTTGGACGAAATAGCGTTGGCGGATGAAAAAAAGTAACGCTTATAGGGCTTTTTTTTTTTTTTTTTTTTTTACCGATGGGAAATCATCAAATGACTTCCCCCGCCCTGGGCGGGGCGGGAGGGAGTGTCAGACTTTTACTGACTAAAACCCATCCATGTTCCTTCTTGTGCCCTTTGCGTTCCGGGGGCGCGGTATCTCTTTCGAACAACCCGCAGCCCCGGCAGGCATCGGCCCTTAGTGGCCCCTTCAATTGTTTTGCTGACATCTCTTTGAGGCGCGCGTGGAACACGAACGCGCCGTCGACACGGTAACGCTTATAGGGCTAAAATCAGGATTATAAAATAACGAAAAGATCTGAAATCCATATTGACGAAGTCCCGGGCTTACGTTACTACACAAAACTTACGTCAACACCCGGTAGGTTGCAATTTCAATAGGGTAATATTATCCCCTAGTAAAACAATTTGCAAGCTACTTTGTGTTCGTTTTCAATAACAAAAGCAAGATAAGACAAAAATAAGGTAGACACAGTCGTAGCGAAAGTCGATTAACGCTTCTTTTATTTAATTATTATTTAGAACTACCTACATTATACAAAAGATATAAATTACATGAAATTCTAGTTTACCTACCTATCGAATAACCTAAGTCAATCGACATCCGCTGTAGCTGCTGTGTTCATTCACCTATATTATGAAATGGACCAGTACCTGTATAAATGCGTTGAGACTTGAGATAATTGAAGATTTCAGAAGATGAATAGATAAATAAGTTAATTAAATAGTGTCATCAATGAACACACTATTTAGGTATTAATTTTACGAGTATAATTAGGTTATATTGCAAATCTATGAAGTTAACGCATCAACCCCAGACCCCATGCTTAGCGGCAGCGTTTGCGACCACTAGACTCAAGAGGCAGTTGCGTCGGTCAATCTAGAAGTTACTTATAGGTAAATGAAAATGTCTTTTGTACAAGTTTGTCTAAGGAATTACGCTATCATTATTGGAACGCGTGTTGAAGTTCCGCTTGACAATTCCGATTCATTAGTCATAACATAACTTCAATGGAAATATAAACAATGCATAATACTTCCATAAATCCATGCTCGAGATATAAAAGGTATATGGCGGTATGTATGTAGTAATCACCTATTTTCCTTTTATTTTAGTTTTTTTACCTTTTTTTTTTACTGTCAGACTAAAAAACCACCCTGTTCCTTCTGTTGCCCTTTACGTTCCGGGGCCACAGTATCCTGTTAAGACGTCCCGCAACGGGGCCAACGCCTGCTGGGGGCCCCGTCCCTGTGTAGACAGCTCTTTGAGGCGCGCGCGAACAGAACGCTACCCATTACTCGCCGTCCGCAAGCCCGCGCCTACGGTGGCCCGGATGTCGCCTCGCGACGTCCGACGCCCTGGGCGTCTCCCGCGGCGGCTGGGGCGTGAGGTGGTTCTCTCCCTCACGCGGCCCGCCTCCTCCTTCGCTAGCATTACTGCTTCGCAGAAGGAAGTGACTGCATCCCATTCCCTCTCGCCCCGGAGTATGGCCTGAACCACTTCCGGACGCGAGAGGTCGCCGCCGCCTATCGCCTCCGTGAGGACACGGCGGTGCTCTGCCCAAGCGGGGCAGACCTGCACCGTAAGTATACTCCTCCGGGCTATCCACACAGTGGTGACACCCGGGCCAGGCCTCCGTCACTCCATGTACTTGCGCGCTATAAGTGCCTACCGCCCAGCCGAGCGGTCTCGGTCCGCCGGCGGATCAAATTCAGTGCGGTTTTCGCAAGCGAAGCGCGCGCACGCCTGTAATTTTAATAGTGCTGTTCTTTCGTACGCGTATTACGATGCCGTGTTATTATGTTTTATCTAGGTTTCTTCCACAGTCAGTACCTACCAATATATGAAACAAAACAAACTTACAAATGATGTCGGTGCTTTTTCGATTCGTAATTACAAGCTGTTAGCACAAACATAAAAAAAAAAAAATCTTACGGCTTAGTGCTTTATTTGAAGTCGGTTCTCTTTTTTTAAGCCTTTTTTTTCATTTCTAGTGAACATCTCCGAAGATCATCATCAAACTAAGAAGTATTATACTTATTTTAAAACGTTCTCCTAAAGGTAACAAATCCTTTTCTGAAAACCGAATCGATATCGGTTTAGCCAAACGCGAGATTATCGCGCACAAACATACATACCTACAAACCATACAAGTCAAACTTCTCAGTTTGGCCTGTATGTCTGATCACCTCCTTTTTGTTAAGTTGGTTAAATATTTTATAAATGATAAAATTTTTAACTGCCACATAAAAGTCAGAACATATTTACAGTTCTCAATAACATAGATAAAAAGTTATGTTAATTTAATTTTATCGAAGAGGTAGCCCTGCGATTACTGTGGAATCGCGCGGTGCGAAGCAATCACTGCTGTACGCTTGAGCATTTAGGCGCATTTTAGCATACAGTGGTTGTTGACGCGAGGGAGTAGGCAATTATCGTAATAGGTATTGGAAATTTTGTACTAAGTGAAGTATCTGTTACGTAGTAACTATTCAGTAATCTGTGCCCGGGCGTTTTCTCCCGCCCTGTCCGACACAGGAACCTCCCAAAACAACCGTGTCCGGTGAGGACCTGCGTCAGGCGGTAGGTGAGGACGCCGTAGCGCCCCCTCCAGCCACTCCTCAAAGAGTGCCTTACCGCCGAGATTGCGGCGTGCCCGAACTTTTCACCTCTTTGGTTGGTTCCTACTGTCAGTCGCGAAAATAAACATGTCATCTAAGGAAAAATTAAATAATTTTATGCATATTATATCTTCATGTCGAGAGTTTAAAATAAAGTGCGCGGCAAAAAAAAATCATTTGCCAACTTTAAAACGCATAGAACGCAATTGTACTCATTTCTATTTCGATAATGTCAAAAAGCCACAAGAGTTGATGAAAAATTAGAATGTTTTTAAATAAAAATCGAAGTTTACAATGCGCTTTTGCTAAATTGGATTGAGGAGGAAGAGGAAGATCAGAGAAAAGATGAGAGGTGTGAGGGATGACATTAAGAACGAGTGAATGATAGTAGGTTGACAGAGGAGAATTGAAAAAAGGAAAGGTGTTGCATAGACATTTTACGGCTGTTGGCTTTAAGATTTAACATTGTGGCTTTTATTAGTGCTAATTAAAATCAAAGACACTTGGTTTTAAATCAAAGGGGCCACCAAATAACAAGAACCACCCACTTCATGTTTAGGAACATATTTATTTGTATTTAAAACTACAATATGCTTAGACTCTAATTAAACTTAATCAATAGCTTAACAATATTTCACATTCTATGAATGTTCTGGTGGTGCATTTTGGAAAAATATGACATCATCTGCAATGATTGTAGAGGCAGATCTAACTTGACCATCATCCATTTTGACTTCTCCATATGACAGTTTACCAGTTATGTATACTCTTTGGCCTTTTTTTAAGTATTTGTATACAGTATCCCTAAGGCCTGGCTTAAAAATACTTATCCTGTGCCAGTCCGTTCTTTGTAACATATCACCTGATTCATATTTGTAACTATAATGAGTGGCTAGTGGAAAGTTTATTACTGGATGTTCCTCCGAACCACGTTTCTGTGGATCTGCACCAACTCTGCCCAGTAGTGTAACTTGATTTAATGCTGTAAACAATAGAAACATTGTAGATGAATTTATTTATGCATAAAATAAAATTCATATAGGTATGTTCATACTAGACTTGTATTTGGCCTGTTGGTCTAGTGGTTAGTGGCCCTGACTGCTAAGCCGGAGGTCCTGGGTTCGATTCCCACCCAGGACAAACTTTGTGTGATGAGCATGATTGTTAGTTCTGTGTCTGGGTGTGATTTATCTATAATATGTATGTATTTATAAATTATATAAGTATGTATATCAGTTGTCTGGTTACCATAACACAAGCTCTGCTTAGCTTGGGATCAGATAGCCGTGTGTGAGTTGTCCCAAGATATTTATTTTATTTATTTATTTGATGCTCAATGGAATTAAGTACTTATTGTATGGTATATGTTACAGTTTAATATGAACATGAGAAAATTAATTTAAAATATTTGAACTATTAAAATATTATGTAATTTGTTTTAATTACTAACTTTTTTCAGATTTTTGGGAATTGTGTCTGATCACAGTTTGTTGAATTCCGACAACTTTCCGCACCATTTGTGGTATCTGTAAATACAAAGTATTAGTTAAAAAACAAAATATTTACTTATAATTTAATTGTTTTTTGTTTTTAACTACTAAGAATAATATTTAATAAAGATATGTTGTAAATAAATTATGATGAAATTTTAAATTCCATCAATGCTACAATTGTAAGTGTTTCTATTATTGGAACTTGATAAAACAGGTTATTTTATAATGAACTTACCTGATTCAATTTACTTAATAGTAATGGTACCTAAGCATATCTACATTATAAATTTAACAATGTTAATTGTTCACAATACCTTTAGTACTCAAGGTACTCAAATCAAATATAACAATTCAGATTTTTAAACGATATTATTTTTAACTACGCCGTTTGTAAAATAGGTAGGTATAGGTATTTAAGCTTACCCGGCTGACAAGACAAGCTCGGGTAAAGAAAATCTCAGTCGGAGTCATATAAAAAAAAAAGGAAGAAATAGAAATGTACTAATCCGGAGCGTTCTTAGTGAGGCTACGCGATAATATCCTAAATTGGAAAAAGTTTGTTCAACGGTAAATGATGTTTGTTTTGGTATAGTAGGTAATACTATAGCTAATATAACTTACCCTGAGAGCTGGAAACATGACGAAGTGCCGTATTTACTTGCTTGATAAAGAGTTTAAATCGTGGCACAGAAATTGAACGAAGAACTTTTTTATCCAATACCTGTAGTGGTAGCTGTCACTGCTGTCAGTAGGATCCCGGGAAGCTGAAAAAATAACCTACAAAATTTCCCTTGTAGCCGGCAAAGGTAGGGGTTATTAGGTGTTACGTACATACATGTTACCAACCGTACCAGTGCACAGTAATTGACAGATTTGACAGTTGGATTGCGCTACCACCAGCCACTACAGATAATATCACAGACACAGTTGAGTTATTATGTATCTATTAAAAACACAAAGTACTAGGATGATAATAGATAGGTACGATCAACGATACCACTCATTATTTAATTCTTTATTGTACCATACCTAAACTACCTATCGTATACCTAAACTGGCATAGAAGAGAATAAAACGGACTTCGATTGATAGATCGGATAGGTCGGTCATCGGAGTAGCGTTGTTAAAAAAATGGATTTGAGTAATCTATTTACTAGTGCTTTGTCATTATTAACACAATTTTAGCAATGTAAGCCAAACAGATAAGATTAACTTATAAAATTAAATTATATACAAGATTCAAATTTTAACGGTTTTTTGTGCAATGTTGCCAAACCAAATAATTGTGAGTTAATTTTGCTCTTCTATAATGTTTCTTACACTTAATAGTGCCATGCTATTCTGTTCTACAAAGTACCAACATTGCCAAAATACATGCGTTTACGACTTGCGTCGTTCATCTCGGAATGACAGTTGTTTTGTGGTTAGAATAAAGATAGAAAATTCTATCTCTATCTCTTCAACCACCACCATAATACGCAATCCGGGAAGAGTTGTTGCCTGTGAAGGATGCCTTCAGCTGCGAATGCAAAGTCTGAGAAACCAGCCTCTTCGGAGGCTATGGACAATTCTCCAATACGACAAATTATGACGATTCTTGAACACAAAATCCGTAATTTGGAGAAAAGAAAGGTACGTATTATGCTATTAGTCAACAGTTACGATTCCATTCAATTACAAACATTCCCTATTTGTCGTGAAACGGTTATACAAGTGAACACATATAATCATTTTTTGCCTTTGTCTAAAATCGCATATATTCTGCCCGCTGATACTGTAAAATAATGCCGCAGACTTGACGCCATTTTCACACATGTGCTCATAGTATGTTGACGATACAATACACCATGACGCCCTAAAGTTTACATTTTAGTTATTCATTTGTGTAAACTAAAGTGTTAAAGGACTGTCAATCTTAGAATTACCAACTTTATCATTAACCAGTATAAAAATACATCTAATTGGCATGATAATAATGTTTTTTTTTTTAAATACTTTACCTGATAGAAATCAGTGTTGTCATTGTCAATTGGTAGGTAGTTTAGAACTAACGAAAATAGCCGTATTTCTGTCTAGTTAAATGGCATCTTCCATTTTATTATAATACTCTTATTCCTCCTCTAGAGCCCATAGTCCTTTATCGTCATTTGTTTGTTTTATTGTATTGTATCCTCAATCAACATAATGCAAGTAACTACAGAAGTTAAGTTCAGAATTTAAGTATGTTATTGAATATACAGATGAATACCTACAATACAAACAGTATTGTTTTTAAAAGCCACTTATGTAGCTAATGAAACACAAAATAAAATATAAATAAAATGATCTAACATAATTATGATTGTTTAGTCACCATATTCAGTGCATAAAAATCTTAATCATATTCAAAACTTGAGGCTGTAAACCTGAAAATAATTGAAAAGATGTTGCAATTTTTAAGCACATCTTGTGAAATTATTTTCACCAGGGCTATGCGAGGCTGTATAGTTAGGGATGTGTGTGATACCTACCAATAGGACTCCTGCTTGTCATAATCACATAGCTTCAGTTAAAAAGTCACTCTGTTTCTCAGCTCTGGTATGCTACCTCCCGCCACTCAGCTTACTTACACAGCTCTGTGCATTTGATATTTTTTACAGAGTAAGCTTACATCTTACCGAGACTTGCAAAAAGCTGGAAAAGAACTGCACAGTGAACAAAAAGTGGCTGTTGCTAAATATGATGAGGTTGCCCATACGCTGGAGTTTGCGAGGGAGCTGTCAAAGCAAGTAACATCAATAGCTACTTCTGCAGAGCGTGAGGCTAAAAAACAAGCAAAAAAGGTAACTTTTTTTATTGTATATTAAGGGTTTGCTCTTGTCTCTAGCACTTGTCTCTAGGTCAGACAGAAGTGACATAGAAAAAGATAACTAGATCAATTTAAGATAATCTTGCTAAGGTACTACGTTTACAGATTTTTTCTTACAAATAGGGCCTGTAATGAGGCAAAAAAGAACACCTATGTAATAACAAGGAGATTTGAGATGAGACCTTCTCTTCTAACAAATCGAGACAGAGCTTTTTGTTGTTGTTCTGTCTTTTCTAGAATATCAAGAAAATAAAACTTTTACTCTTCCCACATCAATAATGTGATGAATTTTCTAATATAGGATGCATGGGTGCGATATGCAGCAGAAACCAGCAAAATCCGAGAAGTTTTGCTTGTTTTGGACTGTCTTAATCAAATGGGCAACACAGAAGCTAGAAATGACTTTCTGAATGGAGCCAATGGTGCAGCGAAGCTCACAGAAGAGGATCTTAAAATTTTAGATGATCTGTAAGTGTAATTGTCTTATTTAATACCAGTAGGTTTGACACAATTATAATTATATTGTGCACAACAAAAATTATACACTGGAATGTATTTGTTTATGACATGAAACATGAAACATGAGAGTGGCAAAATACAAAAAAAAAATAGAATCTTAAAAATACATTAAAAGTAGGTATTGGCCAGAACATGTTTAAGTTTTATTAGGTAGTATCTTATTTGCACCTATTTTTTTTTTTCAGTTATCCTGAGGTGACCCCCAAGCACGAGGTTAATGAAGAAGGCCAACCTGGATTCCATATTTACACCACAAAAGCTGCTGAACATTTGTATGCTATAATCGATGGCAGGCCTAAAGAAATATTGGGCACTACTTATACTCATATCAAAGAGATCGTGAACGCCGTTCACGAGTGTGGCTATTTCGACCGTTCAGCAGAGATTGTAACATCAGAGGTTGAAGAGAGTCATGTATTAGTACCGGAGATGGAGCCTGTAGAAGTGGTGGAGAATGAAGTGGAAGCTGAGGCAGCGGCTGCGTACCCGCCAGGCGCACTGCCCGTGCCGCCCGCGCCCGCCGTCGTGCCTGCGCCCGCTTATCCGCTTAGGCCGCTGCCGCCCATCACTCTGCAGGAGGTGGAGCATGCGTATTTTGCCCAGCAATATCCTCAACAGAGACCTATCGCCGAAGTCATAGGGTCTCAGAATTTCTTCTTCCTACAAGAGTCTGAGATAGACAGTCCCGTCGGCACACCACAACCTCCGGTGATCCCCAATCAACCATCGCCGCCTGGGCCGATTCCTACTCAGACATTTACCAACCAACACTTCGTCCAGCTGCCAGGTGGGCGCGTGGCCGAGCCCGGCACGCTGCCCATGCCCCCGCAGCCGCACTTCCCGCCGCACCCCGAGCACGCCGGCTTCCCACCCGGCGTGGCGCTGAGCGTGGCGGGCGCGCACGTGCACCTGCCGGCGCTGCAGCCCCCGCCCGGCCCGCAGCCCGCGCCGCCCGCCGCGCCGCCCGTGATGGAAGAGCGCCCGGGCGCGTCACCCTCCGACGACAAAAATGACGATGAAATTAAAGAGGGTGGAAGTCCTGATCGCGACGATGGCGGTGAACGTAAGATTCACGGACAAGGTGACGGACAAGCAAGATACCGGCGATTCGGACGTGGTGGTGGCGGAGGTAGCGGTAGGGGCGCTCCCAACGGACACCGCGGCCGCGGTGCATTCCAGAATAGACAAGGAGAGGGCTACCGCGGTAGGCACCCCGGGGACTATCAGGGCAGATCCGGAAAGGACGGCTACCAGAATAGGCAGTACGACGGGTATCAGAACAGACAAGGCAAAGACAGCTACCAAAGTCGCGGAGGAGACGATCGCGACGGATATTACGGTAACGGTGACACTGGTGATAGCCATCAACAGAATGAGAATGGCGGTCGAGATAGATACAACGACAACCAGAGCTACCAGGGCGGCTTCAAAGGTCGCGGCAGAGGGGGACCTCGAGGTGGACCTCGCGGAGCGACGCGGCCCCCTCGCCCGCAGTACACCCGTAAACCGGAAAAAGTTGAATAGTTCATGTGGATCTCGACGGTGTGTTGCATAAGCGGCATCACCACGATATAAATGTATTATTATGACGGACAAATTCATTCGTGGAAGGCAGATTTCACCGGCAACAACGCGCTGTGGTTAACAAATGAGAGATTATGGTATAAAAATAAAATAAAAAAAAAGAATAAAAAAAAAGTAAAATATTAAAACTTGAAACTGAATAAAAAATAAGTTACTTGAGTTTAGATGTATGATATATGCAGTTATTAATACTTACGTAATTCTAGATTCTTGTATAAGTTATGTCACGCAAGTGACGATAGTGACGCGGTACGAGAGGGCCGCTCGTGGCCGCCGTCATCGCTCAGTACCTCGTGCGTGCCTCGTCCTCGTGATAATATAAGTACAGGAGATGTGCACACAACTGACTAAACACTGTCAACTGGGACCTTTTTCCAAATCACATTGATCTTTGTACTTTTAATACAGTTGGTTTAAAATAGTAATTATAAATATGTTAAGATATTGTATACATATTTGTTTCTCATAAAACATCAAAGTATATTATTATTATAAAGCTTTCATCTCAACTACATTATAGTTATAATTTTGCTACTATTCCTGCGCAACTTTTTTGAGTTTTGTTTTAATTATATTGGAATTGAACAGGTACGCGATACCTAATACTTATCTTATACCTGTTGACATTTTATGATTTAAGCAACTGAACTGGCCATATCACATTAATTATGCATGTAATTATAATACGTTCCGATCTATTCGTGAATAGCTCTACTTGATTTTGCTTGTAATTATTTATCGTTCAAATAGAGCTATTATCGTTAAATTGATCATAATATGTAAAGATGTTGTGGTATTGGTTCCCCTGAATTATTTTTGTTTGTCTTGTCCAGGCTTTTTTTTACATATTCCTTAACATTGTTCTCAATAGAGGCTGTGTGCAAGCAAATTAAAAGTATTCTATAAAAATAAACACGTTTTATTTCAATTCTCATAAATAAACAAACATTTAATGTCTTCGATTTCCAAAAGTGCAATAAAAAAGTGTTATTTGGTATTTTAGCCAGTAAATATATATGTTTTATTAAGGTTAAGGCGCCCGCCTCTCATGCATGAGGTTGTGGGTTCAAATCCGGGCAAGTACCAATGTGAATTTTTCAATTCATATGTACTTGCTAAAGTTTATCTTGGACATCATTGGCATCGGTGAAGGAAAACATTGTGAGGAAACCTGGACTTACTGTTCCACTCAAAACCATGTCAGAGGCCCTTGAGGCGGTTTAGAAACTCTGACACTAGTGTGTGTAGGGTCGTAAGACCTTACTACCTACACGATAAAGAAGAAGAGCCAGTAAATAGCCCTTTGCCTTCCCCAGTCAGCACCGTCAATGAAGTTTATTTACCCAAAAAAAGTTTTCTTTTGCCTTTGTCCTGCAGGGTGCCAATAATAGGCTAGTATTGTATTATTATATTGTAATATAAAGCCAAAAACTCAAGGGAGAGCCAACCAGGATGAGCGCTGTAAGCATATTGGGTGAAATTAAGGTGATGAGCCCTTGCTCATCACCTTAATTTCACGACGGTAAGCTGATGACTTTCTAAAGTCAAAAACTCTAGCACATAAAACTTACAATTTTTAGAAAGAGGCTTCACTAGTCTCATTCGCTGATCTAAGAGGGTTTTTATGCACCGAAATACACATGACGAAAAGTGAAGTGTCAAGCTTTTTTGAACCATATGCGATGCAACTATTACTGTCGAATTGATCCAAGCTGCAAACGATTGTTGATGCAGGCTCTGTACTCTTCACTCTAAAGTAAACATCCAGGAATACACATGCTAATAGTAACTTGCGCAAAGCTTCCATGCACTGTTTCATAATAACTTCTGATTGGTCTTAGTGGTTCATTATCAATTTATTAACCAATGAAAACTGCTCGATCATGTTGCTGCTTTTTTTTATCTTTGTTCAAGGAGGTTGGTCAAAGACTAAATCGCTCCATAACCTCCACTTACATTGTTTTACACATACATACATAATTACACAAACTCGAAATTAATTTTATAAATTCTTATAAACTATCTACTGTCTACGCATACCGACCAAGACCAACCTATACACAGCCCTCACAGCCTGTGATATATGCCAAAATACTGTTGCAGCGTCCAATTTACTTACGATCTATACCTAGTTTAATTAATAATGCAGTCCTGAGATCATGGTTCCAGGAACACTCCATCGTGAAGATCGCTGAAGTTAAGTCTGTACGTCGCTGTATAAAGTTTTAATAGAATCATATTGTATAAATATAATAAAACAAAATATTTTAGCTAGTAATAGGTTTTATTCGATAAAATTGCCGTTATGTCTTATAGTAAGAAATGGTATTAAAACAAATAAGTAGACCTATACCTGTCCAATCTGAACAAAATAAATAAAGTTCTCTTTAACTTTAATTACCAGACAGAACCTGTTATTTTTACAATGCTATATATAACTTCTATAAAACTACATTGACGTAGTCATATTATTAAAAACCTATACAACCTAAAGCAATTATACAAAATATCTTTTCATAGTGTACTTATATTTAAAAATAGAAATATAATATCGTCACATTTTGTTCATTTATAAATTATAGGGCAGATATAAACAGTCATGCCAAATTGTAATCACTTAAAAGTATAGGGTAATTTTATAAAAAAAAAAAGAATTTAAATATTGCTCCAGGAATGTGTTACTTCAAACTTGAACATCACAACAGACTGTAGAATAATTAAGCCAGATATAATAATTATATTGTCCTTAAATTGCCCCAGATAAAATAGGGTGAGATCATTAAGACTGTGATAGGTGACACATTGTAATCAACGCAATTTATAATTGTGTTTTTCACCAGTCGGTAGTTTATATAATATGTATCTATGTATGTATATGATGAAATGTTGTAACAATTAGTGGCGTAGCTATGAGCTGCTAAGAATATTTTTAAACCAAATCTGACGCATGTATATAGGATATATAGCAGGTGGAAGGGAGTCAGATCTATTACTTTTTTTTATAGTCGCGTAGCATGCATGTTGATTATTGTGATTTGAGTATCGACCCTGGGAAAACTTTGGTAAAGTCCAAATCTTTTTAAACAGTACGCTAACCAGTTTATTCTGATTTGCTTTTATTGCTAAGGGTCGCTATCTATACTCTTATGCGGGTCGGCCTATTCGGTATGGCGTTCTCAATACAAAAAAAAAATGCTGAGCCAAATGCGCCGACCTGCTTATGTGTAAAGCGAGCCTATTATAAAATTGCACCCCAGGTAGGTTCTAGCAGAACATTCATCATATTAACAGGTATAATGGAAGTGGCTGACAACCGTAAAGCGCAGGTCACGCTGCGAGCAAATCTAACCCAATTTAGCTTTATTAATTTTAATTTACTTTATTGAATCGTAACGCGTTTGTTGCACAAGTCAGGAATTATGGAATCTGCTCTTAAACTTAACGCACTACGATTCAAAATTGTATATAAATAAAGCTGAACTAAGTTCAATCACGATGTGGACTGTCATCAATCGCTTAAAGATTGCTACAATGTAGTTACTTGAACAGCGATCCTCTAAAATTGTTTGATCCAGCACTTTCCATACGTCTTTAACTTCATCTATAGTTAATTTTTTTTTTTTTAGTTACAAGATATGTGGGATCGGTAGGTACTGCAAGTGTACATTAACAAAATCGGCATGCATACTGCTAGACACGGTGTAAATAAGCGACTACAAATATACAACCTTTGTTGAGTTTTAGTATTCAACTAAAATGAGTAATTTTATATTCTGTTCATACCATATTTTTTATGAGTAATAATTACATAAAATCATGTTATTCAATTATATAACCATTGTAGATTTAAAATACATACAAAAAGAGTTTACGTACCTTTTACATTTAGCAGTTACAGTAATTAGGCCCTAAAATAAATGAATATCACAAATAATTCACGTTTAAAAATCTTTCTATCTTGCACCGAAAACGAAATTGGGCTTTTATTACCTATTATTTAATTCCACCTTTAATGTGTCCTCTAATCTAGTCTATTGGTTCATGGAAGTTATGTCTGTGTTGATGTAAATTTCGGTCCATTGTGTAGTAGTACATACATTGAAATTAGACCAAAAATATATACTTTATTGGATTGACGGCCTTAACGACCCTAATTAGGCCCGACAAAGTAACGTCAGCTGTACTTCTGAAATTAGTATACTATATACTTACAATTTATTAAATGTTTATTGCGCATTATTTCTCTTTACGGTGTATAACACATCGTAGTAGTTATTGTTATCTTATAGCTTTCAAGGACATATTCCTAAGCTCACTTATGCACCTAAGGTATGATCATATCACACTTGAAGTAAGAGGTGCATAACCCAGTCTTATGGGGATACTAGCGATAACCTAAAACCAGTAAGTGTAGTGACTTAGCGAATATCGGGAGTTACAATCATTTAGTTTTACAATTTGCAACAGGTCAATCAGGGTAACCCATAATTGATATGTTCGTAAGCTAAGGCCGCCTTCGGTTTATGAATATCTATTACAATCATTTACATGAGCACAGAAAATAAAAATTATGTTTCCAGCACAGTAAATGTTAACAGTAACATTGTAGAACAAGCAAGCATTAAATGGCACCGGAGTATTTCAAATAAATACTAAGTAACAGCCAATTAATTCAATTAGATGAAAACAATGTTTGAGGTTCATTTAAAACTAGAAAAAGATCATACTAAGGTTTAATATGAAACATTATAATTAAATGCTAAAAATTATAATAAAATACAAAACAATTACATACATACAGCACGTTTTCACCTGTATAAAAATGAAATGAAAATATTGTCCTTACAAGATATTTACTAGAGGCTGCACATGCGCGCGAGGTGTCGCCAACGTTAAATCATTTGTCGCGTCATGGCGTGCCGCAGCTTGCGCTCCCACGCCTCCGCCTCCGCCCACGAGTGACGCACGTCGCGGAACAGCTGGAAACACACACGTATCAATATCTGCGGCTGCGCGAAAATATGGCGATATTTATGTAGAGGTTTACTCACGTTTGATAAAGCGCATTACAGTATGTAAGGGAAGTCGAGTTTTTGAAAAAAATGTCACACTGGTATGAGTGACAGAGACGACACTATAGAAACCGAAACTTGTCCAAAACTCGATTTGCCTTATAGAGGGAGTGCCACGTGGACGCAAGGTGAATGAGAGATGAGGTTAACATTCTAATATCAATTCAAAGGTAAAAAAAATAAGAATAAAATAGATTCTTTTATAATGGCTTATGAGGTCCTGAGCTCATTGATTTCCAGCTCCTGAGCTGGTAATCGATATAACTAAAAATTACACTTAAAAAATAGCTTCATGAGCTTCATCAATCTGTTTACTACACTGATATATTACGACACTCACCTGAGACAGCCATACTTCGTCCGCCAGCAACTCGTTCAGAATCACAGTTGTGTCTTTGCTGGGGTTTTGCATCCTTTTCTCGGCGACTCGCTTACTACACTCCGCGTACATTAGATACTTCTGATGGGATATCCTAGAATATAGCTGCACTCGACTACAACACGTCGCACATACGAGGAACTCCTGGAAACGCAACATAACGTGTTTATTAACAATGTTTCATGAAGACGGCCTTCGAGGGCCAGCCATTTGTCACTCATGAAAAAAATATCCGAAATACTCAGTATTGGTGTCTAATACTCCGCCTACAAATATACATAACATATTAGTAGTACATGCAACATTATGTATCAATGTACGGCGGTAGATATACCTTCTCGTAGGCGAGGCGTGCGTCGGGCTGGACGGGCTCGAGCGTGGCGGGGTTGTAGGGCTGGCCGTACAGCAGCAGGCGCGCCACGGCCGGGCGCGCGCAGGCGCGACACGCGCCCGCGCCGGCCGCCACACTGAGGCCGGGCCACGTGCCCACGGCCGCGTCCAGCGCGCGCGCGCCGCCCGCGCCCCCCGCGCCCGCGCCGCCCGACACGCGCGCGCGCATCGTCTCGGTCACCTCGTCCACCGTCTTCACGTTCGATAGAAAGTATTCATCTGAAATGTGACGGTGCAGGTAGGCGTAGGGCTCACTCAGCGCGACGGCAGCGCGTCCGAGGGGCCCCTGGCCACGCTGCTGAAGCGCTGCTGTCGTGCGGCAAAATCTCACAATGGATTCCGACAACTTTTGACGGTCGTCATGTATCGCCGTGCGGTCGCGCGACAGCAGCGCTGCAGGCGCGCTGCGGTTATTGTATGGAACGAAACTTTTATGCGACGATCGCGCTTCGGTCGAGCTGCGGTCGCGCTGCTGTCTCGCTGCAACAATTGCTTAAAATGAAAGCACCAATATCGACACCGATCAACGCAAAGCGTATGTGGTGTGATGAAAACAACAACTGTGCTAGCAGCACTAAATACTTAATTATCTAAATTTTCTTCGCCTCTTGTAATAGGTATAAGATAAGCAAAAGTATTTTCTTTTTACTTTTAATTTTCATTAAAACACATAAGAAAATATTTGGTGTGCTTAGTTTGCCTCTATAACTATGTATTTGTTTATAATCCCATATGTTGTAATACACATAAATAAAGTCATAAAATACAACGATTACCTTGTTCCTGAAATATTTCCGTAAGGAAATTGGGATCTAATGCATGTGATATTAAGGTTTGAATGTAGACTTCAAAGTTCTCCTGGTACATTTGAGTCTCCAACATTCTTTTCTCGATAAAACAGTCATCAATTGGAAGTTCACTTCTAACTAACTCGACTATTGTCTCCAAATGCGTTTGAGACCTTACTTTAACTGGGACTTGTGTGTATAACTTTTTATTCTCTGGGTTCCATACTGTATACTGTAAAAAAGAATACGTAAAAATAAATCAATGTAACAATGTTGCAGGTACCATATGTTCATGATGATAATCATAACACGCCTTTATGTCGTAGCAGTTAGGGCGGTATTCGTACATCAAGTGTAACACTACTAAACATTTATTTTACATTGAAGCATGGCAAAGGTAACTTAAAAATAAGTGTGCGAGCACCTACGCCACAATCAAGTACGAAATTTACATTATATGACCAGTGCGTGTATATAGGTATAATATATGTATATTAGTAAAATGCACATAAAATACTTACTGTAGAAATATTACGATATAAAACTTTTCCATTTTCTTCAAATGGTTCATATTTTTGCAGTAATGTTTTGCCATCGACCCTCCAAATCGCGGGCCACATTTCATTTAATTCAGATTTTATTGCTATAAATTCCCCAGACTAAAAATAAAGAGGATAGTGTTAGTGTCGAGTGCGATTCCAACATAAACTCCTAATCCCTAATAGTTAGATAGGATCAGTGAATGGAATACCGGGATCCCGCATGCCACATGCGGGACTAATTCCGCACGTGAATTGGCCGGGATCAGCAGTGGAAATCGCGATTGAGGAAAACCGTAAATTCAGGTGTATAAGAGCTTATTCGCACGCGCCCCTTACTGCCTCGCATTGAAAAAGAACACTGTTTGGTTTTCAACTCTGGTTTAAATCGATAAAAAAATAAGCGCTCGTGCGAACAATATGAAACGATTTTTTTTATAAGAACTTGATATTTCGTTTTTGTTCAGTTAAAACTACCTACATAAAAAAACCCTTTAAAATAATATTGTACAGATGATCCATGGTTTATATGCAGTCTTACAGCACCTTAGGGGATCCCACGAGATTAATAGTGTTCAATGCCGAAAATCATCATCATATCAGCCGAACGGCATCCGCTGCTGGACATAGGCATCCCCTAAAGAGAACTATAATGAACGTTACTGCGCTGCCCGTAAATACCTGGATTGAAGTTATTTTGCGGGATTGTATTTCTTAGGTAGGATGGAGAGGATATATGCTAAGGACAACATTGTGCGGTCCCATCACATAGCAAAATCATCATCACGTCATATGTTATGACCATAGCGATAATATTCTCCGAAAATTCTGACAGCATAACCATATCTCTGTTTAGCCTCTGCACCGAGCCGAAGTTGCCGGCAAGTTGCTACCCAGTCCACCCATAGGGCTTAACTCATTGACTGCGGGAAAACACACACGCTGTGTTTCGACTAAAAAACGCGAGTGCGGCGCACACACACCGTATGTGTTTTTCTATGGCGAACACACGAACATTGGTAGCTAGCCGCACTGGCGTTTGGCGTAGCGAATCATCATCATCATCATCATCATCCCGCAGTCATCGGGTTAAAGGTCATCGCTCATTATAACGGCACGGTTACGACACAGCAAATAATTTGCCATTCAAGTCAAGGCTTTAAATCGTGTACGTTAAAATATTTTTTTGAATGACAAGACAAAAATTGTTCGCGAGCGGCATTCTGGCAGCAAACAGTTGGATGCATCGAGACGATTCCGAACGGGGCGCTGCCACGACGGAGCCATCGCTCTTTATACCAGCCGTGCGAAAAGGGTCTGAGTTCGCCGTTAGCAAAAAGTAAAAATGATTAGTTATGTATTGATCGCCAATAGATGGCTAAACAACGGATGAACTTGCTATTCTACTTCTTTTCCCATGTTTATATTATTTTATATGAAAGTAAAATGAATAGATATTCCATACCTGATAGGGCATTTCTTCTATTGGTCTCGAATTGTCTACTTGCCCACTACTGGAAACTTGATGGTGTGATTTTATATTATGTTGCATATTTCTGTTCGTCTTATTGTCGTTTTCTGTTGCCCCATAAAGCCCATAACCCATGTTAGCACCGTGTGCTGCAACTAAAATATAGAACATAGAAATCAAGCTGAGCTCGATTATCAAAACTGGAATGTTAAGCTCATGATTAGGGATATCTACTTAATAAACTAATTAAATAAATAAAAATATAACACCCACCAACTGTTTACAAGAATAGGTACTTCTTCTGAAAAGGTTACTTACAAAAAAGAACTCAAATGTCTATTGTAAGTATTACAAAAAAATCTAAGTTAGTTTGTTTCAAACAAGTATTCACGATAATTTATCAGAATTATCCGAATAATTATTTTCAGAATTCATTAGGTACCCAATAAAAGATGAGATGTCTTACTCGTTTAAGTATCTGGAAACTAAATTGTTTTGAAATATCCAAAAAGACAAAGTTCGTTTTGACCTTGTTTTAAACTAGTGATTATTCTTCCTGAATTCAATTAGGTAGATGAATTAATGTGCGACACCAAAAATGACTTGATACTATACATAATTACGAGATAAAGGAAGGATAGGTAAAGGAAAAGGATAGCCAATTGATGAATGGATTCATCATTGCGATAACATGTACACACATTACAGTACTTGGATCTATATTTATAATACTCAATATATTTTAAAATAGCTACTTCTCATGTTATGATTCAGTAGCGACATCATTCTCTATGGTTGTACTGTACATGTTATCCCTATTTTGGCGAAGTGAGGGGTGCTACCAGGAATAATTACAAATTAAAATTATTTAACACATTATCGGTAATATACTCATGTTTATTTTATGTCTTCTCCTATTATACAAAATTATTTACATAAAATATTGAGAGTTGTGCATAAACAAATAACAATTAAATAGAAATACAAAAAACTTATGTTCAGGGCATGGCCTTCTAATACATTATCTCGTACTTACTTATAGCTGTCAATGTATTATGCAATTAATTTCCCTTATAATATAAAATCACTTTCAGCTATATAGAATATGCATACACTATTGTAAGTACTAACTAATCTCAAATACTGTAAAATACAATACATTATTTATATGTACAACAGACACCCACTGGTATGAATTCCATAAAAAAATATACCATAATTTTGGAATTATTAATGGTAGCACCCCTTCAATAGCGAGTATGACAAGAGTCACAAATTCTACAATTTACAATAAAATGGCACTAATAATGTGTCATTAACAACAATTTAGGTGAAATCTTGTTACAGGCTAACCCTAAAAATATCGACGTTTACTAGGATAGGTACATCACATTTCTTTCACAGAAAATATTTACAAATAATATAATCATAGATTTCATCTAATAAAAATGTTTATCATCACAGTTAAAATGTAACAAGTTTTCACGATATCCTGCTCAAAAGGCAGTTAGCTTGCTCCTGTCATACAAGCTTCAGGGCTAGCTCTTCACCATCGCGCTCTACTTCTTAAATGGAAATCTAATAAATTGAACGCACCTTCGTCGGGCTGGTGTTGATAATAGTATTGTTGCTGTGGCGCTGCCTGCAGCGACGTCACGGGCGGCGGCGCAGGAGGTCGTGGCTTTTTAGGCGCAGCCGGCTGGGGCGCCACTACCGCCGATGGCGTCGGCTTATTCATACTTGTTCGACCTTTGTTCTTTCCTTTGTCATTTAGAGGTGTACTAGGCACATTGAGCACTGGCTTGTTAAGCCTTCTCGCTTCCTCTTCTGCATCATATGTAGCTTCCTCGCTACCGTCATATTTACGTTTTCTATCCTTATTCAAATTATAATAACGAGGATCGTCCAACTCTTTCGTTTGAGAGGAAAGGAGACTCGATGATGCGCCGTGTATTTGATTAGCACCCAATAAGCCTGTCCCACTCATACTCGCCGAAGAGCTCATGACCGGATTACTTAGTGACATACCTGTGTTTATCACGTTTGTCGACGCCATGGCTCCATTGGTACTTTGCTGTGTGGCAGTAGTATCACATTTATTATGATCATTCGGCGTGTAAGGCTTATTATTTGTTGTATTATTAGTATTAGTTCTCGACCACGTGGATTTTCTGGCGCCCCTGCCGGCCGGCGGTGGAGACGTGTCACGCTCTCCTTGTAAAAATTTCAAGTAAGAAGCCATGAAACCTGAACCGGGGCCCGTGACAGGAACATTAAATTTTTTATCCATAATTTTTGAAGTAGCGTCTTGTGAAGTGCTGTTAATGTTCTGCTGCTGTGAAGAGGGTGCTACCGACGATGCAGTATTTGCCCGTTGTTCTGCAAGGAAACCAAGTTCTTCCTCTATATTAGGTACTACCACCTTAGGCTGTTCCTCATCACGTGTTTCAGGCGTCGAAAAAGATGACGAGGAAGCCGAAGGTGGAGTTTCGCTAAATGACGACAGTGGTGTTAACTCCACAGAAGATTGGAAATCAGGATGAGGACCTAGGTGAAAGGGCGGAAAGTAAGTTAAGGCATGTCCATGAGGCATGAGTGCTTGATGTTGGTTTGCAAAATTGCTTGCATGCAAAGGGGCTTGTGAACCAAATGCTGAAGTACCAGGGAACATTTTTGGTGGAGGAGGTGGAAGGTTCCACCTCTCAAAATCAAAATAGCTACCATTTTGCTGCTGATTACTAGTTGAACTATGTGCTGGTGGGGGAATTCTATTCGCCAAATAATCAGCCATCACAACATTTGACAATTCATTCATATTTGCATGGGGGACTGGTTTTTCAACACTCTTTCTTCTGGAAGGTATTTTATTAGTAGTTGTCGGAACTGTTAATGGTGGTTGACTCTTGCTGGATTTAACTTCTTGTAATTGACAACTTTGTTGTAAACTTTGCAAATTTTTTACTATACTCATGGGATCACCTCGGCAACTAGAAAGATCTTGTAAAGCTACATTACTACCATCAAAATAGTTTTGTTTATCTGGTAAACTTAGCACCCTACTGGAAGATTGACTCTGAGGAACAGATTCATCATTTTGAGTATTACTTTCTGCTATCCCATTATTGTAACTATTACTACTGCTATTACTAGAATATTTTCTAGAACCTTGTCGGTCACCATCCCAACAAGTTTGACCAGAAGTCTGAGTTTGACTTCGTTCATATCTGCTTTCATTATAGGTTTTATTTTGTTCAAGGCCTAAAGCCCTAGTTATTACAGAGGGATAAGCCACTTGACTGTTATGAGATGGTGACCGTGTCACTGATGCATCTAAAGGAGATCGTGGTGCAGTATTATTAACTTTATTGTAATGATCACTGTGTGGTTGGGGAGAATTGATAGAGTTCATAGGACTGTGATACATTGGATAGGCAGGACTTGAGCCATGATCCAGTGGAGAAGTCTGTGGGGCTGCTTGAGAGGGACTCTGTCGCCTTGGCACAACTACACCACAATCTGGCCCATTTTGGGAACTACTACTGGAGTACCCTGTATCTGTGCTGGAACTACTTTTGGCTCTAACATGATAATCTGATTCAATATTGTTTCCACTTTGATAATGCCTAAAACTAGAGTTTTGTGTAGTAGAATATTGTGAACTGTTGATCCTATTGGTCTTAGATGAAGCTCCAGTGCTGCTACTATAATTCAATCTGCCTGGGGCATCCATTATGGAATAACTTATTGGGGATGACTGTGGCTGAACTTTTTCATTAGAATCACAACTTTTTCTTTGTTCATTACTTATTTCTGGATATATTTTACTTTGAGCTTTTGTCTGTACTTGTGGCGCTTTGACTGTAGGAGATACAAAATTACTTATGCTATTGGTGATTTGTCTTGAAGGCTTTTCACTACTTGCGTTTTTAGGAGACTGGGAATTGTAAATAGTAGCTGATGGCCTTGAGGTAGTACTGGAAGATGACCGGTAATCTTTACTGGGTGGAGTTGGGGAAGAGGTCACCGGTGGAGTTGACACTATACACGATTGCTGGGAATGAGCAGTTGAACTTGCAGAACTTGAATAGGACTTACTTCCTGCATAATCCTGCTGTGATGAAAGCTGACCACTTTTTGCACTGCTTGTACTATATGAATTATCAGTCTGATTTCCAAAAGATGACGGAGATTGAAAAAACGTTGATGATGATGTTGAAGTAGCTGGTTGTTTTGAAGCTGTCGCCGGTGAACCAGATCTGTTTGTTTGTTTACCAGCACTTGAAATTTGAGAGTTCAAATGATTATTTAATGTTTGTGCTGCAGCAAAATGTGCATTAAAGTTCTCATATGTTGCCGATGCTTTTGTTGTAGCTGGGCTTGGAGACGAGGGCACAACACTTTCATGAGGTAAAATTCCAAATGGACTCGGCAGTTGGTTATTTCCTTGCCAACTTAATCCGGTAGCACTGCCAGGTGTTGACGATTGGTCAAAAAACGATGTTCCTTGTGCTGCCAATGTTTGATGAGAATAATTTTCTCTTAAGGTAGATAGTTCTGATTCTACTGAGGATTGTTTGGATGCAACTGCAGCTTGAGCTTGAGCTATAACTTGACGATGTTGCGCTTGAAGAGAAGAACTGTAGTGTGCTGGTTTGGGGTTTGCATGATGAAAAAGTGGCGAAAATACGGCGTCATACCCAACAGCTGGGGGAGACAAAAATCCTGCAGGGTTGAAGGGTGAAGCAGTTGATGAACCAAGTTGTCCTGCTAATGATGCTGTCGTATGTGCTGCCTGGAGAAGCAACTGACTTGTAGTTGATGGCACTGATTGGCTGCCTAATCCAGAGCCACCACTTGCTAGGTGGTGATGAAAATCTCCACTTGCAGCACCGGCCTGAACCCCTGCTAACCGATTGTATGAATATGCTGACCATGGTCCTACTGGATCCATTACCACCTCCGTGATGCTCAAATGTCAATGAATGTAATATGTCAATAGAAGTCCACACTTTCATCCATAGTTTGTAACACACAATCAGTTGTATCTATAGTTACTAGCACTATTTTGGAACACTGGAACTCATGATGAATTTATATACTCTTCACACAGAGAAAACACTCCTGAAAATAAAGAAAAAGAATGTTAGTATCAAAACAACACATTTCGTAAGTAAAACACGGAACCATGATCCTATGAACAGAAGAACGTGTATCATTCTTGAAACAATATAAATCATCGTTAAAACCCCAACAATTTAACTTTGAATGGGCGAATAACTTAAAATAAAGCATCGACCCCTATGAATAAAAATAATCCGGCGCTTCACTACACAAGCGTCAGAGTGACGGAACAATACAGAATCGTATTTTACACTGTCTGCTAATAGCAAGTTTGCATTATACGAAGAAACATACCATCGCCGTGGATTTCCACAACCATTTATCAATGTGGTTTCTGAGGACGCTCACACAACAGATAACATCATAAATATGGCCTCGACTGGTCGAGTGCTCGTTGCGACGGGTTTTGTCTATTGTGAAATGAAAAGCAATTCAAGTCATAGGTTGTTCACAACAGATCACTTTTTGTTTTACACTATACAATATCAAGTCTTCTACCGTCGTTATGCTGACATTAATATTTCAATGAACCAATAACTTTATTTACAAGTGGGAATACGACAACGTTTCGCCTTTCACATTAATCGCCGCCATCTTACTTGTCGAATATCTGTCGGTCGGTCCGGGTCGAACGAACGAACGACCGCATACTACAAAACAAGCTGTACAGCGCCATCTATAAAATTATTTCGGAAAACTTAAAAATATCTATAATTTTTTTTAAATTCTAATTATTTTGAATGTAACAATTTTATTATTTCCAGTAATACAAAATGCATATTTTGATAATTTCTACTGTAACTGCACTGAAGTTATAATAATTAAGACCCTTTTTATCAATGTTTAAGTAGCCATGAAAAAAAAATATTATGGCGCAATTTCCCGATAGCTTATTACGTTTAGTTCATCCGCGATGTTGTTATAAAATAATGAGAAAACAAATAAATAAAGAAAATTATTTTCAACCCCATTAATTCAAACCCAATGGTACCCAATAGTAGTTTTAGGCCATAGGTAGTTCTGCTAATGCTATCTACCAAATGACCTCGAGACGCATTTACAGTCGGTTGAATTTCCTCTGATCTTGTATTTAAGTCATTGATTTTTTATTAATTTCTTGGTAGCACCAGTACACTTAGCAGCCCAGTAGAAGTTAGAGGTGTGACACCTATCTCTTAAAGCCGTTGATTCTAAGATATCTCTCCAGATCTGAGATCTCCCTCCGGTCGTGTCGGATTGCCGTGCCTAGGTTTGCGCTGACTATTCTCTTCTCTTATGCCTTACGTCATTCGGATTTACCTAATATGTAGGTATAATAATGCTCAACGTAGGAAAAATATGAGCCAAGCAAATTATCAAGCTATAAATCGCCTTGCATAGGTACACCGTGGGCCAACGTGGCCACAGCAATCTCACTGGCAGTTTCATAGTAGAACTAATTTATAGGCATTTAAGTTTCTCAACCGGTGGTTCTTTGAGTCCTTTATCAGTATCAGCTATCAAATAGATAAACTCCAGTTAAAACACCTTAAAAACCGGACATCATTCATTAATATCTTGTTACATTGACGCAATACGTGTCGACTCGTACCTACCTAGGTACTCGTTCTTTTAAACTTGTTTGGTGAAACAAATACCTACCATGACGAAATTAGCTTAGCTAGCCCAGCGTAGCGTAGATTAACGTTGATTCGTCACACTTAGTTTAGTGACAAATTGCACAAGATTCTAATATGAGGGATTCTACGTAGGTACCACAGCCACACCATTCCGCAAAGATATGGGCGAGTAAAGGTGGGTACTGTGTGAATAATGCCGCTACAGCTTCTTGTAGTTGCGTTGTGGTATAATTGCTCGCCTTCGACACTGCTTCTTCATTGTGTTGCTGATGATTGCTATGTGGTTGACACTGTGCACGCAGTTGACCTTGATGGCAAAATGAAGTGCGCCCACTCAATATTGTCGTTGTGATGCGTTTGTCGTACGTGTCAATTGGTCTCCAAAATTGTATTAGGTATAATAAAAAAAAAAAAAAAAAAAGTATTGTCTACCCCAATTTACAATACCTAGTTATGTAATAACAGGTAGGTAACTAAAAATAAAGTAGGTACAGTTGAAGTTCAATAACTTTATTTATTGGACATAACTTTTTCAGTAGCTGAGTATTTAAAATTAAATCGTCAATTTTCTTTGGTAATATTTTTCTTTAATAAATCAGTTAGGAAGACAATAATCTCATAATTTTATTATTCTAATCTACCTGTCATAAGAGCAAACTATACGATACCTACTGTAGTTGTCGTTTGAAGTTCTAATAATTTAAATGTTTGGATTTTCTGAGTTTATCTAAATAAACCAAGTTACATACTGGTTTACTTTGAACAAATTGTGGCATAGTCATAAATACCTCTAATCCCTATAGGTACATATTTTACATAGATCTTTTACTATCTGAGAAACTATATAAAAATATTATTTAGTTTTGCATGCATTTGAGATTTTGTTTATTTTAAAGGTCGTGGTGTGGTACATTATGTGACAACTGTGTACACATTACTTTTGTTAAATCTACTTACCTACGGTATATTAGTTATGTTATTGAAATGATAGGAACGTGAGTTTTATTTTGTAGATATGTGAAGAATATAGGTAGATAATAATAACCATCCTAAAACATAAAGTAGGGTGCACACACACCTGATGGAAGATGCGTTGGACATAATAATGATCATCGTTTGAATGCTCGATGGATTTCCGCTGTCGCATCATCGGTTGTGTGGTTTGGAAGTTTTATTGTCTATACCTATTTACTGTTTTGTTGTTACGCGACCGATGATATGGCGACGATACGCGTCGCATCATCCATTCCACCCTTACAAAAGACCTTTTATTCGAGTAGGTTCACCTAGTGTTACGATTTTTACGGACCGAGGGCGATCCGCCCCGGGTGCCAGTCCAAGGGTTGACACCCGACAGTGAAAAATAAAATATAGAACATACATGGGGGGGGGGGGGCGTGTTAATTTTCTTTCTTATGAAAAACACATTTGTAGCAATTATATAAATTCTTACTTTACGTTTATCGGATGTTTATTAATTTTATGTTATTATTCTTGGGGTGACACCACAGTCATCCGCAATGGGTACCACCCATTTTAGTTACGCCACAGCTCACGTCTTTATCTGGTTCATTTCCATGTTTAGATCAAAACTCACGCTCCCTTTAGTAATCACACATGAAAAGGTAGAAACATTAAGAATTATTTTTTGTTTACTGAATGATTAATTGATTATGATTTTGGCACAACATTCCGTGCATGCGTTTTTTGTGTAGGTACAAAACTTTGAGTTTCGTAGATTTTATATAATGTAGATTAAAACTTATTTGGAATATTCCACATAAATTATGTTACAATGCGTTATTGTAAAGTTATCAAGCACAATTTAATACACTGATAATGAACATGCAGGACGGCAGGAACTACAAACAACCATTTAAAAGAGAGCAAAACTTAACTTAGAATGATTTGAGTCGAAATATTAATGTTTTACGAACAATGCACAACATTTACAATTTTACTAGCTTCAAGATTTTAAGAAAAAATGTTTTCTTATTCCGGACGAATGTTTTGACAAATATTTATAATATCTTTTTCACAATTAATTATGCTAACATTCATATAGATTTAATGAGGTGTGCGTGAGAGAAAACCTAGTATGAATCACAAGTAGATCGAGCGAAGAGAAGTAAACTTGCATAGAGGGTGTTCAATGGCAATGTTGATCATTCATTAAAAAGAAAGTAACCGACTATAACCCGAATTACCACTACAATAAATTTGGCTTCGATACAACATTCATAATATTTTACATTTTTCTTTGCTATTTCCTGAAGAATAACGGTCAGCGCAATGAGCAGTGAAATAGTCGTGGCGTTTCAATAAATTGATTATGCACTAAAACACAACTAATATAGAGTTAAAAATAGCGTGCGATAAATATTTTGTTATTGTTGGTATTTTCAACTCTATTTTAGTTGTGGTTTAGTTTATTATCAATTTATCAGTAAAATCGCGCAGAGTTGTTAAAGGGGTGAGCTGGGTATTACTTGACGCGTTACCTATTCAAATATTATGATGGAAAGCTTTAATTGATAAACAACCGCACCACACATTTTCTGTCGTGATTGTCAAAACCGCCGTGCTGAAAGATTTATTTATGTAAGTTTCTAAAGTAACTTCTAACGAACATGAACACATGCTAACTTCTAGAAATATCGAGATCTTTGTCGAACCTACTAGCTGTCAACTATGACTTAATTGATTATGTAGTAACTTATTTTATAACCCATTAATTATTGTTTTACCATTCATTAGCCAAGGGCGAATTCAACAAAATCTTTTAAGCTGCTTTTTATTTTATTTGTGGAATTAAATTGACGTCTGGCTGATTTTGTATGGAAAATCTGCCAAAAATTATTCATAGATGTATAAAAGTTTGGTGAAAAGTCGCCCTCAGTAGATCCGACTAAGAATACTTAATACGCAATACAAAAAAAAAACGGCTTCTCTTACACCTAAAAATAATCACATTATCAAGTTTTAAATATAGTTTAAATTATGCGGTGGATAATTGATTCTGTGCTGTAATTATATGTATATCTTGAAAATCAATTTAATATAGAAGAATAAAGATTAATATCATGAATATGAATGCATAATGGTAAAACACACTTTTATACCCAAAACATAAAATTTTAACGGCTCATGCACATTAGCCTACTTTACAGCAATACAATATGCAAAATAATTACTTATCGCTTAACAACTTTGATATTTTATGTGTTAAATACAAATTATAACAATATCATCAAGGTAATTCCATCGAATTATACCTACAAAGCTAGCAGGAGTTTTCTGTAAGAAACCTATGAATTATATTTAAAAAAAAAATCCTAGTAAAAAAACTTACTCATAAGCACCGTTATTATAAAAATAAAATCTTTGGATTGATCTGGCAAGTTAACAGAAATAATAATCACATTTAAAACTTAACAATAAAACTACAAAATAATCAGACCCTGATTGCTAATATCAAATAAACATAACTTATTAGTGAGTATTTCCGTTTACATATAAAAATATATTTTAAAGTGGTAAATAGCTGAATCATTGAATCATAAGATTTAAACCTGGTTCAACCACAGGTCTAATAATGTACTTAACAACATGAATATTTATTTAAATGCCTTGCGTGAGGGAATTTTCGAGTACAATATCGAATTCATCTAACGGTTCGAGTATTTGCCTGAGGAATGTGAGCAGGCCGCGCTTGCGCAGGAAACTCTGTTCTTCGTACATCTCGATGGTAACGCGCGTCATTGACATCGGTACAAGCATTCGATGGAGCCAGTGTTCACTGCAAAATAACATTGCATTTTACCTAACTTTTATCATTCTTTAACTTTTTCTGTTTATGACACATATTAGATCTTTATCTTTATATAGTATAAAACAAAATCGCTTTCCGCCGTCTGTACGCTTAGATCTTTTAAACTATCCTTAAATGCGGTTTTCATCAATAGATAAAGCTATTCGAGAGGAAGGTTTATTTATCTACATCGCACCCGTGCGAAGCCTGAGCGGGTCGCTAGTTGATCATATTCGATTTCATACTAAAAAGACATTGGAAGAATCAGATGACACATACGACAAAGCACCACTCACCGTAAACTGAGGCATATGAAAAGTTGGAATTTTCCATCTTTTCCAAGAGTGCGGCCCACGGAATTGATCTCGTCCATAAGATGGCAATAGCAACGCCAGATGGCTCTGTGTTCCTGGTCTTGTCGGCAGTTGTACGCCATGCCGCAGCTTTTGTTATTCTGAGTGGTTGGCTCGTCGCAAAGGCTCATTTTGAACTCGTCCTTCACTTTAGCTGTATGCAAAATGTAGAATTTTTTGAAAAATAATAATGTTAGTAAAACACGTGCTATATAGTACATCTGTTAGAAGAGTTTTGCAGCAGTCTTAACTACCGGCAAGGAGGCAGTAAAGGGACCTTCGCAATAGACTAAGTAGGCAATTTTTCAACAGATATAAGTTTTATAAGGGACTGGGTTTACCCTTATTAAAATAAAAGTAAAAAAATCTTACCAAAGTAATCCCAAATGAAAAGATTTTTTCCAAACAGCCGAACAGATTTGAATCCACATAAGAAAGCTTGCTCCAAGCACTTGACCAGTCCGTTTTCGCCACAAAGCAGTACACTGAGTGAATTTGCGTCCTTGTCTCTCTTCGATTGATAGTGCCACTTTACTATCGCGTTTACACAGTCACCTATAGGAATTGTAAATGTTTTTATTTATTTATAATTCAACTTTTTAAATATTAAAATAGTGAGCAGCACGTTGTGTACATAGCAAACGATCATTAATTCTTGAGCAATAGTAGACAAATGACAGCAGTGCGCAACGAGTTAAAGCTGAGCTAGACTTACCCTCCCAAATTTTCAATTTTCCGAAACTTGTATAATATACTTATTTGTCACTCTAAGGTAACTTTCATAATAATAATTCTAAGGTAACAAAGATCCATAGATAAATAAATAATGAGCACAGGGTTTATGTAATCTCCAGGCAGATAACTCTTGCTCAGCTCTTCCGTGCGAGATATTATTAGTTTCGAAAAATGTTGATTTAAAAAGCAGATTGCTGTGCCTCAGAAAAAATGACACATAAACACGCCAATGTTAGTAGTAGTGCGTCGCTTCGCACTGCTCAACTAGGACAGGGGGTTACCAAACACTCAGACGTTAACAAAGACGCGTCGCATGCTATTATAGCAGCTGTAGAATGTACCGATCATGTGTTGTATGGTGGAGGTGGAGAGGTGCGTGGTGGTGGGCGTAGGCGGCGTGGGCGCGGGCGGCGCGGGCGAGCGCGGCGTGGCCCCTCCGCGCATGCGCGCCGCCACCAGCAGGCGCTCCGTGGAGCCGTCGTCCACGCCCGTGCCCAGCCAGCGGTTGCACGGGAACCTACACGTAACCACCAAAAATTACAATTTCACTTCGTTTTGTCTCTATTTTATTTGGCTTTTCAAACCCCGGACGAAACTGATGACACTATTTAAACACATAACAACAAACTCGTATAGTGGTTTCATTTCACGAGCTTGGTGTAAATGTTTGCCACATTTACACCAACAATTTAAACTTTATGCCAATGACATAAAACTCACAATACGTGCGCTCGTGACTTGCAACGTTGACGTTGCAACAGAATTACCGAATTCAGATGTTTACTAACAATTTAAATGTAGACGTCGTTATAAAAAGGTTAGGAACCACGTAACATGATCTAAAAATAACAAATTACGACAAATTGTTACACTGTGGTGGTTGCTATGAATGATCTGCTCTTTAGAAAAACACACAGCTATTACTGTTCAACTGCCACTTACGTGTAGGTATGTCCAGTCACTTCGTTCCTCACAAAAACTTGATCGAGTAGCCAACGCGGTGATAGTCCAGAATTATCGTGCCCAATGCGCAGCGTAGATAGAATTCCCAGATTTTTGTGCTACATTACGAAAATGAAAAGAGTTATGAAACATTGTCAATAATTTTGCAAGCAAATAGCATGGCTACACAATTCGGTTTATTGGAGTTCATTTTCGCTCTGTTATTTGATTTCAAGATATATGTATAAAAAAAGCGAACGTATCAAAATAAACTGCAAAGAAAATTTTGAAACTATATTATCGGTTTTTATTTAAAAGTTTAACCAGTCTTGCCGAAACAGCAAAAACAAAACAGGTAAAATATGCCTTGCTTATTATACAAAATAAATAATTTTAAAAAAATACTAAGTCTGACTGCTTCGTCTTACGTGGAAAACAAACTCGTTGGTGTTACGCGGTATGGGTATTTTAGGCGTAGATTCGCCATTTGCTCCTGATATTGAAATCCAGCAGTTAGCGGTCGTTTGACTTGCTTTACGTGATGGAACGATGAGGACTCGATATGGCAGTTCTGCAAAACGAAATGTTATATTTATTTAGTTTTTATTTGCAAGGAGCATGCGCAAAAAGGACGAATGTGTGTGTAGTGGTTTTTTATAATGAGAGTAGGTTAAACATACACTTACTGGTAGTAGGATAAGTATTGGTAAAGCAGCAATAGTCGACCGCATTTAAAGTGAGCAGGTGATAAAGGAATTGTTCCCTTTCCTCTTCGGAGCGAAGGAAAGCCGTCCGTTTGTACTGAGACCTTAGCAATGTGGTGTCGGCTAGAAGTTCTCGTAGATGTTTCGATAGTAACTTTTTCTCTAACGACAATCGAACCCAAGCCCGAGCATAACCTATTTCAGTTTTAATATCTGTCATGGCTTGCACGTTTCTGAAACAGAAAATTATTATTATTTACGGCCATTTAAAGCTATATGATAGTTGAAAATACCAAAAAGACAATTTTTATCGTATACCGACCTCATATCGAAAGTTAAACTCTCTGGTAAGGGACGTAAAGGATTAGGGGGTTGAGCTGATTTCCTTTCCAAAGTCCCGGAGTTACTGAGACGATCCCGCGAGCTATCCCGTGATCCTCCTCGGGAACTATCCCGGGAGCGACTGCCTGAACTTGTGCTTTGATGTGCCTCTACTTCAGCACCGACAGATGAAAGATCTGTATTGGAAATATTTAATAAGACAGGTTTTTTTTCTAGTTGAATAATATGTATTTACATAACTTACATTAAATATTATTACTTACAGTCAAGTCTTTTGCGCAACACACACCAAGCCAAAGCTGCATGTTCCAAAGCAACAGAATGATAATGATTGATAACATGGATAATTCAGTAACCATAACATAGACTTACAAATAACAATGACACATGAATTTCAGTGAGGTCGTATTGTACTGTACTTTTATACCATCCAAAACAACAAGTAAAAGCAAAATATGTGGATTTCTTTATGTTTAGACATGAAACAACAATCAGTGGTAGTGTTATGATCAACTAGAGTAGGTTGGGGACTTATCGTTAGCATACCTATAGGACAACTGTCAGAAGGCTCACTGCCTATTTTAACATCAATGAATACAGGGTCATTGAATTTTTTCTCGAAACCTGAAAAAGGGTCATTGTACTCATTATTATGAACAATACATAGTAAAAGTTGTTCATAATAATGAGTACAATGACCCGTTTTGAGGTTTCGGGTAAATTTTCAATTACCCTGTATAGACAAAGAGCTTAAAACCATACTTACCAGGAGTAAGGTAGTTTGGGTCAATAGGTTTAGTGGAATTGCTACACTGCTCCAACTCTTGGTAGTTCGTGAGGTGCATCCAAAGTGCCGACTTGCCCATTTTGTGTTGCAAACCATGCGACCATAGCCTTTCTAAAAGGTCGCAGAGTGAAGCAATCATAGTGCTCTCTTCCACGCCCGTTATCGACACCTCGCTACCCAGACCTAAATCCGATTCTTCTGTACCCATCTTCTCTAAAAGCATTCTTTTCGTTTTGCTTTTGCACTCCTGAAAATACATTTATGTGTAAGTATTGCTGACCGTACGTCGGTAAAAGATAAATAGTTGGTAAAAATATACCTTCAGAAGCTTCTCAACAAACGCTCTGTTGTTCTGAGCAATGGCTGCCGGAGTTACTTCTGTGGACAACCTCCTACTTATATCGCCCAGTAACAGCTCCGGGGGACAATCCTTAACTTGCCATTTTGCGTTCTTTATACGTTTCAAACTATTCGTTCTGAAATGCGAAACAAAAGTTTTAACTTAATATAGAGTATAAGGAACGATTAAAATATGAAATGTAATGAATAATTAACATAATTAACATAGCAAAAAGCAATTCAGTTGGAATGTGTGTTTTTGTTGCGTTTTATTAGTAGGCGCGCGGGTTTCATGCAATCAACGGTACTTCTTGATGTGCAGGCAGTATGCATTAGTTTAAATCTAATAATGACCCAACTATTTATAATTTTTCGTAGCCAACTATTGACTGCAAATGAAAAGAAAGGCATAAGAAGCATTAACGCCACAATTACATAAATCTCGCGCACACTATTACTACAATACATACAACTACAAATTAAAGGATCAGGTTTCTGAATATTCAAAATACGCAGTATTACATATAAATAACTTTATTTTTATTATCTTATTCTTATTTACATATACAAAGATTAAAACAAACTTAAATTGCATTGCGGAGTTACCTTATTATGGGAAGATCTGACAATATTATCAACTATGATAATATTACTTTATAACTATGTAAAATAAAAAAGTTAGTTATATCATAAAAACAAAAAAAATAATGTAAATGAATAAATATAATTGGACGAAGCTATATCGTTCGAGTATCACACTATAAACATATAAAATCACATAAATCATTACATGAACGTATTTCATACTGCATGCAATATAAACAAATCATGCACTTTTAGTACAAAACATTGACTATCACAACATTCAGAAATAATATAATAATGTAGGTAGTCAATTTTTGAAAGGCTTAAAAAATAACGCATGCGCTATTCAAGAACTTTGTCATATTTTAAAATAAAAGTTTCGTAACTTCAAGTTAATGGAACTGGGGTCAAATCTTGTCTGTTTCCAAGCCTTCCAAAAATCGACACTTTTCTATGATTGATTAAATGAGACGTTACAATACCAGTAACGTTAAATTAATTCGGATTACGATCTTATAGGAAACTAATAAATTCACAATAATAATATTTAAATTCGTTATAATAAACTGAGCTAAATAAGTGGGCTAATTACCGCGCAGCGAGTTTCCGACATTATTTTGTGAATCGATAACAAAAAAAAAAATACGTTTAAAGACTTGTTCATCATCATCACACAAAGTTACTTTGAAGATCCTCATGAAGGACGTGTGTGTGCTCATGCACACACGTCCGAGACAACGAGCATAAAAGTTCTCCAACGTTCGCTGGCTTTCTCTAGACGGATTAGCAAGTCATTAAACATAATAATTATATATCGTTGAATGACATGATCAAAAATCGCCTTGCGTATAAAAACATGAGGCAATATATGATCATGTTTGGAGTATCAGATCATCGTGAACAGAATCTCGCTCCATGTAAATAAGCCTTTACTTCGAAAGTCGGGAAATATCGGTTTAAGTCCTAGCAAAAGCTACCATATTTCTTTATAGCTACCATGGTGGTATATTTTTATAAAGAGTAATAACACCTGTTTATAAAAAGATTATCATTTGTTAAGGATTATGTACCTAAGTATGAAAATAATCAATCTGGTTATTGTCACAAATATTTTAGTTTTAGAAAGAAACAATAATAAATCAAATACTGTTAATTCTCATAAAGTTTTAGCAGTTGGCTCCAATAAAATGTTGCTTAATTTGCAATATATTTTTTTAAGTAGACGATAATTTGCAATTCATGTACCTACGTACCTGCAATTTTTTCTGCATTTGTAAATAGAGACTATTTAATAACATAAATATGTATTTCTTTTTTAAATAATTTCATAGTGCATTGATTCAGGAATTCTACATGTGACCTGATAAACACATGGGGATAATAGTTTAATGGCCGTCACCCACAACATTTAATAGCTCTGTGAACCCTTTTACTGAGTATAATATATTGTATCACAGGTAGTAAAGAACTTTTCTGATATGATTAAGTAATATAAATTATTGCATGAGATTCATTAACTTACCAAACTGTATTTGGTATGTGTTGTTCACAAAATATGGAAGCAAAATGATTAATATTTCAAAGCAATAGTTACGTTATACGCACTACACGGTAGTGTTAATTCACTAATGAACATAATAACATACAATATATCAGGCTTGTACAGTCGCATGCTGCCATATGAAGCAATTTTCTTATGACAGACTTTAGGTCACTTTTTAAACAATATGACAATAAAATAAATGACCTAAAATCGTTTGTTTACCGAGTTAACAATTTTAATTTTATTTAGTTGTATATCATTTTAGATTGTAAGGTTAGGCTCAGCGCCGAAAGAACGGAACGCACAGCAGAGGCTTTTCTGATGACATCGAAGATTCAACTTTATTTTCAGTGACATAAAGAGCTAACAAGCATGCTCTAGGAGCCGTTTGAGATTCAATGTCATCATTAAATCTTCTATTGTACTCCTTTCGGGTTGGGCTGAATGTTAAATCCATTGGCTCTTTTTCTAATAAAACAAATATAGTAGGTAAATGTCTACTTACTGTACTAATATTATCAGTATATAAAAATAGTAGTAAATAAATAAATTAATATTATGCTACTGTGTAAAACAGAGTATTAAAATGGTTATCTCGGTACCTACCTAACATGTACGGGGCAACATGCAAGCCTCGACAGCAATACAAACATCTCTGATAGATGACGAAACTACGATAATCATATCACGAAAGCTGCACTCGCGGTTAGTTGAACTAAGCGGCCAAGACGCCTTTCATCAACTAAACTTCGGACAATACAATACGGGGAGCGAAGGGACGCGGGACGAGACCACACGGAGCCTTTGCGTCGCGACCACCGAGAGATAAGGATGGCCAATCAACATCAAGCTATACCGTGCTGGGTTATTTATTTAATTTGCTCTTTATACATAATAATAAGGAAACGATCAAAACTCGCTGGGTTACATTTACGACGCCTTGTTTAAAGCTCAGCACTTATCACACGATACGCGTGCTCACGCATTTCAGGTTGATGTCTACAGCCTACACCTCGGGTGGTAGCGACGCGGGAATGGTCAGACACAGAGGACGCCGCTACTTGTCACACGTCCCGCGCGGGCGGGGGAGGGGCGCACCTGGCGTCGGGCGCGGGCGGGCGGGCCAGCGCGTGCGCGTCCAGGCGCGCGGGGAAGGCGCGGTAGTAGGCGGCGCGGTGCGGCAGGCGCTCGGCGGGCGCGCCCACCTCCAGCGACGCCGCGCCCGCCACGGCCGCGCCCGCGCCGGCCCACACGCAGTAGCCGCGCGTCGCCAGCCCGCCCTCGCCTATCCGCCGCCTGCAACACATTCTCACCTTATTGCTGGTTTGCTGCTGCAACGCTGCACGCCGACGATTCGTCGTAAACTGATTCTTTTGATACATTATTACCCTCCAACACATTGACGAAACATATTTAAATTTCTGTGAACCGTTGCCTTGACAATGCTTCAATTGTAAATATCAGAATTATAAACGACTCACACTGTCCCAAAAGTCAACTTAGTACCTTCTACAATATCCGTATAATTTTACTAATTACAACAAATACAGTGATAACTTAGATCAATATTAAATATTCCTAGATTTACCCGTAAATTGGTGTTGTGATTTCTTGTTACTGTTAGTCACACTTCTATCGTTTACTGCTTAAAATGATCCTTAATGGCATGACGTTAGTATGCGGTGGCGTGCCCGATCGGTGCACCCTATGTTTTATTTCAAACCATTCATTTCCCAGTTCCCATGCTAAATCCAGTCTACATGCTGCAGTGTTAAATATAAAACTCAGGGTAGAACCACACTTATGGAATGTATGCTTTAAAACAAGTGTTCTCAAAGGCTGTCAAAGAGCGTTGCTGATTTTTGGTAATGTGGTTCTCCCTACAGACGGCTTCACTTATATTGTCACTTACAGGGTGTCTTTCATAATTTTTTGTTTAACTAAATAATGGATTTTAAAATAATGTAAGTTACTCTCTAGAATACCCTCTTTATGATAGGTCATTGTCTCCATGCACTTACTAACACGGAAGACATCGCGTAAGTGACCATCTAAATAAAGTTGTCAACTTTGTTTCAAACCGCAGTAGTCTTACCTGACAGTTTTGATCCGGTGTTCGAAGACTTGTAGATTGGCATCGTACTCTCCCCAGTTGCCCATTATCTTGTTGTCAATGAGTGTGGCGAACATTTGTGTTTCGAGGAACCGCGAGAGAAAAGGCCGGTGCCGCTGCGGTTGGTCCGATAAGAATGACGCTTTATCAAAGTTCACCATTGACTCGCGTGATGATAGCCATGAGTCACGGTCCTAATTAAGAAAGAAATCATTTGGTTTGGGTTGAACGGACCGACGAAATACTACATTATATGTAACAGCTCTTCCATGAAAGAATTATGCCAGAATTAAATAAGGACCATAAAGGCGAATATAGAGGAAGGCTACATATTTCGTAAATAAGAGAAGATATATTATTATGCTCTTAAAAACTTCTAAGAACGTAGTTATTAAAATGTTGTTTACCTGATCAGGCATGATGACGAAGTTCTCATACATGAGAAATATGTGCACAAATCTGTTAAGGAACGTTTCTCTGATGGCAACATTGAACCTTATGTCTTCGTTATATTGTTCCTCATCATTGAGAATTTTTTTCTTTGTTGTAGGCATTACTGTGTCTGCGTCTACGTCATCTATATTAACACCTGCAGTTAGAAAAACAAAAATCAAGTTTCTATATAAGGATATTGTTCAGGTGACATTTATTACCTAATATACTTTACGTTTTAGTGGAGTACTTTATTAAATAAATTGGTCTTACAATCTCAAACAATCAAAAACTCACATAATAATTTTCAAAGAGCTCAATTCTCTTTGACTTTATGTCATCACTAAAAATGAGTGCAAACTCAACAGGAAAGAAAAATATGATGTGTGTCATACCACTCCGTTTGACTATGTCGACGATTCGTTGCAGTGCGTCCATCCGGAGAGGCGCGCGTCTTGTCGGCGAGGCTGGCGGCGATGCGTTCAACGGTCTGCTTTCTTCCCACTCCAGCACGTCGTGAAACGAGTGCTTTCGACGTAGGCCACCTAAAAAACAATAATGTGGCGTGTAAAAATACACCACTACTACTACTACTGCCCTTCAAACTAAGTAACTTTGAGTAAAAACGTTTGCTGGCAAACAACTATTTTTTTTTTCGGATGATTAATCAATCTCTAACTCTACGGTAGTGCGCTATGTAATGCACGCAAAACATTAGATATACTTTTGGGTGCATGCAACAGTATAGAAGTCATGGTAGTATTTAAAGTTTAGTTATAACATTTAAAACTTAGTGGTCGCAAAGCGCGACTGCTGAACATGAGGTCTTGGGTTCAATTCCCAGGTCGAGCAAAATGTTCCATCACTGGGTTTTTCCATCACGAATTTCTCAGTGGCAGCCTCGGAGTCTGGATTTATGCCCGGCCGGTTAATGGCAATAGGCTCGCCCCCTATTACATAGGACTTAAACATAACTGGCGAAATGTGGGTGTTCTAATGGGTTCACTTTTGCCTAACCCTTCGGGGATTACAGGCGTGATGTTATGTTATGTATAAAACTGGTTTACGTAAAAAAAAACATATCAAAACGTTAGAACTTTGACCTTCAATATTGATCTCCTTAACCAGAAGGTTCCCAGGTGTGGTCCAGGACAAAACAATGATGAAGCGACTTTAACATAATACTTTATTTCCTTAACATAATTAACAAAAGGTAAAGTATAGTTTTTCCTGTTTTATTTAAACATCATCTCAGCCGCGCTACGTTCACTCCTCGCCCCGCTGAAGGTCGCGGGAATCCGGTGAATACAAGCGGCGCTAGACCGGTTGTTTAGCGATACTTTGTTTGTTCATAATAATATTCTTTGCTTACAATATCTATTTTAAGAGGTAATGTCTAGATCATGCGTTTGTACATGTACCTATATGTGTGCTAGGTTGCACGCTACAAAATACGTGTATAATCATAATAATAAGATTATAAAACAAGTGTGTGGTTTGAAAGACCATTATATTTAATCTCATCCATAAATTAAGTATCGGTTATGAGATTACTTGAATAAAATATTTAAATATTGACTACTAGCTTTTGCTCACGACGTCGTCTGCATAAATGTCTATTATTGCGGACGTAGACGAAGTCGCGCAAAAGGTAGCCTATGTCTTTCCTTGAAGTTCAAACTTACCGCGTAACAAATTCCATCTAAATCGGTTCAGTACTTTAGTCGTGTAAGTGTAACAGACAGAGTTACTTCGCATTTATAAATTATAGTAAGGATTTTTTTAACATTCAAATTCATTACTTCTATTCATAATCAATTGTATATGTCTAATAAATAATCTCTTACCTGATGGTAATGTGCAACTGCTGCTCATACTGTCACTCATATGCTTGTATGATGTTCCATTTAAAGGTACGCCGAGTTTGGTAGGCTCAGTTTCAGGCCTTTGAATCTGTGGAAAATACATAAACAAATATTGATATAAGTAATTATAATTATCTGGTTCTTAATATAATTATCACATAATGTATCAATTAGTTAATCCACGAGATTATATGATAATTTAACTATCAAAGTGTACATTATACAACTTGAAGTAAGCATTTGTTGCAATAAAATTCAATAGCTTTACAAAGTAAGTAAAAAAAGTGATAATAAATTGGTGATACTTTGGGTACTCTGTTTGCTTTATTTCTTACCTGATGTTTATCTAAAACATGGTTCAGTTCTTCAATGAAGGGCGTCCTATGTGGGAATATCGGCAATTCTTCAGGCAGTTGTATATCAGGTTTGTCTATGTCGACCAAACAGAGAGCTGCTTCAGATCCAAGTGCTATGCTCCGGGGACCATTTGGTCCTATACTCATTGCTCCACTATCTGAATGGAGGCCTGTTAATGTAAAAAAAAAAATGCATTTATAAGCTGAAGCTCTGAAATACTAATATTTCTGTGTAAATATATTAATCACTTGCCATAAAGAAATTAAAGCTAAAAATAAACAATATAAAACGAAAGTTGCAATAAAACAGTTTCTTAATTGCTAAAGACATTGGGAGTACTTAGTAAAGTAGATAACCAACATCGAATTAACCGCGGCCTATTGACCTCTATTATAAAGTGCATTGTACTGTACCCATGACGAATGGCACTGGCGCGTCGAGGAAGTGATATAGCGGGGCCGGCAGTATTGGCACATACACGTGCGCCCATGTAAATGGCAGCAATAGAGATACTATGCACTCAGCCACAAGCATCAGTTTGTTGAAGTCTGTAAACAAATATTTATTTATGTAAAATATTTACACAAGTGGCAAATGTAATACTTTTAGTTGTATGGGTTTTCTTTTCAACTATGTTGATATACTGATTTATGAATATGAATATCTCCAAATAATAGAAGGAATCCTATCAAGTTGGGATACTAACCACTGGATCTTAGTAAAACTTGATGTTCCAGTAAAACACAAGTGAAAAGCTGCACAACACATTCAACACCTAAAGTTGAGAACATGGCTCGAAGTGAATAATCCAGAAGAGGTAACTCATCAGGAAGATTTGGCATTCTTATCACCTGGAAAAAATATAATGCAGAGCTAAATTATTATTTATTGGTATAAAAAAAATTCAAATACACAACATACATTACAATTTTTATTTAAAAAAAAAAACTGTATTATGTGTTTTGTTGAAAAAATTGAGTTGAATATAAAATAAAAAATTGATTACAAAGCTACAAATCATTTTCTATTTTTACAAAGGAAACTCTCATTAAAATTGTTAGTATTATTATATATAAATTATATAATTATTGACTTGCGGTAAGATTTATAGTGAACCGAGAACTTGTGTATACAATACCTATAAAAAAAGGCTTTATATAATTTATACTTACAACAGGAATGGGATCCAAATGAGGTTCAGAGGGAGGCACATAAAGTCGTAAAGCTTGACCCGGAAGTGGCACTGGTACTTCATATAGTAAATTATAAACATAAGACTCGGGACTGAGACCTGGTCCTGGCTGCCTTGGGAGAGATCTGTAACAAGTGATGTGTTTAAAATGTCTTACAAAAATAAGTGTTATAAAGAAATCTAAAAATTTTATACAGAAGCTAGTAAGCTTTGATATTTAATGCCAAAAATTTTTTGGCCTCAATTTTTGTAAGCACAATGAAATATTTAATCAGTCTCAGCTATTTTTAAAAGTTAAAAAGTACTTATGTGTAATACAGCGATTCTGTTCCATTAGGTACTAAATTAGAAAATTCTCTGGTAACGAAAATGCAAACTTACCTGAATAAATTTTCTAAAAACAACTGTGCTACCCTCACATATGGAAACTGACATATAAGGGCTATACTTTTGGCGACATAAAGTTTGTCTTTGGCTATATCGTAATATGTCAGTGCGGCACCACTGTGAGGTGTAAGTTTGAATGATCTTGGAAGGGACCTGGAACTTTCTTTGCCTGATGCTTTTCTGTGGCCAGGTGGAGTCTGGCCACTAGATAATTCTGTGATATACATTGCCTACAAAAAACCACATGAATTATTTTTTTATTATTAAGAACAAAATTCACATAAACACTCTTTACACTTGATAACATTTACCTGTAATGTATGCATGGCACTGCAAATGTTTCTGTTCCTAACTTCCTCATAGAATATGAGACTAAATCCATAGTATCGGGAAGCATTTTCTCTGGTTACCACAAAGCTATGGAACTTGGGTTCTAAAGAATGTTTTTGTGTTCTAAACTGAAGGCCAGCTGGCAGACAAAGCTGTAACATTATACATTCTCAGTATATTATACATAACAATTCTTACAATAGATATATCAGCTATCATAAAATTTTATTAAAGTAAGTAAAAAATTATAAGTTCTCTTATTTTTATTTGTATACACATTTAAAAATAAAATTTGCAAGACTATTTACAGCATCAATTATTTTAATAAAAATAACAAAGATTGATGTGACATTCCAATATTGATCTGTATGTAGGTATTATTGAATACTTACCATGCATACTGCATGTTCATCAAAAGGGTTGCTTGTTATGTTCTCAGGGTAGTGAGCTAAAATTTTTCCTTTGTAGGAACGATCCAGAGGAGATACATGTAAATTGTCACCTAGAATGAAAACAATGTTTGATATCCGTACTCTAGCTTATTAGAACAAATACGTGACTTAAACCTATTACTTACCGCAAAGCCTATCAGGCTCCAATCCAGAGTCAAAGTCGAGGCCACATATCGCAAAATAATCCGCAAATCGACATCCAACAGATAAATCAGAGACAGACATATTTCTATCGACCCGTTATTTACTATTTGAGACACTTTCTCTTCCAGTCTCTGTGCAAAGGTTTTGTCTCAGCATTGTACACTAGCACAGGATTCTTGTTGGCAATCGACTTGTGGAGCTAGCTCACATGTTTTTATTTGTCGTATAATTTTCAGTGATAATGAAATAAATACAAATTGTAAACGAAAAACTATTCTAATCACGCCATCACATCACTTCAGACAGCTGCCAAATTGTAAACGAAATTGAACGAATACCCCTCCTCCTCGATCTCCGCCCCCCTGGCCTTCAGTCTTCAACCCTTCACCCTTCCTATACCTTTTGTCTATGGTATAGAAAGATTGAAGTCGAATTAATGAAATATGCCAGGGTATTTTTTAATATATTTTTCAAGGGGTTAGTCTAACACCCGCCCTTGATATAAAATTGGGATTACACTTCGAGAAGACGCTCTTACGCAAGCCCAAGCTCCGCGACTCAATTAAAGCATTTTATTCTAATTGATTAGGCATTCTTCCTCTGGCCGACACTGCCTGGCTAGACCAAGCAATGATTGAAGCTATATAAAGCTGACATACCATGTCGCTTAATTAGCTACACTTTGCCAGATGACAGCTCTGGAAATCAGAAAAAATAAGAAAAAACTTCAAAGGACAATTTTTGTAGAAATCTAAGCTAGTCTGACGCTGGGCCACAAAAATCTCGTGCCCCGACGTCAGGTTATGTTTGTAGTCCATTTCACAAAATGGACCTAAGTGTTATTTGTGAAGTGAATTAGTAATACGGCACTGCCCGTTTGACTAGGACCCATCTAGCTTAATAATGTAGATAAATTAGCTACCGTTCCATTCTCCACGATCCAGTCACTGATGAAATACGGGTGGTCTTTCATACCATAAACATATTTTATTTTATTTTCGTGGCTTAAAATACAGGGTATCCAAATTGTAAAAAAAAGATCGATTCTCGATTGATGGTCAAATAAAATAATTTTATTTTACGAAATGACAATGAACTGAATGAATGCTGTGTTTGTCAAAAGTAGTGGAGTACGCGGGGCGTGTGTTTGTAGTAGTTTTTTAAATAAACGTTAATTTTATTTATTGTTCATAATATTTAAAGAATTATTACTGGTTTGTTCTTGCTAAATTGTCAGTTCGTGATTGTGTTTTTTTTTGGCAGAATTGGATTGCATTAAAATTGTTCGCAAGATTCAAGGTAAGTAATTTATTTTCGCATTTTAGGCAATGATTGTTTGTAGTATCTCGCTATGTGATTTGTTAAATCAAAAATCCAGTATAATACCCAAGAGAACAGTGTATTTCTTATTTGACGGAAGCCTTTTGAAGTTCTGCTTCAACAGGGAAGTGATAACCGTAATCTTATCGTCTCGTCAGTGCGTATTCCATTAAGGAAAATGGGTGTATTGTATTCTCATCACTGATTCTCATCCTAACATTGACTGAGTCATGAGGCTGTTTTTTGTGACAAAAACAAAAATCTTTTTATGTAACTGTGGTGTCAGTTGTCTTAATTAAGTATTGCTTAAGTTATAGTTGTGTCTCATACCTAGTACTTATAAATATCTGGCACCATTTTACAAATACGTAGGTATGAAATTACTCCATAATAAAAAAATAAATTCCAATGTCCCTTATATTGAGAAACTGTTTCAATGTAATTTCTTACAGCTTATTAGTACAGTACAATACAGTTTCAATAGCAAAATACAGCTTGAATAAATTGAATATATTTGTTTCAGAATGCTAAGAGGAAGAGTGAAACATTTACTACACTGCACTTTCTTCATATCATTTATATTTCTATTTCTTGTATTTGCTGGAGCTATAAATTTAGATGACAAAGAAAAAGAAAAAATTGATCCTTTGGAAAGATATGGAATTTACGGTGCAATAATTTTATATGTATTAAGACTTTTTACTCTACTAACAATACCTCAAGTCCTGTGCAATTTTGCTGGATTGACATTTTTCAATGCATTCCCAGGAAATGTGAAACTTAAAGGTTCTCCTCTGCTGGCACCTTTCATATGTATCAGAATTGTGACCAGAGGGGACTTTCCTAAATTAGTAAGAGATAATGTAACAAGAAATATGAACACATGTGTTGATGTGGGAATGGAGAATTTCATGATTGAAGTTGTGACTGACAAAGCAATTAATTTACCAAAGCACAGAAGGGTTAGAGAAGTGGTTGTGCCAGCAGAATATAAGACTAAATCAGGTGCTTTATTTAAATCAAGAGCATTGCAGTATTGCTTGGAAGATAATGTTAATATACTTGCTGAAAATGATTGGATTGTGCATTTAGATGAAGAAACATTGTTGACTGATAACTGTGTCAGGGGTATATTAAACTTTGTGTTGGATGGCCAGCATCAATTTGGTCAGGGACTGATCACATATGCTAATGAACACATTGTAAATTGGCTGACTACACTTGCTGATAGCTTCCGTGTTGCTGATGATATGGGAAAACTAAGGCTACAGTTTTATTTATTTCATAAGCCACTCTTCAGTTGGAAAGGCTCTTATGTTGTAACACAAGTGAGTATATTTAAAGTGTTCTAAAACTTGTAATTTATATTTTTACAAAACTTTATATTAAATTGATATATTTATTTGCAGGTAAGTGCTGAAAAAAAAGTGTCGTTCGACAATGGCCTCGATGGATCAGTAGCAGAAGATTGTTATTTTGCAATGAAAGCCTATAAAGAGGGCTACAGTTTTAACTTCATTGAAGGAGAAATGTGGGAAAAATCACCCTTTACATTATGGGATTTCATGCAACAAAGGAAAAGGTGGATTCAAGGAATACTTTTAGTAGTACATTCTAAACAAATACCTCCATTATATAAAATCTTCCTGGCAGTATCTTGTTACTCATGGGTGACCCTGCCACTGTCAACAAGTAATGTTTTCTTAGCTGCTGTGTGTCCTATACCTTGTCCACAAGCTCTGGACATAATATGTGGATTCATCGGTGCTGTCAATATTTATATGTATATATTTGGTGTCTTTAAATCATTCCCTATACATAGATTTGGGCCAGTACGATTCTGTTTGCTTATTGGTGGAGCCTTAGCTACTATCCCATTCAATATTATTATTGAAAATGTTGCTGTAATCTGGGGAGTGTTAGGTAAAAAGCACAAATTTTACATAGTAAATAAGGAAATTAAGATACCAGTAACAGTATGATTCCTTACTACAATATTTCATATCATTTTAAAGTTTTACTGATTTTACAATAGTAAGTGCACAATATACTTAAAGGACTAATCTTGCACTTACTTTAAAGTGTGATTCATTCAACACACTAGTGAATCATTCTAAGATTGTTTTCACAAAGATAACATGGTACATACCAAAATGTTAGTCAGTGTGTCATGATTGTTACCAAAGCATCAAAATTTACAATAATTTAATTTGAAACTTCTATATTAAATATTAAGCACAATATTGATATTTAAATGTAAAGGTAAATAATGATAGCTTTGCTTTTATATCTTATCTACAGATGATTTATTTTTTGATACCTTGTTGTTTCATACTGAATGGTTACCTATATTTTGTTTGTATTAGAATATTGTAAATGTCTACAACAAATCATCTTATGATTTACTATAATTTTAGTTAGTTTTGCACTTAGCCAATATCTAAAAAGCACGTTATTCTGGTGTTTGTTGTTATGGTACTTATTAAATTATTTCGCATTTTTATACCCTAATAATTATAAACTACAATATTTGTAGAGGTGTACATGTAAAACTTTAAGAATTCAGTAAGTATGTAGTTTATACTCTGATATCAAATAAGTATGTCACTGCTTTGGGTTGTTTGCGGCACTTCTTATATTTTTATCACCGTGTCCTCCATAGTAAATACCAATAATAATACTCCATACAAAGTACATAAAACATTAAGTGTGTACAATCAATGTTACAATGTCGAGTTAATTAGCTAGTAATACTAATACAAATTTTTCTTCACTATTGTTTTAGTTTATGTTATCGGACAAAATGTATAAGATTTTAAGAACATTTATAGTCTATTTTGAATCTAGAACAAATAACGAGCAATTCCTACAAATGACACAAATGATCAAAATATGTAGTGTCAATGTTGACTGTCCATAAACCCTCGTGAAAATAGTTTTAACTGAAGGACACAAATAAAAAGTGAGATCATTACCTAATTTATACATATCTACAAAACTACATAAAACATCAGATAATTTTCGTAGTTAACTATTTATTTTAGAAGTGGCTTCTTGTACAGGTTTTCTTAAGAATATTATATTTCATTATGAGGTTCCAATTGCAACAATATCCACTAGGTGTACTTAAACAACATTATTGATGTAGTTAAATAGATGAGTAATAATATTTGAGACTATGTATTATTATTGTAAACCAATGAAACAAAGGGAATATTCCTGTTATTTTATTTTCACACTAACTAAATTATTGAAATCTTATTGTTCCTGCATTTTATGTGGTATCTTGTCTTATCTTTAATAGTATCTAATTTAATTGATTGAAATACGGACATTCGTTTTTTTCCAAATTATTAGTTAGTATAAGTAAGTACACAACAGTAATGACTGAGTACATGTATTTGTATTAAAATTGTTGTTTTGGATATATTATATTAAGTGAGTTAGATTTTGGGATGTTTGAAAAAAAGTAATGTTAAAGCAAATAGAAAAATGTTGGACACAAATGTAAGTTACATAAAATATTTTAAACTCGTTAAGTATTGTAGTATGAGTCGGAGTTTTTAACTTGAAGTAAGATGCACACAGTATTCTGTCCAATAAATTTTAAGTTCTTTTCAGTAAAACATGTAACTTTGTAATTGTAATTACTTTAAAACACCACATCTGACTAGTCATGTAAATATTTATGAATAAATAGCTAGTTGTTATGTGTAGTAGCGTAGATGAATAAGTAATTACCAGTGTTAATTGGGGTCTGTGTCTACTTAGTTTCTTATAGGATAAAGGTCAGGGTTCAACTTTGTTCAACCCATTGTGATGATCTAAGTATTCAATTACACAATTACCTTCGTTAATTATCATATTAGTTCATGACAAAAGACATTATGTGCCCATTATGGTCATGATAATTCTAGAGTCATTTGTTAATTATTTTATTTATGTATCATACAGGGCTATGTAACATTACTGTTATATCTCGCCGAGTTTGAAGCAATCCATCGATGATATGTAAATTATAGTCACAAGTGATTTGCGTCTTAAATTAGTTCCGTATTTTTTGTATTATCTACTATTATTATGATAATATTTTCTATGTTATTGATTGGCAGTTAAATGATGTATGTTAACGAACTTAATCAAAATTTGATTACATTAGCTACCTAAATCCCACTTTGTACATATAAAAACACTTAGATACGTAAATAAATTCAAGCATTCAGATGTTTTGTAATTTAAATTACCTTTTTTATTTTGTCTGGAAGGACTTACAAGGTATGAATATGTTTGTGCTGTATAACTGGGTACCTACTTACCTTATAAAGTTTGGCTTTATGTTGCTACTAACTTCTACAGTAACAACATAAGTACCTACCCGCTAATCTTCCTATTAATTACCTACAACTACACGCAAGGTTAGTGCTATCTATAGTTCACTCTGAGGAGTTTTGCTTGATCTAATTGAGAAGCAGAGTCTTCATAAATTCAAATATTCGACATCGACCTCAACTGCCGGACGACGAACGTGTATGTGTGGGTTATATTATGTACCTACGTATTGAAATTAGCAATTACCTAGTAGTCCTGAGTAGTCAATTGGACCACCGACTAAACTCCTACGGACATTAAACACGATAAACTATTTCTATTAGGTATGTATTGTTAAACGTCACGCTATACGCATCGTTGACACGAAATTGCCTTCTATATTGCGGTCAGCAAGGCTGCTTCTTATCCACCTCCATGGACCACAAAATGTTTACTTCCTCCCGACGACTGAGTGAGTTTGGACGCATGCGGTGCCAGATAACAACACAAATTTAAATCATTTATTTGAATAATATGGGTAGATAGGTGGTAAGTACATGAATGTATAACAAACGTTCATGTAAGTCGTTAACCACTGCTGGTATGCGAAACTTATAGTACCTAGGTACGTAGTAAAACTAAATAAGTCTAACCTATACTTTACACATAGGTAGAGATCCTTTAAAATAACTACATACCTACGTCGATTCAACAATAAAATGCGATAAATTAATTTTAAGCAGGTATCTAACGTTAGTTTTAACAGAAACAGGCATGAGATAACAATGTAGTTTTTTATTCATAATAATATTACTTAGTTATCTAAGCGCTCACGGAAATCTAAATTGGAAAACCGGCTAGCCGCGCGGTTTGCCGCCACCGCGGTTAACCTCAAGTGCGTAAGAGCGCGTAGTATTCTTGAGTTGTGTAGAAACATTTAATTTTTTTAATGGATCTTTTTTTAATTTACTTGGTATTTTGTAGAATAATTTAATTAACAGGGAGATTTTCTTCAGAACAGTTTCTGTTCAGATTTGGTAGGTAACGAAAGGCTATTGGGGTATCGGGTATTAAAATTACAATAAAATTGGTATAAGGTAATAAGGTTTTTTAAGAGACGAGTTTTAACAAAAATACAGGATTCGTAAATATACGTAAACGGTACCTACCTACATGCCATTAAGTTTAACGAATCTATTTTAAAAAGTGCACGAAGTTATTGCTTTTTTATAACTTAGAAAAATTGATTCGTTGGTAATTACGTAGGTTGTTAACTCCGTAAACATCTCTGTAATAGGCCTGATAAGTTAGTTCTCCAGGTTATCATTATGAATTGAAATCATTACGACACAATCGCAATGATATTTTAGGTGACCTCGGGCGGGCCCTTGCTGACCCTAAAATGTCTCGTGTAACTTGGTCAGATGTTTCATTAAAAAAAAAATCTTTGCGAGGTAGGTATTTCTCCTGTATCGTGAGTGCGCTTATAATCAATCTTCCTATCCTTTTCCCATTTATGTTGGGGCCGGCTTCCAGTCTAACCGGATGCACCTGAATACCAGAGATTTACATGGAGCGACAGCCTGATCCACATCTGGCCTCCACAACCCAGTAACTGGGTAATACGATATCCCTTGGTAAGACTGGTTGTCGAGACTTTCACGTATCTGATGACCCGTAAGAACTGTTCAACATTCACGTACATTTGTTGGTAGAGCTGTTGTTCACGTAGATGGGACTAACAGCTTAACGTGTTTTCCGAGTCACGGAACAATTAACTTTAGAAAGTACATAATTATGAATTGAAAAAGTTACTTTGGTACTTGCCCCGGTTCGAACCCGCACCGTCATGCATGTGAGGCGGACGCCTCAAATATTGGGCGGGACTTGGGTGCGCTTACACACGCTTAAACATATTATATGTTTAAACTTACATTACATTACGTTTTGACTGCCTCGTTGGTCTAGTAATCGCAAGCGCGACTGCTGTGCATGAGGTCTTGGGTTCGATTCCCAGGTCGGGCAAAGTGATATTGGGTTTTTCCATCAGGAATTTCTCAGTAGTAGCCTCGGAGTCTGGATTTGTGCCCGGTTCATGGCGATAGGCTCGCCCCCTATTACATGGGACTAAAAACATAACTGGCGAAATGTGGGTGTACTAATGAGTACACCTCTGCCTAAACCTTCGGGGATTACAGGCGTGATGTTATGTTATGTTAAACTTATATTACACGATCAACCGGAACAGCTACCTGTACCTACCTAGGCCATATAGTAGCGAGGTCTCTGTACAACTCTATTCCTACCAACAGAATGATGTGGAAGTGAACTTCAGGTTAGTGAAGTTTTGTCATGCTCCGGGGCGAGAGGGAATGGGATGCAGTCACCTCCTTCTGCGAAGCAGTAATGCTAGCGAAGGAGGAGGCGGGCCGCGTGAGGGAGAGAACCACCTCACGCCCCAGCCGCCGCGGGAGACGCCCAGGGCGTCGGACGTCGCGAGGCGACATCCGGCCACCGTAGGCGCGGGCTTGCGGACGGCGAGTAATGGGTAGCTCGCCGTCCGATCAAGGACCAAGCCCGGGTCGACGGCGCGTTCTGTTCGCGCGCGCCTCAAAGAGCTGTCAGCACAGGGACGGGGCTCCCAACGGGGCCAACGCCTGCCGGGGTTGCGGGAAGTCTTAACAGGATACCGTGGCCCCGGAACGTAAAGGGCAACAGAAGGGACAGGGTGGGTTTTTAGTCAGTAAAAGTTTGACAGTCCCTTCCACCCCACCCAGGGCGGAAGGAGTCATTTGATGATTTTTACCACCTAAAAAAAAAAAAAAAGGTTAGTGAAGTTTTGGAATTCGGGAGACTGCTTCAATTGCCTCGATAAATACCTCACATTGCTGCACAAAATATAAGATGCAGATTACAATTGGTACCGTACATACCTACATGCATAATTACTTAAATCTAAAACAAAACGAACCACAATAGTAGGTACTTGTGAGTAGTTGTGAGTCACACTGATACGGAGTTTCCGTTCGCTTTCACCGGAACTCAAGTCAACACTCGGCACACGACGGAGTTTAAAAATACACTTATCTACTGACTAACTTTTGCCCGCGACTTCGCCCGCGTAAATTTCGAGATTAAAGGTATATGTTCGTGCCTACTGTACACCAGGCAACGTATATGCAGAATATAAGGATGATCGGTTCAGTGGCTTAGGCGTAAAATGCTAACAAACAAACAAACTTACTTTCGCATGTATGATATTAGTTAGGATATGATAACCACACGTTTTATATTTTAGGTAAGTAAATATTAGCACTTCCAAATACTAACATTGTGTATTAATGTGTATTGTGACAGTCTATAAAGCAATGTTGTGCTATGTACCTACCTACCTACTTAATCTATTATTATTTCAACAGTTTTCTTTAATTGATTAATTGATTTCTGCTCACTTTTATTCAGAATGCATTATCTACTTTTAACAAATATTTCAAATAAAATTAAAGTCCTTTTAAATTGATTGTAAAGTCGAAATAATAGATAGCTTTTAACTAAATGCATAAAGATGTTTACACAGTAGGTACTTAAACCGAAATAAAAACCAATTTTGCAATTGTTTTGTGTCTGTCTGTCTGTTTCGGTTAATCTCCGAAACTGCTGAAACGAATTCGACGAAACTCACTTGCAGATAGGAGTAACTTAGGCTACAACTACCTAGTGTTTTAAGCACGCACGCACCTGAAAGTGTAGATAAGTTTAAATGGAAAATAAGCCTCATAGTTTTCCTAGCCATATCATCAAGATAAGTACTTATACATTTATGCATTACTCAATAGATAAAATGCGACTTGGCATTTCGTGTTATCAGTGCCGAATACCGTCACTTGATCCAACAATTTAGTGATAAAATGACAAAATCTCAAATGATAAGAAGGAAATACAAAGGGTATTGTTAAGCTAATACCCCTCATAATTTTGTACTTATCGTTTGGTTTGTTGTCTTAGTCTACTTTTACATACTTTTAACCTAATTTCTAAGAGAAGAGTATTAATTTGTTAGTCTTTAAGCATCTACACATTGTATTACCTATAGTTAGTGTTGCCAGGTGTACCAATACCTACGCGCGGGACGGGATGTCCCCATTTTCAGGGGTCTGTTGACACGACACGAGTTCGGACCAACAGAATTGATAAAATAACACAGTCAGTATGTCTAATAGTGTTTTTATTGACGGTGTATTTTAAGTACACAATCAATTAAAAACACAATTAATTAGATACTCAAGTCCCACTTAATAAGACACAATTGATTTTATCTTGTTCTGTCATACCGGTATGACGGTCGGGCCTTGAGCGGTTAAATTATAACTAAACTATAAAAATAATATTCCATTTTTTTGGTTTGACGATACTTAGAGATAGTGTTTAATTCAGAAAAGAAAAATGGCTTCGTCCTTTCTTTTTCGAAAATTCACTCCACCTGCGGGTTCATTTGTTAGCCAGCAGTCACCAGCAGTACCTATACATACCAAAGTAACGTGATCGTGGGTCGTAGAACTTGTACAGAGTGATCCTGCTGCTTTCTTTCACATACCTAACCACTAATTAGATAAGCACCTTCAAGAGAACCAAAAATCCTACAATCACTGGAAACAAAATCAGTAGACCGTATCAGCACAGCCTCGTGCGTGAAGTAGTAAGTTAGGAACATATTAAAGTCATGCGGTAATCTTTCAACGTTCTGCTAGACTGGACTGTAGTAATAAGTAGGTACTTAGTATTGTTTTGATAGGTATATGTTATATGTATTCTATGTATTCTAAGTTGTATCTAGTATTGTTCCACTGTAGAGTAGGGATGTTTTGGATATGAAATTATTTCGGATCATCAGCTATAGATGATTAGTTACATTTTCAGGAAATTGTAAAAAAAAATATATTATATATTTAAATAAGTCTGACTTGTATGGCTAAGCAATAAAAATTATAAAAAACTATCTCAACAATGCAAGGGACACGTGCGAGTGCGGCTAGTGTGAAGTGGCGAAAATCTGTCCTAACATGTCACATTTAAACTCCGCCCCTATTTGAAATTATTAGAAACTTTTATATCAGAATCGGTTACGGTTTCAGATATATTTTTATTTCGAATTTGTATCCGATAGTTTGGTTACGGCTTACGGAGCTCCATGGCATATCTGCTACAGACTGTACTGAATGATGGTATTTTTCTACCTCAACTCAGTACTGGCTGTCTGGCGTTCATCCGACCTACTTATTACCTACCTATCACCACGCAGTTTGCCGATGAAGTACCTGTGACAGATAATAAAAGATTAATAACTTTAATCTAATCAGAGAATGTAGGTACACGTGATGTCGACTGCTTTATATCACGTTTTATTAAGTGCGCGCGCACCTTGCATGTTAGGTATGTGGGTGATACACGTTGCCGTTGGTCATTATATTTGTGTCTATCTTCGGACATACCAACCTAAGTTCTGATTTCCAAACGTTTTTTTTATTCTACTTAGCTACCTACTTCAAAACTTAAAGTAGGTACGTAATTATTTTATGCCCAATTTGTGCGCCATCGCTAATAGGTAGGTAGGTACCTAATGTGGTCGAGATTTTCATACGAAGTTAGGCATTAGTTTCGGGTTTTCAACGATGTTTACGTAATTTTCCAAGTTTCTAAAATATTAAATTGAAACCGCCATCTTCGTTAATGATCTGATAGAAATACACCGAGCGTGCCGACTGCTTATTATTCCGCACAAGTTGGTCTGAATCAACTGGGACTACCAAGACAAATGAGTTGTTTGGTGTTCCTCGGCCGTGGGCGGTGGATTAACAACCTATCACAACTTGTACAACAAATATACAATAGTACAATATCTTTGTATAATTTAATTGAAGTTTGTAAGTTCAATGTATCGGTAGAGTTAGATGTAAATATGATACGGTCATGTGATCATGGCAATTCTTAAACTCCAATTTCGTTATGCCCGACCCGGCAATCGAACATAATCTGACACGTTCTTGCGTCCACTAAACAAGTCAATTATAATATGAATAAAATAATTCAGTAATATTATTATACTTTATCATATCGTATTAATAATGTTATATATCAGCGATTTTTTTGGAAGGTGTTTATAACCGGTAAGGCCTAAAAGTCCACTTGCTTGGATGCTAACTAGCACGTGACCCGTCTTTCCTGGAAAATAATAAATTAAATCTTCTTTATGCCACCTGTGGGTGTAGTAAAATATAACCAACAATAAATCGAATAAGGCTCCTTTTCAGTCTAGAATAAAAACGAGAAACTACGGCTGCCCTTCTCAGTGCGAAAAGTGTCGATTCTGCTTTATTAATTGTAGCGGTCTTAAGGCCTTAGTCAAGAATTTGCTGATAGAGTAAAGTGAGATGCACATTACAGTTGCAACTACAAGCATACCTAGACCACCAAAACTTGCATGACCACCGAAGGGAATTCTAGATTTTAAATTGCAGATAAATATTTGACATCTCCAGCATACAGATACCTATGTTCCTACCTTAGTACAATCTGGCAGACTTCATGAGGAAGGTAACAAGCACTTGAAGTTAGGTAATAAACAGTCCTGTCTAAGCACACGTCCCTTGAGAAATTAGAGGTAGTTTAGTATCTACGTGCACAATATTTCTCTATAGTAATTTTATGATCGGACTTACCGTGACTTACGCCAATAGATACCGTATGCGAGCAAACAATCACAAGGCTATTACGGTAAGTAGGTACTAGAACGATCGAAGGCAATCTATTAAAAGTTTATAGACAACCGACCGTTCAGTTCAGATTGATTGAACAGCTTATTTTACTGGCTCTATATGCGTTTGAAGCAGTTCTTTGCAACTGCTGCAACTTTTATGCACTTTCCCATTAATTTTACGAGTATATCTTACTGCATCGGTAAGTACTTTTAAAATAGTTGGTGATATTTATTCAAATTGCAATAGGTTGAATTTTTCAGAAGAAAATATAAAATTCAGTACGTTAGAACTAAATCAAACATTTTCGTAACAAATTAAAGATAGTGCAAAGAATTTCTGGAACATTTAACTTTTCTACTATAACTCGTGGCGTAAAAATTTTGTGTTAAAGACATCTTACTAGCAAAAGGTTTTCTTAAATTCGATTTAGATTGAATCGTGGAGCTCATCACATTAAAAATAATGAATCCATGTTGTAACATACGATAATCCGATATTAGTTCTGTAGCAAGAAGCTGAATCGGCAAACAGATTTTTGAGTTGTTATGATTTGTTTGTAATTAGAGATGCCCTATCAACATATCTTATAATATACAAAGTTTTTTTATAAAAGGTTCGAAAAAAAATGCAGATTATGCTTCGTCACTCTCACAAAGACTATTTTAATACCAGGTACATTTTTAAGGTGGTAAAAGTCATCAAATGAGTCCTTCCGGCCCGTGGGAAGGGACTGTCAGACTTTTACTGACTAAAAAACCACCCTGTTCCTACTGTTGCCCTTTACGTTCCGGGGCCACGATATCCTGTTAAGACGTCCCGCAACCCCGGCAGGCGTTTGGCCCTGTTGGGGCCCCTGTCCTGACAGTTCTTTAAGGGGCGCGTGAAACCGAATGCGCCGTCGACCCGGGCCTGGTCCTTGATCGGACGGAGAGCTACCCATCACTCGCCGTCCGCAAGCCCGCACTACCAGGTACGTAGTACTAACTTATTATTGAGAACAGCTGCTGCTGGTGTTGACCATCCTCAAATGACCTAATAATACCTATTGTTATTATTACGTTAATTATGCTGTTCAGACTACGTTATGTGATTATTTTTTTCTGAATACGACAGGTAAACTACTCCTTAAAGGGATTACGTTAGCTGAAGCCCCAACTGTGCGTTCGTGACCCGTTTGCCATCCACGGCGCATGCTTATACCGCTATACTAAACTTTGTCTGTGGCGTCACTCGGCTGGATTCATAGCCTTTTACGGAAATTTGTTTATTTCGGGAATTGTTGTTGCATAAGGACTGGTTCTGACGTCATGATCCAGATTTAACTCGCCGTGATGACTTCATTAATTAATTTTGTTACTTTTTTACAAGCATTTTAACAATTAACTTTTTCTTTTGTTTTTTCCTTTTTCACAGCGGAGGAAAAGTCAGGATTTGACTAAGTCAATAAAGGTCTACTCTAATTAGTGTTAATAGTTACTCTCATTGGATAAATCTTTATCATATATAGACCCTAGTGTATAAACTTTAAGTTTTCAAATATTTTTTGTTACCAATATAGATATAGTCTGTAAGTAACCTGCGCTTAATTTAATAATAGTACTTGTACTAATGGTAATCTTTTACCAAGGGCGAAATGGTAGTCTGCGATATTGGCTCGTAGAGGCTCGGCCGGGTGACTTGCTGCCGGCTACAGTGTAGTGGACGTTGGACATGAGTGAGGTTCCTGAAGTGGTAGTGGAACATTGCAATGGTGTGGAAACCGAGGCCGAGGCCACGGATGTGGCTAACCAGAACGGAGACGATGGGTATGTTGAAAATCTAAATGTAGTAGTTCAGTAAGCACAGTTTTAGGTAGTTTCTACAAACGAAGCTAAGTTGAAAAGTTCAATAGTTTCTCCTTTAACCTTTTGAACGCCAGAGTATAAACGTATCGCCGTACCCCTGACGCCAGGCCACTTTTTTTGTCAAAAGACAATAATAAAGAATAGGGATTCCAAAACTTGATTACATTGTTTATTTCATAGTATGGTGCGACGTGTATTTTGTCATATATTTGTGACGTTGGCGTTCAGGGTAAGATTTCGTTTGTCACATATATGTGACAATGGCGTTCAAAAGGTTAAGTAGTTGATTTTATGCTAATTTCATAAACATGTCAAATTCAGAATTATATTTATGAAGAGAAGCTGTAGGGTATCAATTAACGATACAAAACTAAAATTATTACAAAAAACAAAATTAACAAAAGTGTATACAAACAGCACTTGAAAAAGTGCGATAATGAATTGGATTTTCTATTTTTGTAGATTGGCCATTGATCCCAAACTGGGCTGCCGTGTTCATTTCCCGAGTGACGTCATAAGAGAAACGTGAGTTACCACCAAGTCCGCCAGTTCTGCTGGCGGCGACGCGGTGCCCGTGACGTCATGCGCCCTCCCTATCACACTCTGACGTACTGCATGTATCTACCTACCTCTCTTCTCTATCTGCATGAATCTGCACGCACGAGCCTAGCTTGCATATCCATTCATAGTTGTGATTATTCATGCACGGCGGAGCTTAATGCACGCACTCCGGAGCCACTTCACAATGTTTTGTGTCGCAACGTCATTTGTGATAAAATGACTGCATGTTTGTGAAAAGAGTGCAAATGAAAATGTGTAGGAATATGAGTGTTTTAGTTTTGTGAATGCAATGCTTTTCTTATTTTATGTCTATTCATTGGTAGAAAAAGTCTTTATGACTAAGCTGTTTGCACGTGTAAATAAATAGTGAGTAGCAAGTACCTACTTGCTCATATTCAGACTTTAAATAGTTTATAAAGACAAACTAATATCAACTATTTAAAGTCTGATCGTGTTAACTAACACCACTATAGATACCTAAGTATTTCGTGTGTTTCTTAAGTAGTTAGTAAGTACATACCTAATCCGATAAATTCACTAGAAGGTCTTCACATTGACATTAGGAAGCCCCGTTAGCCGAGCTCCTCCAAGAATGTCAAGTTGAGATAATTATTCTTTTGCTTCGTTAAACGACTTTTGAAGTCACTTTGTACATTTTCCTGTAATATTTTACGAGGTACCTAGTTTCAAAATGTTTTATTATTTGATTTATACAATTTTATTCTTAATAGTACAATAAATTAGAAGATAATTTTGTAACTACCAATCTTAAGTATGAATTATTTTTTGTTTTCAATTATTAAAATTTTGGGAATGGTAATAAAAACAAACTTTTGACGATCAGATTTTTATTTAACTGTATTTCAATGCAATAGAGTAAGAGGAGACTAAGATGGGAGGAAGGAGAAAAGGGAAAGAGGGAGGGGAGGGGGAGATATAAAGTGCAGACGACATGTAAACACGTCATTGAAGAATAGTCCTTTTTAAATACTGGTCCATTAAAGGACTAAAAATCCCGGGGCCTTAAGTTTGTTCGTACCCGTCCTTTGCACTATCGTAGTCTCGCTTTTATTTTTCCAATACGGGTTTTAGCGATTCTTGAATCATTGCAAAAACTATTTCTATATTCAAATTTTGAAAAGCTTAGCCTGAGTGGGTACGTAAAAAAGTATTCTTATAATGAGTTTATAATTCATTTACTTATGTATAATTCATTTACTTGCAGGTAAGTGTCTTGCGAACTTTCTACAAGTATTAAAACTCATGTGTACCTAACCGTCACCGTCGTCGTGGAAACGGTAAGCATTAGCAATATTTTCATCAATATAAAAATGACAATTTTATTCAAAGTTTGTTGATGTTTATTATGAACTTCTTTGCGTATACAGAAATCTTTTAACTTAAGTTATAGTTTACAAACATATATACTTGTAATGTACAAAGTTACGAACCGAAGTTTATTTTTACATGGATTGACGTGATTTGTTACTGAATATGTTAGGCATTACGAAGTTTTCCCGGGCTCAAAATAGCAGTACATCGTGAATCTTTTTATGTATTTAAACATATAAAAACAACATAATAATAAAAACATCATTCGGTTAATAAAATAAGAATAATCATAAAACTCGCAGTCGTAGCGACTCTCGATTACCTTATCTTGCGCATCAGCTACGCAGTCTACGACATTGGGCTACGCGGTAGATCGTAGACCTTCGTAGGCTGTAGGCCCGCATAGCTGTAGCAAGCCTATTTTGACAAATAGTCCAAACTGGTTTGCTACGCATGCCCCAACTACATATTAAAGTTACAAAATGTTGAATTAATTAACTTCAAAGATAAATATAAAGTTGAAACTTTGTGTAAGTAACGAAAACCTTTTTGTTTTAAATGAGGTCGATAAAGTACGAGGCGGATATGTAGATACAAGTTGGAGTTGGTTTGCTTGTATTGCTCTATTTGTTATCAGGCGACTCGGGGGGACCTCGTTCTCTTAGTATAAACATTAGGCACGCGATACCATTTACTCAAGCATTTGAAACGAAATTGGAATATGTACATACCCATTAAGTTTTTACGTTTAACCAGAAAGGTTAAATGTTTCGATGCGTAATAATGAAAAGTTGGAATGTTAAAAAGTACGATCTAAACATTGGATCAATTTTGTCATTTGTTGATATAGATTCATGTAGTTCTATAAAACTACTAAATACAATCTTTAGATACGATATTACACATCGTACGATTGTACTTCTGGAGGAAAACAATAGTTTTTCTTATTATTTTCTTAGCGTTTACCGTCGTATTATTTCACCGGACATTCAGACGCAGGCTTACATTGCAATGTCGTTGTCATTCCTCCAGCTCGCACGAATTAATTTGCTTCCTCTTTTATTATGACTAGAATATTCCAGCCGTGTCTGTATTTCCAGACGTTTGTAATCCTGATGGCCTCCAGCTATCCGTGAATAGGCCACGTCTGAGCAGACATCAGGTTTAGAAGCTTTGTGCTGTTACTTTTGATTAAATACTCTACCAATCTCGCCATGCGAAATGAATTGGTTGCTAAGTAATTTTTAAATAACGAAATACCCACTCGGTAATAAAAAGAGCTTTATAATATTTTAATAAACAATAGAATTCATATCACCTTTCGAGATATTTTCTTTATTTTTATGAATAATTCTAACTAATTAGTCCCGAAATGAAAATGTGTTTTTTATATTAATTATGGTGTCGACTTTAGTACAGGTTGATTTTAATTGCAAATGAGTTACAAAATTATGCGATATATTTAAATTGTTATGCGGCATGTTAGCGGTTAAAGTTGGCTACTTGTTTGAAAATTCTTTTGTAATATTTTACTTCGTTATTATGTTTTAGTTGAAAAAGTAGGAAGCTTTTTTGTGCTTATTCTTTGATAGCGCTGAATTGAAAAGACAGATTGACATACAGATATTTAGTATATCGGTTTACTAGACCAATCGTGGCAATGACAGCGTAATGTTATGGAGAAGTAAATACATAACAAACGTGTTGAAAGAACTTTTAAAATATCGTGTAGTTCAGTGTGCTTTTCCCATAATTCTTACAACTATACGATGTGTTATCGTTACTTTGAAATACTGAGCAATATGTTTTACGCAGATTCGCTGAATATATTGAACTCGGAGAGTGTTGAACATGAAATACGTTGGCGTACGTGTCGAGAGCGATTAGACATCTTTTAGCGCGAGCTTCGATAAACACTTAGGTGCGCTTAAAAGTGTGGGACGGTATGCGAGGAATTTAAGGCATTGGGCGCGGGCGGGGGCGCGGCCGCCCGCCCTGGTCCACGCTCGCGGGCTCGTGCTGCCAGCCGACAGTCGGCTTCGCGGCCTCCGAGCGGCGGCGCGCGATTCGCTCCCAGCTCTCCTCACTTGTTTGCACGACTGTTGTAAACACACTTCGCGTCCGCGTTTTACGACCCAACCGTTCCCGCCAGCCGATTTAAAAAATAACTGATTTGGACGTAACATTTGGACAGTGAGTGTAGGCTGTGCTCGGACAGTTCTGGTGGTGGTGCGCCATGTGTGGTGGTCACCATGCGGCCGCCGCTGCCGGCTAACCGCTCACCTTGCGCGCTTCTAACTCCACGTGTTTTGGTAAGTGTAACACTTATTTTTATTTTTCTATTCTTTATTTTGAGTAACTTATTAAACTGCCACTGTGACAAAATTGGTGTACCTGCTTAAAAAAATTCTTAGTATTTTTTATATCTTAAGTCAAAAGGAATGATTTTCTCGTCAAATGTTGGAAGGACGAATACGAGTATTAAATGAACAAAATATATTGTGAGGATTATATAAACATATAATTTTCTCCTACGATTAAAGTAAATAGGAAAAGCTCAAATTATTTCCGGGAAACAGATTAGCTTTTAATTTGAATGCTAACCGTTGGGATACACGCACGGAATTCAGTTCAGGACTACAAGATATTGCAAACTTCTCTCATGAGTAAAGTAATAAAATGTAAGTAAATCAGAAAGGTATTTAAAAGAGACAAACTAAGACCCTTCCCTTTTATTTGAAGGCGGTTAAATATTCATTACCTTCACAAGGTATTTGAGAAGGGCGAGCTCTTTCAATAACTCTTCCTAAAGTTATAAAGTAATCTATTACTGTACTTTAGCTTTTGTGACGTCTACTGCGAGGGGTTCAATCTACTTCGGGAATTTAAACTTTTGGGCTTTCTTCTTTATTTTAGCCTACCGAATAAGCTGCAAGAATGTTATAGCTTCATTTCCTGATCTTTATGTTAACTTTTGCCATATTAATATACATACATTAGTATACCTCTCATATGTCTTCTGTAATTCCGACAAACGCAAATCTTCCTTATGTCCGTAATCAACATTGATATACATATGACAAGTACCTGCTTGTGTATTCAAGTGCGGGCTCTGGGCGGATTGACATTCATAGTTTCTACCCAATTTCAGTTTCGGAAAGCTAGTCAATCGATCAATTGACTTATAAGTTCCTTCAGTATGCATACCTAGACTCAATTGTGTTATACGTCTTAAATTAAGATAAACTTTAATGCTCAGCTAACAATAGGTTGAAACACCATGGCTATTCTCGTTTCATATCGCAGATGTATGGTCGAGATACGTTTTATAACTAGCGACTATAAACCTGAATATAACTCAGTTATTCACCGGAAAGAATACGAGCATCGTTTCAACTAAATATTTACCTACGCTCAACTAAAAATGTGTTGTTATTGCTTTAAAAATACGCTTGCTTTCAACGCTTTTATATTTTACGATCCGAAATTATAACAATATGTCGGATAGTTAATGAGGCGGGACCTCCCACCTCCTATTTACTAAGTGTGTATTATTTTAAGTGAGTTGACATTATACGTAATATAGAGGGTATTCAACTATTGCTTTCGACGTTGGTTGGATTCTGTTTAGTAATTCTGTCCAGTGAACAGCGGTTAGCAATAGAAACTCTCATTTATTTGTAAAATATGACAAATACGAGTTCGCAATATGAACTTGTTAAGGCGATGGCACAATTTTCTAACTAGAACATCCGAATTCAATAATAAAACCATATCGTAAAAAAGGAATACCATGTTAAGCTTGTGTGGCATGGATCAAGGTTCCGATTGGCGTATCCCCCTCGGCACAGTCGCCCGACTTATGTCACGCACTAGCCTTCCCAATTAGGTTTTTATCCGTGTAATCCCCGGATTTAGGAAATAATTTGTGGGGCGAAATTCCATGTTGCCATGCAAGGTAAATCGTCATGTTTTTAGAACATTTTATTACAAACCCATAAATCAAAATGGTATTTAGATAAGTCGAGAATTTTGTAGTTGTTTTTTTCTTATTTATATACCTGTTTATTATAACTTGCTACAGGATATAGGTTTTTATTTAATATTCATGGCAATTTACATACCTACGAACCTGTCAGGGTTATAGATTTTGTTCAAATGAGTTACCGCGGCTCTGGAACGCAAAGTCAGTAAGAGACTGACACTCCCTTTAGTCCCTTCCGCTCCGCCCAGAGTAGAAGCTACATGATGATATCCCATCCATAAAAAAAACATACCTGCAAAGCAAAAACATAATATGTAGGTAGCTCTATCTAACTAATCCTATAAACAATATAGTGAGCTAATCATACCTAATTTAAAGAAAACCATGTTAATCTACGAGGTTCTTATTTTGAACTTTTAAAATACCGTTGGCACTGTAATCACTTTTGCATAACTAATAATACAATGACTACTACTTACTATAATACTGGAAAATGAAACTAGACCTCGTTTCCTGTTAATCAATACATATAATATGCTTTGTCCTGAATGACTAACTGACTGACGGATCATCGCACAGCCTAAATCGCTGATCTAGACACTGAAACTTGGAGGGTGTGTTCTTTGTTTGACGTAGGTATCCGAAAAGAAAAGAAAAAGGGGGGCAAAGTTTGTATGGCACAACGTGATTCCTTGGTCCAATTTACTTAAAATTAATCCCCTAACGGAGTTAAAAAGAGGTATAAAAGCGAATCGAAAACCGCTTGATTTATAAAGGTGTTTGGCAGGGAGGTAGATTATCGTTAGTCCGCTAAGAACGGATTTTGCGCAAATTAACCCCCTAAAAGGGCAAAATCTAGTATATTCTCAAATCTAGAATTTTTTTTATGTAAATACCTACAACATTTTTCTGTTATTTATTGAAATTCTTATTTTAGTTCGACCTACCTTAGGTTTTATTATTATTTCATAAAATCTATCGATTTATTTGTGGGTTGTTAGGTTAAAAATCAATAAACGAAGTTGCAATTTTATATCAGTTTCTATATATTATAACCAGTTATTCGCTGAAAAAGGTAACTAGAGATTAAACATGAATTTAGTAACCTACGGCCTGATGTGATGAATGGATAATTTTCCCTCGTTCATTAGCAGTTGGCGGGTAGTTGCTAAATGATATCCGCTCGAGCCCGTTCGTTAACGCGTTCCAGAGGAATTTAAAAATATTCTTTAAGCGGCGGGTACTTGTCATATGAAACGATGTTTAATTACTATGATTTACGTTGAAAATTTCACATAAATTAGAGACAACGACTTGATGAACGATTATGATGAGCGGATCATTATCTTCAATATTTTCACTCATAATTATCTCATTATAATGATATCCTATCCCTGGCCATGACAGATTCCATGAAAATATAATATTACAGCAGATATCATTTTGACAACACGGGAAAATCTCAGTCAACGGCGGTTGACGATAGTTTTATGTTAATCTGATAACCCGATTTCATATGAACACAAACAAACATAGCTGTCTTCTTTACGGATCAAAAACATTTGAAAGAAACCGATTTAATATACAACATCAGTCAGAACGTGGTTGTGAAGACACACACATCAAAATATAGCTACGATGATGTTTGGAATAATGTTTGTTTACCATCAATCATCGGTAGAGTTGTGCGTAACAAGTCGAGCCGGCTCGCAACATACGAATTATGTGTCGTTTTGCCGGTCGACGGTTGCCTTGACGCAATAAATATATTGAATACTAGCTGTCTACAGCTGCTAATTTTTTAATTTTAGTCTCACAAATATTTGTAGTCATTCATATGAGAAATATCTGCTACTTCTTAATGCCTATTGTTATTTATCTAAAGGAGTATTTATACCTATAAGACAAAATAAACAGATTTACAGATTTCTGGAAGATGTTTCATTTGAAATAATAATAATTTTTCTATTCCTTCTTAATAATGTTTGTTTAAATGTATGAGCAATAATAATTATGAATTTATGATAAAATAAAATTCAAGGTGATTTTGCGATCAAAACGGAATTTAAAGTCAAAACAATGAAAATGTACGTAGTGAACGAGTTATTAGTTTTGTCGATTTTTTGTTCTTCAGAAAGCATTAAATAAAAAATAAACTACTCTACTACTTTATTCACATCAAACAGTGCAACTAACCAATATTTTCTAACTTCAAACTTGTGACGATCTCTCAGTTCGTGATCACTCTAGATAAAGATGCAGTGATATATGAGTAATTGTTCGACGTGCCGATAGTTCACACTATTAGGCACTCGAAGAAAAACACGAGAAAGCTTTCCCGTGTCTCATGTAACTGAAAAGTCACTTTGAATTGGAAACGGTCGTCCTCTAGCAAGTTTCAGAAACAAACGTGTCAGCCACAAATCATTCCATTCCATAGACTGTGTCTACGTAACGTTTAATAAACGAAATTAACGTTAACGTAGCAACGAGAAATGGTGTCTGATTTATGCGAGGAATCCATAATTATACCTGTAACAATTTTGTTTATACCTCACCTCGGGTTAGAGGCAGGGTATTATAAAAGAAACACAGCTAGATGGAAAGATAAAATAATGAATTATTATGATGTACTCGTATAGGCGAAGGTGTATGTATAAGAATTAATGAAATAATTATGATAATTAGAGCGAGGAAAAAGAAAAAGAATATATTCGGGAAGATCTACGAAGTATTGAAGACGTGATTTACCAAGTAAACAATATTACCTACGTGTGTTGATTACGCTATACATGTTTGTATAAATAGTTATTTTCCTCTACACCTAAATAAATGTTATAGACCTCTGAGTTTGTTTCTGTGTTTCTTTTCAGTAGTATACAACAGAAAAACCGATATAATAAATGTGTAAGAAATTGTTAGATGATCCTAACCTAATTACAAAAAAAAACATTCGTAATAAGTACTCGATACTCATAAAAAGTATTCATAACTAATTTCATATTCTCTTCATCGTTGATTCATCAATCATCGTTCATCATTCAATTATCATAGTATCTTCATCGCCACTCGAAATCCAAATATTTATTACAACTTCTACTTCAGTAAATTTTTGCCGAATCTCTGAAACAGGATCAATATTCTATAAATAAGGATAAAGACAAAACAACTGAGGTCCTTAGTTAGAGCTAGGTTATAACTTGGTTTGTGACAAGGAGAACACTCCTATAAGTGTACACGTCTTTGCAATGTCTTTGTACACAGAATGCACTGATCAAAGGGATCTGCAAGCACTGTGGTCCGACACTCGACAGGTATTGTGTGACCAGACGCACGTCTGTATCTGCCTATGACTAAGTAAACTGGCTGAACAAATACATGGCTAGGATCTGGTTGACGACAGATGGTACGTCAATATTTATCAGATTTTACTTTGTTTGAGCTTTGTTCCGACGGCCTATTCTAAAAGAGTTTGCATTTTTATGGGATAAAAGTAGCCATATCACTTTTCAGCTCGTAAACTGACCCCGCGGAAAAAAGCGTTCCGTAGCTAGGTGATAAACCGACAAACACATTTTCAAACGGGTAGCTTTTAGTTACACGCCAACGGTTGTTTATTTTGTGTTTGACATGTAATACTTATAATTATAGAATAACAGAAATCTAAAACACAAGATAAGAACATGTATCTTAATAATATAAGACACGTGTAACAAATAGAGAGACAAGATACACGAGTAAGGTGTCACTCGACTTACCTATTTACGTCAGCTTCGCTAGCCACGTTGGCGTAGCTTCTCCATTCACACAACACCTCCGTCCTACGTAGACTAAATTATATTTAACTAGCTGACCCAGCGAACTTAGTACAGTCATATTTTTTTATTTTCTTTCATAGGAACCTTCTCCTTACAATAAAAAACACAACAAAAAAGAATTAGTGAAACTGGTCCAGCCGTTCACGCGTGATGCCGTGACCAAGGGAAATAGGGTTTGATGTGAACGGATAAGATTATTTCTCTTTTAATCTTTATTCAATACTAAACAAGTATTTCATTCCAAAAAGTATTTATTCATGTATCGACAATTTCGCCAATACATGATTAAATACTTTTTGGTCACCCTAGTATTCTGTAGAAATATCCCGTTAAAAATGTTCAATTGTAATTTAGGGATCAAAGGAAGAAGATAGACGCGTGTAGACCCCAAATTTCTATGCAGTATATAACAGAAAGGTCTATTGGATATCGCTTTTAGGTATTTTTCTTATTTACACCTGCAATTGTTGTAATTTTCGTTGATACACAGTGTACAGTCACGAGCATAAGCATGTACATACTTAGCAAAAAACTAAAGCAATTTTTTTGTTAATGAATGATTGCAACTTTGAAATGAGAATTACTTCATAGTAGATTGTGATAGTACCTAATATGGAATCTAGAATAAGATAATCGTAACACCATTATATTTTTATCAGTCTTTTAAGAGGATATTGCTTTAGAATGTTGCTCTGTGTACACAATATGTTGTTTGCGGCATCCCTTTTCAGTTCGAAGTACAGTGCGAAAAAATAAAATTGAATTTAATTTAAATAACATTTGGAGTCAGGTATTTGCTTGGAGCCCTCGGATTTATTGGTTTGTTTATCTGTAGATGTTTTATTGGGATAAATACCTTAGCTACTGAGTTACTAGGTATTGACACTTCTTAAGTATCGCGATGGTGCCATTTTATGTTTGGGCTCTGTTTGCAAAGGACATTATTTTGACCATTATGTCTCTAAATCGTTACACCCACAATTAAATGCCAAGATATACGCGAAAGTTTTATTTTGGCGTTTCGGCCTTCTTCGTTATTTACGGTTACTGATTTTTTTATTTAATTTTTATCCTCTTTTGGGTAAATACCGATATGTATGGCTTAATTACTTTAATTGTTAAATGTTATTAAGCTTCCTGCAAATACTATAGCTACGAGGGTGTCGCATCTGATTACTACGGACGATAAGTTTGAGGTATAAACACGAATACAAAGCAAGGCGATGGCCGATGCTTGCCGCTTTACGAGCTTGTTTGTTTGGCAAACTATTTTACCAAATTAACTTCATGTTTGAATGCTTTTGACAGACTCTAGTGTTTCATGCTAAGTTTAATTAAAGCATAATTAGACTAGCTACATATTGTTTGAATGAAGCAATATTTGTATCTGAGTGACTTCTGCTTGTAAACGTACAAGTATTTCAGGTAAATATTTTTGTGTGAATATGTAAACGTATAATTTAATTTGATTATTTATATTATGTTTACAGTTCTAAGAATATGTTTGTTAAATGTTCTCACAGTTTATTCCCTTCACAACGCAAATTCGTGGGTGTGTTTCGTCCATAAATTAAATTTAATCCATTATTGTAGTCGGTAGGTACGTAGGTACTTATTTGTGATTTTGTGTTCGATTCATAGTTGGCTAGCTACGTGTTTATCTTGTGGGCACTTTCGCTAACGTTTTGCCTGAAAGTCGATACAGTGGAGCAACCGATGACGTCAATGTTGCTTTATGATTCAATCTGCTGTTAACTGAGCTCTCGCCCAGCTGAGTGCAGCCCGCTCTAAATATATCTTAACAATTTTACTTATGTACGTTTCATCTCTGACGCCGATTTTCCCGATGGCGCCTCTTTCCCTGTCATGCACAGACTTCAGCCCTTGTTAATGTGGTAGATTAATACATTACGAAACGTCACATAAAGCTATCTTCTCTTTTTCGTGTATGTTTTATTTCTCTGTTATATGTTACTAACAAATGTTTACAAAATAAAAAAAAATCCCTTCTTATTAAGACATTACATAAATTCCGGCTATAAATCATCACCATGGAAAATTTAATTAATTAGTACATGTCAGTGTGTGATCTCCACTACAAAGAGAAGCCGTCCCATTATTTTACGTGGACATTGTTGATAGATGATTTAGGATTAATTACCTACTAATATTATCAGTTAGTAAGCGCAGCAGCAATTTGTGGTACAGATACCTACGCTTCGCTACCATCGTAACGAGATCATCGAGTTATTTGGGTGTAGTGAATATTGCTGAAAGGAACGGAAACTAGGTGAGCACGTTATCTGACAGAGCGAAAATCATCACTTCATATAAAAACACGGCTATCTCACTGTTGTACTAATACATTACTAATACATTTACTCCAAATATAACACTCAAATTTTGAGTTAATATTTCACGCAGAAATCAAAATTCTGAATAGAGCTATGTTTGGCGTTCCGTTAAATCTAAGTGCACTGCTAGAAAGTTGTGGTTCCACTCGAAATACGTGTTCTCTGTCGGTTTGTTTCCCGAACTGATCCTCTGAGTAACGAGTGTACACACCTGTCCGAGTATGGCGACGACACACACTATTATAAATGTGTATGGCGGCCTACTTTGTAAACTAACGGCTTGGCGTGGCCAGTAAATTATAAATGCTTGGCCAAGGGCTTAAGGGAATGCAATGTGCTGATCGATATAATGTGTTTAACAGCTGTCCATTTTGATATATGAGGGAGTTTAGACTTTTGTAGGTCATTGTTTTCAGGTATTTGTTGATCTTGTCTGTATTTATACTCTATATTATATTATAAAGATGAGGGTACCGGCACCGGGGGGTATGGCTAGTTTAGTGATAAAGTGGAATTATTCTGGTTACCCTTCGAAATAAATACTTATCATTATTTGTCATCAATGTCTAGATGTCAATAAACGGAAAGTCGTCAAATCTTAAATACAGGGCTCTTATCGGCCACCAAAGTGCTCACTTCAGACAGTGAAAGTAGCTCTCGCTTCGGCTTTTCGCTTCGATAAGTACGTAAATCCGTGCAGGTAGATTGCAAGAGGCCGTCGTCGAAGCAACAACCCTCCTTCTAATATATTTCGATGAAAACGTTGCTTTTATCAAGAACACCCTTTTCTATGTCACTATATTTTATCCACACGCTGTCAACTTAGGGATTTTTATTTCTTTGGTCGACTGCACCGATTTGTATTGTTTAACCTTTTATAGCAAAGTGAAAACAAAATCTGAAAAACATATTTTTAAAAGGAAAGTGGATCCTTTGGGTCTGTGTAATGTAATATTGAAATTGTAAATGATATCGACATTTTTAGTCGTATAAAAAGCTTTTTCAAACTGCCCCGCGTCAGGTAAAAACATACCGTAGGAATATATAGATGACATGTTAGTGGGTCGCTCCGTCCTAATTCTATATTCGTCCTTGATCAATTATTTAATTCCACGGCTGTCTATAACACCTGCCAATTATCTAAATGAGTATCATTTATTAGTACATTAAATTGTATTTTATATCGCTGACGTTTTTTACGGTTATTTGTTTTGCTACAGTTCTCCCTTGTGGTATTAACTTACAGCTCTCTAGTGCTTAAACCGAATAGGGGCCACATTATGAATTCATCGGTTTTAAATTAAATTGGAAACTTACAGGTATGAACGTAAAATTCAACAAAATATCTTTTGTAATAAATATTAAGATATATTGGTAATATTCGTCTGATAATGGATTTTAGGAAAATAATATAATCGAAGTTCCAACGTAAGTACATAAGTATCTGGGTATCTTTAATCTGTTGGTTACAAATACACAGAACTGAGAACAATATTCTAAGATTAGAACAAGGTGTGTATCTATGTATAGAGAACAACAAGCTTATCTTTGATCTTGAAACTAGTTTGAGTCGTAGAAGTGTGCGACGCACTTTTTTGGTAGATTTCATGATTTCAAAGATTCCATGATTTCGAAGCAAAGTAACAAACGGCCTTTTGTTGTACTTGTAAACTACTCTAAAAACTTTACTAGAATTTACTAGACAGCATTTATCTGTATATATATATTATTTACAAACTTTTCTCTCTTCATCATTTGAGCAATCTTTTTGATATTCTCATTATGCCATTTATCTGAAAGTTGAAAAACCGTCTGTTCTTGTCACATAAAAAGATTATTTTATGAATAAGCTCCAACCCACGACCCACACTTAAAGCACATCATATTCATCGTTTCGTAAAGTAGTTATGTAGTAAGGTAAAAAAGGTTATTATGCTAACGATTTGAAAAAAAAATTAGTTTGAAAATCAATTATGGTAATTTTATGTGTGGTGTCATGTAGGACTTGGAAGTCCTACGTCATCTACGATCGCGGAAATTGGAATTTCCGCGATGTTCACTAAACTTATTAACTCCTGAAACTGACTTAATCGAATTATAGATTAGATGAGATATTATGATTATTAGAAGTTTGTAATGAAACAGAAATAAAAATGTATTATTGTTATTATTAGATAATAATTTTCCTGAATAAGAATCGATAATCGAATAAAATATTTTGAATATAATTATGTTGCTTCGCAGCTCTAAAATGTCAATCTGGCATTTGTCGACCAAGCCGTCCTTGCGCCAATAGAGTAGAGTAAGTTCCTGTTTGAATCACCGGTATTTACAGGTTGAAAAGATTTCGCTACAGAGTAAGTAGGTACCTACATTTTCAATACACAGCTTTAAGAATAACTTATATTTCGTAACGCCTAAGCGACTTACTGGCTCTTGTGAATTTTCTCTTTATACGTAAATAGTCAATTCTATTACACATGCTTTAGCCTTTTCAGATTTATTCAACTATAAATAACTTTTACTTGAATATTTTGCTAATAGAATCAAAGGTATATTTTAATATCAAAGCAATTTTTACTTCTGCCCAGTTATAAACCGAAAGGTAAGAATAATTATGTTCTTTCCCTTTCGAGGACATGTTATTACCTATTGGTTTTCGGTTTTTTATTGGAAGTAATATCCGTTGATTAGGTAAGCATTCTAGACTGTTGCCTTTGTATGTACTTAAAAGTTATAGTGAGCTTTTGTAATTATAAAGGGTGTAAAAAACACATTTAACGAAGCCTTAAGTTATACCAAAATCGTGATCATTTCTTACTTCTGGACTTTTGGACGTTCTTTAGAAAACCCTTTTTTTTTTACTTAAATGTGTACAGTATCAGTGACTTTTACACTAAAAATAAAATTAGTTCCCCAGTAATAATTTTCGCATATTGTAACATAGTTTCAGGGGCAGTACCTAATTAATAGCTTTGTGTTGTATCTTTTTACTGTTTTTTACACCCCGTATGATTTGTGTAGGTAGATATTTTTTTATTTTTCATTACGAAAATAAATGTATAAAGTATCAACACAACGGTGACATTCACGTCCTATGTTATCACGTTGGTCGGCCATGACCATTATTTACAAATAAAAGTAGGTAATTGAAGGACCCAACACGAATGACGATAGCGTGACTGTCCAAATTGAACTAGAATAGGATATTAGCGGCTAATTTCTTGATAAAGTCACGGAAGCCGTGTTTCTGCCTTTTCCGTAATTTACTCTTTACTTAATATGGTCTTAATCTAATATTTATACTGTAAATATATGACGTGGGTCAATGAGCATATTAAATAGAAATAAAATACCTTCTTGGATATTGTGATATTGGTTTTTTTTTTGTGCTAACAACCGATATAGGCTAAGCAAATAATTATAAGAAGTTAACAAAACGATTTGTATGCTTTAAAATATGAAAAAAAACCAACAAAGCTAATAATATTAGTTGGAGTAGCAATCTGAAGCGTGGAGGTACGCGCTTGTAACCCTGGCGCGAATGTTTGCCAGCATGCTTCACTGACTACATTCACGACGATTAACATTGTTGACTTGAACCTGTGAACGTATTGATTCATTCACGTTAAAGTGCCCCGGCTATGGCAAAAATAGAATCAGAGCTTTCCGCTTTGAAGCCTTGGAAATGTCTCGCCGCGAATTGAGAGTCAAGACAGGGCATAACGAGCCTGCAAACAGCCGATATAAACGAGTCAAACGACTTGTTTGCTCTCGACACATTGCTATGACTGTTTAGCACCATACCCTTACGCTGCTCCAAGCTCTGCTAACGAGGGAACTTGGACTCCCGATGAATTTACAGCGCCTATAGACGCTTTCATTAGGGCTACGGGTCGAAGTAGTTCGGGAATTACATACTTAAGACAAGATCAATCAAGTACGTAATCAATTCATTAAGGTTTGGGTAAGTAGGTATTTACTCTATACAAAAAGCTAATGTTACAGAGAGTTCTTGAAAATATAAAAGACATTATTATGTAGGATGAAATAGGTAGATACCATAGTTATGTTCGCATCTAATTATATTTGTTTGTCGCATGCTTGAAATAATATGAGACACTCAGTATGTGTCACTAATTGGCTCTTTTTTATTTGATCTGAACGTTAGAACATTTAAATCATACCTAACAGCGGAATTCCACTATTTTTATTTCATTTTATTAGCCTGTTCTGTCCCATTCTTGGGCAAACAAAACGTTCATTTTTAACTAGGTAAGAATACCTAATACGAGTAAGTGCCATCCTGAGTATGTTAGACTACCTACTAAGTACCTACCAGGATATCGAATAATTAAGTATCAAAAACAGTGAATAAAGAAAGTATGTATTTACCTACTCATATAACATGTTACTTAAAAATTCAATTGGTGGACCTTACATACCGTCTACATAATTAATTACTAACCTTTTTAGGTTACACGATGATCTATCGAATTACGTATTTCCGTGTGTCGCCCGCGTGTTAATGAGTGTTTGGATACCTATAGTACTATAATACCTGTATATGTACGTGCTTAACTATATGAGGAGTAGGTATAAAGTTATCGAAGCTACCAGTTTAGACAATAATTTGGTAGATAGTCTGTCATATAGGGGCTGATTGTGATACTGTCGTCATCCAGTTAGCTCGATAGATATGAAGGTTCTGCCTACATATATTTTTTAATTTAATCTTTTATATTGCATTTTCATAGAATTTGCATATATGTATTCAAAATTCCAGCTTAACGAACACCGGGAAACTAGTAAGATTTGATTAAGTTTATATGGCCACTTTCCGGTTCCATCATCAGACCAGCTCTGTGACATCTTTTATTGGATTGTCATGCAAATTACACATTTACTCAAAAGCTCAGCTCAATCGAACATCGGGAAGTGGCTCTAATTTAACTAGTAAGATTTGATTATCCACAGACTGTCGTAAATAAAAGCTTGTAATTATGTCTCTGCATGACTAATGATTTAGGAATATAGTATAATAGTTAGCGTTTTTATTGTGTTAGTGCAATGTATTGTCCTTCTAGTTTAAAGAAGAACAGAGCAATTTTATACTATTTTTGTATCTTGTATTTACAGACAATATTTTAACTTATCTATAGATATCCATCCACTGTATCTAAGCTTATGGTGCACTGCGGTCCTTTAGAGCGGTATAATTGAACCCTTCTCATTTAAGACCTTCGTTTTTGTATCCATTTGATGTTTTCTGAAGAGCTGAAAGCACTCCACATATTTGTTTTAGATTCTGTTCTCAATCGCGATGTTGAGATTGGCTCATTAATATGGACCTTAGATTAACCCAGAAAGTAAGTATCTACCTAAATAAATGACATGTAAAGTTAAATTGGTACTTGTATTGAGCCTGTAACCGTAATTTTAGAAATCCTCTCGTGAACCCACACCTACATGCCTACTACGCGATGTTGTGTTTACACTGTTCACTAATCCAAGCTCAATTGTGGTACGCGAGTTAACAATTTCATTCAACTCCAGAGTGTATGAATACCATATCAAAAGCGCTCGTTAGATTCAAATTATACCATCTCATTTAGCTTTGTTCGACACTAATTGATGGCCTTATCATAACAGAGTGAAATACAATTCTAATTATAGAGGTTTAAAGAAATACACTAGACGCTGTCACCGTTTACAAAACGAATCCCCACAATGGATGATGTTGCGAAAATTCACATTTAAACTTCACCGAGTCATATATCTTTTCTTTGTCTGCGTCAGTTAAGAGAGAAGATGGATTGGCGTCTCATATCCCTCGTCTCAAGTTTTTGTTGTTAAATTAAAGCCGCAGCGGTATAAAGATTGCATCGTGTTTCTTTTACAAATGACGGTACAACCGATCGACGTATTGAAACGACTCTATGAAACCAACAAAAACGTTACTAATTTAAATAAGGATTGAGAAAGGTTGAATGAAGCCTTTGGCGTACCCATTAACACAGGAAATCTCTTTTTGTTTCGATATGCCGCCCTGGCCTACAGTAACACCTATTAAATATGAATGCAAATTGCTATTGATACAAAAACCCCTTTTGGGATTAAGTAACAGCGGGCTTCTGTTTACAGTCAAGTAGGTTCTAACAACATTTGATACAAAATAAATATTGAGTTTCAGAGGCCCGCGGCGGCGTGGCGCGACTCCTATTTACAATTAAGCACTAACAGTATTGTGAAAGATTCGCGGTTCGATGCTACTTTGCAAAAGCAGCTTGATGTGGCCTGTTTATTCATATACAGGCTGATTTTGAAAACTGAAAGATGGTAATGAATTATAAAAATAATAATACCGCCCTATTAGTATCCCACTGCAGAGTTAAGACCTCTTCCCATACAGAGAAGGCACGAGCACTGATCACAACGCATGTTCAAAGCGAATTGGCACATGAAATCAAAGTTTAAGGTATCTATCATATAATCATCGAAAAAGTGTTACAATCATTTTATAATTTTCAACCGACTTCAAAAAGGAGGAGGTTCTCAATTCAGCGCGTATGTTATTTTTTCTTTTTTTTGTGTTTATTTTACCCGATTACTCCGCTACTCCGAATAGATTTGGATGATTGTTTATTTTGTTTGAAAGATTTTACTTCCAAATAGGTCCCATAGAACTATTGTCATGATCTGATGATGGACTTCGGAGATATGGAAGGGAACTCCTCATAGGATCACAGCAGGACTGTTGTAACAAGAAAAATTGCTTTGTTTATACGTGTAGTCGATGACTAACTGAAAGAAAAGGGGGGGGGATACGTCAACCCCCTCCAACCACTTGCCAATATTAATTATATCGTGTAAGGTATTGTTTGAAAGGGCTTATTGTTAGTATTTTTTAGCCATTTTATTTTATCCTATTAAGTACAGGCGTTTTCTAAGGATAGCCTTGTACCCATATATAAATACATCAACTTCCTCTATAATGATTAATGTCACATCATGTCTGCGTGGTCTATTCCAATACTATCCAAGTTATTTCGCGACAAAGCTGTCATATTTTTGGCACAATTTAATTTTTTAGATACAATTTAAATTTTGAACTTTTTTTTTCATAGTGTTTGTCTAATGCAAATAATTTTGTACGCCATAAATGGCAAAACATGTAGCTACCTCATATTCATTAATTATGAGACCATCAAACTGTATTCATGATTTACAAAATAAATAAATCTATCTATCTAGATTTAAATAACCATTACCTAAAATTGTATTAAAGAAAATTATACTTTCGAGGTTATTTTTATAACCTCTAGAGTACAATTTCTTTTCTTAAAATACTCTAGGCACAAAAACTGGAAATGTGTGATAATCTTTCGTATAACACTTTTATTGCTTGGGACTGAATATACGCAATTTGAGACTGACAACGCCTGACGTTACGGCTTCTAACGTCTTTCATTTGTTTTTCGTGGCACTTCTCCATTTTCGGAAATTTTATCCAGCGCACCGTATAAAAAATTAATGATACCGATACGAACGAATGGGTTTTAGCCATTTCTTTTGTGAAATACGAGTAAACTTTATTCGTACCGAATTAAATTATAAACAACTGTGCAGTGTGATCTGTTTGACACATAACATAACATCACGCCTGCAATCCCCGAAGGGTTAGGCAGAGGTGTACCCATTAGTACACCCACATTTCGTTAGTTATGTTTAAGTTCCATGTAATAGGGGGCGAGCCTAATGTCACCAACCCGGCACAAACCCAGACTCCGAGGCTGCTACTAAGAAATTCCTGACGGAAATACCCAATAACACTTTGCCCGACTTGGGAATCGAACCCAAGATCCCATGCTCAGTAGTCGCGCTTTGCGACCACTAGACCAACGAGGCAGTGATCTGTTTGAGTGTTCTAGTCTCAAATATGATTTTATTATCTCATGTTTGACTTCATACCATGTCATACGCCGTTTCTGTGAATTCATTTTTATAAAAAATAAAGACAATATGGAAAAGTTGATGAATTTCAAATTTAGTTGCATTATTGCTATCGCGCGATTATTATTATCAGTAATTAATTCCTTTATTGGATAGGGAAAAACTGTAATACTATATTATGATGACTGTCATGATTATTATTTGGTCCTAAAATAAGATGTATATGGCAACCACCGCGTATCATTTTTGGGGATAATTAATGAGGTCATGTGAGCGTGTGAGAAAATGGATTATTTTCTTCTTCTTTTGATCACTCGAATTATGTTTTACTATACTTATAGTAGGTACCTAGTAACAGATTTGTACGATTCTTTTATTTATAACGAGGTTAAAATACAAACTGTCGTACATAGAGGGCCCTTGTTAGCAACTAACTCAGAGTTAAAAATTTGCCTGACTAGCGCGAGTGGGTCTTCTATGTATAACAATAATGATATGATGCGGTTCTGGGAAGTTAGTTCAAGTGAAGTTCATGAAAGCTCTATCCTTCACCCTTCAGCGCCAACTAGTAATACGAAAATATTTCTCAGTACAATATTATCTCAAAACGTAAAATATAATTATAACGGCTTTCTCATAGATTTAATAGAAAACATATGTATTTTCATACGAGGAAGCATTTAAATAAAAAGATGACTTATTTCTATTATTTCGATAACAAATCATCCGCATAAGGCAACCATTTTGTGTGTGAAACTTAACTTTCAAAGTTCAATAATTCATACAATAGAAGTTTCTATTTCCTAGCTACAAAATTCACGATTTTAAAAACCGTTTATATTGCCGTGCGTACTATTGAACACACCGGAAATATTTACACGTATCGATTTCTAAAATGAGGTTAGGGTGAAGCTATTACATTAATAACTTGTGTAAAATGCTATTTAGGCATTTACACGCTCTCGGCGTATTACATTGAATTATTTTCTTATGAAAATATTCATGTAATATACACGTGTATTAGCTCAGGTAGCCAAATCAATGTTTTGAACAACAACAAAAACTTGATTACGTATTCATTGAAGGCGAACCAATCAAAACAGTCGGGAATGACTGATAAGGTCGGCTACTCGGCTGCTCAATCCTAACAGTGACAATGCAAAAGTGTTGAACCACCTATACACGGTCAGTTCTACCTTCAGCATTGAACTAAATTCGTGCCGTTTGTGGGCCCGCATTGATTCGATCTAGATTGATCGCTTTCGACGGCCGAAATCGTACAGGTCTATCGTATCGATACATCAGTTCAGTTCCTTTAGTAGAACACAACGCTTTCGTATGACCTCTGTTAGTAGCGAGCTACCTGGCTAATGCAAAAATCGAATTACGTTACAAACGGAATCGTAACATTGCTTTTATTCTGACAGTTTAACAATATTTACTGTAGCATTATGCTGACCACTAGACCAACACAATTAACTTTGTTGGGCTGTTAAAATGATTGGGAGTGCGAATACGAGTGACGTAATTAGACTTGGGGAACCGTGAAATTAACAGGTTCGATGCCTTGAGTCATCTACCGTTTATTGATAAATATTGATTTGGACTTATTCAAACGAGATGTTAATAAAATAAAATATGTATTCAATACTGTAATATACTAAGTCCTAAGTGCGTTATTCAGATACTTCTTATTTCCCCCTTTCATAAAGACACAAGAACTATAGCATAAAATGGTCTGAAATACGATACAAGGGTGGTCTCACAAGGCACATATTTAATACCTACTATTGTATAATAAATTCGAATCCCTTTTGTGTTGCGTGTGAGGCGAGAGCATCGCACTCCACGCATGTACAATCAGTGTCATAAATATGTAAACATATTCAATATTTGAAAAACTCCGAGCACACAATGAGTCTGACAAAATGTGCATTTTCTACGTGACCAGGGCGTTTTGTATTGGCTGCTATACAGTATTCCTTTAGAAGAGACAAATAAGCAACGCTTTTATTTTATGTTATGTACAAAATACGAATGTTGTGGGTTTTTGTTAGATAATGAAACCTTGCAATTAGAGAAACTGAGAAACAAAAAATGTTAGGAATTGCTACAAAGACACATGATTAACTCAAGACGCTTTGTAGACGTTTTTTAATATAAAAGTGAGCAATTACACACAATATCTCAAAGTGAAGTGCACACGTTATGTTTGTACCGTAGAGAGCTGAAATTAATATATGTACTCGTGCTGCTAGCGTATATCATTGTACATTACATTTTCCCGAGACTTACTACTCTTTATGATGCTAATGTTCAAAAGTCAAAAAGGTTGCGCTAAAACTCGGTACGTTTCTCGTAAATACACAACTCTGCGTCACATTTATCTTTATTTTCGCTACGCAGCCCAAACTACGTTGCATGCCGTAAGGAATACGTTTTAAACTGCACGGTGCAAAATAAAAATAAAAAACATCGCTTTACTTTTCGTAGTATCTATGTATATTGTTTTGTAGATGTTATCATAAAATAGCTTTATATTATTATGTCTTTTCTTCGAGTACTATTTCACGCGATCCAAGAAAAGTTTTACTTATTCGTGATTTATCTTTTTTCCAAAAATATTGGGCTCATAAATTCTGTTTGCTATTGGTGCGTGTGACTTTGATAGTTGATTCATTCAATAATACATTCAGAGTGTATTTTCTTTATTTAAATTCGAGGTGTTAAATGATACTATGCAGTGATCTTTATGCAAATACTGACTGAATAGAACTTTTAGAAAACATCTGGACCTATTACTTCGTAGAGGTATATAAATGTGGGTATTGTAGACATAAATACACAAAGTATCTTCGGCGTCCAGACGGGTTTAGAGCAATGATAAATGAGGGTGTTACAGTACAAAAAATAATTTCATGAAGACAAATTGATAGGATAAAAATCTTACAAAATAAAGCCTTCTAAAACGTTTCGTAGGCGGGCTACGCGGTCGTAGCACAGTGTGAGCTACGCCGTAGCGATATAAGCCCAACAACCGATTTTATTTGTTATAATTTTGTAAAAAAATTGAATTTAATTAAAGAATTATTGTAGTAGATTTTAATTATAATAGTTAATTGACTAATTAAATCAATACAATTCAATTTCTTAATTGAATATCTGAAAGTTCATACATCATAACAATGAACATAATGTATTGCAAATACTACACACAAGGATATTAAACTTATCATAACCTTTTTCCTCGTTGAGGGCTTAAGGTTAAAAATAACGTAGAGTGTAGGTGGGTTTGGAAGTCTGTAGGTAGTTTTTATGTTATTTATGTACACTGTCAAAATTTTACATTCTCTGTGTTACATTCGCTGCCACGGCCTTTCCAATTTCTAAATAAAATGAGGACGAAGTCAGCGACATGCACGTGTGTGCAACAAAGTGAACATAAGTCTGATGAAATTGCGAGAGGATTCCTTTGCCCAGCCGTCGTTCTCTTCGGTTTGCAAGCTAGGAGCTTTATAAAACAGAAACTGGTATCTAACAGTGGCGAAGGGTCAATTTTCGTAAAAGGGAAGCCCGAACAAAAATTACTTAATTCGAGATACTTTTCTGAATTAAACACCATCTTTACACTTTCTAACAAACATTCGGTACTTAGTGATCCCTTTTAAGCGAGGTGCAAACTTAACTCGGCCGGGTTATATATACATATTATTATGCTACTGACTGGCTTTTCGCTCGTTCGAAGGAAAGTCGGAAGGAATCGGGTTGTATGGAGTCCTCGCCTCAGGTATCTAATAGTGTCTTACAGTGTATATACGTATAAGTTAAAGTACATAATTATAACCTCGGTGAAATGTTCGCTTCGTGCTTCTATTTACTTCTAAACTTACCAATATTAATTTAACGGGCGAATAGCTGCCTAACGTCATTTATAATGCATACTCAAGTGTATGAAAACAAACTACAGGAACTTTGGGTAGTTTCCGCATTATCTAAAGAGGCATTAGTACCTACGGAATAAGATTTCAGCTATATACAGAGTTCGCGTATGTGACACAGAATTGTTTCCCGTCGAGTATTTTTCTTTTGTTCTCGAAAAAATAATAAGGTGACATATATTTTGTAAAACACATACCTTCAAAGGCAATACGTGTCTCCATGTATCGGATAACCGACGACAAACGAACAGCTTCGACTCGTTCAAACAAATAAACGTGCACCTACAAACCTATCAATAAGGTGGTTTGTTTTTACTGCATCTATGAAAACATATAAAAACTGAAATGGAAATTTTCACGTTGTTCAAGGTAATATATTTTGTTTGTAACGTTCTATAATATAAAAGGTAGGTGTTTAAATAATTCCTTGTATGTAAATTATTATCATTAAGGAAATACAAGATTTTACACTTGCGAGTTTAATAAAGCCGAATGTATGTGGCTAAGTTGGTATCCATTCAACTATAAGTAATTAGGTATGTGTAACTGTACTTAAAATTGTATCAATTAACTAGTGGAAGAAGGCAATACTTAACTCTTGCCCGATTAGATAATCAAAAAGGAAAGTTTAATCAAATTAGAAATACAATAAGTTGATATTTTGATAAATGTAATGGAACGTTGGTAAAACACATTAAAAGCTGCAGGTTTCAATGTTTTTTAGCATTAGCGTGTTTGAAATACATCAAAACACTTTTAGTCGCTGAAGTGGAAACGTCTCTGGGATCGTTGAATTTTATGAGGAAAAAAGTATGATGGTGTTAGTTAAGGAAAAAAGGGGATCGGAAAATCAATAGCATGCTTATCAGCGACGTATGCAGTCACGCCAAATCCGGCTGCGCACACTAAACATCCGTTATTTTATTCGAGGGGAATATACGTCATGCTCACTTACCTTCGGACAACCAGCCGACGTTAGTAAACAATTCAACCTAGAGACTACGCCAAGGGGCGGGCCAGCGCTCGCCAATTCATTAGGAGCGTGTTAGATTTTATTCGCGAATGTAAAACATTAGTTGGTTACACGCGCTCTGATAAAGATGGGGAAAATGAGGAAAAGTTTGCAGCCATTTGTTTAAGACTAAGTCAGAGCACCTCCGGAGAAGTCAGAGAAAGCCGCGTGACTAAAGAGACTAATTAAAAGTTGTGCTACGCTTCGCTTGAAGCTACTTTATGCTATACATATAGATACAGGTATGCACGTGCGTACTTACTCACATATTTATTTGTGCCTTTTGTATCTCTCCATCGAATACAAATTTCGTTTTTTGTGTAAACCATATTATTATTCTATTGCGATGGTAAATAAAATAGTATTATTGATATGAAATAATACAACGCGAATAAATGTACAACATATTTTTTGGCAGGCTACATTCCGACAATAACGAAATATTTTTTATTTTCTTTGATGTAAATATCAATATTATTGTACAAATTTAGATATACGGGATGTAAAAAGACACATTACATAGCCGTTAGCTATGCATACTGAATATCAAACTAAGTAAATATTGTTAGGAAACGACTTTTATTTTTGGGTTTCACTGTTTACGGTAGCACGCAATATAACGCACGCTAAACAATGTGCCTTAGGGTGCATGCAACATGGCCGTGGGGGTAATTAAAGATTAGTTATAACGTTTAAAACTGGCTGTTGTTGAACTTTGACCTTCAATATCTCCAGAACGTTCCAGGTCGAAAAATTGATCGCTATGATGGAAATAAAATGTAACTTTCAGCTTCCTTAATTGTCTTCTTAGACATATAAATCAAGCAATAGGTTAAGTTGATTTAATCCATAATAATAATATAAATGAGACGAATGTCTGACTAAATCACGTGAACCGATTTTGGTAAAATTTGGGGCGAGGTTAGTTTTAACCCTAAGAAAGGACATAGGCTACTTTTTGTTCCGCGACTTTGTTTGTATCCGTGATAACCGACATTTACGCGGAGGAAGCCGCGGGCATAAGCTGTTTCAATATAAATATGTGGTCAAACTTTGATATATGTATTTGGCAGTATGTATCGGAGAAATACATAGTTTATTAAACAAATGGTGATTGTTTACGTGTGTGGTTGCCAGCACACTAAACAGCCCCAAGTGCCTTCTGGCTGTTGGCTCACGTATCGTTTCCAGCGACTTTATCTTGATCTAATTTCATCCAGTATTTGCAGATAGTACAATCAATCATTCCAGTAGCTAAATACTTAGAACGTATACTACACACACACTGCCTGCTGATTTGCCGTAAGTATCAGATTCATATGTTCTTACAGAAATGCTAGTCATTTTCTGTTGTTGATTATTGTTGGTTGCGCTGGGAAAATAAACAGCTGACTTTGTTTTGCTTCCATTAACCGAACAATATCTTAACAATTTTATAGAAGAATTTGTGTGAAACATAAAGAGTGGTTAAATAAAGGAAGAAAACTTCTCATAATACACGTGTAGTCTCGTAGCTTTCTTGTACTTCAGTTCTGTAGTATACTTTTGGGTTTTGTATGAACTCTTTGTGCGAGCTTTTCATTTTCCATTTCATCGAGCAGCACGCGATCGGCCGCTGTTGCACGAGACAGCCGACAGCGGTGTTGCACACAATGAGTCTTTTGGCCACTTGTATACAGCGGCACAAAGCTGGGTCACACGAGCAAACATCGCTACGAATATGCACCTACACACGAACCCTGACTGTGATTCGCAACCTGCGATCCAATTTTAATGTAGTGTCGACATCGCTTCATATTGGCAATTATTAATCGATTTATAATATCTCAGTTTGATGCGTACAATAGATAAGAACGCACCGAATTGAGACCATAATGATACTCATTTACAGCGTTGATAATATCACAAGTTAATTAGAAACACATGGAATAAATGCTTAATTTGCTGAGCGTGTTTATTTTTACATTATTAAAGAGAGCATACAATTAACAGAATTATTTTTTAAGTTTAGTTCGTGTAATGAAAGTACCTCCACTCCCCAAGAATTTGTAATAGTTATATAATTTTTACAATATTCACGACTTCGTCGGCGTGAATTTTCTTAAGGATATTTTTTTTTATATAGTAAAATATACGACTGTAGCAGTCAGGGTTAACGTAGCTTTCTATTGATTAAATAATTTTCTGTATCGGACCAGTAGTTCGTAATATTGCATCTCAATTGATTTCCACGTAATCGATAGGTAGGTAGGTAGGCGTACAAATTCTCGGTAGGCACTGCTAACAAAAACAATAACTTACGTTCACCCAAACCCAAACAAAGTAACTCTGTATCAAAACGTTTGCTTTAGATACAGTCAGTTCTATAATTAACAGTTATGATCGAGGGTTTTCTCGTATCCTACGGGAGGCTTTTATGCACACCAAATCATAGTGAAATCTTACAACTAAGCCATTAAAAGGCGCTTTTGAATGTCATACAAGAAAAAGAATTGAAGTTTATTAACTCGTCCAAAAGATAGTTTCTTATGGAGAAGAATGAACAAGACACTCCATACTTACTCTTTTATAATGAATATTTTGGATTTAGAATTACACGTACATACGATGAACCTTGCATAACAACTAACTACTAGATTTGAATATACGTACCGAGATGTAATATGTGTAAATTAAAATATGACAACTGAGTTAAGTTCAAAGATACATTGTGGTCATATATTTACAAATATTCTGTAGACGAACACGATTAACATTTTAACAAACAATGAAATAATGAGTGAGTCAGAACAATCTATAACATAGCAGAACTGAATTATTATAAAAAAAAACAAATAGCGCGCGCTTCCCCGGCTTCCTGTTACACACTTCCATCCCTTTTCACGAAATCACTCTAACAGATTGCAGACAGAATTAAAATATTATACTTTACATTAGAAGAATAGCTAAATGGTAACAAAGAAGGTCTAGAAGATTAAAACGCCTCATTCTCACAAAACCTTCAAGACATTTCCTAGCATTAAAAACATCTTTTATATAACCCCCCAGATACACACAGATCATAAAAAATGTGCCGCCTCATCATTTATTCCATATCAATTCAATTTGACACGAATAACATCCAATATATAAATATCTTGACCTAACATGCTAATATTGATTTATCCTCTTTCATTTATCTCAATTCGAGTTGATACGGTGTAGACAGATAACTTGTCTCCATTATCGTAATTTTAGCTATCACTGTCGCCGATATCAAGTCGTCGTTATCGTTATAACGTGAATGCTATCATCATAAACGTCGTGATTGTGTTGGGGATTAGCCAGAACGTTTCATTGTTATAGGCGTCGTACACAATGGTCGTAACGATTACTTAACCTTTAAAGATGAGCGATCGATCAAACAGTAAAGAAGATCGCTAATATTTGGGCCGTACTAAATCTGAATTCGGAAAGCGATGTGCAACGAAATGGGGCTTGATAAAGCATAGCTGTGGTATAAACGTTTGTGTTGACGTCATACTAGGAAAGTTTTAATTAAAATGCATGCTAAATTCGGAGGAATTAATCTCTTGAATATAGTGCTATTGTTGGTGAAATTCATATTCAGGACTAATATTGTGTGATTAGTGGAAAATGTCTTAATCTTCAAGTGACTTCCTGCATTGTAAAGCAATGATAAACTAATCAGAAAATTGATGTTTCAATTATAGGTAGGTATATATATTGCTTCTAGGTCAATTGTTAGGCAAGGCAAGTCGGCAAGTGATGGGATATCTGTATTTAGCTCCCCAACTCGTGTGTGTGTGATCTCTATCAGATCATGACGCAAATACTCGCTCCTCATACGAGGAATCTCATTAGCTTCAGGTGAATAAGGAAACCACGAATGAACTTAGTAATGCAAACTTGCAGACTTGCAAACTACCTGCCATGTATATAAGTCTGCCTGCATGTTCGTATTAATGCTCTAATGAATTAATCTACACGACTCTACAGACTGCTGATAGCTACATGAAGTTGAAAGTTCCAAGTAGGTACTCTAAAGTAACTAGATATTATTGTTTCCTTAGAAAAATACGAAGTGTAGATAGCATCTGGCCAGCTGTTTCTTATCCTTCGCAGATGCAAATGGCACAAAAGGGACACACTTTAATGCCTTTTGATAAACGAAAACTACTTTTCCGGACTTTTTTGTGTGTAAGGCGCTTCCGATTTTTATTTATTTAGGATCCTGAAGAGAAGTTAAGTGGTTAGGTACACAAATAAAGTTTAAGGAATCAAAAGTGAAGCCAAAAGAAAGACAATTTCGATAAAAATAAATAAAAATTTAGATCTATTCGATTTTAGTGCAACGTTACAAATAATTTTGAAAATTGCGGTAGGTGCAAGAATAGCGTTCTTATCTACACATAGTTCAATTATATTACATTAATATGTAATACCTATAGATTTACCTAAATTGAAATTAATTGAACCTTGTTACAATAATCTAATATTGCATAAAATCAATCGCCGCATGACCGGAACACCGATTTGGCTGTTTTATTTTTATTTTGTTCATAAATGTAGGGACAAGGTTTGTAATTATATATTTTTTTAAATCCACTTGAGCGGTCTGAATTTTGGACGATATATTTATATGGAACGTGACGTTTAATTTCAGTGCGAACCCGAAGAGATCGCTAGTATAAACATAAAATAAAATAAAATTTAATTGACTGATCATTAAAGATTAATGAAACTGAAACAAAATTCAGCTCGTTTAACGCTGATTTGATTCCAACATCGTTAATTTATAATAGATAATAAGGGGGTAATAAGGAAATTTGTTCTTTTTTCGACGTATGGTAGAACCACAAATTGAAAGGCCACGAAGTATATGTACCTATATATATATAGGGTATAGATATAATCATACATTACAATAGAGATTAAAGTTGGTTGGTTTTGACGTCGACTGGCATGCAGAGCACGTTGGCGGCTGGCAGACAATGGTCGCCTTGATACCGGTACAAAGGCATACCAGCCGCTTATATGTTTGCTCCACACTATTTGCTCATCTGAAACTATATTAGACCGCAGTCCACAGTACGTCTGCCCATTCGGAAGCATCTGAAAAATGTAAGATAGAAGTATAAAAGATCGGCCAGATAACAACAGCTGTTTATTAAATTCTTGATTCTATTTCCTGTAGCAACAGACCAAGATACCTCATGTCGAAGTCTTTCTTGTTACCGCGGTAATGAAAATTGTTTTCAAACGTTTAATGAGGATCTTGGAATTTTATTCAACAAAAGTCGATTAACAATGTAACTTTTTTATATCACATAAAAAAACACTAAACATATAATGTACTGGCTTTCAGAATTTCAGGCAATAAATAGCTAAGGGTTTATTATATTTTAATTTTATATTCATTGCTTTTTACATTTAATATTGTACTTAATAATGAGGATTAAAAAATCATAAATGTTAGTCGACTTTTGTTGCTGACTGTACCTTACCTGGTAGTCAAAATACCAAGTGGGTAATTTTACCAGTATGATGAAATGAAGACATACATTATAGTTAGAGAAAGAAGGAGGAATAGAGAGACAGCTTGAAAGCGACCGCCAACTAGATTAAGTAATATATAAGATGTATGAAGAATGCATTACTAGTGGCGATTTCGTCCGCGTCTATTTTGGCCTAACCCATAAATCTTATTGGTACTTTTTACGCGGGTGAAGCCGTTTGAGGGAAAAGAGAAAATCCTGAAGCAAGTGTTTAATAACTATAATTAACAAGCTTCTACCCGCGGCTTCGTCTGCGTAAAAAGTAACTTTCCGTAAAGTAAGTTGAACTATTTTCCCAAGAGAACACATTACCGGGACAAAAAGTATCCAATGTGTTAATTCAGGAAATGGTCTTGTTGGGGATAGATACCAAAAGTTGGATAGTTGGCGCGACACGCGCGTTTTAATTACAAAAAGTAGATAAGAATAGTTGGCGCGACATGCGCGTTTTAAATAAAGAAATGTAGAAAATAATAGTTGGCGCTACATGCGCGTGATCTTGTCGTCGTCGTAAAAGAAGAGTCCTTCAAGATGGCCGCCGCCGGCGCAGGATGCGCGTCGCGTTCCCACCGCGACGCATCGGTGACCTTTTGCATTAGTTTGTTTCAGCTCCGTTGCGAACAGGTCTATCTATGTATGTGCCAATTTTAATCCAAACCTGTTCATCGGTTTACGCGTGATTGAGTAACAAACATCGAAACATCTTTACAAACTTTCACATTTATATTATTAGTGGGATTCAAAAAAAATATGGTTGCAGAATAATACACTTTCATCCTCATTTTAACCCCATTAGAGGTTTTTTTTAAACGGCTTTCTTTGTGGTTAGTGACGTAACAAAGGGGACTTTGGAGCTTCAGCCTCTGCGTTCATGAATCACTCAGGATATTTATTTTTATGTTTTGTTTGTTTCTTTCTTTTGGAATATAAAACTACACTAGAATTTCAAAAGGAAACGTAAAAATAATAAACAATCCTAGCCTAAACAAAGTTCATTAGTAAATGCTGAGTTAGAAGTACATTTACTTTAACAAAGCCGTTAATACGGCTTCGGCTAATGTAATCGATTGCAGAGCCGTGTGTAGACGCGTTTAGAGGCCCCTTTGTAATTAGTGTGGCCGTTTTACGACACGGAAAATTGCACAGTACTTCATTCATTTACTTTGAAAAGCTCATTTGGAAATACATAAATTCTTATACAAATATGTATATGGTCAATAGTGGTCTGCGAAAATTGGAATGGATACTTCTTCTCTAATCATTATCATCATCATATCAGCCGTAGGACTTCCACTGCTGAACATAGGCCTTCCCTACAGATTTCCAATAAAACCGGTTGGAAGCGAATTGTATCTACTTCTCTAGTTTTTTAAAATCCCCCGACGGCGGCCATCTTGGACCGATTTTTATGAAACATATCAAAGAACGCTCCATACTTATTAACCTTTTAAGCATTAAAAACAAAATCAAAATCGGTTCGCCCGTTCGGGAGCTACGATGCCACAGACAGACACATACATACACGACAAACTTATAACACCCCGTCGTTTTTGCGTCGGGGGTTAAAAATTGAGTTTAGTGTACGCTGCAAAAGAATCACAACATTGGTACCTATTTATACACGTGCCAATGTGTGGGTCAGTCAGTTCGGGCAGCTTTCCATTTGCAGGAAGTTTTCAACTCTACATTCAAATATAGGTCAATCTACCTGACGTTTACCTGATGTGAACCAACGAAAATCTACGTTTAAAACGAGTTCAGCACAAAGTTGACTCAAGCTACATATTTAAGCCGCAGGTAGAGCTTTTGACTTAATTACCGAACCGACTACGAAATTGGTAATTACAAACTAAAAAGAGCAAGCCACCAGCGCAGGAAATCCTCGTCGAATCGAATTTTAACGTTGACATATTGCGGCCTTTGCCTGGAGTGATAGGTTTACTTGCAAAATTTAGGTTTATTTTTATCTTAAAAAAAAAACGTGGGCAACGTTTTTAAAAGATAAAAATAAACCAAAATTTTGCATTAAGAATTATTTTGGATCATTGGTGCGTCTACAAACAGTTAAACTCACATACACAAACAGCCAGACCCAGAACCTGTAGACTATACAAATATTTGTTCCGTGCGAAAAATTTATAAGTTTTTGAGCAATATTTTAGTTAATTTTAAGTTACCAAAATTAAGCTGGGACTCATTAAAAGGTCCGATTAATATACCATAAATTCCACAAAGAAGAGAGCCGATCCTAAAATTGTGCCATAATTAAGATCGTCTGTCCGTACCTATTAAATTCGGTAAACCAAATGAGAGAGTAAGATGGCAGGTGAAAGATCAATATCACAATTAGCCATGAACCATTTCAGGACTTGTATTATAAAATTGATTATTCTCAGATGAATTAAAAAATGCACTGAAATAATACCTTTGTCCTTTATGTTAATTTTTAATGCGTTCATTATCATCGGCCTCATATAGTCATTGTGAGTTACTTTTATAACTGTGTTTATAAGTAGCGTGCGTGCCGGTGTGTCGGTCTCTTGACAAGTCCTACAAATGTATAACCCACCTCATTTATAATTCAGCTGAAACCTGAAACTTTGTAGACTACTATGTATTTAACTTAAACGGGAATTTCAAATCAACAAGAGTTTGAAACAATTTTATAAAAAAAACAGACTAAGCCGCAGTTAGATACTTGGTAGATATCTACTATTCAATTTATGTATTTAGGTACATAAGTTCCATTAAGCTCCTGCCACCTTTAACTAATTCTTGTGACAACGTGGACTAATATTACCTTACCTGCTTAGAAATGCTTTTAAAATATCGTATTTTCAAAGTACTTTAATACTTAATGTAGCTCTTAATACTATAAGAGGTGACAGACAAAGGCGTTAATTTTAATCCTGATTTAAGCCTTATAATTTGGATGTTTGTGTTTGGCTTATAAGGAAACGTGAAGGAGCTAGCTTGGTGCTATATTATTCATGTGCCCGGACTGTCAGCCTCGGTATCAGGTAGCTAGTTAGCTACGTGTACCACGGCCTGACAGCACTTGACATCTACTCGGGCTAGCGACCACTTTAATTTGCTATCTAATTTAGCTAGTGCTTTGTGAGGATGACTTTAAACACTTTTTACCGAATCTCTATGTTCCTGCTATCTTTCTACGACTACTTAATTTATTTATTTATTTTGAGACCTTTCTTTTGAAATGTCATACGGTAAGTACAGTTTACAATAGTTCTTTTTGTTTTTTTGGCTTGCCTCTCAAAAGTGACTTCGATATTCAAAATTGTTTTATTTACTTCAACATAATATTGGCTGTGGCAGACAGACACACGAATAATCATACAAAGATTCCGTTTTTTTTCGTAGACGTGCGGAACGCTAAAAAGTTTTCCGTAGAGTAGTTTTCTCCTCCGTTTGAAGCTAATACATTGAGCAACTTCGTAAATACAATATACGATTGAAAGAAACATAGCAGCACGCACGCGTGAATTTGAATGACATCTTTCGACAGTATTTCTTTCCGAAGTGTTACAAAGTACGTAGGTACTGTGCTATTACAAGATTAAACTCGTTTCCTCTTTATTAGATTCCCCTTTTAGTTTCCTTTTACATGCACTTATATGACCATATAACGTTTTATACGGAAGGAAAGTAGTGCTTAAATAAAATTTAAATCGGTCTTAAAACAAGTTATTTATGTTCAACCTTCATGAACATGAGTCTAGTTATAGACAAAATGACCATGGCCAGTTTTTTTTTTAAGTTATTGATTGATTAAAATCTTAAGGCAGTTAGGTTGTATAACAGGTTGTATAACAAACATGTATAACATAACATAACATCACGCCTGTCATCCCCGAAGGGTTAGGCAGAGGTGTACCCATTAGTACACCCACATTTCGCCAGTTATGTTTTTACTCCCATGTAATAGGGGGCGAGCCTATTGCCATCAACCGGGCACAAATCCAAACTCCGAGGCTGCTACTGAGAAATTCCTGATGGAAAAACCCAATAACACATTGCCCGACCTGGGAATCGAACCCAAGACCTCATGCACAGCAGTCGCTCTTGCGACCACTTGACCAACGAGGCAGTTACAAACATGTATAATTACCTAAAATTTATATTTTATTAGTTAATAGAAGTTAACGGGTTAGTTTGTTATTAGTTAATCTGTAGATGGTGGCGCCCATGAAAACGACGTTTGAATGTTATATTGACACTAGCTTTTGCCCTCGACTTCGTTCGCGTAAATGTCGGGTTCAAACTTACCCCGTTCGAAGCTTTATCAAAATCGTTTCAGTATCTTAGGTTCGAGTCTTGAATGCGTAACAGACAGACAGACAGAGTTACCTTCGCATTTGTACTATTAGTTTAGACGAGTTATTTAACACATAAACCAGGTTTGTTCAATTAATGCGCCCAATTCATGTGTATTGTTTGAGTACTGTTTCATCGTTATAACGTTACAATGGAGCGTTTCGTATAACATGAATAACCAACCTATTTAATTTTACATCATCAACTGAAACAAGCAACAACAGAGATAGCTTCGGGTAGCATAGCAGGTTCCATTACATTCCGTATTTACTTATTTTACTCTCCGAACGCAAACGTAATAATGATCCTATAAATAAGTGTAATATAAATGAATATTTAATTTATTCTTTTTACCGTTATGAGCCTATCTGCATTTACATACAAATGGAAATGCTGATGTATGACAATGTGGTTTGTTATGTGGAAATAAGTTAGGGTATATGCAGCAAAAACATTTGTTTTATTTTTTTGCAATTGAGTGATTGACTTCTGTGCTTCGGATCCTGGGTATCGCGCCCACGCAAACCATTTACCAAAATAGATATTTTGTTATTGGGTTTCCATAAAAAAAATCTAATCGAAAAATCGTTCAGTACCTACCTTAAAGTTGCCTGTATTTATAGGTACTATAAAATAAACAATACGATGCTTTCAAGCTGTAATTAGTGTAGTTGTACCCAATTATTTCATTTAAAGTTTCATTTTGGCTTAAATTATTTACAGTTAAGTCAAAGGGTTTAAAGGCTTAAATACATTAGGTGGTTCATTTTCGACGCAACCATTCTTATTATCAGACTCATAAGGTTGATTCTTAAGAGGCATTCTTTTACCTAACACAACCTTAATACCTATATTTACAGTATGAATTTTATTTCCTTCATATTGTGCTTCTGTATACTTTATCGACTTTAAAGGAAAGTTCCAGGCATTGTCAAAGAATAAATTACCCACTGCCAGTGATTGATAAATTGATTTCAGGAGGCAATTGATGTCAATTGATTTCAGTTGTTGATTCATCGTTGGAAAAAATTGGCAGTTTTCTATTAACACATAATTCATGTATAACATGCATCTCGATGTGTACCTACACCGATTTGTCTCCTGACAAAAACGGCTTTCAAAACTAAGACAAAGTACTTACGTACGTATTATTATTTTTAATTTCAATAGAATGCTGACCTTTCAAGTTATTATGCAAGAAGTTACGGCAGAACCTGTGTTCCGATTCTATTAAATTAATTAATGAAACAAAGGGGAATTGTGGAAATGTAAGAGCGACTAAAGCTCTTTAGAAAAAAATAACCATTTGACGGCGCAACCGTGTGGATAATGTTGAATATTTATTTTTGTACTCCATTCTTCGCTTTAAAAAGTCGTGCTGGGAATGGAAATGTTGATGTGTAGTCGCGGAAAATCCGTAATAAGCTGAAGGAAATAAGAATCATTCGGCCCTTTAAATTCACGAATCTCATGACGCTTATTTGTGAAAAGACTGTTGGTTGTTTTTTAATGTTCTTTCTTTATAATCCTGATTTTATTTTAGAGATGCTTCTTATCTTAACCGACTTCAAAAAGACTCTCAATTCTTGTATATATTTTTTGTATCTTCAAACGACTGATTCTAAATGGTGATTACAATTTTGTGATGTTAATGTTTACTTGTGAGATAAACATAATGTATTACGTTTTGTTTTATGAATTTCTGGAACAAACATAATGCCAATAATATAGTTATTGATGTCTTTTTCGTGTCTTTTGTTTATGCAAAAGTATGTTTAAATATTTACTTAGGTACCTACAGAAAATCGGTATGATTTACTTATGTACATATCGTGTCTTGTTGTATTTTTTATAATCATGACGACATAGAAAGAAAGTTGCTATGATTGGGGAATTTAAGAATATCATGTGATTATTTTACAATTTTTAATGAAAACGCAGAAAAACTTTTGGAAAACTGTTCTATTTTGTATCGGTTTTCCTGAGTTTCATTTGTATGATAAATATGTTACTATAAAAACCCGAACTATGGTAAAGTATAACTTAGGTACGATTTTCCAGTAAGACCTAAGATTTACCAACTCTTAATGGTAAAAGTCCGGAATGTTCTGTGATTATCGTTTATTTCGAAGTTTTACCACCATTCCCTCGGCAATTCTAAGGTTCTACCTCAGACACAGTAAATGTCGTTAAATAGACATGTTTAGACGTGTTCGATGTATTTTACTTGTCTATACTAATATTTATTATAGAGTGGTAAAGATTGTGTAATTTTTTTGTTTGTAGGAGGTAATCTTTGGAAGTACTGGTTCGGTTATAAAAAATATTTCATTGATGAAAAGCTGTGTGTGAAAGCTGTGTTACAGAGTATGTTTGACTTCCACGTGGATAAAGTCGCAGGCAGAAGCTAGTACCTAATAAATTAATTTACTAAATGATGGGTAATTGATGAATGTAGATTGTAATAATTGATTAAAAAACATACTCATATGACAATTATTGTAATGGTGATTAAAATTACATAATCATACACTCATTGTTTTATTCATAAACTCACATTTACCAACTCAACTTGGTTAATCCTAAGATTTACTAGTTGAACCTATGATGTACCAATACAAGTTACAAGCTTTTAAGATTAAATATAACCATGTACTCCTTTCGGTTGTGCTTTGATAAAACGGAATACGTATTATGAAAATCTGAATTTTTCATCGTAGATGTGACCGGAGAGTGTGGGATTCGTATTGCATTAAAACCACCCCGGTGCAGCGGTGGTCACCATTAGCTCAAGCAGAGGGTATTGGGTAATATTTCTTTCTACATAAACGAGGTAATCTTTGCAAGGATTTAAAGTTGTTTTTCTTACACTACTTAGATTTTAGGTAGGTACCAAAATATTCTGAGAAAATTCTCGATAGAAAACATATAATATATCTTATTCATTGATTTCCTTTTATTTAAAGTTTAACAACAGGTTCTAAATAAGTAGGTAGCAATTAAATACAAATAAGAGTTCACTACATTATACACTGTGGTAGGGACTTTACCGTACTTAATTATTACGTGTCATGCATAAAAAAGTATGAGTTGAATTAATCGTATGATAGCACGCGAGTAACAACATGTTTACTTTATAAAAGTGAAAAGTATTGTATACAGCCATCATATTATGTTTCATAAATAAATAAATATAGAAATAAGATAATTTTGGACTAAAAAAAAGGCTTTTTATAAAATTGCTTTCAGTAGATTTTTAGTGACGCTTCGTATGACTGCAATATTTTATTCATACATAAAAAAAACACGCGTCTGCGTAATGGTACTACGTTAAATTGCACTCTTCTGCGTACTACATTTTGGAAAATAGATTCCCCTAAGTTCATGTTAATATTATTTCTCGTTACTTCTGAAAATATGAAAGAGTACAAAATGGCTGCATGTTGTAGAGTACAGCTGCGGGCTTAAACAGCCACTCGCTACCGTGTATCCTCTCTTGACACCACCCTAGAACGGCACTTCTTCGAAAACGATATCATTTCACTAGAACCACATAACCCAAGTTTAATTTTTGTTGTATGCGAATATTTTTACTGGAACTTCACAAACCTTTAGATGTTTTGTTATTTTATAGTTTTACACAAACGACTGTTTAATTATTTCATGATACTCTGTAGCATGATGCGTATGATGCTATGTATAGTTTGTGCTTTAAATAACTATTTAGCCGAGGAAAGCCCGATAAATTATTGGTAAAGCAGTCATCTGATTACACTTAACTTACTTTCGTGGCTGTACTTAGTTAATATCGCAAATACTTATCTTTGATCCTGGTTTGATACTTTTTATCGCCTTAAAATAGAACAAAATTATCTACGTTAACAGATCTTCCTAGGTGGATTATTTTGTAAGCATAGCCAATTTTCCCTATTCTCGTTTTTTTGAAGTGCGCCTTTTGTGTTCACTCTAGCGAAAGCCATCAGTATGTCACATGGGATTTGCTCCGACCTTATCACAGTTATTCTCCACCATCGTATATTACACTCATTATTTACGAACAAACGTCAAAAAAAGGTGAATCCTACGTAAAAAAGGCAGAACCGTCTTCACGAATAGAGTGAGTCGAAAGAGGGATGTCGATAATTTTCTTCGAAAGAATACGCCAAGTGAAGTACTCATATTAGCTCGCTGTAGCATTTCCTGCCATTTGTCTTTATTGAAAGTGAGAAAGTTTCTCAGCCCAAGAAGTTTGTCAGTCATTTGCATCTGCGAAAAGGTACCTACATAAATATTCCTACGTATAAGCTGCCAACAACTGAAAACTTCGAGGCGAATTCGTTCACTGTCAAAATAATCCTTTTTTCGTTCAGTGAAGTAGAGTTAGATCAATATTGAATTACTGTACTGTGCAGGTTTTCAGAGTTTTACAGTACGATTTTAAGTCTTACTACTAATAATTTCATTGTTTAAGCTGTCGCTTTGGTCTCGGGCCAGCGTAGCGAAAGGTACAGATTCCTTGGTCGACAAAACTGTTTATTTTCTGCTTGCAAACTGTCAGCAGCAGGTCGGGTTTAAGAATTATGCCCAAGAGATGACAAAGAGCAATAAGTTCGCCCGCAAAAGATTGTTGTACGACAATACACCTGTCACCGCTGTAAAGACAGCTACAGCTTCTAAGCTCCTGAATTCTAAAGGTAAAATGAAATTAGAATAATAAAATTAAAATAAAAGTAGACTATGAGCCTTGTACTTATCAAAATTATTTTTCATATATTGCGTAATTTTTCCTCAAGTTATTATTTTAAAAGGAAATATCTTGGGAAATACCTTCTTTTGAAAGAAGCTGTGCGTCTGAAGTCTGCCATTATTTTATTTCATATTCATATGGAAAAGTTCTCGTATTATGAATAACAAGTACCTACCTGTTCATTCAAAGCAGAGATTATTTATATGATGTATTGGTCTGGAATCTTACCTATGATATGTGTGACTCAGTGTACAGTGCTAACGGCCCCGGGCCAAAAAAAAAAAACAATCAACCCTAATCATTGTGCACGCTAGGGCGTGTATGATTGAGGACAATATGATCATAGTTAAAAGTTTAATTAACAATGAGTATAGATAAGGCCCAATTAAAGTACATTTTTTAATGCTCACTTACTTGGGGACTATATGAAGTATTTCGTTTTAACATCAGTTGTAGATAACTAGTAGGTACCTCTTAATTACAAAACAAGTCACTGCACTATTTGTATTATTCTGAAAAAACTATTTGTAGTCATTTGCCTAGCTTTTATCCAACGAATGCCAGTCAAAACTCTGGTGTGTCACACCACCAAATTCCCAACTCCGGGCTAGTACTAGTTTCGTAATGGAAGAACCCATTAACATTTTACCAGACCTAGGAATCGAACCCAGGACCTTAATCTCAGCATTCGTTTTTACGATCACGAGACCAATCACTCAAAAAAATACTTCTAAAATTAATAGTTTTACTAAATGTAGTTGTACATACCTACAACGTAATGAATAGTGAACCCGAGAGGTATTCTGGAGCTTTCGAGGTATTAAGTTACCAAGCCGGTATCTATGCACGCCTATGCATAATTACACACATAAATAACATCACAGTATGATCCCTAGAGGGGTAAGCTAACTAACTATTAGTGCCAACGCGGAGGAGTACGCCACTATATTATATGGTACGTCTGGTCTTACGGGTTAACAAAAGCTTGGTAAATTATGTTCGGATCTATTTACGGACATAATTATATCAACAACGGCATTAAGGAAACAGATACACGTGAAAAAGTTTCTGAGTTCGGTGCCGACCCGAACTGAACCGAAGAATAGAGGCTAAAATAAATCGAAGGCAACGACTTCAAAAACTGTTTAACAAATAACATGACAGGATTCTTTTTGAAGTTGGATTTTAGTAGTGTGTGTATTTTTTATGCTCTATAAAGTCTTACACCAAACGAGCGAGTACTCATTCTATCACTGGTTCTACCAAATTATTTTTGTGTTAACAGAGATAGAACATACTTTCGTTGTTCACACAGAAATGTCGAAAGTATTTGCAAAGAACGCCCTGACTCTGGCTCTGGTCCTTGTTCGTTTGGTCTTTACATTAGGAAATGAAAGATAGCATTTATTTATTTACTCTTAACATACAAATATCCTTACAGGCTCGACCCTAGTTTAACTGGTTAAACCTTATTATAGGTATTGTTATTATGTATTTCTAGTAAATTCAATGAAAGCGCAACAGAATATTATGTCGATGTCATCAGCAATTCGTAAAATATCCGTGAATCTTACCTCTAATTATTCTAATGATTAAGAAGGCGACTCACACTAAACTTGTACTTAACTGTTACTACATTATATCCGACCATAACCAAAATACATACCTAGTGTTGGATAGGTACGTGAAAAAAATAAAATGGCATTGTTCTATTCAGCAGTGTCTTAAATTTAAAATAATCAAAAAGTTGTGAAACAAGGACCCGAAGGTCAGGCCAGTGGAAGCCTTCTAAAAGGATCAATGTGCCGTCTGGTCCACTGAGTCGAATCAGTGATTCTTCTTCGTTGACGCGGAACGGAGCAACAAGTTATCTTTTTGCCTCGACGATAATCTAATATAAAGTGTTGCGCAGGGACAATTATTCCGCTAATTAACTACTTACTTCACGGACTTATTTCTTTAAATCCGATAGTTATTACTAGACGTGACTAGAATCAAGCGATTAAATCGAACCTCTTTTCAGTCCTTTTTTAGAGAAAATGTTTATAAAAGCAGACGTAAACATGGTTGAAGTCTGTGAGGTTTTTGTGATATCGTGAACGAAAGTTCTAAAGAATAATTATGTTGGGTCTTATTGGATTTAGAAGCAGACACGATTTTACGTAGGTAATTGGAATCTTTTAGGCTTTATTTCATTACACGTTTACATGTGTAGAAAAGTTCTTTACAAAACTTAATCAGGTTTCTGAACAACTAGTTTTGGGTATAACAAGATCCCACACGTTAAAAGACAGATGTGAAACGAAACTAAACGAAATGGAGCTGAACTAAAACAAACTGATTTATGGAAAGTATGTACGATCCTTACGAAGTTTCCGTTTCGTATTTATTTTTATTATTTACAAAGCGATACGTTGCTGAACTTCCATAACTTCCTGGTGTAGTTCAATAGAGCTTAAACATAGTTCAGTTTATACCTACATTGTTTAAATTCTTCGTGCTTGTTGCCGAATATCGTGTAGATACTTATGTGCAAATTCTAGTGTACATTGTTTCTACGTACTTAGGTAAACTGATGTATTACTTATCTATATACAATATTAGGCATACCAAACGATGTCTTCTCAGTGTTGTAAGTTTCAATGAAAAATCATGTTATGTGCCTATAGATAAAAGTCTACATCAATGCCTGCATGTTGCTGTTATAAGGCAACCGTGTACCAACAATACGAAATCTTATGGTGTGTAAACGTCACGTCCCATTTATGTAATGTACCTACATATACCTATGTATATAATAAGTATACCCACCAATACACAATATTATAAGGAAAGGAAGATTGAGTAAGGTTTCAAACCAATTTTTTATCAATATTTCACAAGGACCACGGTCGCTACGTTTAATATATTTTTCAAATCAAATCAAATCAAATCAAATCATTTATTATTTGTGTAACATAGGTAGTGAAATAGATCTTAAATAAGTTTTCCGTGTCACATCCGGCTGGTTTTATCACGGGGGATAAGCACGTAAGTCGCACATATTTCAACTTGACTAACACACGTCCAAGCGCCTGCCATAAAGTTCGCGGCATTATGAGTGCTGAACGTAACGATGTGAGCCGTGTGCGTTAGTTAGGCGCGCTCTGCAATCAACTGAAATTGATATTTCGGATGTAATGTAATAGTATCTTCACAAAAAAGTACCTTTTTGCAATCATTTAAAATATTATTGATTTTTTGTAGATATACAAAGAAGGTAGGTACTTCAGTGAAATCTAAGTTTATGTAAGTATTAATTCACATTGATAAAATAGTTTCATTCGTTTGAATTTGAGACTTAACATTTCGATTTATTCCAACAGCTTATAGGAACTAATTTATGAGTTTAACTTGCAACGAAAATTAGGTATACCTAGGTACCTATACAAATCACTCATCTATTGTTAATGACGATTAGATTTGGTTGCTGCACACGGATTTTGCAGCTCGGACCAACGTGTGCGCGTTCATTAGTATAGATGCAATACGGTTAGGTAAACTGTAATCCTATTTACAACAGCTACCGTATAGGAGCGTTAAACACTTCCTGATTCTGTAAATCCCGATGCTTAACCTTTATTGTTGAAGAAACCTTTATCAAACCTTCATCAAGTAATTTGTTGGCATTTCCTAATTTACGTGTTCGTTATCATAAGCGGGAGCGATAAGTATTAGGATGTCGTAGATCAACATTAATATTTAGATAGGTACCTTTGTGTAATACATTTAAGCATATGATAACGTCGTTGGTTCAATACTGGACAAGTTCTAAAATGACTTTTTAAATTCCTATTTACTTACTTTCGGAGTTTATTTTGGACATTACTGACATCGGTAGAGAAAACATCATATAGAAACCTGGACTTACAATAACAATTAATATACTTTTGATATCGCCAATCCGCCTGAAGCAAGCGCGCTGATCAATCCTCGTGCCTTCTCTGTATGAGAAGAGCTATTGTCCCATTGCCCTGTGCAGTGGTAAAATAATAGGCTGATATTATGATTATCACATAATGACATATTTTAATGATAATGGAGCACACAATTTAGTCGTCGTACCGCTTTAACGGACAGACGCAAACACTCTTTTGTGGTTTTTTATCCATTAGCGTTCTGTTGTTATTTATTTAAAGGTTGATCATTTATTTTACTGTATTTAAGCTTTTAGGTTTTCAGGTACCCTTTACGACCCATGTTGAGTTAATTTTCAAACTGTCCAATATAAATACTGATGTTATTTATGGATTAATGTAAAAGTTAATATCAGTATGATTTTGTTTTGTTTTTCGCTGTTGTGTATTGACGTGAAGGTTATTTTATTTAACGTAAAAAGAACGGCGCGCCTATACCTAACCGTTCAAAATCCAGTTCTGAAAAGGTTTACTGTTTTTATTGAAAATTCTAATAATTAAATAATATTTATGTATGTAGTCTATTCATAATAAATTGTTTTATAATAACTAAAGGGCAAAGGTGTCCACAATGAGAACGATTTTGTAGATCTAAGTATGTTGGAAAATTCCCCCATATTTGAAGTTTCTATTTCTTTTGTTGCTCAGTGGAGTTCAGGTAAAAATATTCTCCGTTTTAATTTAATTCCGCCGACATGAAGATTAATACATACGACATATAATCATTAGATTCAAATCCCTTTTCAATTTTAACAGTAGGTACACGTGACGACGAGTTTCCAATGCGATTCAATTTGAAAAACGTGGCGCACTCCGTATTGAGAACAATTCAGATTGAATGCCATTCGATAGGCATCACTCTGGCTACTGAATTGATCCAGCGCGAATACCTATTGAGATAGCCGTACATAGGTACTTATCTGTTGTATCAACGTAGGAAGCTTCTCAAATACTAAGCTTTTGATTCTTTTTGACTTTATTTATGTCAAAACAAACAGGTTTTGTGTTATCTACTATATGGCGATTTAATTATAGGTGTGTAGGTACTCGTCGTTGTATAAAACCACGAAGGGGAGATATACAATAGTGCTTTAGAATTTCGCGACGTTATCTCATCTCGCACCAATGCCCTTGGAACCGGTATTCTTGTCGACTGATATAGAGGAATGGATCAAACTGTAAAGCTTGATGGTCATGGTCAGGGGTGCAACTAGCGAGTTATTTATTAGGGGGTTATTAGGGGACTGCCTCGTTGGTCTAGTGCCTGTAATCCCGAAGGGTTAGGCAGAGGTGTACTCATTAGTACACCCACATTTCGCCAATTATGATTCATGTCTCATGTATTAGAGTCTGAGCCTATCCACCGGGCACAAATCCAGGCTCCGAGGCTGCTACTGAGAAACTCCTGGTGGAAAAACCCAATAACACTGCCCGACCTGGGAATCGAACCCAGGCCCTCATCCTCAGCAGTCGCGCCTTGCGACTACTAGACCAACGAGGTAATCAAAACAGAAAAAAAAATTGCCCTAAATATACCTATTATATTTTAGGCAGGCTGTACCTACCCACCCATTATCTCTTCCTTGTAATTCCCTAGCCTACACAATGTACAAAAATAAAAAATATAGATATATCTAAAACGTATTATTTTGATATCAAGTTATTTCAGTTATTCAGCTTTCGCTGTGCCGTGCCCTCCGATTGTACCTAATCCTACTTACGTTAGAAATCCGATTCTCTTCTTTCGTTATACCGTGTTACTTGATTCACGATTTGCAGTGCTACCTACCTTACTTTATCAGTTTCAGAGATTTGCATAAAATAATGGTTACCTGTTTGCGCCATGATGATCCATACAGAAAATTATGAAACCGAGAGTACCTAATCTTCTTCTTATCGTGTGGGTAGTCAGGCCTTACGACCCTACACACCCTTGTGTCAGAGTTGCTAAACCGCCTCAAGGGCTTCTGACATGGTTTACAGTATCTAATTAAAAATCAAATAAAATGGTATATGACATGGAGGTTGACAAAAAAGTAGATTTTGAGGGTGTTAAAAATTGTATAATATTTTATCACAGTGGCAGAAATGAGGTAGATTTATTCCCACATAACAATTTCCTTAATTTGAATGTAATGTACAGAGGTGGTGAAAGCGAGTTGCGGCGGGGTGCGGGCGAGGGCGGCGGGGCGGGCCCGCGACATGAGGAGCGCGCGCGCAGCCCGCCCCGGCCGCCATGCAGCGCCTGCGCACTACATTCAAACGATCTCGCACGCCCACGCCCGCCGACATGAAGACGCAGAGTAGCCTCGAGGTACCTAAACAGGTAAGGACCTAGTTCATTTACTCATATTTGATTTAGGATTAGATCTTCCTTGATTATGACTAGAAGCTATCAGTAAGTTGTTTCTAAAACGCTATGCACTTATCTGTAGCATGTTTCTACTCGTGTTTATGATAAGCTGAAATTAATTATCACAGCTGCGGCAAATTACAATCGACCAAGTAAGCTGTAAGAATGAGTATAGTCAGAAATACCATGACCTAGGCATAAATGTAAAAAGACACATCACATAGCCATTAACTATGCATACTGCCCAACAATCCAACTAACATTGTCGCTGGGAAATTATTTAAATTTTTGCTATGAAACATCAATGTTTATGGTAACAATATGTAATGCACGCAACACATTGTGCTGACGGGTGCATGCAACACTACCGACACAGGTCGTAGGGATATTTAAAGTTCAGTTTTACCATGGTTGTACCATTCAAAACTTGTTTTCGTAAAAAACGATGAAACTCAATATCTCCTTAATCAGGTATGATCCAGAACACGTAACCTCTGTCCTTGTTGAGTGTCTTTTTTCTCCTATTATAGTGTTATACTGCAGTAAACTGGTGATTCTTATTGTATATCTAACAGACTAATGTTGGCAGGTCCGGTCCGCGTCATTCGATGAGATCCAACTGGAAGCTGTGCGTGGCTCGGGCGCAAGTGTCTTGCTGTCGGTACCACAGCATGGCGCCCGCAGCCGCTCTTTCGACTCGGCCGGATCTGATGATTCGGGCACTTATCTAGAGGTAAGGTTATCATATCAAATTAATTAATGACAATAATCTATTTATTTAAATATTTGGAACACAAAACAGAAAGCAGACATTGAATTGCATAGGTAACAGAATTTTAAAGTACAGGTCGAGAGTATATTCTTAAACACATCATAACAATTTAAATTACTTTTTTTTAAATTGTTATGATGTGTTTAAGAACAAGAGACTAAGAAAAGTTAATTTATAAAAAGTAATTTATATTTGTGTCGGTATGGGTAACTAAACTGAACGGAACACGAATCGGTTATACATAATATTTTCCTTTTTAACATGATTATAATTATAAATCGCGCCAGTGTTACCCGAAGTGTTAGCTTCACTAGACTTTCGTCAATGAGACCCCCATTTCTTCTCGTATATATATATAATTTAGATTTAGTCACTTCGTCGATAGCTATACTAATTTCTGAAATAAGCAGATGTGACAGACAGACAAAGACAAATTATAAGGGTTTCTTTTTTGCCATTTTGGCACGGAACCCTTAAAACCAGACAACGTTATAAAGATTCTAATATCGACAAATCAAATAACGATTTTTTTAAATCTGGCAGAAAATTGGATAACGGAAAATGTGTTACTGACACCATTTTCCTAATTTATTTTGAGCTCTATGTTGAAAGATGATTGGGAAATTCAATTTAAAATCACTAACTTATTTATTATGATATCCTATCAATCAAAACTTTCCGGTGCCTATAAAAATATGAGAAAAAATTGCTTCTGCCCGCGACTTCGTCCGCATCAAATTAGTCGATATATCCCACGAGAATCGTACATTTTTCCAGGATAAAAGTAGCCTATGAGTATTCTAGAGTTTATCCTATCTCTGTGCCAAATTTAATCCAGATCAGTGCAGTAGTTCTGGCGTGATTGAGTAACTATAAAAGTAAAAGGTAGAAGTAATACCGGTGAACTCTATTGCTTAAAAATAAAATATCAATACAGCTATGATTATAGGTTATAATTTTTCATTTGCAAAATGATCCATGGGAGCAGTCAAGCGCAAAGGCTTATCAACGTCTTCCGTGTTAATTCTGATGAAGGGATGTTTCGTAAGACTACAAAATTACGTCAACGTTAGCTTTGACGTCGGTTTCTCGACAAGATGAATAGACTTTAATGAGTACTTAACTTGCATCAAGCAGTCTTTTGAGGTAAATAAGAAATAAACAAGGTTCCTTCCCATAATCGTTCGAGTAAAGTTTACTGTGTGTTTTCTTGCTAATTTATTTTTCGTAGTTTGCTCAGCAGAAGTTACGGCATGAGTGAGTTAATGGATTTAGTTAAAGTTTGAAAAGGTTTCATTAAAAACTCTATCTACTCATTTACTGAGTGAAAGGTACTTGGCTGCGAGCAAAGTTCAAATCTTTTATTTTCTTTCCTTTATGATAAGTTACTGTTTGAAATGGTACTTGGCGAAGTCATTTTTATACTATATAAACTGTATTAAGGGTAATGTCTCTGGCTGTGGATAACAGTCAAGGTTGTAGCAAGACAGGCTTTAGATCGTGTCCGAGTAAGAACTGTTGGTGCGAGAGAAAAATTGCGTTAATATTTCAAAAGCCTAAATATTTTAGTTTCCGAAAAATATGCACAAGACATAGCTGGTTTCATACAAAGCTCTTTAGCTACATTTTTGTGCAAAACTATAATCCTACTACTATTATAGACGCGAAAGTTTGTGAGGATGAATAGATATTTGTTACTCGTGCAAGCTTAAACGGCTGAAAGGAATTAGCTGAAATTTGGCACACATACATTAGTCTAGCTTAACACATAGAATTTTTATCCTGTTTTTGTGTTCCCGTGGGATAGTTTTGAATTTTGTCTTGTTTATGAATTCAGCGCAAACAAATTCGCAGGTAGATGCTATATATGTAGGAACTTGGACAATTTAGACATCGGGAAGCATCGCTGACACCTTTGAGGAATGGAATAAAATTCATAAATATAAGAAACAATTCATGTTGCATTTTCGCATATGTACCTATGAGGACTATGCCCGCAACACAATCTATATTTTATGATTTATAAGTATACGAAACTAAATGAAATAAACAAAAAGAATTTTCAGATACCGCCTATTTAACAAATTGTTAGTGTTAACCATGTGCTATGAATTTAACCTTTAAATGTAAAGTGGTCTGTGTTTTCTGACAGGTACCGCGCCTGTGGTCCCGACGTCGGTCCGGAAAGGGCACGCCGCCACCATGCGTGCACTGTCGACACATGGAGACGTGGCTCGCTCGGCGCAGCGAGGAGCGAGTCACGCCCGATCGAGTGCTCGCCTCTTCGTCGGCAGAGGACGACGACGAAGAGGACGAAAGCGAAGTGGAGGTGCCTCAAGTGCTACTCGCACCGCCACCACCGCCACGAACATTCCCGCCGCCCCCAGTGCACTCGCCACCGCCGACGCCGGGGGCACCGTCCTTCGAATTACAACCGCCCGTAGATGAACCTCCCATACTTCCACAACGAAGGCGTTCCATATCAAGACAAGAAGCTTTCTTCGTGGAGCCTACGGGAAGTTCGCTCGAAAATGTTCGTGCATCCGAAGAGGAAGCGGCCAACGCTGCTAAAGACTGCCTCGTTCACGACATCTACCTGGCAGTTCCTGAACTGAAACGTGACCGCGCCGCGTCTGTCGACTCGTGTTTTTCGAAAGTTTCTGGTGGTAGAGCTGAGGAGTTGAACGGTACCGGGAACTCTCTTACAGTTCCCGGAAGTGGACTTAGATCGAGATCGGTAGATATAGTGTTACCTACGGCTGAGCAGTCGAGATATAAGGCGTTAGCGTTAACATCGGCTCAGCAAGTGACTACATCTTCAAATCAGCAGAAGCGAGAAGAACCTGTGTCGCAGGCCGTTCCATCTGCAGAGTGCAGGTTAGTTGCTTGCTTGTAATAATTCAGAATTCAGTGTATTATTTTCAATAAATTCTGTTTTTATGTTTTGTTTATTTTATTGATTTTTTATGACTTTATTTTATCTTCAAGGGAAATTAAATAAAAAGGTGCAAATTATTATCATAGTTAACCTGTGTGGCGATTCTAGGTTTATGACAGGATGGTAATATTTTACGATTAAATGAAACCTTTAATCTGTTATATCTAGTTTATTTACGTGTAGCCACCTTAATTGAGCTATAAATTGTTATACTTAATCTCGTAAAAAAGATGTAAAAGGGTGTTGATGAAGGCTTGGTTCGAGTAGAATACGCGGACGTTACGGCGTGGTTACGGTCGATTTATGGCTACGCCTTCACCTACAGCCTACAAAGTACTAGTTGGTTTATTTTGTGCCAGTAGGTAGGTACTCAACGCTTCTATCGTTTGTAAGGTCTACTACAACACGCTTGTAAAAAAAAAATCGCTGAAATCAAAGAACTTATCATCCAGTGTTGATAAATGTTTCACAATTTGGTTAGTACGTAAAAAGTTGGCTAAGATAGGTTTTAAATATCAATTTTATGCGGTTAAAAAAGCTGTTTATTTTCTCCAATAACTACAATAAATAAGAAATGACATGAAATAAATCTATCTGAAGATCGATATCGTAATGAAACACATTTTAATAAAAATAAACGTTGTTTAGTATGGCGCATTCGGCCGCCCGTATAGATAATCTGGCGGACGATTTTGTTTATCTGCCGACAAATTGATTATATACGATCCATTGAACCGAGAGCTCTAATAAGTTATTGGCGATTCTGTTTTTATATCGCTGCTTTTATTTTTGGACCATTCTTATTATTTATTGCGTTATAAAAAGCTGAAAGTGTTATTTTTTTAATCGTAGAGAGAAATTTCAAGGCGGCTCTTGAAAACCAGGTTTTGTTGACAGAGTAAATGGTTTTACACATCCATTTATTTACGAAAAGCTACAGACAATGTCATTCATTTATCGTCATTTATTTATTAACATAGGTTACCTAAATGAAAATGAAATTATTTGTTTGGAAATATATGTAGGTAGGTGCGGTGGGGTGTTTAATTTGATAATCACGTGTTCATATATGTTTTGCGATGGTATTAGATGCGATATGATGATATTCTAATTTTATTTCATCTGAATACGCTGTATTAGATAGATCTTCAGTTTGATAAAAATGTGCACTGTCTTGTTTGCACTGTCATTTTTTACTACCCCTCAACATATACCAGCCTTGGTAATACAAAAATCAAGCTTATATAACTGTCGTATATTCTGGCCGGACGTTATTAAATTTTTACATAGAAAAGAGATCCATTATAGTCTCGTTTTAAAGTTTTTGCCAAGAAATTATAAATGTCACAAGCAGAAGACGCATCTTTAATACCCACGTGTCGTCTTTTTTCCTTATTTCTTTTTAAACACATCATTTCTGCGTTCCTTTATGAGGTTTGTCGTTTTTACGCGGGCATAAGGTATAACACGCCTTGGGTAGCATATTATTTAAGCGACTCATTATTTGGATGCAATATCTAATTGTCTGGTATTTATGTTTGATACCCTATAGGGTTAGGTAGAGGACTAGCAAAAAATAGCTACATAATTCCTAGTTATTTATTCATTGAAAATAAATTGTCTAGATCTGATGTAAGTAAATACTCTGTTTACTAAAAAGACGATCGTTCACTTTTTAGCAAATAGCTTATGTACTTACCATACCATTCCATAGGGGAACAATATTTGTAATGGTTCAGAAATGATTCACGATATAGATTTAGTAATTAAATTATGAATGCCGAAACTGAAACAAACAATAATCGTTCAGGGAAAAGGGTATCTCTAAGTAGGTAGAAGAACATAACTATAAAGTGAACAGCGGTGTTAGTGAAATAAAATATTTACAAGAAATATCGTATTATATGGGGAAAGCCCTGTCTCAATAAATTTCCTTTATTAGGTCAGCGCCACAAAATAAATAATTATTACCAGACGCAAAGCGGTCGATTCAAGGAATTTTATGATCTAAGTGTTAGAAGTTATATTTAAATAAAAGACTTGTACGATATTAAATTGACCTACCTACTATAGATGTCAATATATTTGTTTTAATCCAATCTAAACAAGGAAAAACGTTGAACTAATAACTAATTTGTAGGCAATTACTGTGTGCCTACCTACCTAATATGCCATTAAACTGAAATAATAAATAATTTTCCCTCTCAAACTGAATTTTTTACTTTTTGGGAACTGGCTAATAATAAACAAGTACTTCCTTTCCATCCAGATTCATATAAGAATACCTAAGACTATTTTGATTTCCAAGTGCAACCGACAATAACATTCTCAGCTGATAACGTATAATCTGTTCCGCTATGAGTGAACGTACCTACTCCGGCAGCCGCAGTGCAAATAGTTCACGACATTCCAGACATTCCACGGTTGAATGATGCGGAGCCGTAAACCTCTACTTATGATTATTGTATGTACCTCGAATACCTAGGCAGCCGCGGGATTCTGGGACCACTATGTGAACAATATTTCTCCAAGTCGTTCCCGCATTTATTTTGCCAGATAGACGGTACTTTACTACTTGACAGCGTTACGAAGCGGAGATATAACGATAGAACGCTTCACACATTTTCTCGGAAATTGTAGCGAATAAACTTGAGTGATTTTGTTTACCAATGAGTTAACATGTTTACAGTGCCTATGTCATTGGTAATGTGTTTGATCTTTGTGATAATCGATGAAACCATATGTGATAATTGAGTTCAAAGGAGATTCCTTTACTGTCTAATTAGTATTTTGGCACATACTATTACATAATGATATGATAGACATCATGTTTCTTGAAAATTATGTAGATAATGGGTAATCAAGTATTAAGGGTGTTAGAAGTAACATAACGAAGTCGAAAGTTACATGTGTTTTACATTGCTTTACAAATTCGAGTTTATTAGTTTTAGGCACATGTACCTATCATGCACCCGTAAACACAATGTTTTGCGAGCGTTACATTGCGAGCTACAATAAACAGTGATTTTTCACGCAAAAAGTGAAAGTCGTATCCCAGTAATATATATTTTTTTAATATTCCTTAGGTAGGCCTAACAGGATAGCTATGTGAAGTGTCATTTTGCACCCCGTATTTTGCTCACATGGTTTTTATTTTAAAAATCTTATCATAGGTATACAGAGGTCTACGATACAATTTTGGGTCAACAGGGAAACAAGCGTGCCTTCTTTGCATATGAGATTATATTACCATATTAATCTCATTAACACATTTTCTGTTTTAAACAATGTGTTGCGTGCTTTTTAACGTGCAAAATGAAAATATGTAAAGCATTTTATTATGTTAAAATGGTTAATAACATTCACATTTTTTTAATGGCAGGAACGTAAATTGGAACATTATAAATTCAGTGTATTTTTTTTGTATTTGCGGTAAAACTGCAGCTTGTGTGATTGTAGTCTGTAGACTGCAGACTACATTTTCCCTGCTTTTGGATACGGTACACCTACGTCATACGTTTATGAGTAAACTGATATTGAGAGGATTAAAATTTAGACCATGACATAGTAAAGCTGGTTAGCCTACCTAAAGTAAAAAAAAATGGAGTGAAGAAAGCTTAGGGAAAGTAAAAAAAAAAGGTACGTTACACTTCAATATTTTGCGTGAATAGACTTCGACAGATTTTGCCCGTTTCGATTCGATTCGTCTGATCTGATTGTGTTTTAAAAACACAGTACCAACCACCCAACATACCCACCGCACCTACTATGCGGCTTCTTCTTCTTCAACTTCACTGTTTTTATATAAGACGTTTGATGCACTCTTTTTGAATTCGTACTGCAAAAGATAAAATAAGAAACCTATCACAATTTAATAGTTATTTGAAGGCACATTTTACACACCTCCATCACGTGAACAAACTTTCTAACGGTGAAAACCACGCCGCAAAAGTAAAATATTGTTTGACTATCAGCGAACCCTTTCACAATATTTGTTTAGGTATATTTTGTTATTTTTATCACCTACCTTTACTTTTCATCATTTCCTTATGTAACTTTACATAAATATGATAGTGTGTTCTGTATCATTAATTAATCTACTTCTAATACTCTTCTACTTCTTCTACTTCTAATATAGTGGCTCTAAACTGTGGAAGAGACATTGTTACGAATTTTTTTTCATGGATTCAGTGCATGTTTTTCCAAGCCAAGCGTTACCAAAGATGAGGTATTTTTCGTCAAAAAAAAAAATACTTTTGTTCCATACATTTTGACCGTTTAGATCATGGGTTCCATACCTGCATTTAATAATTTTAATCAACTAAAATAATTAAATAATTACCCATGTAAAACAGCTTTTCCCACCCCGTATAATATATATACATCATACTCATAGTCTTTAATGGCACTAGATGCATTAGCACGCAAGTCATTAATGGATTAGATGCCACTAACCAGTCGTTAGTTCATTAGGTACTTCACTTTGATCTGCGCACATCGCGCTAATTGAGTGGCTCGTGAGACTCAGGGGATCAGCCCTTTATAATTAACACCATTCGTTGGTCGTGTAAGTACCCTAGTGCAAGAAAAGTATAACTTCTCTCTTCGTTTAAGGTCAGGTATAATTTCAAAAGTTAAATCACTGGTTAAAGCAACGTCCATGTTTTTATGAATTATTGTTATTAGACGTATTGTCTGGACATTCCGTTACTGTATCTGTTATGTGGAAAAACTTTATAGGTGTAGAATTTCTGTGTTGATAAAAAAATATTTTAACTAAAACGATTGAATTGACAGTCCAAAAAAAAAATGGGAGAAATTTTGATGTAGGTTGGTTCAATGTGGCAGAACTAAACCCATTCGAAACGAGTCTTTGATTTAAGGCTTTTGATGTTAGTTGCAAAGATTCTCTTTTCTTACTGACATCTGAAGGAACAAGCACTGAAAGATCCACATACTCATTGTGTTTTTAGCGGTATCTAACCTTTGTAAACAATTCATCCAAGCTCCACAATGTTTCCTTTAAAGTACACAGTGATGTAGGAAAGTACAAGCAGTCGTAATTCTTCACGTTAGAATTTACTCCCGAAATTAAATCAAAAGCCAAGTTTTATACAAATCCTAATAAATATAAAGTAATCGTATGGCGCGTCTGGAATATACTGGTGTATGGTGGACTGGATACTGATATCCAAAAATTATAAAGACTACTAAACAGAATATAGTGGACGGCTAAGTAGCCATCCATACGAGCAGTATACGTCCGTCGTATACTTACTGCTGAATCGAAGTAGCTTCAGCAGTATTTCAAACCTTGTTTGCTATTTGCTTTAAGTACTAATTTTGTCTCTCTGAGGAAAAATAGTGCATGTGCGCCCACGCCCGCAAGTTGTCCTTTGTCGAACGCACTGGACGGGGCTTTTAACTAGGTAACTCAAAAATCAAGCGTGCGTAAACACAAATAATGCTTTACTTGGTATTTTAAATGGATTTAAGATTACGGTGATGTCGTAATAACTTGAACAGCTTATTATGTTCTAAGAAATTGTCCAAAGTAATTAAGGACCTAACACTTGTAAAATCAGGCGTACTAAATCGTTGATGTTCATAATGATTTAACGTAATTTTCTTTCAACTTTCTAATTATAGACCCTTAAACACAAATTGAGCAAAAGCTTAAAGGGTATGATAATTTGCCCGAATTGGAATTTAATGAAGCTTCCTCATTAAGACTTATTTGATAAATAAATTCTTGATAATTTGTAGAATTTTAGCGCAAATAATTTGTGTTTGTTCTTTTGTGTAATTGCATTTTGTTGTTCCGCGCCATTCTTTTATCTCTGAAGTCTTTTACAATATTACTCAGCCGTGGTAGACCGACCGTGTAATGTTTTTTTAAAAAGATTCCTTAAATTTTAAAGAGTTAATAGCGGTAAAATTATATTGCTCGGCATTGTAGCCTGTGTCTTAATATAAATAAATTGTAGTCGTAATTGATTATAAAGTCTTCAACTTACTTTGGTTTACAATTTTCTTTTTTATTGATTTCTCACTTGCCAATTGCAAGTCTACACTTGCAATTCAAATTCAAAATTTGAATACGTAATTTTAGGTATCCCCATAACTAAAATTACGTATTCAAATTCCAAAATCCAAAAGTACAAAGTTGTAATTTTCATTCGAGCTTTCGAATATGTATGTACATCTACTGTTCAATAACTAAATAGTTAATGAAGTCAAACAATTCACATTGAGAAATAGTTATAACTACTTATCCCATCGATGTTAAAAATGATAAGGAACCGTTTGCCTCTTCCAACTTTAGTGCAAACACCCGTTTTTCCGTATTTATCTAATGCCCAGATCCGGATATAAACGTTACGTAATGAAATAGAACATTTCACGTCATGTCTGGTTCGCCGCGGGCTACGTCACAGCGCTCCCCTTTTTCTTTACCAAAGAAAATGGCCATTCAAATTGTGACTCTGGAGCGTAGACGAAGTTATTATCATATTTATTATACGCGGAATAAAAATGGTAACAGGAAGGATTTTGTGTTTGTATAATAATACTTTTCTTCGTCTAAATGTTTGTATAATCTCGCAAACAAGCTATAACTACCTACTTTAAATTGACAACATACCTACATGCGTGATAAAAATAAAAAATAAATAAAGGTAAACATTTTATTACATCTAAAATATTTCATCAAAAAGTTTAATAATATAGACCATAAATAATTCTTAAGTGCTAAATTACAAGACAAAATAATAAATTATAATTACAATTAGAGGCATATCTTGTTCTCTAACAAAACAGTCAAACTAATTCAATAAAGGTAAAGTAATTTGAGTAAACTTAAAGCATTAAAGTTTACTCCGACGTATTGAACAGAACATCTAATTTAAAATGTCTTCATTTAGTACGACGACGCTGTCAGTACACGTAAAGTGCAATCTAAGTTTGTTACATCTTTGCCACAAATAGTTATTCCGGAAATAGTGAAATAACAATTGTTTTCCTGATAGGTGAACAGTGTGTTACGGGAATGTAAAGAATATGCTGATATTCTTATATTCCCGTAACACACTTTTTTGGCTACCTACCCAATCGTAAAACACATGGAGCATTATTAGAAGGAAGCCAGTAGAGGAAACTGTTACATAGATATTAGTGATAGAAGAGATGATTTACAAAACCGAACTTTTTCTTAAATTCAATGAGTTATAATAACTTGAACCTATCATTTGTTACCTTAACCTGAGTTTCAATATTTATTTTCAATTAAGAAGTTGACACGTCGACATCTGTTTTAAGGGTTCTGTTTTCAGCAAGGAACCCTTATTTAAACTAACGTAGCTGTTAGCGAACACAAAAATTTGTAAACCAGTTTTTGAGTCTAATAAAAATATTTGTTTTGATCATTTACGACGCAGGTATAAGGTAGCACAATACACAACCATTTTGTCACATAGAGAAGTAATTTTGAGATGTTAAAATAATGGTCTGACTTGTCCTAAACTAAGATAGCTTACAGTTAGTCAAAACTCTAAGTTTAATTAGTGTTTGAAATTGTTCAAGGCTAAAAACAGCTAAGACTCGTTCTTTATGTCTTCCACGGTCGTATTTTCTGTTCTCACTTACAACACTAAAACTAAAATGCTAAAAGATAATCTTTCTTCTCTTGTTAATACTCGTACAAATAAAGAAAATGGAACGATGTTCTGTACGAAGGAAATAAGAAATGAATGGTTAGAAATATTACTAAGTACTTTTATTACTAATTACCTTGCTATACTTATGTACATATGTAATCATGTTTATTATGAGCTGTACTTTTATACTTCTATCCAAGTACTTTTCATTAAAGAATAAAAGTTAATATAAGAATAAAAGTAATGAGTAGAAAGAAAAATATCACGAAAGTACCTTTTTTAAAACATACTCCTTATAAAATGAAACTTCTATTTGCTAATTATAACGTTAGCATAAATTTTATTAATCTCATTTATTATTTAAAAAATGTGCTACCAACGAGAAATCTCATCATGTGCAGTTGGTTGTAGCTACAGAATATGTTACTAGTGGTAGCAAAGAATAATAACTATTCGGTTGATGAGACTAGACTGGCTGGTTTCAATACCATATTCAACCTTATTTTAATACAGTAAAACGGGGTGAATAGAGAGGCAGGGGTGAATCGAGACGGAACTTTAAAAGGGATTTTAAAGTCAAACTAATAAAGTTGGTCGCCAACAATGAGACTAATTTGTAAATTATAATTCAGAAAAAAAAGGAGAGTCTTTTTTGCCAACAAACTATATTATTTTAACATTAAAATCTCTTTTAAAGTTTCGTTTTGATTCACCCCTGCCTTTCTATACACCCCGTTTTACGGTAGTTTATATTTGGTAATTCGTACTATGAGATAAAGACTGTTTTAAAATAGAACTATAGCTGCGATGGCTGTCAGACGGTTTTTGTATATAACATGGCAATAGACTAGAATATAATTATCTTTATTTGTTTAAAAATATGTGTTTACATCATCTTTGTCCCTTGTACAATCTGCCTTAAAATTAAGCATGAAATTATTGAAAGTAATACGTTAAGACACACTACATATTGTAATTGGTGGAACAAAGGAAAAAGAAATAAGAGATTGCTACTGAGTAATGGAATATTTACAGTTAAGAGAATGCTAATGAAACAGCAAATGGTAATCAATAAATCAGAGGGCACTGGCGGTTGCTGATTACCGGTTCTCTGTTGGACTCCCGACGGACCGCAACCGGTTAATACTATTACCTCCGCAAACCTCCGCAATATCTCTACAATAATGCTACCTACGGACTTGAAGTAGAATGAAAATGTAAAATGTAAAACGAGTTTAATTATGCATTTATTGCCGACTAACTTATGCCTCCGACTTCGCTCACGTGAATGTCAGTTAACATTTATCATTTTTGCTAGAAACCCTGATTCCAAAATAAAAGCCTAAGTTATTCCTAATGACATTAGCTATCTACCAGTCAAATCCCGTCAAAAATCGGACCAGCCATTTCAGAAATTAGCTGGAATAGACAGGCAAAATTTGTCGTATTTTCATATCTATTTTGTAAAAATATTTTATTTTAAGGCAAGGCACTTGACTTTGCTTCACTATTAATAATTTGTATAAGATAATTTATAACAGTTTCAGGTTCAACTTGAGTATCTACCTACACTGTTCCAATTAATGTATAATATGATCTATTTATATACTTGTTTAGCTGAATGTAGGCGTCAGTAAACTGCTGTTCTATAGCTGGTTACATACATCATAATGGCAGGAACTCATGCGTTAAAGGTTCTTAAATATTTGCATGTCTTAATTAACGTGTTATAGAATACAGAGATTTATGCTCGATTCAATCAAATTAATTTACATTGTTGGGAGCTTAATTACGCATATGAGAAAACTCTCGCTGAATATTATGGAAATGCGGGCGAAGAGTTGTTTCTCTTTCAGTTTTTAATGAGATACCTAGCTGTTTTTATTATGTCACTTCCATGAATTCGCTTCTGTGGGACCACAGATAATTAATTAATGGGTTCACTTGATTGTTGTTTGGCGATTATTTCAAATTTTAATTGGTCTATGTTTGTACACTGTATAGTTGTTGACTAGGCGTTTTTAACCGACTTCTAAAAAAGGAGGAGGTACGCAATTTGGATGTTTGTATTTTTTTTTAATGCTTATTATAAAATTCTTGTGTATTGACAACAGTGGCGAAGGGATAATTTTGACAAAAGGAAGCTGATAAGCACAAATTAGAATTAAAACTTTACTTATCTGAATTAACAACAACAATCATCAAAATAAAAGACAACAAACACTGCGGTTTAGTAATGTTTTATTTAACAGTGTATTTAAAATACCTGCAGTATGAATATAATTATTATTTTGGCAATCGGTAGTAGACAGTAGACCTTACTGGCTATGTCATTTTTCTGTACAGAAGTCGTTCCGACTTCCAAACTTCTGAAGGAAAGCCGGTAGGAATCAAGATATATGGAGTCGACGCTACTGATTTATAGTGCACTATATAAGCGCTTTACACAAACAATAAATAATGATTTTAATTGTTCAGGCAACGTAGTTAGGAATTAACAAACCGCGCGTAGGTTCATACTTACAATGTTTCTACCGCAGCGTGCCTATTAGTTGGCTTTCATTTGAGCTTCGAATAACACATTGGATAATTTAATAGCTGCCTGTATTGAGTTATTCATACATTATACATGAAGCCACATGTAACCAAATACGAACCAAACTTTATGGTTCAAGATCCCTTAGACGCCAGTTCTACGTCATTTAAGCATGGCTAAAATTTATGAGATAAGATAGTGAAATATGTAGTCAAGACAGAAGGTATGCTTATGTTTATTATATTCAAAACTGGATCATTTTTATAAGATATCAGGAACAAAAGGTACCTTACTAACGTTGGTACAATTTTGTGTCGTTAAGTTGTTATATAACTTTTTTGAAGAATATTGGTACAAACCATTATCCCAGCCAGTCCTACAACCTGGTTGCATTGAAGTTCCGACTTATTAAGGTTCACATTAAAACTAGCAAGTCGACTAGTTACATAATTACTCAGAATGTACGGTACCTTTTTTACCTTAAAAAAATGAGCAGTATTAAAACTCGAAAACATAAACATATCTTCTTGCCTACAGATTCCTCCATATAATCTTAAATCGGCGAATCTGGGATCTCAGTCTATTATTTCCGTATACACTGAAAATACATATATGTGTCCTATATTGTGAAACAGCCGAGCACGTTGGATTTCAGACCTAATTTTCACGGCAGAAAGACAAAAATAGATCTCATTGTAAGAATATAGGCTAGATACCTATGTACTTATTTGCTGGCAAAGCTGTGGTTACATCACAAGTGTTCACGCAATTATGTTCCTTCTTTTTTATTACCCACGACGGAACCACGAACAGAGATTACGCGTTTAGTTAAAATCATAATTAAAAAAAAAAACACCCCCGTTCCCTAATCAATTAAATATATAATATTAGAAAAGTTTATCATGTGCCTCGTAGAGATACAAAAATTTATACGTAATACCGAACGTAAATTCATTAGACACAAACTCATAAAACTGCATTTTTTCAATCATTTCAAGGCAAGTAAGACGGTTTTGTAATTATAGTATTAATAGGTACAAAATATGTTTACCTATTTCTATATCTAACATAAAGGTACACAAAGATAGAAATGACTAAAGAAAGTTGTTTATATCACAGACTTCGCGACAAATCAACCCGCAATCAAACGCTTTAAATTTATCTTTTGTTGTTTAATTCGTTCTAGTCCGGAGTTTTACTGAAATTTTATTTAATCCTTTTTCGATTATAATGTTTTTGAGAACAATATTGTTCACAATCATTGTTTTAATATCAAATACTAAAATAATTCACAAAGGCACTCGTAAATTATTTACGCTTTTTGTGTATTTTTGTAAATATCTGTGGACGAAAAACGAGGGGACGAAAATCGTAAATTACAAAGCCAAATTGATATTGATAAAGGACTTTTCAAATGTTTGACGTTATATTGGACCCACGTCATACACGTAGACATGACAAACAAAATGCATAGAGACCTTCCATATTTCACTTTAATAATCTATAGGTTCTAGCTACCTAGCTGGCACATCTTTCAGGTTTTCATGTATTTTCCTTGCTGAAAAGTAAAATATAAAATAGAGATAAACATTCTTTTTTTATTCTTATAGAACACACATTGTTCACTTAGTAAATGAATACATAACCAAGGTAAAGTGTAGTCCAGTAGCTTATAGCTTTATTTTTAATGTAGGTGGGTAGCTGTCGATCTTTCTTACGTTCAATAGTTATACTGTATGTAAGACTAGGCTATGTCATTTTGTTTGTAATTTCGTATGACGTTTGGATATTAAATGGTTACTCATTTTAAAATGTATGAAATAAATGAATATTGAGCTAGCGCTTTAAATTAGTCTTTTGTAAGTTCGCCGTGTTTGATTGGAAATTGTGTTCCTCGTCCGCAGGGGCTTTTATGAAAATAACAAACCAGTGAAAGTAGCAACTACGAAATTCAATTAGTTAATGAGCAACATTAATTAACTGCAAACTGTTGAACATAGTTTTGTTAAGGTATTAGAAGTTAGACATTTCGAAAATTACACTTCAATATACATATTATTGTATTCCGCGCAGATTAACTAACTATATTATTTAGTTAAACTAAACATTGGCCAAGAGAAAACGATATTCTCCGTGTATTTCAGAGCTTCTGATTAAAGCCAAGACGAAGAGACAATGGTGTATTGTTGTGGTTCCCAAGGAGATGGAACTGGAAGGGAAATAACTTCGCAAATAATTTTCAAACATTTTTGCATGATTACATGCAATTGAGAGGCTATTTCCGATTAATTTTGGGGGAATACAATCGGTTGGTTTGTGTATTCATTGCCCATGATTTTAATAAAAAAGGTTTCAGTTTTCAACGTACTTAGTGTCTCATGATCATTAAAGCGAAAAACAGATATAAAAGGTTTTTGAATTGTCACCAGAGCTTGAAATTTTCAAAAGAACTCATTCATATTCTCATAATAGAGGGAAATATCAAAATGTTTTATTGCGCAAAAATAGGCTTCCAATACATGATTATATTTACTTACACAACAAAATTGGAATAAGTACTTTTATCCACAGATTCCTGTAGGTACCTACTTATTTTATACAACTCTATTTTAATATTAAAATGGTTAAGTCTATAACACTATAAGATAAAACATGTAGAATAACGTATTTATAAATTCTAATTTATTTAACCATTATGTCGACGTTAGGGCCATAGTATCAGCGCGGCGGGCGGTAGCTACTTATAAAAACTCGTTTGTTGCTGTTTGCAATAAGACGTCGGAAGGCATCTCTTGTTAAATGTATGGCATTTATAAATTAGGCAAGTCGTGTGAACTGCTGCATGTTGGCAAACATTAACGCTAACGTTCTGCGAAGCGCCTGCGTCCCTCCGCCACGCCGTGCCAGCCTCTATTGTACAATTCATCCATTGTTCTGTAAATTGCGAAACATTTTAAGCCCTACTTTCAGATAAAAGAAGCGACTTTTATCACCGTTACATGGAAATACAATTATGAAAAGATTTCAACAAATAGGTTGAATACGAGTAGCTATTGAATAAGCAATTGAAGAGAGGTCAAACTAGTTTTCTAAAGCTGTGTGCTCATAAAAGCGATGTAAAGCCCTTATTGAATCGACCATCGAGTGGAATGACATCGAATATTTCATAATAGATGTTGAATAGCGATTTAAATTAATACGTTTAAAGTGGATGTTTTGCAGCATAATCTTTTACAGCCCAATGTATGTTTAAAGCGGCTTATTAAATACATCGTTGTCGTATTTAATACATGAGGTTGTGGGTTCAAATTCGGACAAGTACCAATATGACGTATTAAATTGATATGTCCTTTCTAAGTTTATCTTGGATAACATTGACAAATGGACTCACTTTAAAAAAGTCTGAAATCGCCGATCCGCCTTGAGCTAAGGTGGTGATCAATACTCGTGCCTTCTTTGTATGAGAGAACGCCTTTGTATCATTATTATTATCATCAAATATTATGTTCGATAGTATAAAGTGTTATTGTGTTATCAATATAAGTAGGGACCGTATATAATATAAAGACATAAGATCAATCGATCTGTCAGCCTTTTTCCAACTGTGGGGTCGGCTTCCCGTCTAACCGGATGGCTGAATACTAATATTTTACATTGAGCGACTGCCTATCTGACCTCTGCCATCCAGAAAGTGGGTAATACAATACCCCTGGGTAAGACTGGCTGCCTGACTTTCGGGCGTCTGACGACCCGTAACGACTGCCAAAGATCTACGTATGACAGCTGGGATCAACGGCTTAACGTGCTTTCGTGATTCTCGGTGTGTAAAGAAAACCCACCGACGGACCAAACCCGGCAAGCGTTGTTTGGATCGACCCGTGCGTCACTTATTACTTAGCCACGAGCTTCATATCATAGAATTAAAATAGATTGTATTATTTATTAAGCGTAACAATAATATGTTGTTTATGTGTTAGATCATACATACAAAGTGTTGGACGTTGACATGCGGTGACGTGGAGCACGTGGAACTAATATACTCTACGCTTTATTTTGTACCTACTTAGTTGATGAGCTTGGATTGCGGATTTAGAAATTATAGTTAGTACTTATAAAGATGCTAGAGCTGGATACTCCCTGCGACTTCGTACGTGGGGTTCTTTTCATCCGTGATGTTAAGTTACATCCTTGGTTTCTGCTCCACTCCCATGAGTTGTAGCGTGATGTTATATAGCCTCATGAAGACTCATTTAAAAAATTCAAAACTTCCTCAAAACATCTAAAAATTCTTATAATTTGTATTTCCAGATTAGCGCGTTTAAACAAATAAAAAAAAAATATCTTCAGCTTCAATAACTATTTAAATCAATACAATTTTAGCATAGGTATCTACTATCTAACTACTTTTTTTAAGCGACTTTGAGTACTTATTTTGTATAAAAGCTTTTGCCGGTTACACTAAAAGCAGACTTAAACACAGTTGAAAAAGAAAAATTTGCACATAGGTACCCATGATCGCGCCATCATAGTATCCAAACCAAAAATCCGGGCACCCCCTGGGCACCACAATTATGTCAAAAATGAAGCGATTTCTTCCGTGTTTATCTCGCGAACATTTTTATTGTACCCACCTAAAATAGACGTGTCACCCGAAGTGGTCGGTCACGCGCATATTTGTGGGCTATAAATAGCTCTATCAGTTGGCAAATATCCTGGCGATCCCGGCGCTTGCGCACTCCACGCTAAATGTCGCGTGCTCTCGCGCCGCCGCGAGCTCCGTTATTTATTTTTGGCCACCGACATGGAGATTGACGCGTAAATCTAACTACTATCGATTGCTGATACTAAATCTGTTAGCAGAAGCGCTCCTCCATCTGCAATGGTGATAAATATTCAGAGATCTTTGTCTACGTAGCATTTACGTCAGTGCTACGTCAATTTTCCTTTCATATACGGATCTAGACAGACGTATGCAATCACATGCCTGGCCTTCAAGTGCCACTCAGCTTTGTAACCCTATTATGTTTGACAAAGGCTTAGTGCGGTGGCCAAAGGCGCATATGACGCAACGATGCGAGAATGCAGCATATACTTAACATAATTTTTTAAATACGGTTTAAGAATCGAATAAAATCGATACAAGCAACCAGCGGAAAGTAAAATGCTCGTAACTGCATGTACTCCAAACCGTAGATTTTTATTGTTCTCATCCGCGTTCGTATATCAGGGTCATATACACACGCCGGTTGCGAGAACCGCGTCCTGACCTTTTAGAAGGATCTCTCTAATAAGATCAGTGTATATAAGTGGTGTGGGTCTGCTATATATGAACATACATAAATTACTTTCATTAATCGCCTTTCATTCATTTTCTCACCACGTATCTTTACACCACAACTTTCGATGACAGAGTATTCGCGAAACTTGCTGTAAATGAATAGTAATGACAGCTCATCCTTTAATCTATCAAAGTTCTACATGGACAATAACTAACACTTTCTATTCGCGCGCCTAATTTTAAAGTAGATTGTAAAAAGGGACAAACATGCCGTATATTTTGTATCCTAACTTTCCTAGCAATTTAAGATAATATTCTATTCAACACTATTCTTTTATAGATTTATTTTAATAATATAATTAATCTATGATGAAAAATACACGTTTATGAACACGCTGTACAAATTGCAATAAACGCAAAAGCTCTAACTACCTAAACAAAACACGTTTTTACGGAATAGGTATGTTATTTTAACAATGTATTTATTTGGTATGAAAACTTTGTGATACGAATACGCATCAATAACTGATTGTTGCCAGGTATCGCAATTTTAAAAGGTTATTTTTTTTTATGAAGTATCATAGTAAACTGCATCTGTCTGAATTTCATGTAGTATTTAATGGGTTTCTATTTTATTTTTAGTTTTACATATCAACGCAATGTTCTTTTTTGTACCGCTTCTAAAATGTAGAATCTACACTACATTACCTACTCTCTAATAAAAATACAACTAAAGCTTTTATAATTAAATATCTCGGAACCGACAACAAACGTAATAAGAAAAATAATAGTCTCAGCTTGGTAATAAACAATGTATTTAGTAGTATAAAAACGGGTAAAGCTTATTAATACTGAAAAGTTCTATACTGTTTTTGTTACTTACTTCGTCGGTGCTAATATTCATAACTATTCCCGCGATAGTACACGTAGCGAACAAGTTGATCCTGCTTAATTGGAGTAATTAAACACAAACCCGAGTTATTTTTAGGCGCCTTTCCATTATATACTATGTAAATTTATTTATGAAACAATGGAAGCGACTGAGAATGGTGGATATGACGTGATGAGGAAGGTACACAATTAAATATTGTTGTTGATACATAGCCCATTCATTCGTATGCTGGAGTTTGTTGGAATGTTTTGTAATTAACACGGAAACGATCAATTTGGAGACCGCCGCCAGTGTCTTTGCGGGCTGTTTGGGAGTTCCAGTGGGCCAAAATTACCGACATAAGGCATCAAGTGCACCTATTTAACTACTTATTTATGGAGTGAAAAATTGTGACTTGGATACGTTCATGGGGGATTGGCCGGAAAAAGCACCGCACAGGCATCTTTGCCCAGCAGTGGGACAATACAGGTTAACTAAAAAATAAAAATGTGACACACGCAAGACTTAGGACTAATTGGATGGGTGGTGATGATAGGCCGTAGGGTGAATAAGTTTAAATATAACATTTAAAACCGGTTTTCATTGGCAAAAACGTTGGAACGAACCTTTAATATATCCGTACTTAACTAGAAGGTTATGTTCCACAAAAATATCACAATAATGAAAAGAACATAATTATAACTTTCAGGTTCGTTAGGCGACTTTTCATACCTACCCGTCATGTGGGTACTTGCGCTGCTGCCAGAGCACAAGGTACTTCATATGTAGGTATTTCGATATTTAATTTAACTCTAGCTTTTATTTTTATCACTATGCGCCAACATCGAGAATGTCGGGAGTAAAAAATTGATTGTCATGTTGTAAATATTGTTTGAAGTGTCAAGTAACAAAAATACGTACAGGCTCGTCCATCTGAGCTTCTGAATACTCCTCAAGCCCCACCTATAGTTTTATTGAACAAACATTCTACTTATATGAAGAACTTAGTCGTGTTATCCAATTATGTTATGCATTAATCTAATATTCAAATCATATTGCGTTTTTCAATCATGTAACGTATTTTCTTCGTGTAGATTATGTTTTCTTACAATTTCCTTTCCGATGTTTTAGATACATTTGAACGTTGTATTCTAAACGATGCTGCTTTTGGTTTTGTTGGCTTACATTTTCGATTAATTATTCTGAAAACCGCAGAATGCCCTCTTGCTTCGTTAACGCCAAGAAAACTTTCCGTCCGGAATTTTTACTGACCCCTTTTCCTAAAATTATTCAATGCACAACCCTTCTCGATTACCTACCTCAAATATTTTGGACATACAATTGTATAGAGCTACATAAATAAAGGCGGACGTTTCCTTGTGGTTTATTTAGTATCGGACATAATGTGATGAAATAAAATGTTCTGAAGTGCTATTACGTGTTAATGACGGCACATCCTATCATGAAAACGACGTTTAAGAAATAGGCTAACTGTTTGTGCAGCAATGTAGTTAGTTTAATGCGATATCGTTCTATTTGTACTTTGTTGGTGCAAGCCATCTAATTAACCTGCCGAGAGCCACCCACCCACTATCTTATTTAATATTCTCTCTTGAGAGCTTGTACCTAATAATCCTTTACTCAAGCAATTTACTTCTTAAAGGCCTTTTTTCGTATTTACCTTTACTTTGGTATTTCATACCACTCGCAAAAACTTAGATTGCGCTGTTTAAGCAACGTACTAGTTTTAATAATTACGTAGCGGGGTTTTTCTAGAAGCCTGTTCCATTATCAACATGCAAGATTTGTTTTGTATTTAAACATTCCCAACTAATAGTACCATAATAAGGGCATGATTTAATAACATTTTCATACGTGGCTCATGTTTGTAAGATAATCTTGATAATTCAGAGGATCTCACAAAGGACAAGATAAACGAGCAAAGTAATGGTTTAATTATGGCACGAGTTAAATAGTTTATAGTTTAGTTTGTGTTGTACTGAAATCTTCACGTAACTGACATATAGAGAAATTAAGTTTCGGGAACTAAGTAAAGAGGTTTGTTGTTATAGAGATGACATGGTTGGCGCTGCGACTGAGCGATTGGCTGCTGCGTTGCGGTTCAATTCCCGCATTCAGCAGATTTTTGTATGGCTTACAGGTTGATGTGCTGGGTCTAGTTAGTATGTATTTGAGTTAAATGAACACGATAGAGAAGAAATAACGGGAGTGGGGCAATGTGTCTTAAAAAAAAAGAAAAGGTATTATAACTATATTTACCCAATATGAACAGAGTGCGCCATGTTTTATTGTACTTCCGCTTACTCCAAGTCTTTCAACCAAAACCCTAGAATACATTTCTAAAAAGCCAATGTCACCAACTGATAATAAATTATCGTAAAAAAAACTACATTAGTCTCAATTTGGAACGAGGCGTCATGATAACATAAGATTCCTTTCTGGAATGGATACTTTACTTCCCCAATATCCGAGTGATCGATCTCACTAACTAGTTTGTACGATTAATCTCAGTTGTATCATCGGAAGATGGTGGGAACTGACGGTTACAGACACACACACTACCTACATCATATGTAATATTAACAAGGGTGTTTGTAATCTAATAATATCTTCAGCTGTGGTTGTAGGTAAAGCTAACACAATCGACGGGATTAATTATTTTATCATGTTCAAATATTTTATGAAGCTCTGTTTACTAAGATCTTGCGAGTGAATTCCTTTTTGAGGGTTTAGTTAATTATAATTGTAATAATTCAAGCTGTTTATAGAAACCGTACCAATGATCATTAAGGTAACAATTTGCGGTGTCTTGAAATCTCACAAAAAAAAAAAACAAAAAAATATAGTTACTTTGTTGAAAAATATTTTAAGAAATACATATAGGTGTACGTTTCACCTCTAAATGGGTCACACTCAGGACGACACGACAGAATTGTGTATTGATGTCATAACGTGTAGCCTATCGACCCTAATGAGCAGCCCAGCTCTGAAACTATTCACTAAGGACACTTTTGCTTGAAGCTCTTAAAGTTTTTATATTATACTCTGCTTTTTACACCTCGAATAAAGTGCGTATTTATAGCTCTTAACTTTTACGACAAATTCTAAAGACAGTATTCAATTAAATTCACGCTTTGGTGAGAGTTAGCTGTCCAAGTTGAAATCCCAGAATTAGGTTAAAAGATAGGCGCAAAGTTTTTTAATAACCACAGTTTTCTCGTTCGTTTATGTTGGAGAATTTTACCTAAGGATTTATTTCTGCATGCTTTGTTTTTCGCAGTTTTTATTGAGTGTGTAACTTGGGTCATGCGCGTATTTATCCGTAAGTTGTCCTTGTAGGTTAATCAACAGGCAATTATCTTGACTTTTTTATATGTTATTAGAAATTAGCTCAGAAGTAATCTTAATCAAAATATTCCGGTATAATAATTTCCAAATATTATATGCCTAAGAATATTTGGCAAACTCATTTACGATAACCAACTTCATCATTCAAAATTAAGTTAATACTTATAATTATGCAAATTGGAGTGATGTAAGTTAGAGGCCACTTCAATAGGTGAACATTCGCCAAGGTGACAGTCTGTCGAGAGGTGGTCTGGTGCAGGCGTGGCTCTGGAAGCATTTCTATTTCGGAGCAAATGTCGCGAGAGGCGACGCGCTTGAGACGCGGTGGCACGCGGCCGGTCGGCGCCCGCGCATACGAGCACACTCCTTAGTTTACGCGTATGTTTCCCGTACGGAACACGTTTAACCTCATCAACAGACTACGAACGCCCAATGTTTTGCCTTCCTGTTGACCGTGACAATAATAAAATTGTGTGCTGAAAAATTCAGACGATCACGTGTTACCATATGTGAATATGTGAAGTGACGACGAGCAGTGTGTAGTGTAGCGAATAACAGTTTGACTTTGTTTTCTTATTAATGTTCACTTAGTTAAAACCAGTTTATCAAACTTTAACATGGATTGAAAACCAGAGTAGAGAACTTTATTGTAGCATTTTAGATGACCAATAACCTCACCACCATTATCTACTATTAGTGATTATAATCAAAATGTGTAATAGCAGCAGACCGAACTATTGTGTTATTATGTCATTATTACTTTGATTAAATATTCCTATTGTGAAGGCCACAAACCTCGACATGACTCATGGCTAGTGGAACATGGTCAGTAATGTGTCGCGATTAATGGTTAAAATTAGAAACTCAATAAATTGAAACCATTTAAAATGTCTCATGTTCACTTGACTCCACCATTAGCCGCGTAGATATTAACTGGTTCATCCATGACAATGACGGGAGATTTAGATAAGTGACAGTGAATAAAAGGCATTCATTCATTCCTTGTTTGTTTAGCTATAGATAAAGCAAAATATATGCCCGTACACCCGCATTTATGTGTGATCGCCGTTAATGTATACGTTGCCGATACCGGTGTTTGTTCAGAGATAATGATGCCGCGAGCAGCCCGCGCGCGCTCCACGCTCACTCCTCACATTCTCTGCATAGTCTGAACCACGTGCTTGCCTACCTGTCTGAGGTAACGGAGTTCATAAAAACCAGTGACGTCATACCCCTCTACTGTAGCATGTAGAGCGCTGTTATCTGTGAATTTGATGGTGAATAGTGTTCGTGATCGGTGTGTGGGGTGGAAAGTGTGTGTGTGTCGGTGCGCCGATATGTTGTTGCATGGTGGCGGGGCAGTGAGAGGGGCTGTACAACGGAGACTCTCAGGTCCCTGCGGAGTTCCATGCTGTCCTGGGGCAGGGCCGGGGGCTCCGCAGGCAGCTCGAAGAAGCCGGTCGCCTGCCGCCCGCTGCCGGCGTCAAGTGGCGAGGAAGCCGGCAGCGACAGCGAAGCTCAAGGCGCGTTGCTCGCGGGCGCCTCCGCCCTGGCTCGAAGACGACACGCCATAAGAATTAAAAGGAAATCTAAAATTGCCTACAGAGTTATCAGGTCTGTGAGAGTTTTAGTACGAACACCTTCGTCCCAAATTTAGTAAGCGTTCAATTTCACTGGAACTGTCTACCTTTATTAAATTCTATTTAATAAAATAAGCCATGTAACCAGATAAAAGAATGTTTTAGTCAAAGATAGTGCTGACTACCAACATATTATTTTTTTAGAAATTGCTATATTTAAAAGAATTTAGATTTGATTGACTGCTTAATGTCTTAAACGCAGCATTGGTAATTCATTGTAACACAGAGTATCTAATAATAACACAAAAAAATTACATACGTTTACCGTTTTACGTTGCGTGTGTAGGTAAACGTTTTAAAAAAACCTGTCGCTTTTTGAAACCGTTGAAGCATTCTCGATAAATAAATAATTCGTATAGAAGGTTACGCTAATCAGAATCTCGTCCCACCGTGTGGTCTATATTGTTAGAAGATTGAGGTCAATCAATGAATGTAGCTCACTTAACCCCCAACGACTAGTGCCTGCCTGTCCAAATTACAGGCCAATTTACTCTTTTCAACAATAGGATGAGCCTATTATAGGGAAAATTGAGTTATCTCCTCCATTGTTTTCACGGATTGCAGACATTTATCTCAATAGTTTTATTTAACCTGTACCTTACTTAATACGGGCTTGTTATTGAACCGCTTGTACATCGTCCGTATCACCGTGTGATTAATCGGGGAACTTGTGAGTGGCGATGTAGATGTGTGATGTGAACAAAGAGCGACATCCGGCAAAAAGCCAATTAGCATTCTAGCCACGTGTACCCCGGAGTGCCGGAGTGCCGGCCGCCACCGGCCCGGCAACAGGTACAGACCGAGCGCGTCGTAGACCTATACTCAGTACAATACACTATATTTACATTTTAAATGGATTACCTACTACATTGGAAATAACGTTTGGCGCAATATTTTAGAATGATATTACAATGTTTGCGGCAGTTCAGTCAGTCAGTAGAAGATTATGGATATTGGAAAACCTACAACTATTATGATACCGTAGATATTATGTTAAGTAGGTAACTCTAATTTTGTTTTCCATGTTCAAAGGGAAATACATAAAAGGCATTTTTACCCTCCAGCAACCTTTCAAAGTTGGGAGGTCGGGTAATAGCCGGTCAATGCGGGAACTTCAGTAGCATGAATTATTTAATACACACGAAATGGGAATGGAATGACTTTGCTTGAATTTGAACTTACTAAATCAATTAGTTAACTGTCCGTACGGCATACCAATTGAATCTATCACCCTGCTATCTATTACTGTTTCCATAATAAGTCGAGAAATTATCAACGGCTCCTCCGCCACAATTTAGATGCCTAAGTTGTTAACAAAGCCATTACTGCCGCTGATTGATCGTTAAGTACATAGTTTGATTACGGTTTAATGAAAATCCCAAGCGGCTTTTCATTACATGCCCACGTCACCTATCGGTTTGATTATAGGTATCTACATCAAGAATATTGCCGGAGTGCGGTATCATCGTATGAAATATTTAGTAAGTGGAGTGAGAGTAAAGTGAACTTCAATCAAAGCGAAACGCGTCGGCTGTGGGACGTCCTCTATCGTGATGGAAAATTAAATTGTACTACCAATCGAGAGCGCTCGTTGTACGCTATTGAACTGTTCGAGCCACTCCAATGCCGAAATATCAAGTGACTCCCACTCGATGTCGTCTGTGCATAATTATTAATACCTGCCCGCTTCATACCACCTGATTTACTTCACTTGAACTAAAATGATTCACGTTTATGTCCTTTCACACGTCTGTCTGTAACGACGGCTAACAAATACGATTTTATAGTTCACATTTTATTTAGAGTGAGGCTGCTAGAGCACCATTTTATAGGTTGTAATCTTAGGTCACACTTCACTGGAGCACGTTTAACCAGATTTGACAGACTGTGACGTCTTATTTATTAGGCTATAAACTTTTGTTAGGTTTATATGTAGTTGCAGGAGATCGAATAATAAACTTTTGTGACGACTTGCTCGGGTAACTTTTATGCATAACAACGTTGATAAGACACCTAAACTTCACTCACTTTGATTAATTAGAGCGTACCTAGTACAAATTAATGGAATCTATGGTAGAGTAATTATAATGGAATAATATTATGAATTCGTGAGCGAGTAGTGTTACAAGTCATTATTTATAAGGAAAGTGGTAGCAATAACTGAAGTAATAATGTTGTATTATTAATATCGGCAGCAACAGATGGTGGTGGCACGCGGGTTTCAGTGAATGGTGCGCGGCGGCTTGCGGTTTCCGGCCGAGGCAGTGTCGCCGCGCGCGCCGCCACTAATGACACCATTGTGTGAACATATAAAATACGCCGTATGCCAGCTCGCTAGCTTTATTCAATTGCCACCAGCTTTTCGCTTTTTTGTAAAGGCTGTGAACCGTAACCTCACATATCCAACTTTCGGGACGAATTTAAAGGACATTACAATTTCATTCAAAATAACATTAAGTAACAAAAACAAACTCCTGTTGTTTTTGTACAAAATTAAATAACCGTTTTAATATAAGCCAGAAGCCAGTAAGCTGACAGATAAGTACATCAGTAATTTACAAATTTTGTTTTGAAAGTCTATCCCATAGGTATAGGCGCAGAGGGGTGAAAAGTTTTGGATGGCTGTTCAAAGTTGTCAAATGTGAAACAAAAATATTCAAATACTCTTATTTTTCGCTTTAAAATAACACGATGGACATATTGTAAATTATAATTATGAGCATTGTTGTGTTGTGTGTTCATTTCTCTATGTTTTCGAATAAATATTGTAACTATGCGCATTCACACATTGTCATAATACCCACCAAAGCCCAATTCCCACAACCTGAATGAATATTCAGCGAATAATATTAAATATATAATAAAGCAAAAGTTTTTACCTCCATAAATGAACGCCTGAAAACATTTGGCATATTTAATCATATCGAAACAATTCGATGGCGTAATATTATTCTGTGACGATGACTTGAATAAATATCTGCTTTACTTTTCATTAGTTTCACAAGAGTTGGTTCACAAAAGCATGACAGGTCCAGTTAAAATGTGTGCGACCCAGTTTTTAGGGTTAAATTGGCAAATTAAAGTATACACTTTTTTCTTTGGGAATGCACTACAAATTACAGGTTTCTTGCAAAAATAACGTCAAAATGTAATAATGATCAACTAGCTTCTGCTCACGATTTCGTCCGCGAAGAAGTATACCTACTATAATTAAAACATAGCCTATGGCACTTGTCAGTAGAGTAGCTATATCAGTGAAAGAATTTTTGTAATAGGTATACCTAGTACTCAGAGATTACCTCTTACGAACAAAAAACAATAAAATAAAAAACAAACCAACTTTACCTTTTTATAAATTAGAGATTAGTATAAAGATCTTTTGAGTTTAGTAAAAAAAAAAACAGAGATTAGTACAGATAATAAAAATAACATAATAAGCTTTTGCAGAAAACTGTTTACTTGGCCAGAGAAATAAGGTTTTTATTTGTTGATATAGGTCTGTTTTGCTTATAATTATAATCTTTAAAACTTTTTCTTCTATTACAATTTCTTTACGCAATGTAAAAAAATGATTTTAATTTTTATGTCGTTCATGTAAGGTATATTTTCTCATCTTTTACAAACGTCTTTACGTCTTTAACGTGGGTCTCCTAAAAACTGCTACAGTTAGCGGTTTTTCAGAATGGATTGGTAATCGCAGTGAGTGCTTAAGTGCCCATTCTCATGATGTATCATCTTATGTTCACTTTTTGATATTGATCTTCAGGTAGGGAAGATAAATTGTGTCCAGTATATTGTTGGAAGCAAACTATCAAACGAGTACCTAACTAATCATGCTTAGGTTTTAGTTCAGGTGTTTATTTCGGATTAGCCCAACCAGTTTCTAACTAAAACGGAGTTCTTATTCCTAAGCTCATCACGCAGCGGGCGTGGCGAGTCGTATCGTCAAACCTAGACGGCTAAACCCTAAATAAAGACGTGACTAACATCGTAAACATATATAAACACGATTGTTTCTTTCTACAATAGCTTTTACATTGTCCCACAAATGTACTATGCATTTAATACACTTACGTTACGACGGTTAAGTGTATTAGAAACATAAAATACGTATCGTAACATATGATGCCTTGTATAGGATCATCGGTGAACACCTTCCTTATTGCTTTCAATTTTTCAGAACGACAACATAATTTTTAGACTAAAATACAATTTTATTCCTATTCAATACCTTCCGAATAATAATTATTATATTTTTTCTCGTGTAAGTTACAATTCAGTACTTCAACAGTAACCAACGAAGATAAATAAATATCACGCTATTGTTTGCATGTCTTTTATACTTTATTATCTATACAAATATTAATAAAATAATAAAGCTAAAGAGTTTAATTGTTTCTCTCTGTACCGGTCGCCATTGGAAAAAAATCTTTTTTTACATTATAGTCAGATTCATAATAGGACTCTGGGTATGATGTAAAAAAAGTTTTCCCGTTCCCGAATCTCGTATCGAATGTTATAATATAACATCACGCTACGAGATTCGGGAGCGGGGCAGTAACCAAAGATGTAACTAGGCGAAGTCGAAGGCAGAAGCTTATAATAAAAACTATTAGTATTATTACCTTTTATTACCTAACCTAACAATATTTAAGTACAGTCATAACTTACTTAGTAAGTAACTCTTGGCATTATGATGCCGCAACGCTTTTGAAATAAAGCTTCACATTTTGTTTATTTGTATGCCATAACAGTCGCGGTAAGGTTTTAAAAGCATCACCAACTTGTCACGTTGTTAATTTTATAACTGGCCATTAGTATTCACGAAATTATACAGATATGAAAATAAGTTCATGAATAAATAACATATTTATTTGGAGCTGGAAGTACCTACAGACTTTGTATTCTACTAGCTTCTGCCCGCGACTTCGTCTGTGAAAACAAGGTCTTAATCAGGTCAACCTAGAACGTCACTTTACGAGTGCAACCTTATCAGTACCTTAATAAATCTGCCGGTCCTTTTGGTGCCATTAGTAAAGTTCATTCATACTTTCAGAATCCAACCTAATGTACTTCTAAACGCATTTTATTTAGAACCATTACTCTTGCTTATTAATCAACGTAACGACGTCGTCATTTCAACAGTGCTCCGTAGACGAGCCATTTGGACAGACCAGCTGCGCCTGCTCTATAAACACCTCCCTTCCACCTCGTAAAATACACTTAAATCGTATAATTAATCCGAGTAAATTAATTAATTAAGACGCAGAGCTGTTGTACCTTTATTTTTTAATACAGAAAAAAGAATTTCTTTGTCATCTTAAATAAATTAGGAATTAAGTTTGAAGAGTCTTTCTGCAATAAGAAAAAGTTCTGACGCTCTCAAGATTGAATAAAAAAATAGGTTTCGTAAATAAAAGGCAACACTGCAACAGCTCCATTTACAAGTCTATTTTTAATGTTTGTTGATGTTCATACAATCTTGTTATAAAATTAGAAGGTTTTATACTATTATGTAAGAGGTCTAATACATAGATCTAGGCGATTCCCTTCTAGGCGAGTCTAAGTACATATTTCTAAATATAGAACTTTAGATGGGTATTATACTATAACGTAGGTACAGGCATTATAGAATTATGCTATCAGAACAAGTAACCACTTCAGAGATAAAAATAGGCAATGAAAAAGTAACCTTTGGAACTTATGTTGTATCGATTTTCCGACTATTTCATGAATTTTAGATCAGAATGTACATAGACGCTAAATATTAGATATTTTTCACATAAATCCCTGTTACCTACTATATCCTATTTTCTCGCAAATCGCACACAAATCTGTGTTCATGATTTTCTTTATACCTTATCTGTAAGTTTCTAGGTGATTACCCTAAAACTAATACAGGCAGGTTTCTGATCGGCGATCACAATGTAAATGGTTTGGAATACATCTCCAATCTCCATTATGTAGTTCCGCGGCGCGCGGCGCTCTGCCACAAGTTGGATTGCCTACCTGGATAGTTCCTAGTTGATTTACTGAACTGGATTCACCGAGTTTCACTTCATTAAGTTGGCCAAACAGTTTAATGAACACAAAGAATGAATTAATAGACTACTAATGGATTTATCCGAATAAAACAAGAGAGAATTTTATTTGATTTATTTTTGGGCTTTGTCACTACATTTAACAAAAAAGGGGAAAGTTAATTTTCCTATTAAATGTGCCTTTAAAAACTATTCTATGTGTCAAACTATTATTGGATATGCTAAGCATTATTTAATTCAACATTGTAATGTTAATTATTTTGTATTTTTTTGATGTATATATAATAATTAATGGAATTATGCCTTTTTGTTACAGGTAAGCCAAATTAAATGGTTCTTCTTAAAAGCGGGGACGAGGTATGACCAGGTTTTAAGTCAACACTACTTAACATAATTATTTATTTATACAATTAAAGTAGGTGGACGTATTATTTAAAAAGAAATGATCGTATTATTCTTTATTAGAAATCTCGTTTGCATTTCCAACATTCTTAAAGTAAATAAAAGTTAAAATAAAAAAATGTAAACTCCGTAGACATTATTTCCTTTTACGAACAAAGTTGTTACTTTTCTAGAGATAAACCGTTTCATTTATAACATTTCTGCGAACAACTAAGGTTGCGAAACTCTGTATTCAGGTTCTAGTATTCCTAACTTAGCTTATTTTATATTTAACGCTTCTTTTGCTACTTTACTATAAAGTTTCAAGATGGCAATTATTTTATTCAATAAACTTTTAATATAAGGCCTGTATGTCTTCTGTGTGAGTTCTGAACTTATTTTAAGATTTTCTCATTCATCTCTTTATGTTTTTAATGAAAAGTATAGGGTTTCTCATCTGCCATGGCTATAATAAATCGATCTCATAAAGTTATAAATGACCTGGTAATAACTTGTGACGGGTTCAATATTGTGAGACAGCCTTCAAATTTTGGCTAAAATGAAAGTCGAGCCACGGTAATGCTTCATGCTTGGCATATTTTCATAACCAGGCTTCAAAACCAGGCATGTAAGGGACTGAAATCTTAATATTCAGAATTTAATAAACGTTGCACTCATGTTGTATTTATGAAAACTTACGTAGACAGTTGCTTGTTATTGCAAAATTTAGGAAAATGAGAGGACACAAAAAATCTGCCATACAAGTAAAAGTAATATATAATGTATATGTGTATTAAAAGAATATAAGAGGTAATAATAAATAACTAACAAGTTATTTGTACTAAACAAAAAAAATAATATATATAAGAAAAATCTACATCACTCCATAATTATAAACAAATAAATGATTAAGTACATAAAAACGTAAACGTTAACGTAAACGTTATTATATAGGTACCTACCTACGCTTTAATGACTAATTAGAAAATCCTTAACACACGAGAAGTTCTCATACGCTAACTTTACAGCGTAGGAATAAAACATAAGTCTGATAGGAAAGTTACCGCAGCCGGTTGTCTTTTAAAATTATGTGCTTACTAGAAATATAAGTTTGAAGGTCGCCCAGATTATCTTGTTCAATACTTTGTGGGTGATTAATACGGTGTTTCTAAGTAACTTTGTTCTAAATTCCTATCTGTTTTGAGATAAAGACTTGTAATATTAACTATGTTTGTTTCGCAAGTCAACCAACAACAGATATTTTCATTTGATTCAAAAGTAAAGTAATTAGAAAAAAGAAAGGAAAATTATTAAAATATATTATAATAGTTATACGACTACCTATTAATAATTTCAAACCACAAATACCCTTTCAGTTAAAGCTTTTATCCAAATAATGTTAGTTTTCATCAGGTTCAATAATAACAGAACTAGGTACCTATGAGAACCTAACTGAAACTAATTTAAAGTTTGTTGTTTATGAATATTTACATAACTAAGGCGATTAACACACGGCACCGCACGCCGGTACGGCATGCGGTGTTGCGGTTCTCAAGTTACACTAGCTTCTACGAAATCCGCATGAACCATGCACACGAGCACCGCTCGACCGTGCGGTCGTGCGGTGCTTTACATACGGGGCGCCGCATTACCGTACGGATCATTGTGCAGAGTTCCCAATTTAGCGGTTTTCTCCCCAAATTAAGGGGGTAAATATATGCATTGGATTTTTTCAAGTTGGTATCCAAGCGTGTATTCGCAGTTGCTACGTATTGTGAGAATCCGGAGCGGTGTGCGGTGCCGTGTGATAATCGCCTAAAATCTTTAATAAAAATTTAAAAACTAAATAGTTTTGAATTTAATGCACATGAATTATATAATTTTTTGAAGTACCTGTTCGATCTATAAGTGCCAAATCCTGAATTCAATTTTATTGGAAAAAAAAACTATATTTTTTATAATTTTAGTTTGCTAATGATTTATTATTTATTAACAACATGATTCAATTTACAACTAGTTAAATCCAAATAACTTTTTTAGTAGAAGATATCTTGGTAAATCCATTCACAAAACCTACAAAATATTAACCGGTGTAAGGAAATCGTCGAAGTATCCACTACCGATTTTCGAGTTTCATTGCGGAGTCAAAGCGGCAAGGCTTTCAGATCTGTTGGAAAAGCGGCACGAAATGAAATTGCAATCTTCAGTCGACCTGTCAGTGACGTCAGTGAACAGACTGATCTGCAAGTCAATGCGATGCGACACTCCGATTTAATATCTGATGTTTGTAACTGGGCGTTAACAGATGAAGTGATCGAACGGTTTAAATTAAATTTTCGGAACAAATTGATTTATTGTTTGCTGGTACGTTTTAGAAAGATTGTGGTTTCTATGAAGGTATGCAAGAAACATTGCAATTATGAGTAATCCTGTATCTTTCTGTTTAAAAAATATTGTTTAACATTTATTTTAAAACCTTCAGTATGGAGTTTCCTGTTAATCTAATTTTTGGAAGGGGCAACTAGATTCAATTCATTTTTCCTGTATGTGACGTTAACAAGTGCATTTAAATGGTCTAATTAAAAATGAAAAAGGATTTGACTATAACTTTGGTAATTTTAAATGAGCATGTAAGGATAAAGTCCACCATAAGCATGAAGGTAAATGGATCTATATATTATTCTATGTAGGTAACGTTATCGAAACTTGTTTATTTCATAAAACTAGCCAGGTAGATAAGTGGAGGTAGTACGTCAGAAAAGGGTTCCAAATCCGCCGAGTATAGTAAGCCTTTACGTCGATACTTTTATAGACACAAATACTCTCAAAAGACACTGTTTAAAAGTCGATGACGTCATGAAAACGTTGACAAAGGATATTCAATATTAAGGTACAAGTTTGGATAGGTAACTTTTAATCGAAAACTTTACAACAATAAATTAAATCTCAATTTCTTAAAAGCATAGATTGTACAATGAAAGTATCGGACTCAGAATTTAAATATCTTCTGTTTTATATTCCTAAAGAAATTTGTCATTTATAAGTTTCTATAGAAGCTAATTTTAATTTAATAGTGAACAAAGAATCGGTTACAACCCCGATTGTGCTTTGTTACAAAGATATCAAAGGAAGGGTCGAGCTTACGGTTCTATTTCCAATAAGATAATGACTTTAGCCACAACCAAATGTTGTTAACAAAGAGTGGCATTAATCTCAAATGAAGGAATTTGTTCTCTACGTTGGGATTTTATATTTAAATATTCGTTACATTTGGAGATGGCTTGATCTATGGAAAGAAACAACCGCAAACTTTTGTATAACCATGTTACAACCGCGACACTTTGCTCACTGTGTGTTGGCGATATAAGATAAATCCTAAATGTCAATGCTGACCCACCTGATACTGAAGTTATTGAAAACGAGCCGAATCGATAACAAACTATAATATCTGACTTCGGTATCGCATATATTTAGATTTTTCATCAATTAAATTTCGATGAATTGGCAGTCGATATGACTAGAGTTTTGTATCGAATGATGACATTTTTTTCCTTTCTAGCCTTCGCTGCCCCACCTGGGAGGCCCAGGGGTGGGACACTTAGGACTAATACTGTTATTTAATTTGTGAAAATATATTCTACGTTTAGAATACACATATAAACGCGTGTGAAGTCTTTACCAAGCGTATCAAATGGTACAATGTTAATCTATGTGACGAATCTTGAGCGGCTAGTTTTTTTAAGTATTTATCGTACCAAAATTATGTTTTGGCATGGATACAAAAAAGACGTCTAAGCTAAGCAGAGAAATAAACGTAACGGTCACCTATGTATTCGTTATTTTTATGCTATGTTGTACAACAGCATAAAAATAACAAATATGTAGATTGTACCTACATGAAATGATACAGACTTTGTGTACTTATCAAATTGAAAATTAATGTAGCTTAAAAAATAATAAAATTGAATTTATACCTCTTCGAATTTAATAAAGTTCAAATAAGCGTGTAGCTGCTACATATGTCTATATCTAATAATCTATTTTGTTCACCTAATACCTAAAAAAATATTTCTCCTATGCAAAGCAACAATACCAGCAAGTAACATTAGGCTATATTTTATTTTGAAAAATGATTTCGAGTACAAGATAAATAAATTCACGCCGTCGAACTTGCATGCAAATTAATTAGTTAATAAATTTTTCACTATACTCAGGTACGAGTAAAAATAAATGTTTATAGGTGCATATTTATTTCAAAAAGACGATACTTAGTTGCTTTACAAAACAATTTTACTTTTCATTTATGACGATAGTTTTAACGAAAACATTGTGATTTTGTGTAATGTTATAGAAAAACAAAATGTTATTTTTGTGCTATATTTTACAGCTTGTATAGTAAAAAAGCCCGTATCAGACCACAAATTAATGAAGCAAAAAAAAAATTTACTTAATTTGTGTTTTTACTTGTTGGAATCTAATTAAATGTAAATAAGCGTGGGTATAATTTTTCTGTACGTAGGTATTTAACTTTACTTTACTTACGAGTAAATAAATAAGATTATTATTGAATTCTTTTACGAACAGGATACTAAACAAAATATTTTTTTTAATATGTACTGAAAAACAACAACTAGTCCAGTAGAATTCTGTTAGGTTGTTACCTAACAGAATTCTAGACTACTGGACGAGTTGTTCTTTCGGGACCCAGTTTTTATTTATTTTAAAGTTTATGTTTTACGTACACGGGTTTTTTGTTTACGTTATTTTACACTTTTTAGTGAGAATGGTTGTTAGCCAACTTTAAATCGTTAAAGAGCCTAAATGTTCATTCGAAATGGAAATTGACATCAGAAATCTAAAGATAATTTTCAAATATCAATTCAATGATAAATCTGTTATTTTTATACTAGCACTAGGTAGGTTTTGAGGACAGAAAAAAAGATTTGAATACTATCATAGTTAATAATTTAATAATATGGTGCCAAAAATTTATTTTTTATAATTTTGATATACCCAGTGACAAAATCTAACGAATCTAACGATACTTCTCAGGCTAAAATCCATTAAGCTGTTTAGGCTACAGAGCGTGCCAAAGAAATATACATACAAACCGCAAAAAACCTAACATGCCTCCTTCTGGGGCAGTCGGGTAAATAGTCATTCATGGAGATAATTTCCACCAGAACATTATTTTTTACAGCAAGACATGGAACGAAAAAATATAATTGAGTGGTTGGTGACTATGAACTAAACAGGAAAAATAGGACATGAAAATGTGTTTCCTTACCCATTTTTTAGACAAAAATGTATCAAACTCAGTTTCTACGAATGCTAGGATGAGATAGGACTGGTTTGTGATTAATATTCAGCAGACGGTATTGGACTATAAATTCTAGTCTACCCAGCCAGACTAAGTTGAGTATTTATTAATTTACAAAACAGTATTCTATAAATTCGTCATAGTTATTTATACATATAGTAGGTACAACACTGTGAGACATGAGTAACACACGTAACCTACGAAATATATTATTTAAAAAACGATAATTAGAAATTCCTGTTTCTATAAAATTCTTAAAATTGGTTGAATTTAGCCATAACACAATTTTTTGAAAATGTTCTCTGATTACTTTTTAGACCTATGTGAATACATAGGTCTAAAAAGTAATCAGAGAACAATGAGACTTCCTATGCATAAGCAGAATTGCTTATGCATAGGAAGTCTCATTCAAATCGGTACATTCATTTAAAAAAATTAAGGACTTGAAAGCTTGTATGAAATGCCGTAAGGCGTTAACGCTCTTATGTTAAAAATTATATAATACTTACTTATATTACATGAGTATGTGTGATATGTTCATGAGTTCACGTTCACATAGTCGGAAAATAACATAACACTGTCACATTCAAGTCAGAGCATTATTACACGCTTCAGCTAAAGCACACACAATAAAATTTAGATAATCTACATAAATAAAAATGAATGTTGGTTTGTTTATTCTCTTAGCGTTCCTAAAACAATGAACCGATTATAATGAAACTTTGGTGGGTTGTTTGCGTAAGCCCGCGAGGATTTCTTATTCCATAAAAAAAAAAACACCGAGAAACGAAGTCGCGGCCAGCAGCTAGTTTATTATAATAATTATCATGATAGGTTTGAAGTACGTATGCGCTCGTCAAAATAAATTAAGTTATGCTTAGATACTAACTACTTTAATATACTTCTTATTATTTATCATTCAAGTATACTGACTGTAAGATTGTGACAATATGGAACTGGATTTGACAACAGAAGGTCTTAATATAAAGTTTAAATACGACGACCGTTTAAATGGGAACTGTCGTGTGACACGGCATAGTCGTAGGTGAGCGCGCGCGCAGAGCTCACACATGTCTCAGCGCGAGATCACCGGCGCATAAATATGCCGCGGTGACTACTTAAACAATCACGAGAAGGATCTCCTGCAGTGCGCCACGAAAAAATGCAGAACGGTAACTAGTGGTTTAGTGAACGCGGCACGTTCAGTGAAGTGCATCGTGCAAGGGACGTGGCGAGCGGAGCGCTCAGCTGTCGGGTCCGCGGGGCCCGTTGATGCCGCCGCCGGGCAGGCCTACAGTCTCCGTGGACGCGCTAATCGCTTAGTCACGGCGCATGCCGCCACACTAGCGCACAACATCTGTGATAAAATATTGTACTTCACCTCCACTCTCATGTGATAAAATGTGATGATAAAACAACAATCATGGGATTTCTAGATCGTGTATCTTTTTCTGTGTTTAAAAAGTGTCCCAACTTCAAATTTAAAAGAAGATGCTTCGTATTTAAAAGAAAAAAATCAAAAAGGTAAACAAACATATTCCACAGCATGACATAAAGTAAATATAGACACAAATGTACTAAGTCAGGAAGATGTTACATTGCATTGTAAACTTGTTTGTCATTCGATGCAATTATTTAATTCGGACCTTACGTAGCGAATACTTTAACAAGGTAATTGTTTTGCGGAAGCCAATGTACGTATGTATAGCCTCGTGCGTACATATGTATCTATATTTATTTACATGAATAACCCAGCATCACAACGAAGTGTTACATCATTGCACAATTTAACAAATTACTGAACCATATCTATGACTGAAATATATAAAATTAAGAGGGTATTGTTAAGCCAAAGTCAGCCGTAATTCCAATCAAAACTCTAACATTTAAACCTGCAAATTTCATTCATCTAAATAAAAAATAGTATTCCGAAATGAAACCGGCAGTTTGTTATCTACGATAAGGTGTCGTGAGGTAGGCAATCGCACCAGATCGGAACGAACAACGTCACTCTTAGTGAAGATAGATAACTGTTTTCTGCAAATCTAGTACAGTCTTCACGTGCTTGTGTTATTGTAAATCATAGATCGCGTTCTTGTAACGTGCATCGCGTTTAACATTACTGACTGTATAGGATATGTCCTTGGCCACGGCAAAGATTGTAAAATAACAACAATTAAAATCATAAACTTCTACTAAATCTACTAACCGTTATTGAACACAATAATAATATCTTTCTATTATTTTTATTCTAAAAACTCATGATCAAACTAAAATATTTATTTTAGGCCATTAAACATGAATTTGATTCGTAATGTATTTTTAATGATGCTGCTATCAGTTTAGGTATTTTTATAGATGTTCCTACTACACATTTTATTTTTTTGTGCCGGAAATTATTTGAATTGCTAATGTAGGTATGACAACATTGTCATCTAGAGTCAGGTGATTCTGTTGACACAATTGCAAGTACCTACTTAAGAACTGGATGTTGTACAGGTTTCTGCTTCATCAAGCATGTCACCCTTGAACGACATCTCACTATAGTACAGTACCTACCTACTTACCTGAAGTGAGACAATCAATTATCGTTTACCTCGTTTACGACATTACAGTTATGAAATGTCTGACAATGTGCTTTACAACTGAGTTCCTTTGTTATGTAAATGCCAACTTGACTTTTACCGATTTACAAACTTGAACTTAAATATGTATTTGCCCATACTATTGCTGAAGTGATTACATGGTAATGAGCAAATCATTGTCAATGGCTATTGATTAGAATGAAATTAAGTATGCAGATGCTACTTCTTTTTATGTCATGGTTATAGAAGTCGTATAAAAAGACGCAATTGTTTTTATATACCTATCTTTAATTAGAATAATATTTCCTTATCTTTGTCATTATAAAGTAAATATCGAATTCTCGTACTAGCAATACACTGGCTTAATTTATTCTACCCCTGTGAGAGCGCAACTTGCTCGGCAAATATAAAGTTACATTTTGATCCCGTGACTATGTTTTATTCAGGTACCTGTATGACACACGATTGTACTGCGGAACCACGTCAGCGTACCATGACGTTCAAACGGTTCGGTGAATTTGAATCAAAAACTGCAATGTTAACTTTAAACACCAGCCCGTAAGACTCACAATCGTATAAACGCTATAAAATAACGACAATTATTAATATAAAAAGTTCTGTTACAAGGGCTAAGCTAAATTGCTTGCAGGGGTCGTGGTTGGTTCGACCGGAACTTTAAAATCTGCAGTTAATAATTTAGCGATTGGGCAATAAAATTTTATCGTTCCTGTGCAAAATAATTGCGGTAGTAATTACGATATTAATACAGACGCAGACAAGGTTAATTGTTTGGGATGAATGTAAACGGAAACTAGCTTTTTATTTTGACTCAAAGATAAAAGGACTCCATATTTTCCTCTTATTTTGAGATAGATCTCATTTGCATTTTTCGTCGGATACTTTTAAACAATACCTGAGGTATGAGTTTTTGTTACTTCTGGTAAAACATTTAAAAAACCCTTACGTGTCTTAAGAATTGGAAAACAGTGTGGTTGATGTAGGTATGGTCAGCATATTTCCTGTTATAAGTTCATGATCATGTTTTTTTTGCGATTTTCTTCGTATGGGAAAACAACCTATCTGAGTGATTTTCTTATGCTGTCTGCATTACAAAATGTTTAACATATTTTTCCTTGTACATCTAAAAGCCGTAATAATGAATGAATGATTACGTAAGTAAACATCGTTGCAACTTAAAGCCATCCGCGTATATTATACGAAAATACGCATATATGTGACTGCACAACTATTCTATTCGTCGTAATCATAGCACTGGCCACAGTGACTTCATTATTATAAAGTGTATAAGCTCCCTTTAATCTGCGTGCGTCACACTATGACATCAGAATGTAGACAAGTCTCAAATGGTAATAATCTACGTGCTCACAATCACAAAGCTAAGCAAGCTACGCACCGGCATTTGTAAAGAGCAAAAAATAAACTAATTGAGAGGAACAGACATTTGAAATATACCAACTGTAGTCAGAAATGTTACAACACTTTAGTATTGGTTCATAATTAGGATTAATTTTACTCCTTTTTAAAAGTGAAAGGAACTCATTGTGCTGTCACAGGTCAATGCCGAATCGAGTGAAGGAGGATGCGTCATGCTCCATTAAATTGGTACCTATAATACATGACATTTTGAAACCACTTCATGTATTCCATGAAAGGACTTTTGCATTGAATCATTCAATGGACAAGTCAAACATGGCAGGGTGATGCAAAGAAAGCCCTGAGCCTCCACGATAAATTAAAAAACACCAATTAAGTCACAAGTGGACATCGCCCAAAAAATCTTGAGTATATAATCATAATGTGGACACGTATCTGTATTACGTATTGAATCATCTGACCCAATTTCAATTTGTCCGATTTATCAAAATTATGACTGTTGGGGAGAAAGACCCTTCTCAACAGATATCTACCTCGAATTTGTTGAATTACCGAATAACCCGACAAATTCAATATCCTGTAAGTCTTTTGTCTGGATATTCTGCGTCCACTCGAGAAGGGTCCGAACATTTCGCATAAAATAAAAATAAATTCTGACATTCTAATGGGACTATCTTGTAGAATGTCAAAATTTATTCTTATTTTCCTCCAAATCGAATTAGGGAGAAGCACAAATAAATTACTAAAAATTTACTAAAGGAAAGGTAATTAGGGAAAACATTTTACTACTTATTATTTAAAAAAAAAAACAATCAAATGTTTAGATACTTTACCTCTGCATTAGTACCTACGGTACTACCGTACTTATAAAAGAAAAAATGGCAATAATTATAGTAGCCGCAAAATAAATGCTTTTCATCGGATATGACAACGTTGAGGCCATTAGACAAACACGCAGTCAGATTTATATTTTGTTCTTTGTTTACCGTCACCATTGTTGACGGAACTACAACACTCAACATGTTACGAAAACATAAATGAGTCATTCAGTTTTGCAATGTAGGTAACTTTAGATCAATGAAAGACGCAACTAACTATAGTAATTAAAAACTGTACCGAAGGCCGTTTTTATTGCGTACTAACTTCTGCCTTCGGCTTCGTCCGCGTGGAAGACAAGTGTACTATAAAACGTAAGCTACGACACTTAGTAATAACGTCGTTTTCATTCAGCTGAAAAAATAATTGTAATTGGTTCAGTACTTACAGAGATTATCTCTTCCAAACATAAAAACAAACAAGATGTACCTCTTTTTAATTTGAGTAAAGAAATATAAACGTTATCAGTCTGTTTTATAATGGCTTTCTGCAACCGTTTTATCTTCACACTAATTTTACACACAGAATTACTATCGATATTAAAGGTATAAACATTTACCTCCTTACTAAAAACGTTGCTTATAAACGTTGCAAGACTAGGGCTGCTATCCGTCAGGAATTCTCCGGATTTGCCCTAGTTAAGACAGCGTCCGGGAACGGCCCGGAAGGGGTATCTAAAAAGTGGGTACTTTTTGTGTCAGGGGAATCTCGATTAAATAGAAATAGAAAGATAAGCAATAAATAAAAAAGCGAAAATGTAAACAGTGTTTTGATTTGTGTTTATTTTTCTCAGAGACGTTCGGAAAAAATAACAATTCCAAATTTCTGGTATTTTTTAAGTTTTTGTCTGATGTCGGCAATTTAGGTAATGGCAGCCCTTTATATTATTTCTTTAATAATGAACTAAAACATAACAGTAATAGGGTTAAAATTACGCAATTACGTTATCTGATAATTTAAAAGTAGTTGAAATAAATGCTTTGACTTTGACTGTAGGACAATAAATGCCGCGAGGAATTAGTTCATTACCAATTATTAAATAATTTTTTTTTGAGCATTTTTAATTATTTATAACCTTCAACGTCAAAAAATGTATGGTAGAGTGCAGCCGTTAATCATTATGTAATTTTAAGCAAAGATTATACGGTAATGCCTCGTTGGTCTAGTGGTCGCAAGCGCGACTGCTGTGCATGAGGTCGATTCCCAGGTCGGGCAAAGTGTTATTGGGTTTTTCCATCAGGAATTTCTCAGTAGCAGCCTCGGAGTCTGGATTTGTGCCCGGTTGATGGCAATAGGCTCGCCCCCTATTACATGGGACTAAAAACATAACTGGCGAAATGTGGGTGTACTAATGGGTACACCTCTGCCTAACCCTTTGGGGATTACAGGCGTGATGTTATGTTTATGTTATTATACGGTAATATCAGTGAAGCCAGTGAAACCTAGAATACCCTAGCCTACCTAGTTTATGTTACACGGCATAATAAACCGCTGATACGCCGTGTTTACTCTTATTGTCGAAACAGCGTGACGACCCACATTGCACAGCGCACTGCTACAGATTGTATGTCTTACAGATAGGTACACATGTTCCGAGTCTGGTTGTTTGTGCATGTGGCATCTGGAGTTTTACATACGAAACTTAAGGGATATCCTTCAATAATGTTCGATTGTGAGTTTAGAAAACACGGAATTAGGTGAAAGATGAACAATTACCCACGAATCAAATGTTACCTACCAGCAAGAATCATAATGAGATAACTTGCTAACCACGCGGTAAAGCCTATCACGCGCGCCTTGTATGCACTTAACGAAATCGCAGAAAGGATACATTAATTTTCCTGTTCTCAGAATGACTTCATGAAAATTACCGTTACATAAACTTTAGACCATGCTTACGTTTTGGCGTAAAGAGTAATTCCAGGTGTATTGTCAAAATAAAAATAAAAAATCAAGAGCACCTGGAGATCGAATTAAATCCTTAAATTCTTCAAAATCACAAGTCCAACGGTAACAGCAATAGCCGGAACTCAATAAGGTTAATCTATTTAAATATCAGGTCTATTATTATATTAAATCAGCGAGTACTTATGTAAAGCCCTAGCCTTGTGGCCGTGGATGCAAGCCGGTTGAGTCGAGATGGCTCTGCGCGGAACCGGTTCACCCACACGCTGTAGTTATTAGCACGTAGTCCTCTGCAATGCCATTGACGGCCCACTGTTATACAACGCTGAACGCGTTGCTTACTGCTAATTTGTTGTACGTTGAACTTGTACGTAAGTTTGTATTACATGTTAGCAAGTACACTATTGGTATTGTTCATTGAACTAAAATAATACATACAGAAATAACTTTCATGCACGTCACACGTGTTACATTTCCTAAGGAATAGTATCTATGGGTGGAATGTACATACTGTTTTACAATACTTTTTATTATTTACGATAATATTATGAGTATTTGAAGATATTTTAGGTCGAATTGGTAGTTAATAATAAGGCATTTTTTCTGTGTGTTTTTTAAATAAAGTAATCCTTAATTTCCATTTAGATTTTTAATGTAATAATAGTTATGTAGTTGAAATCATGACACAGTAGATGCGTAAGTTTACATAATAAATAAAAGGTGTTGCTTTATCGTATTCACGCTAAGCTGCGGTCTTAGGCAAATGAGGGATAATCTTAGAATTAATGAGGGTTGACTGAAAGGCAAACGATGCCGCCGACGCTTTCGCAATGACAAGCTGCGGTTTGCGAATATTTTACATTTGCCAAGAAGCTTTATGTTTTCTCCTATTAAATGAAACACTTTTCCAGGAAAGCTATTACAAATGATATCCGTTATTTACTTCAAAATTCAAACCATCAGTTCTATTTGGAAGGGAAAACCGCGTGGGATTCGCATAAGAAGCTTATGTTATTATTTATTAACTAAGTTATCATTACCTACATGGAAATTAGCCAAAAACATTTTAATACGTACCTTTTCACTGTAGGTACGTATCTTCATTATTTATTTATTTACTTAATATCCCTTCTAACAAAAATATGATGCTATAACGGATAGATCCCTTTTCAAAGGGTGGAAATTAATTGGCTGGGGTAAAGTGTTATTTTTGTTGTAACAAAGGGGCCATTGTTTCCCAGTATTATTGTTGCCGATCGAGGTCACCAATATAATTGCATGCACCGTGGACAAAATAAATAGCCGTGGACACACAGCCGCACATGATTAGCTGCATGCTTGGCGACCACTTTAATTGCCCGGCGCAGTTTGGTTTATTCATACACGTCTCGTTAGTGCGATGACTTGGAAGCATAAACTACAGTTTTATACACCTACAAAGCGTTCATGTATGTTCGGAATTCTTGTGTTGTCATGGAAAACCTGTTATGGGAAATACATGCACAAAGGTGAGACTGATTCAAATATTATCTGTCATATTTTGGGCCCTGTGTAATTAGGGCCTCCGCTCACGTCAGGCAATCGGTGACACAGATTTTTTGTCGGAGAGACATAGAACGTACGGCAATAGTGCAACGCACACGTCCTACAAAAAGTCCGAAACTATATCGTCCGATCCGATAATCAGTCCTACAAAAAAAGTTCAACCTACTTACTGTGAGGTTATGAACATCGATATAATTGTAAAAGGTAGGTAGGTATTAGGTAGGTACTTATTGCTGAGCCATTGTGTACTTGCAACAAAACAACAAGCATGAGCGAAGGTCTAACAGCTAGGAAACGAAGAATTGTACTGGACCCAATCACAAGGCCATGTGTGTACTTAATGTGTACAGTACACAAATAATCTGTTGCTGTCTCTCTATAGATAGTCTGCGATCTACATGGTAACAGGAACAAATTACTAAGTTATTTTCAACCGACTTCAAAAAGGAGGAGGTTCTCAATTCGACGCGTATGTTTTTTTTTTTTTTTTTTTTTTGTATATTTGTTCTACGATTACTCCGCCAATTATGAATCGATTTGGATGATTCTTTTTTTGTTTGAAAGAGTATAGTCCCGAATAGGTCCCATAGGAATATTGTCATGATCTGATGATGAACTTTGGAGATATGGAACGGAACTCCTTATTAAATCACAGCAGAACCGCCATAACAAGAAAAATTGCTTTGTTTATACGTGTAGTCGATGACTGACTGAAGGAAGTGGGGAGGGGGTAAGTCAACCCCCCTCCTTCCACTTTCTAAAATTAAATATATCGTGTGAGGTATTGTTTGAAAGGGCTTTATGTAAGGAATTCAAACATTAACACACAAGCACTAAAAAGTGAAAAATAAAAAGCTTTTTTACAAAAAAATATGACCGCCTTCAAAAACTACAAAATAAATAAAAAATAACTTTAGCTTGGAAGTCGGTGGCAATACCTACATAACAAGAAACAAAACCAAAGCCGCCGACTTTCAAGCTAAAGTTATTTTTTATTTATTTTGTAGTTTTTGAAGGCGGTCATATTTTTTTGTGTGCTGACATTTAAATTTTAGTATCTTTTTGTCAACCTTTTAGTAAGTTGTGTGTTTAGTATCTTTTTGTCAACCTTTTAGTAATGTAATGTGGATTAAATAAACTTTCAATGAAATCGATTTCATGATCCTGAATCTTTCAAACCTAAACCAAACTATTTTGAAGTCTTGTGTACCCCGTCCCTGTAATGTGGTGAGAACTAATGTGACGTAAAAACAAACAAGAAATCACTGTTAACAAAGCACATTTATTTCCAAATAAGCCATAATGGAGGGTTCACTATCAATTTACCAGTTACGACAAAGTTACATTCTACGCACGGACGTCTGTTTCGATGTTGGCTGGTGTGGCAGCGGCTCTGAGTGATTCGCACCGGCAGCATCGCCAGCAGTTCGTGTGCGGTACCAAGTGCTCGCTGCTCACACACTCCAGGTGGAACTGTGACGCACACTGGCTACACTTTATGCAGGCGCAGCCCTCCGTCGTGTGGTTACAGATCGCACAGTCCATATTTACTAATTTTACTGTGAACAAAAAGACGGCTATAAAATAATTTTCTGGTCAAAGACGAACTCGATAGATGTGCTGCTTCTTTTTCATAAAAGTGTATCCTTACAATTATGTAATTCACTATATTTATAAATATTTTAGTATATAATATTGCTTTTTATTCGTTGTTACAAACTATTTTAAATTTTTTATACGATTTTAAGTAATGAGTGCCTTTGGTATGACTTCAAAATTCAACTGAAGAAACAAGCGCTGACTTTTTCTATTCTTTTCTTTCTAAATTCTTTATTTAAAATTTACATTATAGCTTAACGGAAGAGTTTTTATTTGACAAAATAATCTGGTCAAGCACGAGCTAAATCTGATTGATAAAGGTTTTATTTAAAGAGGAGAGAGGCTGTATAGGTGAAATAAAACTATAAAATGTATAATAGGTACTAAGTACTAAGAAATACCGAAGTAAATAGCTGAAATATTCTCAGGAGAATATTCTAATTATTCTGCTAGTTAACGTATACCATCTTAGCGTAGCTAGGAAAAGATATTCATTGAAACGTTCACAATCTGCCTTTGAATGACGGTAAAGGAATAGTTGAGATACAAAATAACAAACTCGGGTTATGTCTACTTGAGATTTTCACCATTCGGCATTCTCCTTAAAGGACTTGTTAGAGTTGAAGCGTGATTTTCTAATTGACTTAGGTCAGGAATATTAATAAGTAAGTAGGTATACCTTACTAGCTTGTTGGAGCTTGTTTAGGGTAAAACAAACCACCTGTTGACCGTTTCATCTGTGCATGATGTAGGACATATAGATATGTATGTATATAGATATTATGTAGGTACCTATTGAAATCAAGTCAGAGGATGGATTGAGCGATGACTTAATATTCTTCTCCTAAAATTTAATAGACATTTTAATTATAAAACTTAGTGTTGCTCAGATAACTAGCTTATGGGCCCGCCTTCATCCGCGTAAATGTCGGTAACCTGCGGGGTTTGAATTTTTTTCGAGGATATTTTTCCCTTTATTCTCTTTCTGACATAAAAGTACTAGAAGTATAAAGCCTCAGTTACTTCATATTGTATCAGGTATCTGCCAGTGATAGTCCCATTAAAATCGGTAAAGCCGTTTCGGAGACAAGCCGCAACAAACAAACAGACACTTTAATTTTATTTATTTGAACTTAGCCGTTACTATTACCATTACCTATAGGATTATTAGAAATAGTTTCCAAAATGTCCTTATACCAATAATTATACGTTGCCAAAAAAAATGTCATTCATTGGAGACTGACTCGAAAACCATTGTCAATTTTCTTAGTAAGAAAAAAATGTTGTAGACATACAACAGTTTTTCTGCTCCACTATCCAAGTACTTAGTTTAGCTTAGTACGTACGTATCTCACATGAACGGCCATCGCCACTATTAGCTGTAGCGTTTTACTAGATTAATCTTGTGAGATGAGGCACTCTGGCGATCACGATATGATTAGCCTTTGTCTCTTCCTGTAAGATTAAACGAAGCCACGTTGCAATATACGCTAATCTAAATCTAATAAATAATAATCTAATAATTAAATCTATACACATAAAATGCTTTGTCCTGAATGAATGAATGAATGAATGAATGAATTAATGAATTAATGAATTAATGAATGAATGACTGACTGACTGACGGATCAACGCACAGCCTAAACCGCTGATCGTTCAGACCTCAAACTTGGAGGGTGTGTTCTTTATATGACGTAGGCATCCGATAATAAATTACCCAAAAAGGGATGAAACGGGGGGTGCAAACTTTGTATCTAAAAATAAACTTTGACGCGAACGAAGTCGCGGGCAGAAGCTAGTATCAATTATAAACTTATTGCTACTAGCGCTTCCCCATTTAAGGATCCATAAACACAAGGCTGAATTAATCGTCAACGATAAAAATAGTTTATCGATTTGCTCTTATTTTGGTCGATAAGCTTAGGGAAGTAAACATTGATAAGCAGAAAATCAATACTATTATCTTTGATACTTAATTAACTAGATGACTGGATAAATCAATAACGCCTAATGATATTATTTTAGCAGTTTGCGAAATATACCTAAATAATGTGAACAACATTATGCAATCGTCAAAACAAATGTTGATAAACAGTCGAGCTTGTTAGCTCTCTTCATATTCACTTAAATCTCCTATATTTCAAGAGCAACAGCTGAACATTTTGCATTACAATGGAAAACAGACAAGGGGTGGGACCCAGAGGCTTGTCAATGAGTTCTGAAGGTGTATTCTCGTATTATTGTTTTGGTACCAACACTTCGCATCTGAACAAGTATTATTATCCAACGCCCATTACAAATTAAAACCTTTCATGAATGTATTAAAGTCCCCTAGAGCGTTTCTGACGTGTAGCATTGTTAATGTTTTGGCTTCCTGCCAGAAGGTTTTTAGTACTGAATTTTATTTTGAGCGAAAAGAATTATTCAGTTATGCAAATATAATTTTCTCTTCAAAAATCTAATAAATATAGCACTTACTGTTATGTACCAATATTATAACTTCAAAGCGCTTCGGTGAAGTAATAAATCAGCATTAGATTATTATATCATAGCCAACGAAATTGAACATCGAGATTACAATAATCAAAAGAGACATGGTTTCCTTATTTAGGTTTTATCTAGTGATACAATGTGCTGTATCAGTTTACAATGAATAAATTGCACCTACTACCATCTACTACTACTGTAATCTTACCTAGTTTCTAAATTGCAACTAAACGGAATTCATATAAAAATTGAAAACATCTGTCAACTTTTTGTTCACCGACAGCGCCGCCGTCCGTCACCACGCCTGATTACCTTTCTGCATTGTAATTAATTATAATAAAAAAAAATACATATGTATAAAAAGTATTAAATACGTTTTACGTAACTTGCCAAGTATTTATCATATTTATTCTGTGGACCTAATAACAGTAAAACATTTTGGCGCCAAATCTAATTACAGATTTTAGTGCCGGTCGTTGTGATATTTGATTCGTGATTTTTATGGATATTGTACATTTTGTTCGGAATTGAGGTTAATATTATGAACTAAGATCCTCGGGTCCCCACACCTACGTCAGTTTAGCATGACTGTAAGAATAGACAGAGGAATATGTATGTATTTAAGAAGGCACGCGTAACTTCAGCTTTAAAGTTTCAAACTTTTCAAGCGTCTGGATGTAACACGTTGCTCTAGCTATCATTAAAATTTCACCTATACTTAAATGACGTAGGTCTAGCGGCTCTGGGATCTTAGACTATTAGTTTATATTTTCTTTGATATTAATTTTCAATTCAAACTTTTCGCTCGAGTAATATTCGATTTTATTCGCGATTTCCTATATTTTTTCGCAGTCAGTCAGTAAAAATAAGAGAAAATTATTTGTTGCCCCAAAGAATCCTGTGATCGAACAAAATTTTGTATAACATTTATTTTAAAAATCTAAGTAGGATTGGAGTTAATGTCGATTCTTTTTCAAACAAAACTACCATTTGGTAGGGGAAACTAGATTCAATTATTTTATATGACGTTAAAAAGTACGTTTTATTGGTCTAATTGAATTAACTAATTTGACTTTTACTTTAAACCAGACGGAAAGCTTTTAAGGGGGAGAAAAAACGCAGAAGAAGCAATAATAATCTTTTTATTAATTGAATATGATGTGTTTCCTAACGTGTTGCGTGTTTGTTGCAGACGAACGGGCGATGTCGGTGGCGCGCGGGTGCTGCGCTCGACGCCAGACTGGAGCGATACCGCCATCAGCGGCGAGCACCTGTGGTCGCCCACCTCAGTCTCCGGCGACTGCTGCTACGTCGGTGATGCTGAGTGCCAAGTAATTATTTACAACTATTTGATACTAACTACACATTGCATAACGTAGTGATGGCTGATGGAGTGAGTAAGACTTTAACTAAATGTCCGCCGTAGGGTAGCATGGTACAGACGGGAGAAAGCACGTTTAATCACAAGTGAGTGGGTGAAAGGTGGAAAAAGGTGCTAACGATGGGGATGGTGATAATTCAATAAAAGAAGATCGTGTTTTAACGTTAAGCTGCGCTTGGCACAGTCTATTTCTGAACGAGTGGGCTTCTTTTTACACATTGAGCCCTGCCCTGGCTTGTCCTAACACATACCTACATACGTATATTTTTAACAATCGTTACGAGTAAGGAGACTGGTTAGAAGGTCTATCAAATAGCCTAACCCTTTACTATAGCTAAGAATTACGAAAACAGCTGTCGTTTCAAATAAAATGTTGACATTAACATCAACAGAACTAGGACATCAGGAACGGACTGTAACATAGTTACAACGCAACAGAACTAGAATAACAACACCTCCAGTGTAGTTTACAAACATGTTTCCGTCAAAGACGTAGACTATTCTCTTGAGGTGCCTCCTCCACGGTAAAGCAACAGAGAACCCGATTAATTTACTTAGAACTAGTTCCTGCCCGCAACTTCACCCGCGTGCAAGTCAAGTATACCATAGAACATAAACTTTACCTCTTTATAATATTAGTATGATTAAGTAGGCTGTCGTGTTGATCTCACTACAGTTATTTTTCGGTTTGTTTACGAGGCATTTCCCTTTCATAAAATTATTTAATCATACTCTTGTTATATGAAGAACTATACAGTCGAATGACGTCATAATAACAAAGACAGATACATAATCAGGAAGGTTTTTTCTCTGTAAGAGCAAATTACAGTTCCAAATGATATACCTATGCCTGAATTACCTTGATTATAAAATAACCGTTTCCGGTTATTCATGAGAGCGTCTAAACCATAATTTATGGTTCACTGGCAAATAATAGTCCAGATTTAATAAAGGGCTATTTATGTCAGTAAATTAGATACTGCACGTAAGCCAGCACTTCCTGCTTTGCAACTTTTTACAAAATATTCTTCTATAACCCCCCTACAAACACATAATACTCATACACTACATATACCTACTTGGGTTCCTAAATAAGAAATTACTCCAGATAGTTTTACTCCGTGATAAAGCTACGTTAATAACAACGATAATAATGATCGAAGCTCGTAAACTCGCAATCATGCAAAATTAAGTCAATGATCCAGAATTTTCCAATCTTGCGATTCTCACAGGACCATAAAGTTAATCTAGCGCACGTTGTAGGATTAAATGGAGAAAATGTTACTAAGACAGGAATATAGTTACTTTTCCACTTTTATTTTAACTTGGGGAACATGAAAATTTTATACCTGCGTCATAAATAAAATTAAATCCTGACATAACTTTAGTTAACGATGCGAGCTACTTTACTGCCGTAGGTACACGTTTAAGGCATTAAGGTAGGGGCTTAATTTGACATCATTATTTCTGAAAATAATACGTAATCATTCTCAGCGTTACTATAGCAAAATATTCTAGTTAAATGCCGAATAAAAGCTTCAGTAATCCGAATAGAGCCTACATTGTAAAGTAAAAAGCATTTTCTTTGAATGACATGGTCATATTGAATAACAAGGACACAATGAACTTAGTAAATTGCCCGACGAGCTGAGAGAAGTAAATTACCTCACAGTTTAATTATTTTTGTAGAGACTAGTCCGTCAAAACAGATTTAATATTCTGTAACAGGGTTCTCGGACCAGTAGGTACAATATATCTTTTACTTTCTTTCCATTATTTATTTTGCTTCTTTCTTAGTAATGAACTCCTTTGTACCGCTATGAATACAGGCATTAATATGAAAAATCTATTGAAGTTTGCACCAGACGTAAGTTAGCTTGGTGTATTGGTTAAACAACAGTGGAAGAGAAGTAATTTCCCCAACAACCATTAGCAAGTTTCCTGCTTATTATGTCGCAGGTCGGTCGTAGTCGTATATAAGATAATGACTCGATGCCTCCATTTTGTCGTGGCAATGACCTGTCACAGTTGGGTGCAACAAAAGGGTGTCTCGTAAGCCTCATGAAGGCAATCAATTCCTAATTGTAGCACCCTCGCCATTTACTTTGAGAGTCCATAAATACTTTGATGTACTTGTTCCAGCGCTTTGTTTAGTAACTTCTTCAAACTTCAGTAAAAGTTGCCGTTTTGGTCCGGGTATCCTGTCTTATGTCCATAGTTACGACACCTTAATCAGAGTTTACCCTTTGTCTCTTCTCGTTGCTGTTTATATGAGTCGCAGTGCGCCGTGATGCTATTGATCTCGATGATTCTAAATGACACAATAATGTTGCTCACTTGCACTAGTTTCATCCGTCAGCTGTTTCAATAGTTTCATTATTAGGAAAACCGTTTCTCTATAGGAAAAACTAATATAAATATTTCATATTTGTAGAACATAGATGGAATACAAATGTCAGGTATACTTTAACTAAAATTATTGAACGCTATGTCTTGCCGTTGGTGGAGTACAAAATTAGAATTGGATTTGAAAGTTAAATAGCTTGGAATGGTAGTTACTTACGGAAATTGTGCGTAGGTAGGTAAGCTTTTTTCCTACACAAGTTGATGCTGCCAGTCTCTTGGGCACATTACTACTTGACAACAATGGGAACGAATTTTTCGATATCATTTTGTTTGAGTTTAAGTAATTGTAGTTTAGGTATTTTTTTGTAGTTATACAATATATTCGTAAATACTGTAAAATCAAAGTTTTGAAGTTGAAGTCCGATTATAATTGATGTATTTAATATGTCTTTAATATATCTTCGTTAGTAGAGAGTGTTCATTTCTAAACTAATATTATAAAGAGGAAAAATTTGCATTTTTGTTTGTTTGTTTCTAATGAATAAACTCAAAAACTACAGGACAGATTTTGAAAATCTTTCACCATTGAAAAGCTACATTATCTGCGAGTAACATAGGGTATATTTTATAGCATACTTGACTTCCGCGTGGACGAAGTCGCGGGCAGAAGCTAGCACTACATATTGTAAATACAGTTCAAATGTTTTATACCAATATACATGCAAGAAGAAAGTAACTACCTACCTTTTACAAGCCGGTTATCCTCTTGCTAGACATTTTTGATGAGTGGGTATATTTATTTTTAAGGAGTTTAAAAATTCAGGAGAGCCACTGGACTTAAGGTCGCTAAGGCATTTACTCGGCAAACGTGCTCTGGTTACTAATGCGGCTTGTAGTGAATTTGCGTGTTTTAGATGTAACACTAAGAACATTTTTATGTGATTTTTAATTATTAGATACAAGTGCGTTGTTTAACGTCGTTCCACCATAATAATATAAAGCTTGACTGTAAGTTGACAACTCCCCAAAATATAATTTACTAAATACCTATGACTAATACCTACAGCAATAGCATTACAAGTTTTAAATAGAAAAAATAATGAAAACTTTAATCGGTCGATAGGCTAAAGTAAACATTCATCATCTGCCAAGGCTTTTCAGCAGTTATTGGGCAACACGATACCCTTTGATAAGACTGGTTGTTGGACTTTCGGACTTCTGACAACCCGTAATGACTCTCAAAGATCTACGAATGACAGTCGGGGTTAAACTTTCAAACTCCAGGCTGCTTCTAAGAAATTCCTAATGGAAGCACCAAATAACACTACGGCACGCAGTAAGAACACAAAAAGTCACCAAATAAATACATTTGCACTCGCTGGACTAAAGAAATTAATTCACTTCGAGATTGAGATTGAGGTTCTTAAATTAGGGAACCCTTAAAATAGGTCATTATAATGGTAAGTAAATACAAATACTCTACCGAAATAACGTTTACTTTCATACAACTAGATTCTGCCCGCGACTTCGTCCGAATCAAAGTTGATGTCTCCATATAAACTTTGGGCTCCCATTTCATCCTCTTATGGGTAGAATTTTCGGTCGGAAAATCCTTTCTAGCGGACTTCTACTGTAACTGTAAACTACTTCCCTGCCAAACATCGTAAAACATAACATGATGCCTGTAATCCCCGAAGGGTTAGGCAGAGGTGTACCCATTAGTACACCCACATTTCGCCAGTTATGTGTATGTTATGTGTGTACATCTTAAAACATTAAGCAGTTTTCGATATTTCATGATGAGTGAGTGAGTGAGTGGGTAGGTGACCTTTTGCTTTTATATATTTAGATGACTCATAATACTTCACCTTTTCAGAAACACGGGTCCCGTATGAAATGTTCGGCGTGCAAGATCGTCGCGCATACAGCATGCATCGACATCCTGATGGACCGCGTGCAGTTCACTTGCAAGCCGACGTTCAGGGATGTGGGCGTGCGCCAGTACCGAGAGCAAACGATCACTCACCACCATTGGGTGCACCGTCGCTCAGAGAAGGGCAAGTGCAAGGCCTGTGGTAAGGTGAGGGCCGCAATCTATATGTCGCTTACGTCATCGGTTAATGTTGTGCTGTCATAATGAAAACGACTGTATTTTTTCTGTTTAAAATTATATTAGTTTTAGTTCAATGGTAAGCAAATGGTGGGTCGTTTTATCGATTAGGGTGCAGCGGTTATAACAGATGCTTTCTCGTTTATTTTTTTTTAGCTTATCATTAGACGTAGTTGTAGATCTTTGTTAGTTGCTTAATAGAGTACAATTTTATTAGTATAGTTTATCTGCGTGTAATCGATTACTTTCAAGCGTGGTTATTATTCAAAACCTATTACTTACATTTAGTAAATATAGTTGGTTCTTACTACCATTTTTCTATTACATTATATTATATAATTTACTCGCAAAGTTTCCTGTAAGTTAATAAAATCTTTGTGTTGTTAAGTACTTGTGAGACAGTTTTAGAGTATTTTTTATTTTGCATTTAAAACTGTTAAGTTACTCATTTTTGTGACAGTGCCATTACGGGTTTCAATTCTGATAGATTAGCGATTATTGACTTATTTGTTAAAACACAAGATCATTTCTTATGCAACTGCTTTTAAAATAGAGTAAATTAAGCATGAAGAACTTAGTGAGGCGATATTATGTTGGCGACGGGCCTGTTAGTCTAGTGGTTAGCGGCCCTGACTGCTAAGCCGGAGGTCGTGGGTTCGATTCCCACCCAGGACAAACTTTGTGTGATGAGCATGATTATTAGTTCTGTGTCTGGGTGTGATTTATCTATAATATGTATGTTTTTATAAATTATATAAGTATATATATCAGTTGTCTGGTTACCATAACACAAGCTCTGCTTAGCTTGGGATCAGATAGCCGTGTGTAAGTTGTCCCAAGATATTTATTTATTTATTTATGATGTACTTAGGTAAAAAGTTTCTAATTCATAAATGCCCTTCCAATATAGGTTGTTGCTTTTTTAAGTAGCGCAAACACACTGCACCATGTTCACAAACTTTACTTACTGTTTTACCTTAATTTTTCTAATCTTAATAAGTACCTAATACATTATTTCTAAGCACTAAAGAAAAATAAGTCGTTTACATTATGACAGTGGCGTATGGATCAATTTGGTATTCGTAATTAACCTGCGTGAGTTTTTGTGTAATTGTTTGGTTATTTTATGTACTACTTTTACTTAGATATTTTTTCAATTCATCGTAGATTTCATTTTCATAATAGTGTGTTCTTAGTACTTTTTTTTTTATTCATTACATTTCTTGTCTCAGTAAAAGTAAATCAGTTGAAATATCAAACAAAACGAAATAGATAGGTAGGTGTTGTTACTACATATTAATATTAAAATTCTACAGCTAATATTATATATCTTTGCTTTGTTTGTTTTAAGTAGGCATTACTTATCAAAGTACTACTTAACTTTAATAGGTTATACTTTTTTTAATCGGTCAACTTAATCGGTAAACTTAGACCCAATGTTGGGAAAAGATCTCCCATCTCCTTTCACACTTGCTGTCTCTGACCGCGTTTGTCCCATATAAATGACCATTTCACATCGTCATCTCGTTTGGAAGTGAACAATTTATGTAAATATTTTCGAAACGTCAACAAAAACAACAATGAAACAACAATCATAATTTCCTTATTGTTTTGTCCGTTGGAGGACATTACGTGGGTTGAATAATTTAAACTCGATCTGATTAAGACAAATTCCGCATGACTGCTGCCCAAACGAAGAAAAAGCGTTTCATTCCAGACTATTTATTTTACAGAGCTGTTTTTACTTTTTATCTCAAAAAATTACCTACAGCTATTATAAATATATTTTAAATTGTTTTTTCGTAACCTTCAACTGTATTAAAATTTCTAGCACGTAAGGTAGGTATTTATGGTTTTAGACTTCAATCGCGCCCAAATACCAATAATCATTCATTTTAAAACCATTCATTTTAATATCATATTGTAACTACTTATCTGCGTTCCAAATACATTTTTGCCTTATAAAAAACCCAATCTGGCATTCGCAGTCTCTTGCTATTTTCATTACCTTCCTTTCAGTAAAAAACCAGACTTGTATTGATATTTAAATTGATAGTGCTGAAAGATACACGATACTGAATCACTAGATAGATGTTACATACATACCGTGGCATTGATTGCCATTACTCATATACGTATATGCTTAGCGTTGATTAATAATAAACAAGCTGATTAATAGTTAATGGGGCTTGCTACAATTAAGTGAGCTTGCTGGATCATCTACTTCACCGGAGGATTCATTAATATGCATGGTGCGCTCCGTGAGTGGTCGAGATGCTGTCGTGCAATCACAACTGGAACTTTAGTCCCCCAGACAAAGCTATTACATTAAAAGTCCTTTCCTCCAGCCACTTAATTAAGTCTTTAATTATTTAACAAATCGAAAAGTCACTGTGCTCGACGGGCAGCTGTTTAATGGGGAAAGTTTTCTAACGTGTACATACCTGGTCTTCGTATTTGATTCTAGAACCATTAACGGTCTAATCACACAGTAAAACGTAGGTAATAACAAACAAACGTTTCAAGTCGTAACCCTCTATGTATAGCTTGATTATCGTCGTGGATGAATCCTGGATAAGTGTCCGCCCACATTCAACATCATAAAAACTAAAGGTGACGATTAAAAGACAAGACTTACTTTTAAAATTCAAATGGATTAAACTTTTGCCGCGATAGATGCAGCTTCATGTGAGAGTAAATCCTAACGTAATGTCATGTCAGACATGAAAAACAAAACACGAGCGGACACGCATGACCTAAGTGCTATATACCCATAGGAACTATCGGAGCAGAGAACTACGAAAAAAAAATCGGTGACGGTGCTACGAAAATAAAAAGCTCACACTGACGGGTACACTTTTTTTTCTCTGTAGTATCCGGCCGGCTTTACCGGACGTGTTTTGAGTTTTACTTCAGTTAAAAATGGGAAGCAGACAGAATTTCTTTTTTTTTTTATTTATACAAACATCATAAATGCTCAGCTATGGTTCAGTCTTTACATGAAACTTTTATTTTTACTTAAGTAGTATTTTAGTAGATTTTCTTTTACATTTTAAGTAATGAAATTAATACTTAATCACCTTATTTGAAATTTGGCATCCGATAAATCAGACCTTTCGGTTTGAGTCGGTCACTATAAAGCTTGCTCAGCAAATCACTAAGCACCTAAAGTTAAAAACTCAGCGGCATTTTAACGGTAGAAACCTATAATAATATTAGATATGATCCACCACTTATGCGTTTTCTTTTTAATTTTTTTTTCCTTACGGTGCGTACAATCTTAAAAAATAACACAAAATGAACTTGCCATTGAAACATACCTGTAAACGAAACTATCTTATCTTACGTTATGAGTGTTCTGCGCGTAAAGAAGTATGTTAATGTATTTCTATATTAAATCTCAGTTAAAGTATAGGTAACGTTGATAGGTACTCTAATGACACAATTAGCAGCAATTATCAAACGATATCATGGTCCAATTAACAAACTCGGTCAATTAACTTTTAAGTACCTAAACGTTGATCGGTATGCTGCGATCATATTTACTTAATCGGCTACTTTATAGATTTTATTTTGTCAGAATATTATATGAAGTAAGTCTCGTATGTCCTACCTCCATAACATAGTAGCTTTTTGGTGCGGCTTTAACCACGTGCTTAATGAAGTGTGTGTTGTGTGACAGCGGTGTATGGCTGGCGTCCCTAACCGGAGCCACGCTGTTCTGTCAACTCAAATGATTTGCATCTACATACGTAGCACGAATATGGCCGACATCGCATGCGACACGTCACGATCTCACATGAACGCCGCGCGTCAGGCCAGCCGCACTCAGCTCGACGCGAAATTAAAACTTCATTTTTAATGACGTGTTACCATATCGCTCGCAATCTACGTACAATACACAGCTTTCAGCTTTTGTTCTCGTTAGATTTTTTTACTGTTTTGGTTACTGTAATTAAGTAAATATGGTACATATACTTCATAGTAAATCATATAAATTCATGCATAGCAAACGCTTTTCGTGAAGGTGACATTATAGGATCAAAAGCTTTTAGTTGGTAATGCTGTAGTTATGATTAGATTCATTTGTTATTCAAAAACGTTAACGGCAGAAATAGTTCAATCCGACAAATGCAATTACATTGCCTAGTTTACGTTTGTAACACCATTTTGATTGGTTTCAATGTACCATTGGTATCATCTTTTCAATATTCATAACATTGATGTTTCCATGTTTAATTTGGTAGCGTAATTTATGTTGCTTTTTGTAGCTTATTATTTTTGTGTGAATCACTTATTCATTTGCATGTGTGTTGCATGGTTGTTTTGTTGTCACAGTCATTCCGGCGCAGCTGCTGTCGGTGGTGCGTACCAACTCAGGACTCTGTAGACAAGGCTATAGGAGTAGACAATGGTGAACTTGTGAATGTGCGTATACAAATGTGTTGCTTGCAGGTGGAGGCCAGAGGCTAGCGCTCAGTAGGTACCTACAGGACGGAACTATTTGTTTATTAAAACGACATTCCCGAAATAAATTATATTAAACATATTTTTTTAGCCGAAGTCCATATAACAGTACGTATCTACCTATAATCCTAATAAAATTTGGTTTTCAGAGAAACAATTAATCTCAATTTAACGGGCTGTACCTCAGATAAATTTCGGGCAAAGAAGCTCTCTCCGTAACTACTTTTTATCAAACCTACGCATAACGTACGGCTTTCGGGAATGTCGGTAATTATAATCCGACCTGTATATTAATTGTTGCTTGCTGTTCATTTCGAAATTGTTGTAGCTAACCGGTGTATAATATTGTTTTTTTATATGCGTTTGCGTAAATTTCCTCTTTTTTCGACAGTCGCTGCAGGCTAAACTATCATTTAGCTCGAAAGAAATCGTTGCCTTGACTTGTTCGTGGTGTAAAGACGCATACCACAACAAAGAAAGTTGTTTCAATCTTCAGCGGATAGGAGAAGAATGCTCATTAGGTATAGTATTAATTAAATTAAACTTTTGTCATTATATTATCACTTAACACTTGAGTAATTTCAATTTTGCTCAATCATATATTGTTTTCCTTAGGATCGCAATATAATATAATAGTACCGCCATCGTGGATTGTAAAATTGCCAAGAAGAGGTAGTTTTAAGTCATCACTAAGAAAATCGCCTAAGAAAAAAAGTGCTTCCAAGAAAAAAGGGAAAGATTCTAAAAATGAACAGAAAACATTTGTGATTAAGCCAATCCCTACAGCGAGTGTGAGGCCAGTATTAGTTTTTATAAACCCGAAGAGTGGAGGCAACCAGGGCGCCAAACTACTGCAGAAGTTCCAGTGGCTACTCAACCCACGACAAGTTTTTGATCTCACACAAGGAGGACCTGGACCTGGGTAAATATTTTTTATTTTTTATTTTTGCAATATTGTTTCTTAACATGACACGTGCACATTTGTGAAAATAAACAATTAGGTACACACATCACTAGGTGTCATGGCGACTTTACACAATATCCACACTATTAAATTCAATCTTTATTATTCAACACTCAAATTCTAAGGAGAAGTACTCGTGGTGATCACACTTACTAAGGGCAGCTAGTGACGTCATAATAAATTAAATGAGTAGGTTTAACTAATATAATTATTCTAGCCAATTATTATAGTTACTTAGTGGTAGTTAGTTAGTTTGTTATTATTAGTTGCCTGATAATAAAATGATTTATTATTATCCTATTACTAGACATATCCCTTTTTATAAACAGAGTAGAAATAGCACTTGCTCAAAGCTGATTGGTAAAATCAGACGATTCGAGACAAATTTAAGTCCAGGTTTCCTCACGACGTTTTTCTCCAATGATTATTATTTATTTATTACCAAAATTTATAACAGACTTTAATTTCAGTCTAGAGCTGTTCCGCAAGGTGCCGAACCTGCGCGTGCTGGCTTGTGGCGGCGACGGCACGGTGGGCTGGGTGCTGAGCGTGCTCGACCGAATCGGCACGCGACCGGCCGTCGGCGTGCTGCCGCTCGGCACTGGAAATGATCTGGCGCGCGCGCTCGGCTGGGGCGGCGTAAGTACAATACCAGATTGAGTTTAGAATATAACTTATCATCCTTTTGCCCTCAAGTTTTATACAGGGTTACTTGTAAAACAAAATATCCTTAGACAACTATAAAACTATCATCATAAACAGCAACTTTTGTTATATGACTTTAAAAAATCTTAAAAAAATATATAAATCGATGCTTTAAATGTGAACAACTCTACACGGTACCAAAAGGAAGCACTAAGCAAGCAAAACTAAAAAAGCAGAACTAAAAAGTGTTAAAACTAAAAAGTTAACAGGTGCACACTTTAACAAAACCTTAAAACGTGTATTATTAGTTTTTTTTTTTCAAATATTTATGATATAAGATTATGAAGTTTAGCAGTATACTCCTGCGAAGCTATTAGTATTTTATTAATATCCTTGTATGCTATAATAAAATGTTAGAAGCTATATCACCTCCTTTTAAGACTAACAATTTTTCACACAATTCTCTACTCTTTTTATCTACTTATAACTGTTCTCACGACCTTTTTCCCCATTCCTCCACTTCACACGTCCATGCCATGACAGCCGAAATCCACAACTTTTTCACGGTCACTGACGCCACTTTCAAGTATCCTCTTAAATACTTATTTCTAATCCTCACTCCAGTAAGTAGGTAGTCATGTTAGCAGTTAGCTTTAGAAAAACTATCAATATTTATGAGTGACAGAGACAACACTACAAACTATCGACACCTACTGTAGTATCACGTAAATCAACCCCACGCGCCGTCAATGACGTGTGTTACCTACGCATTCAATTTCCCAATAATAGGCAATATTTCGGTAAACTATTTTAGGTTTAAGATTTATTTGTAACACTGGTACTTACAATTTTTTTTTCATAGTATTGTTATATTTATGCAAACATTTTAATCAAATAATAGATTAAAAGCAAGCCTTTGACATCAGGTACACCTGGCGGGATTTAAAAATGAGGCAAAAATATGTAAAGCAGGAACTGCGTAATGAGTGTCGAGACACATGACAGAGCGTATTATTATAACGTTATCGTTGTCCATGCCTCTCGGGGACAGGAGAGTCGTGCGTGAACAAGTAAAATAAATTCGTTCGCGCCCCGTGGGAACCGTCCAAATGCTAAACTGGGTATGACGTACGGTATTTAGTTAATATATAAATGGGCTGGCACAATTCTCACCTACATATTTGTTTGCCAGTCCACGGTATTGGATTTAAAATGTATAGTACAGCTCGTTAAACAGTTTAACTGAACTTTGTCATAATATGAATAAGTTACATTTCCAGCCAACTTAGTTTGCCGCAACAGTTGGGTATTTTTGATCCCGGGGTGGGTTAAATTTGCTGAAGTGGTTACTAGCAACTGAGCTTACTAAAGAGAACCGCGGACTTTCACAAAACTTCAACACCGACACTTTAAGCTGATAATGTCTCTAGAGAGTTCAGCTTGTGTTGATTCTACCTTAAAAGAGTATTTCTCATATTTTCAGCAAAACGTTGGCGTCTATTACGACACTTGACATTTATGACGAAGACGTAATGTTTTACAACCGCGGGGAATTCTTGCTGTAATAGTAACCTAAATGTATAAACGGATAAGACAAAAATACTTGAATTACAAGAGCACCTTTCCTTCCCAAATGGTAGATATTAAATTAAAAATATTCCATATAAACGAAAAAAATACACTTAGGTAGGTATTTTCCGGAAATTGAGATTAAGGAGTGCCGACTTGTGAATTCAATTGTAAGAGTAGGAAAAAGTAAAAGAAAACGGTGTACCGATATTAATATGCAAATGCTATTATTACTTGTTGTCGCTTGATATACGACAATATGTTTTTAACGAGCTCATAAACAAAGTTTATTACTTTGTTCATGAAAATTTTACTAGCCTCCAAAACGACAAACAAACTCCGCTGGCTCCGGATTTGAGTAATATTCTTTCATTGTTATTATGCTGCACAAATGTTCCGACATTTTCACCCTCGTTGTGTTTATTTACCGATAATTATCAAACGACCGCGTAATTCCCCTCAGACTTCTCTTTGGCGTAGTAAAATATACGCCGACATTGCAGAATGAACGCTTTTAATTAAGTCGTTTCTCAGTCTAACCTCAGAATAAACTAGTCTAAGAAAATATGATATGGAAATATTTCTTGTCGGAGTTCTTGCTACAGACTACAGAATTACATTTCTTCTTGAGCATATTTAACTCTTGAAAGAAAAAATAATAAGAAACACTGCCTAATTAAAAATTTCTATATCATAATATTAAAGTAGTAGCTCAACTACCTATGCAAATTAATTAATTAGGAGCAAAATATGTTGCGTTTGCGGTAAACAAGAATGTGCTTAGCTGAATCTCCTTATACGGCAGCGTCGAGGTAAGAATATTACGCTTAGCTCTCTGAGGCAACAAGCCAACAAGGATAACGCATCAGCTTTGTTCCACAAACAAATAACAAAGTGGTAGCTGGTAGGTCGTGATATAAAGAGCTTCAACTACATTGTTATAAAATTATACATAATAATATTGGTTACATCGTAACAAAGCTTAACGTTCTACCCAGCTAACGTATACCGGCTGGACTACAGCTCAGATTAGCCTAATATGCTCATTATCATTTAAGCAGGAAATTAAGGTCACGTTAATGCGATCAAAATGTTTAGTTGTTGAACATAAGGGTTTTATATTATGTAACCTATGTTATTATATGGGACTAGATATAAATTGTCAACGAAATGAAGCGAATGTTTCAAAGTGTTTTTTTTTTGTTCTTTACACCGTACTATGACGTCAAAGCGAACTATAATTTTCTTTTCTGATGAAAAATTAATTATACTTGTTTTAACTACAAAGTCTAGTTACTATATTAAAAACAGATTGTTTAAGAAATCATTTTTAATTAGGTAGGTATAACATTTACTTCTCGAAGGTTTACTGATAGGTATAAAATTAAATTTTGAGTACTTTTTACGTTAACACAGTTACAGTTTACGGCTCTAATAAGATGAAACTGTTTCTTTTATTCACTTTTTCTGATAAATCAATGGATTTTTAGTCGGCCTTGTCCTCAGACATCGGAAATTACAATATTTCCTATTCTTTGTAACTAATTTCCTTTTTCTGTAACAAATTTTACCACAAACCTTAATTGTAGAAAACCAATCATTTTATGATTTAAGTATTATAAAAAGGCATCGTTTAGTTAGAGTATACAGAGTAGAAGAACACTGAAAATAAGCTTCAAACTGAGCAAAAATAAAAGTATACAGTCAACACCAATTGTACAGCAATTTATGGAACATATATTATTTTTAAAGTTTCACGTATCACGTACAATAATAATATGTATTATACCTACACAGTGTAGGTAAGTATTCACATATTGCTGGTGAGAAGATACCAGGTGATTAATTACATAGCAGGTACGTCCCGTAAAATGAAGGTCTGGTTTAACTTTAAAATGCGTTTTCAACTGGTTGCGCTGTTGAACTTATTATAAAATACTAGCTTTTGCCCACGACTTCGTCTGGTTTAATGTCGGTTATTAATGTTGTTTCTCTATAAAAACTTTGGACCCCCGTTTAATCCCTTTACTGACTGTCAGACTTTTACTGACTAAAAAACCACCCTGTTCCTTCTGTTGCCCTTTACGTTCCGGGGCCACGGTATCCTGACGTCCCGCAACCCCGGAAGGCGTGTTTTTTTTTAAACCTTATATACTTTACGACCTATTGTCGAACTACCAAATATGCAATATGCGTTTCGAAGGAGTGCGATCACAAACACTGTGACACGAGATTTTTATTTACATACCTATGTATTTAGATTTATTTCGTTAAGGTGTAGGTAGGACCACGCCTCGTCTTTTTCATGTGCAATTTGGTGCATCTAATCTCGCGTAGTTTACAGTTAACGACACCAACTGAAATATTCCGAAATGAGTTGAAATCACTCGAATTTACTATTACATTTTGACCATCGCATAAAAAAATAACTGCCAGTAAGTTGCCCGTAATTTAAAGCCAGCCATTTGAAAACGTAATGAAGCTACTAAATGTATCATCCGTCAGTTGGTGTACTGCTCCCCTTAAGCCCACCTACTTAGGTTTATTAATAAGTCCTATCTGTCTGAAATATTGATGTCTGTGATGATTCATTGGGAGTTTGACCCAACTACACTGTTTCTTGTTAACTATTGATAATGAGAACGTGTATTTTTATTAAAACCATAATAATGATATAAAACATAGTGACTGACATCGGTGAATGAAAACATCGTGAGGAAACCAGAACCTGAACTTGTAATTAATATAAGTCTGGAATCGCCAATCCGCCTTGAGCAAGCGTGGTGATCAATGCTCAAGCCTTCTCTTTTAATAATATACCAAATACGTACAAACCAAAACACTGACATGGATGCCATAAAGTTTATAGCTTAGCAACCAACTGGAGTTAAATAAATTTGAAACTCGCAGGTACGAACGTTGTATTTTTTTCATGAAGAAAAAACGTGGATTAACCTGCCGCCTACAATTTGCGTACATTCCCACGCAACTTGTGGGAGCCACTAGAGCGAAATAGGTTACATAGAGATAAAGTTTAGCGTTGCTTTTTCATACTTAACCTTTATTTGAATGCTATAAAAGTTCTATCTTTTATTATCGACTACGTACGAGAGGGCTATCTTTAGTCGAAAACTGGGGCTCTGTACATATGATAATTCGAATTTAGAAACTTGGTTATGATACCATTTTCTTTACTAACAGGGCTACGAAGATGAGCCAATATCGAAGATCTTAGCAAACATAGGCGAGAGCGACACCGTATTACTGGACCGATGGGAGCTGGGTGTGGTGCCAAACACGGCAGCCGCGGGTGAAGACACCAGCAATGCCAAGCCAGAACTACCTCTCAACGTCGTCAACAATTATTTCTCGTTTGGCGTCGATGCTCACATAGCTTTAGAATTCCACGAAGCCAGAGGTAAGTTTGTATATCCGTTATTTACGAAAATACATTGCGTTAAGCTAATTTTAGAGACACGTCATAATGAGCCGTCGTTTTCGGGGGTTAAAATATAACTTCAGCTATTTTTGGTAATACTGTGTGTTTTCAGTCAGACTAACTTTCTACTTAAAGCCAAGTTAGTAAGCTATCAATTTATTAATATACTCTCAAAAGGTAGTTTTAAACCGGCGAGGCGAGGCGCGGATTGGATGGGCGAGAATTGAAATCATGCTGACCCTTCCACACCTTTAAACTTGACCAGTGTAGAGGGTCAGCACAGGCTACATATGACTCCATATATCTCCATCAGTCGACATCTCCGTAATAACTCACTTCTTAACTATTTATATTATCTTTATGTAATAACTGTAATAAGTTGGCAAACAGGTCGCCAGTTGCAGATATTTTTTAAGGTCTTTGTATAACCAACTCTTCTAGGAGAATCTGTACAAAGTTCTACTTAAAAGTATGCCAAATTTACCTTTTTCATGACCATTATAATATGTATTAAACAAAAAAAGAAGCATTTAAAATAAAATATAATAATGCACACAATTTATGGACATATTCTCTAGTCGAAGTGTTATGCAAAAATAAACCCACTGACCCGGTTACATTACCACAACTTAGTCATGCACGACTAGGTACATAACAAGATGTCCTATAGTGACACGCTATAGTATAATAAAAGACTGGGTAATTATTCTTACTGAGCATAATAAACACCACCATAAACTATGCCGTCATTTAAATTAATTAAATTCATCCTTCACAACTTGAAATCACACAAAGTGGAGCCAATTCCATAAGCCGCTTTATTGTCGAGATAAGTTCACCTACAAAGGAGACCGCAATACTACCTACACAAAACAATTTGGTATGCATGCATTTCAAATTCTATTTACATGTTGTTAAGCTGTCCTGAGCTTTCCTCTTATTAATAAAACTTTGCGAGAACTCATATTGTTCTATTTGAATAAGTATTTCAATCGTTTAAAGGTTACCAACCGCAGACGCTCGGGCTGGATTATTGGCGATTACATTTTTTTTATTGCTTTCTTATGAAAACCGCAATGTTCATTTTAATGACATCACTCATTTAAATTTATTTAAGTCCTTGGTTTTGATTGCGTTTATTCAACGTTAAATTAAATCAAAAATGTAGTTGCATAGCCGTTTACATTATTGAATGGCGTGATGACTAAAACATATTTTCTGTTCATAGTTATCATTACAATTACAGCTATTATATTCAAATCATACATAGGATTATTATGTTGCTTAAAACAGAGGCGCACCCAGAAAAGTTCAACTCTCGAATAAGAAACAAGCTGTTCTACGGTACTGCGGGAGGAAAAGATCTCATGCAGCGCAAGTGGAAGGGTCTCGCCGAGTTCGTGACTATGGAGTGCGACGGCAAGGACCTGACGCCCGTGCTCCGCGAGCACAAAGTTCACGCCATTGTCTTCTTAAACATTCCAAGGTCAGACCAATTGGCGGGGCTCATTTGTTAAAGTGTATTCGTATTTTCTACAGGTGACGCCAAACGTCTGTCACTAAATAATACATAAAAGAAACCCTGAGTCATTTATGAAATTGAAACCGTGAAAAGAAACTCAGTTTAAACTTAAAAAAATAAAAAAAGTGAAAACATATTGGACTTCAAATCAATGACACTGAAATTATGTATAAATGTAGTTCAGTCTAGTCAAAATACATTAATACCGACAAAATACATTATACTGTCAAACTATCTACATTATAAGATATTTACATGTCTGTATTGTTTACAGTTACGGGGGTGGGACGCACCCTTGGAATAAGTCAGGGGGAGCCTTTGAGCCCTCTACTGAAGACGGCTTAATAGAAGTAGTCGGATTAACCACTTATCAATTGGTAAGTCGGTAGGAGATCGATCATTGAAGTGTTTGAATTTGCGCAGATACTTACCATCTTAAGAAAAGATCACCGTGGCTTCGATATACTAGTGCATAAATCCAAACAATACTTGGAAATGCAATATATCGGATATTCGCAGTATGATATTCTGTTATTATATTCAAAGGACCCTCAACCTTATGCCTATCCAGTTAGTATAATCTTATTTGTTATATATTGCAAGACCCACGCGAAGAATTAGCTAATATTTGCCGCAGAAAACTCGAGTTAGGAATATAAGTCCTACACGTTCCTGCGTATTATTCCGTTATGTCCGAGTTTTTCTACATAAACCAAATAAAAAGTTATGAAAACAATAGATGATATCGTAGGAAATATATGAAGACTGGAGAATACATGAATAAATTCCGCATACAAACAGCGAAATTATAACCATCTCTCCAGTGTACAGTAAATTGCTCTTTATAGAGAAGAGTTCAGGGATTCTTATTTTTTTATGTGTACTTTAAAGGGGCCTGTATCTTACAGTAGAAGGACAAGAAGATGGAAAAGGAATGGCTAGGTTCACTAAATAATTGATTGATATTTTGTATTGTGCAGCCGTTACTGCAAGCTGGTGGTCACGGCACATGCATCACTCAATGCAAGACGGCAAAGATCGTGACCACGAAGGTGATACCAATGCAAGTGGACGGAGAGGCGTGCCGCCTCGCGCCCTCCGTCATCACACTCTCGCGGCTCAACCAAGCCACCATGCTTGCTAAGAAGAAACCCGGCAGGACCATCGCACCGTAAGCTCTTGATATAATCCCTCATCAAATACTCCAACAACACTTTACTTCATGAGACGGTCTTAAAATCTGATACAACATAAGGCTTTAGGGCAACTTAAAATTGAGTTGCGTTTAAATATTCCGCAGGGAGTGTCATAATGAATAATTTATTTATTCAGAGAGAGAAGTAATATTACAAAGGCCGAAGTCGTACAGGTCACAGCTTTGCTTGGGGCCGATTGATGAGTTGCGTAGCTCAAACGCTGCAGAGTGGCTTGCTGCACTAGGCCCAAGTACCTACTAGGTGTTCTACTATGTTTTTTTATTAAATCGCGAAGTGTCTGTTCTTTCAGACACTGACTACAGTCACACTACATCGCCAGGTGTTAGATTTCCCTTTGCAATAGTAAAACCATATGTTGGCTAAAATCGATTACCGTATGCAGAGTAGCTTTAAGCAACAAAGCTCCTGGCTATTTAGCTTCTGCCAAAGGCAGGTTCTATTTAAATTTGTAAGTGAAGCCTTTTTCCAAATATGTTTGATTGCTGTGCAACTATTTGTGTCAGAGCCTCTGCATTTTGAATTGGCGATTCTCGTCTGACGTTCGGAAACAAAGTTGCCCGATATTCTAAGATGAGTTTGCTTGTTTCAACTTTTGTAGATCCAAGGTTGTGCTGCATTTCTATTTTAGGTAGTGAAACTTTCCTTCTGAGACTGATATAATAATAATAAAACGTTACCCTTTCGTATAATAATAATTTCAAGTTGTGAAAAGCTCGCACACTCGACTTCACACAGCGGTTAGTAGGTATGGGTGCATAAGATTAAAAATTGATCAGTTCAACATAGCAAATTTTACTGAAAATTCTTACTATAAAATTGTGTACTTTCTTACCAAGATAATTTTGCACGTTTATATGATGTCATAAGTTATTCAGTAGGTGGTACTCTTCTTGGAAGCTTTCTAATAAAAATATAATAAGTTCTGACTTCGTAAGTTCTAATGTATTATTCATTACTTTTGGAGGGTGTTAATATATACAGATATTTTATTAATTGGTTCACTACACATAACCAGAGCTAGATAAACATAAGATTTTGTTATGGGCTATAAAATATATTTTATTACATATATCTATTCTAATGTAAACATCTTGTTACAGTCAAACTACAATGGACAAACTCACGCTCACAGTGAATCTCATAACAATGGCAGATTACGAGCGCCATCATTACGACAAGGAACTGCTCGCAAAGACAGGTAACAAATATGACTGTACAGTACCTACATTAAAGTTAATTAATTTGATCAACGCCCGACTTCGTTGCCCTTACAAAGTTAACTTTGTAAATTATGTTATTCAATCACACGCCCCGAGATCTTGCTTCTAAATGTAGTTCAAAACTTTTCGCTATTACGTTTGATGTTGACCAGAGAAGTTTATCCGGCACCGAGAAGGTAAATCGATATACAAGGTTCATTTCACTGGAACAGGAAAGCTTCACAGAGCTTCATGTTCGGTTGTTTATTTCGCATTGATACTTCGATAGTTAGTGCAGACCAGAGAATTCGATATCTGATGTTTTTCCCAACTAAAAGCAATACGAGTGAAACAAATTCAACCAACCGATTCGAGTGAAACAAAAATATTTTAAGACAACTGAGATTCCAGAGCTGCCTGGCCTACATCATTTTAGCAAAAGCTGAAATTTGAAGAATAGATAAAACAATATGTTGTAGTTGTCATGCGTGTTAACTGGCGAAATGTAGGTGTACTAATGGATACACCTCTGCTTAACCCTTCGGGGATTACAGGCGTGATGTTATGTTTATGTTATGTCATGCGTACATGCTATCTAGAATACTGGGCCCTTTTTTCGTAAAAGTGTGACTTGCTGGTTTATTAATAACGGGTGTAATAAAAAGACACTTAACGAAGCCAAAAGTTACATCTTCTTCCCATCATTGCGATCTTTTTGTTTTGGACCATACCTATGAATCTTCAGGTTACGAAAATATTGATGGTCAAAGTTTTAACTAAACTACAGCCCCACGGCCCCTGTAATGATGGATGTATCTGTAAGCACAATGTTTTGCTTGCTTTACATTGCCTGATTGTGATTTTTCACGCCAAAAATAGTTGTTCCCCAAAAATTCCTGCTCAATGTTACTTGGTTTGATGGACAGAATGCATAATTAACGGCTTTGTGATGTGTCTTTTTCACCCCGTATGTGTTACAGAATATTGTTATAAACCTCACAGGAGCTTAAAAATCTCTTAATAATCCTTTATCTAATGACCAGTAACAAGGTCCCTAATGGTTAAACGAGGCCGATACATTCCTGCTAAACTAGATAGTCCATAACCTATCTGTTTCCCAAAACAGCCCTTATCGCAAGCGACAAAACCAAACGATGTAACTACTTACCAACTAGGTCGTAGATTATGGATCCTTTGACAGCATTTCGTGCTTACGTCAACTTTTGTACTACTTAACTCCATCGGGATATAGTTGATACTGTGCGTTTCATAGCTCTGCGCACTTTCAGGTCACAATTTCAAGTTTCTTGTTTAAGTAAATTACAAATTACCTACAGTAATGTAACCCCTAATTAACCTTTTCATCAAAAATCTTGATTAATGCTCATAATTATGCATACAAAATATTGTTACATGTCTGACTCAATTTTTTAACTCGAGTTAGTTCGGAGCATCATTACTTTTATAATTACAAAAGTTATTTAATAAATAACAGGCACGTCACGTAATTAAAAATTAAATTATACTTCATTTTGTGAACTTTGTAAGCTTAGACAGCCGAGACAGGACGTTGAGAACTTGGGGCAAACACCTACGATTATTCTTGTAACGGGGCTTTGGTTTTTATTTGATTAAAACTTTGTTTACCAAATCACTTTTGAACCTACAATGGACACACTGTTGGTCGTGAAATAAATATTAATGAAAAAAGATAAAGATAAAGAAAAGACACGAGTTGCAAAGGTTGCAACCTAACTAGGTACTTACATAATTGAGCGAGCAGCGAGAGTCATACATTTGCATTTACTATTTCATTTATTTAGTGCCGTCTAGTTAGCTGTATCCTACCCTCGTTTGACAAACATTTGAAAGTCCTAGTACCCATCGTAAACGGGAAAATACTCTTTTACTAAACTTGTCATTCTCTTATAATCTTATGAACAAACCGCGAAAAACACAATAAATAAACAACCGCTGGGAGAATGTACGTATTATGAAGCTGTGGCTTATTAACGGACTTCAAAAAAGGAGAATTTTTAAGGGTTCTATGTTCGACTGTGTGTACCTTTTTTTAAATGTATTTTTACGGATTAATCGACCAATGGTCAACCGATTTTTTAAATTATTTTAATTATTATTTCTTGTTTTGATTTCGTGAAGATCTGATGTAGATCTTCGGATGATACAAACAGTGGAACTCCTCAATAACGAATAGTACACGTATTGTGATTAGGTTATTGTCCTGAAGATCAAAGATTATTCCTGATTAGTTGTAGGTGTTGTAACTAATCATGTTAAAAGGTGCTTACAGTGAAATGCCAATTATATTAAGACCAATAATTGAGATGTAAGCTATCCTATCTTTCAAGTTTGATCAAACTGCACACGGTGTGCTTTAGTAAAAATCGGTTAAGCAGTTTAGGAGTCCATCCCCGACAAACAACGTGACGCGTAATTTATATAATTATATTAAGATGTACTGACTGATATCGCTACAAAGATACAAAAAAATAAGCGAAAACATGAACTTTAAAAGTGAAATGAAACGTTATAATTTTATTATATACCATTTAATAAAATTATTTTTTTACTCGTGGTCGAAATGCCAATAATTCTGATGGCCGATAAATTCATTAGTCATTTGTGAATGGACGTGGGAAATATGAAATTCAAAAAGAGTTATTGTTGGCGAATATTAAAATCACAAATAAATTGCAGCGCTAAATTATTTACTCATTCCATATTGATGGCTGCTGCACTTAATTGTTTTGTTTCAGCGGAACAAGTCGGTACTTTAGACGTGAACCCTGCAGCAGACTTGGAGCAAATGCGCGGCCTCATTCAGAACATGATCAAAGAATCTCAAGCGTACTCGAACCTCAGCGACTGGTGGTTTGTCGACTGTGAGTTTTCCTCCCTTTGCTTCTTTTTGGATGTACTTGACACTTTCGCACAATACTGCACCTGGCATGTAAAAAACACCTTGATTTTTCACACGTTTATAAGAATTGTAGGTAGGTATGTATTCAACCAGGCTATAATTTATATGTACATAAAACTGATAGATAAATAAAATAAACTTGCAGGTTAGTAATGGGGACTAATGCTTTCATGCTCCTGTGCTTGTATAAAACATCTTCAAACCTAACCTCAGAGGACGAAAGGCAAACATGTCCTCTCAAGCCCTCTCTTATCCCCATTATATCTAAAGTATGTCAAGTATATCTAAGCTTGTTTTCTTTAAGTCTGTATTATTGTATGTAGGCAAATCTACCATTTCCATTAAGTTTTTACCATATTAATACAGAATTACCTTTTTATGTACAATCCGGATGGCTATATTTACAAATTGTACGATTAAATAAAAGAAATTATAGCTTTATAACTTTTTGCAATCACTCAAAATGTTTAATGTTGTGTTCTTATTTTTTTTGCAATTTGTTCATCAAATATTTAAAATTCAATAGTCTCACTTGCAAAATCATTTTTATTACGTTGAATATTATTTTAATACTAGCGTCGACAACGATTGCTTATAATAATGTAGCATTACATACTTGACTTGTAGAATTATATAGGTTTTCGTCATTTATCTCTCTAAGGCCTTGATTATAAATAAATACCGTTTATTGCCAGCTGTAACAGCGGAGCGGTTCTTCCGCATCGACAAGGCGCAGGAGAACCTGCACTACCCGGCGGACATAGGGCACGACAATATCTATATCCTGGACGCAGCGCCGCACACACCGCACACGCCCGACACGGAGTCCACAGCGCACCCCGACACCACCGCCACCGGCTCGCTGGAGCGCACGGCCGCCTCCGTGTCGCTGGACACCACCACCGGCCTCTCCGTGTCGCTTGACATCTCGCAGAGCGTCGACACGCCCAGCGCAGCCGTCTCGCTAGACGTACCCGAGTCACATCCTTGGTAAGTTATTTACGTAACTATCTGCTGTTCTCTGAAATCAATTGAAACTAATTATTCAAAATAAATGTTTATTTTCAATTTTCCTTAAACAATACTAATCAAAAGTCTGTTTCAATTAAATCAGTAGAGATAAATAAGAGATTAAAGTAGATATGACAAGTGTTTAAAAATGTAAATGGGCCACTGGATTGCACCATTATATAAATACTGACGTGTAACGGCAAGGGAAGCTCCGATTGCCCGGGTAGGTACTACTGCAGTGAAACCGCCTACTGCGTGAAATTGAACATTCCTAAACAAAGCTGGAAAGTAGCCCTAGTAAATAGATATAATTGGAGTTTTGCAAACCATACTTTTATTTGTTTTCTGTTTTTATTTTGTGTTGTTTGAATTAAAATTGATCTACCATAACAATAACAGCTGTGGCCCTCATTCCACTTGAATTTGTAAGTCTTAAAATTCAGTCTAACCGCGAAATAAGCAAAAAGCTAATAAATAAATATCTGATTTCGAATAAATTTGGATAATTTCACGCGTCGCTTGCGATCTCATCCAGCTTTTTGGTTGATTTCCTTTTGGAAAGTAAGGGAGTAAAAAAATGTTTTCATATAATATTTAGGTAGGTATGTAGGTACCTATCTTCGATAAACGAAGAATTTTTTTTTTTAAACCTACTTTAAATAAGAAGATTATGTATTCAAGGTGTATCATTTTTTTAATGTACGTAAACCGATTTTTTTTAAATTACTTAGCCGATTTGCGTAATTGTTTTTTGGTTAAAAGAGATCTAGAGATCATATTAAATTAATGAAAATCTGATGTAGACTTACGGTGATAAAGAACGAACCTTTTCAATAATACGTATTGTGTTTTGATTATTGTACTGAAAATCAAAGATTTTTAAGGGCTTTGTTGCCGTGCGTAATGTCGCTCCGTTAAATTCACGTAATACAGAAAGCAATATTTTCAAGTGTTTCCCTGAACACAACATCAACATTGCTGAAAAAATCTAGTATCTTGATTGTACATAATTATATCTCGTGTGGTTTATAACAGCGAATCGGGTCTTGGCAGTCCAGCGCGGTCGTCTGAAGAGTTGCCATCACCTCTTACGCCACCTCCAAGCGTGGTGCCCACCGCTCCGACAACGCCGGTGTCAGTCCGGCCACTGTCGCCGCCACCACCGCCGGTGCTGGCGCCGCTGAGCCCAGGCATGGCGCCGGCTCCGTTGAGCCCCGGCACGGCGCCGGCCGAGCCGCTGTCACCGCCGCTGTGCACTAGTCCGCCCGCCAAAGATCACGAACCCACCACCGATTCAATAGCACGATTTAAAACGTGAGTACGTTCAATTTAATAAATCTAACCACGTCGTTGTTAGTGCGCCTAGATATTAGCTGATGCAATGTATTTATTTGAGCGCTTCTATAACGCCGTATTGAATCAAACCGGCCGTGCGGCTTTGAGGACGGTTAAATCTCCGAGGACCCTCCTCGGGACTCTCTAATAAGGATTAAGATGACACTCGGTTCGACGAACCTTTTTAGTTACCTATAGCTGTAGTCACAGTTTAAGATTAGTTTAACAGCACTGTGTTATTAGTTATTATAAAGTCATATTATGTATTTAGCAATTAAAAAAAAGTAGCTGTAACCAATTATTTTATATTATATTAATAGAATCGAGTGCGTGTGAAAAATAGAAATTGCACAGTTTTCTTAGTCAGTTAGGCAACTAGTCCGTGATGCGACCGCTAAGATATAAAAATGTGTGATCACTATCTGTTTGGAGTATCGCACAATTGCGAGCATTGAAGCACGATGCACACTTGTTTGAAACTGAAATCTGCACTCTATCTCTTCTCTCTTCTATTGCATGCAGCATTCATGAAAAATTATTTGGACTTGAGCAAGAAGTGTTTGGCTATAGGTGAGACTTTGGATGGTATTAGCTATAAAATAGTTTTAGAATCTCTATATCGACTGACTGCTTCATTCTAACTTCTAACATTGATCTATTGATTTTATCTTCATGGACTTTTAAATTATTTAACTTAAATAAATTTTATAAATGGTCTTTATCTATAATATCTGAGATACGTGTCGTTTTAATTGTGATACCTGTGAGAGTATTTACTTGTGACACTAACTAATATAATATGTTACGAAGATTATTTATAAAGCAGTCGGTATTATTTAAGTAGCTATTAATATACCTACCTACCCACAGGAATGTAGTATTCCTCTTTTGCATTAATAATAACTACTCATAATATTTATACAGGATGTAAAAAGACACATCACATAGCCGTTAACTACGTATGTATATTGACCAAACTAAGTAACTATGAGAAAATATTTTAACTGGCGCACGACAATTTTTTTTTTGGTGTGCATAATCACTCATTATGGTAGTGCGCAATGATAGGTACGCATCATTGTACTTTCGGATGCTAGGTGCAGTTTAGATTTATCATTTAAAGATGGTAGTCGTAAAAAAAACGGGTCTAAGAGCTTAGACCTTCAATATCTGCATAGCCAGAAGGTTTCAAGGTATGGTCTAGAAGTTCTAGAACATAAAAAAATACCGCAACGATAGTAGGAATATGTAGCTTTCGGCTACGTTAAGCGTCTTTTTACACCCGTAATTTAAATAAGTAGGTACCTAGCTAAAAAAACCGTAAACTTTATCAACGCAACATTGTTTCTAATAGTCTTGGATCCACAAGAACATGAAAAGTTCACGAGGCGTGCGTAGGTACCTATCTCGATCCCTCAGCTTTGAACGAGTCAGTTACACCACAAGACTAACAAGACGTCTCATTTTATTTTATTTATCTTCTTAAACTTATTCAGTTTTTGCAGGACAAAGTAAAACTTTGACATTGTTTCAGAAATTTATTGGAAAAAACATCTGACGCTCTGCTCAAAGCGGCCAAAGTCGGCGATCTGAGAATGGTGAGACAAATAATTTTGTTTTCATGTGATTTCCCAAATCAAAAGTAGTTTTTTCTAAATTCGATTGAAAACCTAAATTCTGTTCAACAGGTTTTTGTATAAACTATATCGGTCTCGGTATTGCTAAATAAGGCTTTATATGACTTTAAAAATCCATACACAATTATTTCAGTACCCCAGGGTACTGAAATAATCAGTAATAATAAATGCGTCAATCTGTGAGTAGGTACCTCTTCCCACGTAACAGTAAAATGTTAAACAGTCTATAAAGAATAGCAAATAGAGCGGATGGTTTCACTAGCGATCGACAGCTATAAATTTTACGACTATCCTTGAAGATGAAAGAAACAAGGAAAAATAGTTCATTAATGATTTAGATGAAAGACTTGCACGCGGCCGGGTACTCGCTTCTTTCGATCGACGCGAGCGGGCAGACGGCTCTGCACGTGGCCGCGCGGTACGGCAACAAGGAGATAGTTAAGTACCTGATCGCGTGCGCGCCGACCGCCATCCTGAACATGCGCGACAACGAGCGCGGCCAGACGGCGCTGCACAAGGCGGCCGCGCACAAGCGCCGCGCCGTCTGCTGCATGCTGGTGGCGGGCGGCGCCTCGCTCACGCGCCGCGACCACGCCGGCCTCACGCCGCGCCACCACGCGCTGCGGGCCGAGGACCACGACCTTGCCGCCTACCTTGAGAGTCAGTATACCGCCCACGCTTACACCTCATACCGCTTAGCTTCAGCAAAAGCATTCAGATAGTAGATAGTTAAAGCATTCAGACAGCAAGCTATCTTAAAATTATCAGAATTTCCATCAATAAGTAAACCTCAACTTTAGTTCGTTTTTATAACTTCCTACTTTTGTCCCGTACAAGGTAAAGGCATACCATTTTCATGACTTTGACAAAAATAAAAATACATTACCTATATACAGGAGTAAACAAATAATATTCAACTCTTTTCAGGTCAGGAACATTTCCAATTAGTGTCAGAGGATTTAGAAACTGCCGTTTAAAAAGTCGAATTTACGATGCCCGCGTCTTCGGCATGAAAAGAAATTATCGAGCAAGCTCGCATTACCAAACTCTAGTGATATAGTGATAACGAATAATGTTTGAAACACCAAAGTGATATTCAGATCTGGTGTAGGATTATAAAAACTTTTCATTATTAAAATAATCAAATTGAAACAGTTAACATTAATCATAATTATATTTTCGTCATAAATTATTATAATATATTCAATTAATTTATGAAATCTTAGTCGCTGTAAATGTTACAGATAAATATAATAATCAATTTATAACTTACGAAATATTTTAATAATAAAATACATTATTATGATATAGCTTTTAAAATTTAATTCAATATTGTAATTCAAGTTCGTTCTACATATCCAATATTATCTTTACTGTAACATTTATAGTTGTAGTCAAATATAAATTTAGATTATACACTTGTAAGGTGAATCTTTTCGCATTTTGTTTTAAAATTTCTCTTTTCTATTATAAGGAGTGAGTGTTTTCATGAACTATGAAACTGCTCTGAAGTAAAAGTGCGTGCCTTTCCCGTGTGTTGTATAAACAACGAGACAATGGAATGTATCCCGCACTCCAATATGAATACCAAAATGAAAAACTACAACCTGAAATGGTATACTGAACACGATAGCTTTCACAAACTGTGAATGCAGCGGTTCGCTTGAGACTGAGTGTGATTAATATTTGCAGTCTAAAGAACGTCCCGAGCTGCATATTATTTCTGGGCTGCGTTGTATACCTGGCTTCAAAAGATGTTAAATCATCGAAAACAAGGTAAATAAATCCTTCGTGTTTTAGGTATACTAAAATATTAAAAAGCGAACCTTTCATGTAAAATCTGTCTGATATCTGAACATGTAAGGAGTGTGAGCCAAACGTAAGAAGATAATACGAAGGGATACATTCACGGTGTCGACCTTTTGTGTTCTGTCAAAAGAACCTTTCTATGTACCTACCTATACTTGTATATTTTAGAATAAATTTTACATCGCTTTACAGACGATTCGCCTTTCCAGATTTCCTTCTAAACTACTTCAATTATGAATCCATGGGACCTTAACTTACTCTTACTCTATGGAATGATAAGTATTTGTGATAATGAGAAACTTTCCTATGCGATTTATTCATCTTATGAATGCCTCTGCGGACCCCAATAAGTACAGTCGTGATAGTACAATGTTCGTGTGTTATGTTGCGTTGCCAGTCATTTGTTTTACGCATTTTACATCAATGTGACTTAGTTATTTTGATAAAGCTATACTCGATGATTAGGCCTAAATACTTAGTGATGTTATGTATCATAATATTGTTTTTTGATGCAATATTTCTTGTATAAGTGTTCTAATATTCTTATTGTAGTCTTCGGCAATAATTATTTAACGTCTAAGGCTAAACTTTATACTACTGAGTTGTACAATACTGATATAATCGGTGTTGTATTAAATTATGATCTCAGTATTTGTATGTATCCGTATTACGGTGTAGGAAATGTTTATTTCTGTATGTCATAATAATGAACGGTTATGAGTATATTGTAATATAGTTTTACTTGTTTGTTATCTCATATTACTTCAATATAAAGTTAAGTGCACTCACTTGTGGAATGTTTAGCAAGTAATAATCGTAGTGGCGTGAGCGTGTGGGTCCTCGACCGCACGACGCTCGCCGCTCGTCCAATTGTTATTTATTATCTCGTCTAACTATCTCCTGAATGATTTGTGCGTTTGAACGAGTTTGGATCGCTAAATGTTGTTTATGTCTATTATGCCAATACCTCTACTAGTAGATGTACCTAATAGTTTAGTGTTTATCGAATTTACTCGTACTACTCGCTGACAAGCGAACAATGAAAGACAAAGCTGTGAGAATTTTGGTCGTAATGTAAAAATGTAAGTTCATTTATATCGTAAGTGAAACGATATGCAACATTATACATAACACTGTTTTGTGAGTTTCTTAATTTGTGATTGTAGATAGACGTTTTTGATATTTAACATAATATTACGTAGAGAATCAACTCGTTATGTTGAAGAGTTGACTTTCATCTTCGGGCTTGTTACAATCGCGTCGCGAGTCACAACCTCTGCTGTATCTAACAACGCAAGAACTATTCCTCTGAAGCCGTCAACGCTCTTCAACAAAATTTGATTGATGTAACATTGGGTAGATAGTAAATTGTAATCTACGCGTGTTACGTCTTAATATTAATATTTAAAAGTGAGATATTATAATATTGGAGCCTATATTTGTGGGCGCCAGTTTAATCTTTAAATTCGTTAGTGATACTTTTCCTATGAGATATTATTATACTTAGTCTTGTACATACTGTAATGGAGGCCTTCATTCAAGTAGTATATCGTGTGACTCTTTACACGATTAGTAATTATATCTCATGACCAAGTTCTGTCTAAGGAAGGAAAATGAATATCACTAGGTTAAACATTTTGAGCTCTTACATGAGAGCTGCTTTTGGATCGAATATTTATTAGATTTATGAGGGAAACCCACTATTATATATTATACCTACCTTTGTTGCATATTTTTTCATGCGGACCTAATAATGCCTTCTATGTATCGTCAGTACACAGGGTGTGTCATTATTCCGAGAACATATTTTTCAAGCCACATCAAGGAAAAATATTTCTTTATAGCTATTATTTTCTCCGACGTAAAGGCCTTTCAAATTATTCTATCTATGTTTGACACTCAACATTAGGTGAAACGGAATTATAGGTACCATTATCTTTAACAGTCCGTAACTTAATTATATTTGGATTTGAAAATATGTATATTCGAATTCAACCTTTTTCAAAATTTAGATTGTTTGCAGTTATAATTTTATTAATGTGACTTAAAAGTCCGCTGGTCTTCAAAATATCCGCATTTAATAACGTTACACCCTGTATAAAATTGCCCAACGATATAGTTTGTTCTGCAACTTGCCTGTAGGCGTCGACGAATTGGTGCCTACACACGTTAGCAAGCTATTTATTATGCGTAGGAGTATAAAACTCAAATACCGAGACGTACGTACACCTGGTTGGCACGCGGACTACATTAATTCGCAGAGAAGACCCTTTCGTCGTGGTTCTCTAAAGGTCCGTCCACATTGGAGCGAACAACTCACAGGCGCGGGCGCGGGCTCGGTCAGATACTGCAATAGTATTCTGCCATACAAATACTACTGCAGTATGTAACCGCGCCCGCGCCGCCTTTTGTTCACTCCGATGCGGCCGGGCCTTCACAGGTTGTGTTGATACGAGTATACTGACTAAGTATCTATTATAGATCTTTGTTATTATAGCAATTATGTAAATGATAAATTATTATACTATTAGTAAATTTATTCCAGTATTTTATTAATACTGATGTTTTTTCTTTAAGTTTGAACTATTTCCCTAAGCACATGCAGCATTCCATTCAAACTCTAGATATGCCTTAAAATAAATGTTCTACATTTTCTTTGTCTTTCACAATGATGACACATTGAATTAATAAACTATTCTGCTAAAAATGATTAACAACTAAAAGAATAAAATAATATAAGTTAGGTACTTACCTAAACATTTTTAAATGAATGCTTTTGTTTTGGGGTTCTGCAACTAAATAGATAATCAGTTTATTGATAGTTTTGTAAAACAAAGGGAATGTACTTATAAACGTACTCAAAGTTGACGTATTTGTTTTCTTCATATTATAATTTTTACTTTTCTACCAACCATTTTTCTACTAATGTTTTCCTAACTTTTAAGTCTGCTTCCAACACAGTACCTACACAGCTGTCTTTTTAGTACCATGGTTGTAAGACAGATTTCCTAACGTGAATGAGTCCTGAAACGCAATCAAGATGGTCCAGACTGGTACTAACTTTACTTCGTCGGCCATCATTAAATGTCCGTTACAACGGACGACAAGGAATATAAAGGTTTCAAACACACGCGATACAGTAAGTAGGTTCTTTCACAAATGTTTTAACTACAGTTTGATCTTTTTTTTGCTAGTCTAAAATAACTGATGATACGGAACCCCTGGCAAGTAATCATACTCGCATTTTCGAATTTTTTGAGCATAATATGTAAATAGAATAGACCCCAGAGATCCTTCGCAGTGCTGAGTCGATTAAAGCGTTTTATCTTAAAATATGAATAATTTATTGTAACTTTTCACCAAGAATTTTTTAACAATAATGTTGATATCTCCTATTTATGTAAGATCCTGCCTGTATGTAATAAATAACAAAGAAAACAATCACAACAGCGTACCACCGAGCACACGTGACGTGGTCTTTGCAAATGTTCCTTTAACGTGTGTACTTTTAATGGTAAAATGTATTTTAATGTAATAAACTATGGTATATAATATAAAAGACACAATCTTGTATAAATTGGCAGCTGCGACACATGACGCGAGAGTGTATGATGGCACTAGATCAATATGTATGTACTCACTGTGAGGTTAATTAAATGATTAATAGCTAATGTCGTTTCCTCCTAATTCTGCTCCCAAGTTTGCCAAGTCCCTTTAGATTTATATTTAATTTTCGTATACATTAGATTGCTTCGGTTTATAACTGCTTCACAGAAGTTATAAATCTAATTGTCTCGAGATATAAGTTGGATGCTATAAATAATATATTATTAACATTGTATCTCATACGTGTTGTATTACGAAAATATTATTACTATTAGTTCGCAATAAACGTGCCCTTCTTATATTAGTATTTGTATTTATTAGAAGTAGCACTTCAAGGTAAGCTGTGTTTTCTATAACAATAAAACATTTAGGAAGACTTTATAAGCCAAAACAGAGTACGTAATAGGTTACGGTAATATTAGTAGCATTACGAACTTTTGCTTTGTATCTGAAAAGATTTTCTTAGAAGGGAACATACAATGTCGAGATTATTTCAGTTAAGAAGCCCTGTCACACGATGTGAAGTATTAGAAGTAGGTACTGAAGATCGTGTTGATAAGCTGCAACATCTGTCCACGCGCCGCCATTTCCTTTGAGAGATTAAATCCAACATGCGTCACCACACATAAACCCCGCACCGTTCCCCCACATACAAATTATGTATTAGCTGATAGTTGCTAGTTTGCTCAATATCTATCTATTATCTACTATATCTATTGTTAACTATCTATAGATAAATACTTCCCTGGTTGAAGCTGTAAACTTTTTTTGATGAATATTTCCTGTGCCTCATAGTGATGACATACATACGGAAGTGCAATAAATATTAAATTATTATAAATCCCTATACGAATATTATTATGTAAATTATAGCCTTTTTCAAAATAGTTTACCAAGGAAAAGCATAATGATCTATTTAATTAGGTACTTTTACGAAATGTGTATAACAGCACCATCTACTTATTCAATTACTCTGTAGTACCAAACTGGATATTATTATGTAAACTATTGAAATTAATTAAATGGTAATAAGTAAAACTAGAGTTTTGAGAGCACTCATTTCAATGTAAGTATGTACATGATACTTATTTTTGCACTCAATAAAGTCACTATTTTAAATAAAATTATTAAAATTGAGTACACTGAAAGAACAATAAATAAAGTACGACCTAATTTGAGTTTTCATTTCATCCTTCGATTCTAATATAATTCGTTACCACCTTCTCCAAATATGAAACAAGGTTTGGATTCCCACAATAATTTATTACTGCATTAAGGTAAGATACAAAAATGACAAATGTATATTCAAAGTAAGGTCCTTACGACGATGCCAGTAAACTTTAAAGAGATAAGCACAAGAAACATAATTAAACAAAAGTATTTAACTATACGAATTACCGTAATTTATATTCTATTCATTGCTTAAACAGACGAGTTGTAAACTCACGATATCTTTGCCCAGTTATTTCTAAAGTTATATTAAATTTAGAAGAAAGAAGATGGCGAAACCAGCTGGAGTGACAGACCCTACAACGACCAAGCACTTTAATCTTTATTCTGAAAGGGTAAAGTCAAGATTTCAAAAGAGTACCTTGCATAAATAAAACGAGGAAAATTATGGTACTTTTAATTATACATTCTTTTAGAGTTTTCTTAAGATGAGTTGGCCCTTTGATAATCCTGTATTATAAAACGGTGAACGTTAAAGGACCGTTATCATAGAGAATTCGAAATGACGTCTGTTAGCTACGACAACGTCCAATTCGGTCCAATACGCTGCCTGCTACGGCGTAGCCGACATAATAGTTCACGCTGCTAGAATAACAACTCCAGCTACGCCGTAGTAGTTATGCTACGCCACTTGTTTTATCTTAGGGATCGATACTACATATACTTCATCAAATTATTTTGTGAATGATCATAAAATAAATGTGCACCGCTATTAATGGTCTCACAGCGTGATCTGCGTATTTATAATTTTTTTTACAGCTAGGGTTTAACCACTCAAAGCCCGGCTATCATACTGGTATGACAGAACAATAGAGAATCAATTGTGTCTCATTAGGTCGGACTTGTGTAATTAAAACCATAAAAAGGCAATATAAAATCTCCTAGTGTTACTTACACTGAATGGGAGCAATTTCACGACTGTCAGAAAGCAATGAATAAAAATTATAGCTCTATTTAAAAATATTATAACTTTGCCCTTAGGCTAAAAACATCTAAGGTGCGGACTTCTCTAGCACCAAGTAAAACCCTTTACATAATCGAGTCTGACCGACCTCAGGGAGGGATATTGTTATATATATCCGCATTAAACAGCTCTGTTAACGTAGAAGTGATTTGCTTCTGATTTGGGTTGCAGATTCGGTTCCCGCACGAAACAAAAGATACCCTGTGGGTTGGTACCGAGTACAGGCTTAGGTTAGATATACTTTTTGTGTCTGTAAAAGTAGTAACTACATTCGATTGTGAGACAATACTAAGAAAATGTAGGTACGTGTCTGTATTGTAGGGGCATAAGGACAAATGACTTGAACTTTCCCGAAATCGAATACACATTTTGCACTCAGAAGGTACCTATATTGAATATGTAAATGCATTCAACAACCATTGGTAATTCAAAACCCTTTGGGACAAAGCTTAAAGCCTTTTTCTTCGGTATTTACATTTCAATGACTATTCGAAGGTAATAAAAGCCTTTTTATTGGACCTGCGCTTTTCGCCGTACTACTCAACGATCTATTTATAATTCAAGCGAAGAGATGTTCTAACTTTGCATGCCAACGAAGTTGTATCAGTTCGGGATTTAAGAAACTTACCTAGACCCATTAGGCCTTCAGACGCTAAATGTGTATGTTTAGAAAGTTTGTTGTTTCTCAGTTCAGGAATTTTATTTTAACACCGTGAGCTTAGTTACATAGAAACCGATAGTACCTATGTGATTTTGACAAGTCGTAAGTTTGATTTGAATAATATTAATAAGATTAGAACTACTACACCCCCTGTCTTCTGTACCTCTGCCCAACCCTTCGAGGAACACAGGCATAATATTGTGTTTAAATTATGTAACAGCTGAAATCTCATTTCCACAACAGGATCTTTTTCAGGAGGTTTCCTTAATATTTTCGAAATATCACGCACAATATTCAACTTTATTACGTTTTTATTTCGCCAGGTTTATGATCCAGTTATTAGATAATGTTGCGACTATCTGTGGACGTCGAATAAAACACACGTGTAGTACGCCACTGTCGTATACTTCGCTGTTCTCAACTCGTAAAACAACTGCTTGTCCGTGCTGACATATTTTATTATACATTATACAATAGTACTTTCGAAAAAAAAATTGCAAAAAATCTTTTTGAAAATTCAGAACGCAGTTTGTGATACTAAGTGTATAAGTAACCAATATTTTAATTATCAAATAGCAGTAGATAACCTAACATGTATATGAAGCTTCTTATGTTTTAGTTGTTTAATTTTTTTTAATAAAAAATTTAAACAAATTAAACACAACTAACATCCAGTACGGTTTTATGTACTTATAACAATATAATTTTGTTTTAAACATGCCACACAAAACAGGTACATGGTTACGTTACACGTAACCACGCCACGTTGGTTTAAACTTTATTATTAGCGAAACGGCCCGGCTTCGCTCGGGGGCAATGTTCTGACTTTGCAAATGGACTTTCCAGAAATTTTCGAAACTACGAACACAACAGACTCAGCCAAATCGATCCAGCCGTTCTCGAGTTCTATATTTAGACAATCATTTTCCAACCAGAATATTATAAAAAACGAAATCAGGTTTTATTGTATTTAGTACAGCGCAGAATTCGAAAAGGCTAAATCGAACGTCTCTTTTTGCCATTTGGCCTAGTTCTGTTATATCTCCTACTTGTTTGGAGGGAGTGGAAAATACGCCGTATTTTGTGCTTAATTTTGTTGTGGGTTCCAGGACAGTTGAATCGTATCTCTGAGACTAGTCGAGTTTCATTGCCTTGGCGTTTTTCTGGCGGTCGCCACTGTTGAATCTGGCTTTCAGGAGTTGCAGTGGTTGGGAATAATGTGGCGGGTTTGTCCCAAAATAATAAAAAAAAATCTTTGGATAAATTCTTAAAAGTGCTATCGATAACTATTTTTATTATTGAGCAAAATAAATGCCTGACGCATACCACGCCGTCCGAGGAGGGCTTGGGGCTTGCACCCACTCTCAACTCCGCCTGTGCACCTACTTTCGCCTTCAGGGCTCCCTCTTCTTTGCCCGTTTCCGCGCTCCTTATTCCTTCAGCGATGTCCGGGTGACCTGAGACATCACCACAACCACGATAACTTGTCTCAAGCTTAGACAAGTAGACCGTCAGTTGGGAAGTTTGGTAGATGCGGAATAGTTCTCCTGAAGTCGTCGATTGTGCAGCAGAAGCTGTACCCGATTTGGACGTTATCAGGATGCCATCTCAGCCAGCTGAACGCGGCGTTGTTGCGGCAGCGGTCCGTGCAGAACCGACGAGCGCTCGCCTCGGCCAACGTTAAGTGAGGATTGTTGATAGTTATGAACGCCGTACCCCTCCGACTAGATGTATCATACACCACCTAAGAACCATACATTGGGTACTTTTATAATTTATCGTAGCACAGCACGTCATAGCACATTACATGAATATGGAGGACAAATGTGTGGAATGACGTTTTTTAATGTGGAACAACAAGGCGTTATCATAAATGGGAAATTAAAGCGACTTCATGAAATCCCAGACATTGTACCTTCGGCCTTATATGGCAACGTAAAGTGCTACGGTTAATTATATAAGCTCCCAATATGTATTGTATTTTTAAAAACTTAACACACAGACCAAGATTTTTTTTATATGTTACAATTGGTTTTTCCCAAAGCCTAGCTTTTAATAACTGCAATTACTTTGATTTATTTATCGCCCAAAATTGAGCAACCCAAATGTATCATGATATATTATATTCGCAGCAGTAAAAAGTATTCGTGTGTTAGTTTTACCTTGTAGAAGTATAGTGGAACCGGGATGCTGTTACGTTGCGGTAACAGATAAATGTCGATAAGGCGATCGTTCCCATCACGCAGTTGCATTACACCAAAGGTACCAGTGTAGACGACGGTGCGATAGCCAGCAGCACCGATGCGAGCACGCAGGCTCTGAAATTGTTTTAATTTACGTTTAAACAACTATTTATTCAAAACATGCTTAAACTGTTGGAAAATTGTTCGACGTAAAGCTTACCTGCTCTAGCCAGTTCCAGTTACCACCGTTGATGCACTGCCACTGAGGAGCAACATTGATGAAGTAGAAAGTAGCACGCTGGCCGGTAGCAAAAACAAAGTCACTCTTAGCAGCAAGGTGACCACGAGCCAAGAAACGTTGCCCGGCTCTGGTAATATATGAATTAGCTAATGTTGCATTTGCAAGACTGTAGCTGACGGCGACCCTCTGGTTAGCTTGAGAGTAAATGTTATTAACATTCATTCCATTGTAGAAGTTTCCAGCTACAAAATCGAAAACGTTGGTTTTAAATCAGACTCTACGGTTTCCGAAGCCGCGTTTTGACATAAGTGTTCTGAACGAATATTATTTCTAAAGATTAAATTGTATTATGATCAGATCCATATTTAACTTATAAAATCGTCCATTTTCGTTAACCTGTAGGCGAATCAGAACACGTCATAATGCGGCTTCACGGAAATACCGATAAATACTTAATCGAAATAAAAATAATGTCAATTGTTTTTACTTTGCCAAGTAGGTCTGGTTACCCTGGTTTGGTGAACAGCATGTTCGGGAGTCTGATCATACCAGACGTACAGAACTTCCATGCGGTTCGGGTTGAAACAAGATCCGTATAGCGGGTAGAAAGCATTGTTGACCCTGTAGCCCACACTGGAAAAAAAGATCTACATTAGATAATATTTAATACGAGAAATATTTAGACGATAGGACTCATCTCACAGTCAAACCGTATTGAATGGAACATCAACATTTTAACTGCCTCGTTGGCCTAGAAGTCACAAAGCGCGACTGTTGAGCATGAGGTTTTGGGTTCGATTCCCAGGTCGGGCAAAGTGTTATTGGGTTTTCCATCAGATATTTCTCAGTAGCAGCCTCGGAGTCTGGATTTGTGCCCGGTTGATGGGAATAGGGTAGCCCCCCCTTATCACATGGGACTTAAACATAAGTGGCAAAATGCGGGTGTACTAATGGGTACACCTCTGACTAACCTATTTTGAAGGGGAAAAAAGATAGGCGGCCATAAAGCTGACAAGGATGGAATACAGCAATATGTAGCGGGTGATCTAAGAAGCAAATACTTACCGAATTACTTGGTTGCCATTCCAGCAACGATCGGTAGTCAGTTGAGCCTCATGGGTCGCGTGTGCTGAGCAAGTCAACTGACCGAAGGCTCTGTTTCCATTCAACCAGCCGGCGCCGGAGACGAGATTATCGTTCACGCATATCGCCGTCTACAAGAAATAATTAATTAAACATGATTCATAATGCGGACAAACCTTGGGTGAACGAAATAAGTAAATAGTGGTCCAAAACAGCAAGAAACGACAGCGTGGAAGACATAGGAAGAGATTTGTAAACTCCATAGACAGGAATAAGTGGAACAAGGTGGACATGTCGTTAGTGGATTCTAAGCACAATAAAATCTATAATACCGTCGCATTATCACACTGATTTGCATTAAATGACAAACTAGCACTCTAAACAAAATCCCTAATTTTTTATAGTAATATAGCCTATAGCACTCAGTGATAACGTCGCTTCTAATTTTCGAAATTCAGTAGATCCAGAGATTACGCCTTACAACCTCACAAACTCACAAATTTTACCTCTTTATGATATTAGTATAGATAGACTAACCAGCTCATACCCACTTCGTTGTACATTTGCCTTAGAACATAGTAGTAAAATGACTTACAGCAACGTCTCTAGTTGCCGCGATGTTTGGGTGCCGGATGGCCTGTCTAGAGCCGGTGCACGCGATAACGACTCGTTCCCCGTTATTAAGCTGGATCTGGCCAGTGTTGCCGTTGGCTGCCAAGTACCTGTTGCCTCCGCGGAGATACACCGGTTGCGGCTGCCCAAGATCTCCATTTATTCTCAACGTACAACCTGGATACAAAATGTAATTAATAATGAACTAATTTTTGAGCAGTAAAAATATCATAAGCTACTTGTAAAACTTATGATGAGCTTATTGGTTAATATAAGTAAATAACTATAGACACATCAATACACGTAAATGCACGATACCAAATTTTTTAAGTTAGCAGGAGCCTGAGAATTTTTTTGTTTACCTCTGCTGGGCTGGGCTGGAGGGCTTGGCGATCTAGATTGTTCTTGTTCTATCCAGGCATCGAGACGATCTTCAAATACTTCTTCGTCTAAATCTAGTGCCTGTTCTCCAGGGTCCCGTATTTGAGCAGCCGCGGCAGCAAACAAAGCTATAAGCAGTAACACTGAACACATCTTTGGATCCAGCAAACTCGGCACTACTGATTTCATCATCTACTTCTATACGATACTCTTTTGTCACAATATCGTATTTGATGAAGCAATACTTAAGGAAGTCTCCTAGGTAGAGCTTGATGAGCTTATGAAGATTTCTGTAATATGTCCTTATTATATAGTTCATCAATAATATAATATATATCCTGCTCATTGAAAGGTTAAGGACATACACATTCTAGACAAAATCAAACTGGTTATTAATATTATTTTTTTTCATTTTTCTTAATACTTATTTTTGTTTTATTTGTTTTATTTTGATTTATTGATTTTAAAGTGTGTTATAGATTGCGCGGACTCACACACTATTTCATGTTGGTTGAGATGTTAAGAGTGGTCGTCTTTAGTTCCAATGTTTGTAAACAAGCTAACTAAACTATCTATGAAGCTAAAGAAGCTAAAGAAGCTAAGGAAGCTATCTATTTAAACATATTTTAACTTTTAAATTCTTAATTTGTGCCTTTTAATTATTATGATTAATTAGTTTTTATAGGGTACATACATTGCTTTCACGTGCCATGTCGTGTATGATTCTGTAAACAAATGTTGTAAACATTGATTTTCAAAGAGTACGTTTGGAGTTTCATGCCCATTCTTCTCCATACAAAACTACCTTTTGGAAGGGGCAACTAGATTCAATCCTATTTTGTTTTTTGTGTATGACGTTCAAAAGTGCCTTATTGGCCTCATTGAAATAAATGATTTGACTTTGACTTTGACTTTGACATACCGAGAAAACTTATTGCAAGAGAAGTTAAGGCCAAATCGCAGTTTACCTGGTTAGTTGGTAGGTAGTGCACACGTGGTAGTCTCTAAGCGGAGCGTAGTCTAACAGATGAGGTGTCGGACTGGTCTGGGTAAACCGACAGGTTTAGCGCATGGCTCCCAAGGTGGATAGCGTACGGTGTGCCTCGCAGTAGTCACCGTAAATCATGGCGTCACTCGGCGACGTTTGTGATAACGATAATTGGCGATGATGATATTGATTATAATTTAGTTATTTACTATCAAAGTTTTTCTTGGACAGCGCTGAAACCGGCGACTCGTGAGCACGATTTAGTTCATTCGAGCTAGCCCTAACGCTTATAGTATGCCCGAAATCATGTTTAAACACTAATGGCATAAAATTATCCCTTAAATAAAGCCAGTATCACAGAAATTAACATTATTTTAATGTGTTTCATTTCATTTTGAAAGCCAAACCTCAAAAAAAAAAACACCCGTTATGTCTTAAATCGCCATAGTACAAATATTAGGCTGAGATTTTTATTGTTATAATTTACTATTTAATAATATAATAACACATATTTAAATATGTGTTATTATATTATTAAAAACTAAATTGCAGCGTATTTTATCAAACTTTTTCAATTTATATATAGGTACTTAAACTTATAGCTTTCTTTCACCCCTGAAAGGACCAACTTCTTTAATTTTTATTTTCTATTATTTTAGCTCATTGTACCACTGACCTAACTTAGAATACTAAATAACACTTCATATCAATAACATTTAATGGGTATTTTTGAGAAAATAAGGCCAAATTTTCCTTATTAATTACCTCGGGTGAATTTACATTGATGTGTCATTGATTATGACGGACGGGAAAAATAACAATACGCATTATTCCCTCAGGTCACAAGAATACTTCAACTGTATCTGCCTATTAAATTGGCGATTAACACACGACACAGCGCCCCGCCGCGGGTGGCGGTGGAGAGGATCTCATGTCGCATTGGGGAAATCCGTTGATCGCCCGGTTTAGCGGTGATGATGAACAATTTTGAAGTAGGTAACACATATTATAATTATCTTCATGATGCGGTTATAGTGATTCATTGGAAATTGTTAATACATACATAATAATACATACTGTTTTCTTTATAGTTTTAGGCAGAAAATAACATTACACTAGTTACGTTCAAGTCTTATGTAATTAGGAGCATGCCTATTGCACGACACAAATCCATTTCACTACTGAGAAATCTAAACTAAAGAAAATTAAAAAATCTAAAGAAAGAAAATGTTTTGTAACGGATACACAAAAACTACTTCACCGATTTTACAAATTCTTTAACCTATAAAAAGCTACATTATCGGCGATAAACATAGTCTAAACGTTATAACAAAAAAATTTGGTCCGTAAAAAATAACTACGCAGACGAAAAAATCTAGTGCCTGATAAAAAACCCCAAAACCACGTTACCCACGTTAACCACGTTACCTGGGAATTGAACCCAGGACCTATGCGCCGTAGATTTATTGACCACTAGACCACCATAGCAGGTATTATAGATTACAGTATAATTATAACGATTCAAACTCGATCAACATGACGATCAGAAGGTACAGATGACTATGGTGTGGGGATCTCTTTAGTGTCGGTTATTTTACACTAACACCTTAGGCCACATGCTGTCAGTAGTGCTAATAACGATCCTTTAGATAGCCACAATCTAAGTAGGCATAAAAAGGAATCGGTAAACCAGTATAGCTTTCATAAACTACTATATCATAATAATAAAAACCATATAGACGTAATACTTTTATAAATGTATTTACAAAACAATTGCAACAGTAAACAACTGGAACTAAAGAAGATGGTGATGGTATCTATGCTTGTAGAAGCTTAAGCAAGTAGTCCATTGGTAACGAAGGCGGGTAGATGCGGAATAGTTCTCCTGAAGTCGTCGACTGTACAGCAGAAGCTGTATCCGATGTCAAGGCGGTCAGGTTGCCACCTAAGCCAGTTGAATGCGCTGTTGTTACGGCAGCGGTCCGTGCAGAACTGACGAGCGCGCGCCTCAGCCAACGTATAGTGAGGATTGTTGATGCTTATGAACGCCGTGCCGATGCGGCGAGAAGCATCATACACCACCTGAAAATCTCAATTTTATTAATGTGCTTTAAAACAACATGACATTTAATTAAAAACGTACCTACATATAAATTAAATTTCAAATTGAATTTTCCAAAGTATTACACATAACCAAATGCCTACTTAAATGCTTTTTTTTATAATTCAATTCAATGTTGAATTGCTAAATAACTCACAAATAAATAATTTGATTGTTTTAATCTGCATAACTAAAAACAATCTCCTAAAACAAATCAAATTTTGCTCACTGAATGACACACAGATATGTTAATCATCTTAGATTCTGAGTTCGAGAGTTAAAGTTTACCTTATAGAAGTATTCTGGAACCGGGATACGGTTGCCCTGCGGCACCAGGTAGATGTCGACGAGACTGTTGCTCTGGTCACGCAGCTGCGTCACGCCAAAGGTGCCAGTGTAGATGACGGTGTTGTAGCCAGCAGCGCCGATACGAGCACGAAGGTTCTGCAAGGGCACAAATTGATGTTAAGAATAATACCATATTCAAAAGGATAGTGGTATATCTTTGGTAAAAATCTTACCTGCTCCAAAGAGTTCCAGTTACCAGCATTAAACGGCTGCCACTGAGGAGCAGCATTGATGAAGTAGAAAGTAGCGCGTTGGCCGGTAGCAAAAACGTAGTCACTCTTAGCAGCGAGGTGACCACGAGCCATGAACTGGGTGTTTGTGATATATCTGTCAGCTAATGCGGCTCCGACGTATTGAGTGACGACGGTCTTCTGATTAGCTTGAGTGTACATTGTATTGACGGCAACTCCAGGGAAGAAGCTTCCAGCTATAAACATAAATGTTGGATCAGATACCAATGTAGTATGGGAAGGTGACATTGGGGTGGACACAAAAAAAAAACACTTTTACGTAAGTGTGAGTGTTAAAAAGCCCGTAATTAAACGTATTCTTAAAATGTCTTACGGTCTCGTGACTCTCGTGATCTTATATGTTTGTCAGAATATAATAAATTCTTTGAAGAGAGGTTTACTTTGAAAAAATAATGATTAAAAATTACCTAGCCAGCTAGGTCTGTCTACGCCGGTTTGGTGAACTGCATTTTCGGGAGTCTGGTCATACCATACGTATATAACTTCCATTCGGTTCTGGTTGAAGCAAGACCAGTAGATCGGGTAGAAAACATTGTTGACAATGAAGCCCACACTGAAAACAAAATTGAATTGAATTAAATACCTATAACTAATAGTTTCACTTAAAACGATTGTTAATAACTGTTTGTTATTAGAATTTTAGCAACAAGTACTTACCGAATAACGATGTTGTTATTCCAGCAACGAGTGGCAGTCGCTTGAGCTTCATGGTTCGAATGTGCTGAGCAAGTCAACTGACCGAAAGCTCCGTTTCCGTTTAACCAGCCGGCACCGGAGACAAGATTGTTGTTCACGCATGTCGCCGTCTACGAGAAATGATTACATAAAATACTGTATTTCTGTGTCGTTAGCAGTGCATTTAGGTAATTTGTTATCAGCTGTGAACGGTAAATGTCGCATATCTAAGAGAACAAGGTATCACAAGTTTAGTATCTACATAAGTAATCTACTTATTGCGTATCTAATAAAAATACGATGACTAAGCCAACCCTTCCTGCGAGTTATCTTTTCGAAATTAAGATTGATCGAATACACATTACTCAGCAAACTATTTTAATTTCAATACGATGGAACTTACTGCAACATCTCTGGTTGCCGCTATGTTTGGGTGCCGAATGGATCGTCCGGAGCCGGTGCATGCTACCACGACTTGTTCTCCTGTGTTTAGCCGGATCTGGCCGGTGTTGCCATTGGCGGCCAAGTACCTGTTACCTCCGCGGAGGTACACCGGCTGAGGCTGCCCAAGATCTCCATTTACTCTGATCGTGCAACCTGAACACGAGATTAAGTTACCTAGTGTACTTAAACGTATGTGAGCGGTGAAAAGAACAAAAACTTTAATGCGATAGCTAAACAATGTGGTGCTTGGTTTCTCGTTCTAAAAAATATTTACCGTTCCTGGGTCCAGCTTCAACGTTAGACGAATTAGCCGATCTAGACTGTTCAAGCTCCAACCAGGCGTCGAGGTAGTCTTCAAAATCATCTTCGCCGAGAACCAGAGCCAGTTGACTGGGCTCCGGCATTTCAGTCGGCAACGCTGCTACTGCAGCCAACAAAGCTGTAAGCACCAACACTGAACGCATCTTTGAGGATGGCACACCGTGCACTACTGATTTATTGATTACAATGTCTACTATTTTATACCGTTCTTTGTACAGTAACCAATTATCTATCTTAGTCCATAATTGTCCGTTTTATCAAACAAAAAGACTTAATGGATTAATTAATTTTATCATTTTTGCTAAAAATATCTTTAATGTTTCAAGTTCCGTAGGTAGAGCTGAAGAACTTGAATTTAATTTAATTTAACTATACAATGATTTATAACAAATTTTCATAGAACACAAAATAATTTCAGACATTTATTAAAGCCTTTCCAAGGTATTATTCGAGAATAAGTCATCCCAGATATCTTCACAAGCAGAGCTGTGTCTACACTATCAGCTACACTCTACACTATCAGCGAATGTTACGATTCTGCCCTAAGGAAGTTCTAGTTGCTGTATAAAGTCGTTACATAGGCAAAGAACAATGTGGGACCCAAAATATGTCCTTGAAGCTCTCCATATTGTACAGCAGACCCATCTCTAATTGAGTGTTTAAATATTCTCTACTGCATATTCCTATTACCTAGATTTTTGAATTTAATTCGCGGGCCGAAGCTTTTAATTATAAATTATAAACTGATTAAACCGGGGTATGAGCTAGGAGATATTGGAGGTGAAGTATGCCTCGTAACGGTAGCGTAACGGTAACGTATAGGTAGTCTGTAAACGCGATACCGACCTTGGGTAATTTAACACTTTTTTATGGGTATGTAAAAGAAAGTTTTCCAATTAAATTCTACAGTCGGTAAAACTGAAAACAAAACAATTTGCTTTATTCATATTGGATCACTAAAATTCCAAATAATATATACCTACTTATAAATACCTAATTACGTACATGTACATAAATATGAATTAGATAACACTTGCTTGTGTGCCCATTTGATTAACGACGTCACAAAATATTAATAAGATATAAATATTTCCGAGAACATTATGTATGTGTAGAGGATCTTCTTGTAGAAAATTCGCCAGGGAACGAACCTTTTTACCTACTAGTTAATTATTAGCGACTATGAACCCTATATTACCCATGAACTCACACCAACAATTTCTGCGACTGTGACGACTGCGCTACGGTTTAGTTACGGAAGGGGATAGTTGATACCTTCAGGCTTGTATCCCGTGTAAGCAATTAAGTTGGAGATAGATGCGGAGTCATTTAAAATAACTATCGTATGACGATCAGCAAAACCGTAAAGAGGATGTATATTAATATGTTTTCAAACCCCGAAATTATTAAAATCTCAGTAATGGATGGAGAAAATAAATTGATATTACTAATTTGTTTACAAACTACCAATAAAAAAAATGTTTCAAATTATACGTTATGGCAATGTACTGGATTTGGATTACGATCCATATAGGCATTAACGAAGTACATGTTCATTTATGAGTAAATAAAATAATAGGCTCCTAACCTAAAGTACGAAAATGATAAAATATAATAAGGCTACATAATTTTGTCCCTACTCTTACCATTTATATTACATAAATGAATTTTCATGTTTGTTTATTACTCAACGTTGGGGCTGGTACTCGGGTAATTAATTGTTGTTTGGGAGTTAATAACAGCGTCTGGATTGATAACTATAAGTAAAAATAATATCACTACTACAGCTCAATTCAAACATCACAAGGTTTATAAATATGATAGTTTAAACTACTAGCGAAACGAAATTAAATAAAAACAGAAATAGTTTTTTAATTTTTGATCAGTATATTTACAAGAAATAAGTAAGTTAGTGAAAACATGAAAGCTTAAGCAAGAAGACCATTGGTTGTGAACGCAGGTAGATGTGGAATAGTCCTCCTGAAGTCGTCGACTGTACAGCAGAAACTGTATCCGATATCAATGCGGTCAGGTTGCCAGTTGAGCCAGTTGAACGCACTGTTGTTGCGGCAGCGGTCCGTGCAGAACGTCAGAGCTTGTACTTCAGCTTGCGTGTAGTAAGGGTTATTGATGCTGACGAACGCTGTGCCAATGCGACGAGATGCGTCGTACACCACCTGAGAAATAAAGATTAGATTATAACAAAATACAAAAAGAAAAACAATAACAGAGGATTTTATAAGACAAAAGAGCTTGAAAGAAATTGCGAAAGCTTGCTGCTAATGAAATAAAAAAAGTTGTGAAACAGGAAACTACACATTAACAATTAGCAACGATCCGCCAATCAAATGATTAATTCAGCCTATTGCAGTCCATTGCTGTTAGACCCTCACACTGCATTTGCCGATGTGCAGTCTCTACTCAAAGACTCGATTACTTCAACGTCAACTTTATTGATCCTACGACAAATATGTACACTGGTATGTGCACTGGTACTTTAGCTTACAAATTCTGAAAATATTAATCTAATTCATTTTATCGGATCTTACCATTTAAAGACGTGCTTATAGGTATTTACTATGCGAATTCAGGAGTGAGATTTTTACCTTGTAGAAGTAAAGCGGAACTGGGAGTTGGTTGCGCTCTGGTACCAGGTAGATGTCGACGAGGCGGTTGTTCTGATCACGCAGTTGTGATACGCCGAAGGTACCAGTGTAAATCACCGTGTTGTACCCAGCAGCGCCGATGCGAGCACGAAGGTTCTGCAATAACATGATTGATGTTTTAGATTATGACCTACAAAAGAACATTAAATAGTTAATAATTCTTCGACGAAAAGCATACCTGTTCCAGCCAGTTCCAGTTACCAGCGTTAAAAGGCTGCCACTGAGGAGCAGCATTGATGAAGTAGAACGTAGCGCGCTGACCAGTAGCGAACACATAGTCGCTCTTAGCGGCAAGATGACCACGCGCCATGAACTGGTGGGTTGTGACATATCTGTCAGCTAATGTAGCTCCCACATATTGGGTGACAACGGCCTTCTGATTAACTTGGGTATACATGGTATTGACAGCAACTCCAGGGAAGAAGCTTCCAGCTACAACCAAAAAATATAATGAGTTCTATGTAATTGGGAAATTTCCAAAGCCGCGTTTTCAATTAGTGTTTTGAAAGGATATTTATTTTGATCAAATTCTCATAATGGTTAATTGAAAAGATCAAGGACTTTAACATTGAACATCTATTTTTATTTAAAGTACCGTGCCAATAAATATTTATCCTCTCAGAACATGTTAAAAAGTTTACCCTATCAACTGTTTTTTATTACCTAGCCAACTAGGTCTATCTACGCCGCTTTGGTGAACTGCATTTTCGGGAGTCTGATCATACCAGACGTATAGAACTTCCAGGCGATTCTGATCGAAGCAAGACCAGTACAGAGGGTAGAACACATTGTTAACAATGAAGCCCACACTAAAAAAAAAAACATTGTAAGTAATTAGTTGAAATTCATACTTGAAATCAAAGTGCGTCACAAGTACTTATAGTTTAATTAAAATATTAAAAAAAAACGTCAGTTACCGAATAACAAGGTTATTATTAAAACAACGAGTGGAAGTCGCTTGAGCCTCATGAAACGCGTGTGCAGAGCAAGTCAGCTGACCGAATGCTCCGTTTCCGTTCAACCAGCCAGCACCGGAGACCAGATTGTTGTTCACGCACGTCGCCGTCTACACAGAAGGATACACAAGAATACAGTTTTAATATTTTTATGGTGTAGACCAAAGTAGACCAGTTTTAGCAGCTTATTAGACGAGTAGTATATAGCAACTAAGTTGTACATTTTTAGGAAACATCACATTAAAATGTCTGTACTTAGATAACAATGACTTACAGCAACGTCTCTGGTTGCCGCGATGTTTGGATGCAGGATGGATCGTCCGGAGCCAGTGCACGCGATCACGACTTGTTCTCCGGTATTGAGCAGGATCTGGCCGGTGTTGCCATTGCCAGCTAAGTACCTGTTTCCTCCACGGAGGTACACCGGCTGAGGCTGTCCAAGATCCCCGTTTATTCTCAGCGTACAACCTAAATACAATTAATTTCGTTTGTATTGATTTAATTTGTGTGAAAAAGAGCATTATAGGTATAGCGTCAGTGCATGGCAGTGCTATAACGTTTTAAAATTGAATACCGTTTCTGGGTTCAGCTTCAGCGTTAGATGAATTAGCCGATCTGGATTCCTGAAGCTCCAGCCAGGCATCGAGATAGTCTTCAAAATCATCTTCGCCGAGAACCAGAGCCAGTTGACCGGGCTCCGGTATTTCAGTCGGCAACGCTGCCACCGCAGCTAAAAGAGCTGCAAGCACAAACACTGAACGCATCTTCGAGTCTGGCACACCCTGCACTACTGTTGTAGCGATTGGCGTCTACATTTTATAGCTTAGCCTAGTAGTATTGTAAATGTTATCAAATAAGATTGAACCGATTAATTCTAATTATCGTTTTTCTCATAATATCTTTAAAATTGGTCCATGCTTGCAAGTTCCGTAGGTTAAAAATAAGTTAATTATGTCTTTGCCTTATTATCATCCATGATTGCGAAATTCATAGATATTGCAGTGTTACATAATCATCACTGGCCTTGCAACATCTACGATTCACAAATTCATTTATAAAATTCGGTTTATCCCCTATATTATAAAAGTGAATATAACAACTACATTACAAATACATATACGGGGTTTTCAAGAAAATGGGTAGTGTATTTTTCCTTAAAGTCAAAGTCAAATCATTTATTTCAAATAGTCCATTAAAAGGCACTTTTGAACGTCATTTACAAGAAAAAAGAAAAATTATAAAATATTGAATCTAGTTGCCCATTCCAAAAGGTACTTTCGTATGGAGAAAAACAGGCAAGAAAGTCCATACTTACTCTTTGAAAAAATATATATATGGTTTACAATAAGTAGTAGATACATTAATTCTATTTATACGAATGTGAAGACGATGTAAGTACCTAGAATAAATCTACAATAACGTACCAAGTGCTACGAAGATTAGAAATGAAAGCTAAATTATTTTTGTAGATACACAATGCTCACACGTTTACAATATTGTGATCGTCAACTATCTTTTCTAACATTTCAAAAGACATCGAATCAGTGTGTGAGCCATAGTCATCACCAATGGTAGAATAAATCTTAGTAAAAAACAATAGTAAAAAAAATGACCAATACATACATAATTGAATTTTTAGCAGCCAGTTGGTAAAATTTTGTGAAGACTTTAAATTGCCCTTTGGAGCAGGACCAGCATGTTTCCGATCATTATTATCTTCAATATAACCCTCTAATTTGTATTATGCTTGTTTGCAAAGTGTTCTTTTAATATATTTTTTAAATTTACTTTCATTTAATTTTAAAATATCAAAAGGTATTTTATTGTAACATTTAACACAGTACCTCATAAAAGATGTGAGCAGTTTGGATAATCTAAAAAATGGTTGCGCTATTTTGTCTTTATTTCTAGTATTAAAATTGTGTCTATCACCTATTTTATCAAAAAGATATATATTTTTTCTTACATACATAATATTTTCATAAATTTATTGATTTCTTATAGATATACCTACCAATACTATGGGTACCTTCTGTATTAAATTAATTATACATACATAGATATTGCAAAAGTGTGAAATCGGTCCTAGTAAAAATTAAAATAAGTTTCTTCTTAATGGATCTCTAAAAAATTTATTGTTTATTGATATATTGTTTATTGATAAAAATAATTACCCGCACGATAAAATATATAAATATCAGTTAGATAACACGATTTATAGGTACGTCAGTACCAATTATGACGTCTCAAAACAACCTATTAGATTTGATATTGCCGAGATTTCGATTAGGTATATCTAAGATAGGCACAATAAGTAGATACAGGTACAATTAATTTTTTTAATATTATTCTAAATAAAGATTTTTGGTGACAATAAAACTGGAACTACATTTACTCAATGTGGACCACCTATATCGACTCGTTGAAGGCTATTTATTTGATTATTAATCGTTCAGAGCTGCATTAAGCCCACGATGCAGAACCAATGAAGTCTCAGACTACGGCGTTGATGTAGGTGATAAACAATATGCCTAGGTATATTTAATGGTAAACAAGAAGTGTGTATCAAGAATTTTGTAAAAACTTAATCGAAAAAAAAGTCCTAGAAGTTTCTTGCTCGTTCTTCACCATAGAGACCTAAGACCTAAGTTTTGGTCTGAGCAAATAGCTTCAATTTTGTGACTAACTGACCGACTCCTCGACAGTTAAAATTGTTTAACTAAAGTTAATACTTTGACAAATGTCTTTTTTGTATAACACAATAAATTCGTTGACTTATATTATTTATAGGGCAGTTTAAAATTAAACAACAATTGAAATTTTATGTTAGAACTTTAATAAAATAAAAAGTATATATAGGTATCTTATCATTACTTTAATATCTAATTAAGATTTAATGACAATATTACTTATATCATTCATCTGGTGTAAACTGGTTTGTGCTACGTCAAGTGACAGTAAAAGTATTTATAACGGTTCATGTTAGTATATATATTTATGAGGTATTCAAAGTACCACCGTACCAAAAGGCAAAGAAGCGAGCTTGACTCTTGCCGGCAGGACTACACCATCATATGCGCAGCGATCGGTACTCTGTGGAAAGGGGAGAAGGAAGCCTTGTTCCCTGTCGGGATAGAACTAGCTAAAGAGGTAAGCCAACGCGCCTGTTTTGTGCCTAATATGAGTATATCATGGCGTTGAGAAAGAGGTATACATCCTGTAACACCCATTCCCATCCTCATTTTTTATTCTTACGTAAATTGTAACCAGTATACAATCACATTATAATCCTTTGGCCAAACCGTCGCAAAATTACAAGTCTACCTACAGTTGCTTTGATATCGAGTACTGTTCACTAAATGTGGGCTTATGCGTGACCAACCGGTGCGAGATATCAAGTTATCCATCACCATTATTGACATTATCGTAATAAATAGCATGTTTCCACAAAAACTGAAAGATTACTACTTTGGTCATAAGTATTTTTGAAATCAGAATTTTGACACGATGTTTACGAATGAAAAGCATAGCAGGCAGACATTAATATTATATTCCATTTAATTTTAAAACAAACATTTTTCATTTATTGCATAACGTAACAACCAAACTTTTACATTTATAATAGTAGTAAGATAATACGAGTATATAAACAAAGGCAGTCAATACCTAGGCCATTAACATTTCCTTCTTTACATTCGTCTTGTACATTGTAGCAATACTAGGCGAAATGTCTGACGTCGTGACCGTGGCGTTAGTACAACCGTTCTCCTGTGTCAAGAGCTCCTTTTAAGTATTGTTTCGAGCCCTCACTTAGAATTCGTCGTCGTTAAGAGTCTAATCCAAGTCGGATATAACGTTAATTCTTTCGACACAATGGCCAGGGTGTTGAATGGCCGGAATGTTCTGTCAAGGAGACCCGTTTCCCTCTTCAGTTCAGTTCAGACTGATTTTGGACGGAGTACGCAGGAAACATTTTGTGATTTCTGAGGTTTGGGGGTGTTACACCACCTACTTCCATACTCCGGGCTGCTACTGAGAAATTTCTTATAGAAAAACCCAATATCACTGTTTGCCGGACCTAAGAATCGAACCCAGGAATACAGCAGTCACGTTTGCAACCACGAGCCCAACAAGCCAGCTAAATTTCTTCTACCTACTAGAGAACATAGTTATAGATTTCAAACATACGTACCGATTAAACGTGAAATAATTAAAGTAACACAAACGACATAGGTACCTATGGTTTATGATATCTGCATCAAAAACGGTAATAGAATAATAACATTTTTTGTCAGTAACTAACTACTAACTGTAGATCGAGAAAACTTGTCTTGTAATCTTGATTTTTTTCCTTATCACTAGGCAAAATCTAATCGCTTAGGCTACTCAATGTTTTGAGTCCTAAGTAGTAACTAATGGTTTACTTTTCTAGGTGTGTACTGTACTATACGATATTGGAAATACCCAACAGGTATGTAATCTTACAATCATTTTTTATTTAAAAGCAATAGTACCTATCTACGATTATCAGTTCAGATAGAAAAAATATAATATACTAGCGAATCGCCCCGGCTTCGCACGTGTGGAAATTTCCTACATTTCTGGTAAAACGAAAAAATCTTTCGTAAATACCTATTCCGGGAAATTATGATCACAACAAAAAAAGGATAAGCCAAATCGGTCCAGTCCTTGAGTTTTACGCTTAGCAACACATTTACTCATGTAGGTACTCGTATTTTTATTTATAGTATAGATAGAATAGAAGAAAATAGATAGATCTGTCTAATCCGATAAAAGGTTCTACAAAATAGAAAATATAAAAATACTCATTATATTTGTTACCTGTTCATCAAAGTCTTTGTTCGAAAAATTAGCCAGTAACAGTTGAAAGATCTATATTATAGAAATTGTTTGCCGTGCATGATGTGCACGTGAAAACAAATCGACTTTAATCCGTGCACACAATAACTGTATGTGATAGATTACAAATGATTAAAATTAATAACATAATTAATTACAAATATTTGATATATAGCTACTTGATAACAATCTGCATGATTTAGATCGTTTTCTTAGTAGCTCAAAATGGGTGTGTTAGAGCCGATTATTCAATCGTCAGATAACCCTTATCAGAAGGCGATTTGACAGATTTGTTATGTCAAATAGTTATATGTATTGACAAATCAGCATAAATAAAAGGTAAATACAGTCTGCGAATGATCGGATTCCTCCACATGCAACAAATTGGCCATTAATCATCACATCCGTTGATGAAAGCGAAAGGGGCCATTTTCGACACTGTCCTCAAACAGAAATATAGTATTTAGGAAGAGGAGGATTGGTAACACAAATGACGTCCTGACAGTGGGTGCACATTGACGCACGCGATTCCTACAACGTACGATTATGTGCGACTGTCGTAACTGTTCTATATCAAGTAACACGCCCACAGTCGAATCGCATGTTGCGCATTTCAGGATTATGTAGCACTGTACCCTGCAGAGTAGATTAGTTAATCGGAAAAGCTAAACAGTTAAACATCGGTATAAATGCAAAGGTATTCAATCTTCGTCACAATCACATGATTAATTGTAAACACAGCCATCGTACATTTTAAAGTGTGTTCAAGATACTATGATGAGTACTTTGAAAGACAAACCCACACAAAACTATATTAGTGTGTCTCCTTAATCTCGCATGACTGTAATGTTTCACAAACAACCGAACTGATGAACGACTTACGAATTTATCTTGCCATGTGTAATCCAAATCCACCAGTAGGTAATCTCCAAATTCGTGAAAATTCTTACTGAAATTGATAAGTTTGCATTGGTATCGAGCTACCAACTGAGCCAAATGAGCTGCCAACACTACATTGTGTTGTGTACCTACCTTTCTTTTGAAAAGCAACAATGATTTCATCAGTCCGAGAATAGTACAGGGGAAAACGTGCTTGGCGAACAAATACAAAGAGTACGTAATACCTTCCTTTATATGTTACTATTGTGTGCTCGAGTCTTTATCGCAGAATAATGCTGTATACCTATACGTACATAATACGACGACACACCATGCTATACCTTTCCAGTATAAGCTGTAGGCCTAGCACGAGGGCGCTAACATAAAAGTATTCGAGTCCATTATTCGATTGGAAATATGACTATCCCGTAGTATTTTGGTTTAATTACATACAACAAGCACAATTAGTATTACCCATTGGTGTGAGTAAAGCCTTATACCTAAATATTACGTGACAACCGCATACCTATTCCACTTAAAAAAAAATAGTGGAATTATGTTATGTTTTTATTTCGCACAATGAAAAGTCAATTTAATAATATAAACTCTAGATTTTTCTGATGTGTTGTGCATACTCTTTACGACATTAAAAAAGTACCTGAGTCTCAGATACTGACCCTTTAGAAACCGTTTTTTTGATTAATTTACTGAACGATATTTTTAAAGCAAATTTATCTTCAGGACTTCTGAAAATATAATATCGGTCACAATACATAAATTACTATTTAAGTACTAAGCGTTGGGTCTGCCATATTAATTAAACACGCAATATTTCACATTGATAAATAAGTTGTGCTTTTCTCCAACGAGATAGGTTGCCTATTTGTGCCTACCAATTTGCTAATCGGATCGTTTCCGGTCAGTGTATGTGTTACCCCCACACCCAGTTTTTCCAACCCCACCTCACTCACACTACTTCTTTCGTATAGGGCAATACAAAATATTTGAACACCGAATGCAATGACAGACCAAACAACGATCATTTTATATTTCACTGATTTTAATTAACGTAATTGTTGGTCACACAAAATTAGTAAATTGAGCTCAATTGATATAATAATAAATTGATTCGCAATTTGCAGATTTCATTTTACTACTGAATTTGTTAATGCGGTTCTTTTTGGTATCTTTAATATTATAAGTAAGTATTATTATTTGTTGATAAAACATACGAGAAATAAAACGGATAATAGAAAAAAATACTTAAAGAGAAAATAGCCCCAATTATAGGAGTAGATACTGCGAATAACTTGAAATTTTTGTAGCTCAGTGAGATTGTATTTATATGAAGACTACATAGCATCTAATGTGCAGTCATTTTTTCCTGATGCTTCCTTTCTTATCATCAGGTCATGCTCGAAAGGTTTTTTATTTTCATATATTGACCACCTTAGCACCTATCCTGGTAATGGTTCTACTAGGTCTCTTGCATGGTCAACCACTTCAATATAGACGGCAACTATTTAGCAATGAGTCTCTTTAAAAATCAACAATAAATCTTCGTAAATTGTAGAGGGGCTGAGTCCCTTTAGTCCTCAATCCTTTGTACATAAGTATATTAAACCAATATTGACATTACTTGAAAATATCGACAAAGGATTCTATTAGGCACTCTAATAACAAATCTATAATAGCAAAAGTTTGACTGTTTGCACACAAACACTAATAAATCAAGTTTGGATACGACGTCATTTAAAACTTCCACCCGAATTTGTTTGATGTTCGAGCAAAATATACGGCGACTACAGCGTGTACAGCTAGCGGTGTGTACCTATTAAATGAGAGTGTCACATAAATTGAACGGTAACTTTAACTAAATGGATATTTGTAAGCACTTTAAAAGACGAATAGTTAACATAAACCATCTGATAAATTGAATCTTTAAGTTCTCCACGTGTACAATTTGATTGTGAAAAATTGAATGAGCGTTGCAGCATTCAAATAAATTGAATGGCAACCCACGACGGGTTAAGCGGATTGACGGAAAATGCCTGCATCCTGCTCTTTAGAGCCAATCGACTTTTAAAATCAAAGGTTAAGTCGGAGGAAATGGAAAATGTAGGATATGATAAGATATAATATTGTATTTTATTTTGATGTACTCTCTCACTGAAGTCATCGCATAGGATAGGATAGGATAGATATGATATGACAAACATTGTTAACCCAGAAAAGAGTTTTTAAATTGTTGTTTGTCGTTTAACTATTTGGGTTATCTATAATAAAACAGATGCTCATCTCAAAGTCACAAAGTTGTAAATAAAGCATATCTGGCACCGTCATCATAGCTCGTTTATGTGGGTCGCGGCACGGGCCAGTACTTTTGAATTGAATCGTTAAACTTATGCCGGCCGCGTTGTTCCCAACTACTGTAATGGATAATCCTGTGATAGGCTTAATTGGCAACCCAAATATCACGACAAGTAGCATATTATTATAAATTATTTTAATAATCCTTCTTATTTTAATAATTTGCCAATACGTTCTATATTTTAATAAGTACCTACACTTTATTTTAGCACTGAAAATCCGATTAATTTTCAATTAACTGTAAAATTTGATTTTTAATTGCTTTCAAATTAGTAAGTATTTAGTCGGCGCAAAAGTGACGTCACCGTTGAATAATACAAAATATATGGGAGAATCGCGTTTTGTCAAATCATAAAAAGTACGTCAATCGATTGGTGGTATGATCTACCCTTAACGTGCTAACTTAACGTATGTTTTCCGCAATTTGAATCCAAAGTGAAAATAAAAACATAATGTTGGTAACCTTTACTGAAAGGTACAATGAATATATGTAAAAGCGTGCATGTTATACTCATGTATATGAGGTAGTAATTTGAGAAAGGTCATTGAATTAGTAATATTTCAGGGTAAGGGTCGAGGCCCGTGACCCGGGATGGCGGGACTGCTTCTATTAACCGGGTGCCATACACCGCGTACGTTACCGCGGAACGAGAGAAAATTAGCTCCCTCAGTTCACCTATAGATATGGGCTTATGGCGGGTAGAACCTTATGCTTCCTTTCAAAGACCCTAGAACGACAGCAATGACAAAAAAGTATTCGATTCGATTAGTTTCTTGAATTGGAAATAGATCTATCCTATTGTATTTTGGTTTAATTTAATAGATATAAATAAAACCTTCAAATCAAATAAACATTATGAGAGAAAAGGGTACTTCCACTTTTAAAAATCGATTGAAATTACATTACCGTTACTCTGCGCGCTCGTGTTAGGCTCGCTGTTCTATGAAACGTGAGCGATTTGCACACATACAAAGAAAAAACTTCAACCTCAAATAAATATTAATAGTCACTTAATATTTTACACTGCCATCTACAATTAAATGAATAATCTATTTTGATGGGAAAAGGCTAGGCAGATGATGATGAAATACGATTAAACAAAATAGTTTAAATCAATTGGAATAAAAATTGTATCGTGTTGTTAAACATGTTGTTAAAAAATTAAAATAAATAAAAGGACGAATTTATTATAGCTATGTCCTTTGATGGGGTTCAAACTTACCCTATAAAAAAAATTATCACAATTGGTTTAATGATTTAGTCGTAAAAGCGTAGCAGACAGACAGACGAAGTTACTTTCGAATTTATTAATATTAGCATGGATTTATTTATCGTAACATCTGAAACATGTAGCTAATGTAAGCTAACGTTATACCATAAACCACGCGGCTCATTCCAGCAAGTCGCCCGTAATCTTTATGGGATCACGAGCCATCCCGTGTATGATCCATAAACTTGTATCGGAGTAATTTTATAGGATTAACTCCATCCCGCTGACCAATGAATAGGGTAGTCTATTATGTAGCGAACCAATCTCTGCTCGTAATAAGGGAAGCCGTTGAGCCTTTTAAGTCCGGATCTAGGTTAAAATGGCTATTTAATTTTAGTTAAATTGTACTGACATTTTCTTAGAATTAATTAAAATTAATAATAACTGGAATTTTTAAGAGCCCTTGATAAAACTCATTCAAGTCTCAAACTCAACACAACAAAAGGTAGGTACTTCCCAGAAGAAATAAAATTGAATTAATTTTAGGTTACAGATTAAAGGAAAATATTTTAGCAGGTTATATTTAGTTATATATTAAATATTATAAAGTCAAAGTCAAAACGTTGGTGTTGCGTAACGCTATTTTAGTACTTATGACTGTGATCCCTTTTACAAGCATTGCAGTTTTAATATCATTCACCTGCTCTTATAGCACTCCAATCTAAATAATATATTTATAATAGGTAATATTTAAATGCCATTTCCAATGCTACGTTCAGCAGTGGACGGCCATAGGCTGATATGATGATGATGATGATGAAAGCCATCGACTTATTTTTGTGGTAATAAGAAAATTGATTTATTTTTATCATGTATGTATATATTAATTAGTCACACACTTGCCTTACAGATAGCAAATCAATGCTAATCCCCGAAGGGCTAGGCAGAGGTGTACCTATTAGTACACCCACATTTCTCCAGCAATATTTAAGTCCCATATAATAGGGCGCTCCCTATTATATGGGACTTAAATATTGCTGAAATTATTTTGATAGCAGTCTCGCTAGTCTACTGCTATCAAAATAATTTATTTAATTTAATTTTACCTTAAAAACAAAATATTTTATTTAAAATTAAAGTTTCGTAGCATTATGCGTTCCGCTACGTACATTAGTACGTAGCCTGGCCTAGTGCTACGCGCCACTTGCGTAGCACTTATTTTTCATAGCCTTTTTCTGTACTCACCAATTAATTGTATACGGAAAAAATATTGCGCATTGGTATAAATATGGAACTTGTTCTCAACTATTTTATTGACACGTGGTTATCGTTCATTTAGCACCTTCTGTTGCACTTGGCTTGGCATGCGCGCGAGAGGTTTATGTCACATTGTGATAGTTCAATTCGTTTTACAACTGAATCCCTGGAAGTATAAAATCATTTTATTATCTCTAGCGTACTGTCTGCATTATGATTTTTTCCCACATAGAAGCATTTTTCCTAAGACTTTTTACCTATTGCCTTATATTGTCTGTTTAAAGTCCCGTTAATAAAAGTTAAGTTTAACAAACAAGTAAACATAACATGGTTATACTAATAGGCACCTAATAAAGGAATCATCTGTCTGTTCAAATACAGAAACCTCCATCCATAGACACGAGAGTGTAGGGGTCCTTTGTTATAATTGCTTTGTAATGTCTCTCAGTGTTTACTGAAGTACATATTAACCAATTAGCAGTGAAGATCTGCTTAATTATGTACATATTACTACTGCAATAGTTATATCCCTACTAAGTACATATACTAAAAGCAATTAGGACTTGATGGCGAGTCAATCTGTTGATAATCACTTTGTGGGAACACTGGGTACAATTTTCTCTTACAACACTTTATCGTAAAAGCTATTGAGTAATAAAACAACGCGCAAAGCGGCCAGTGGGCCGATAGTAATACAAAGAAAAGTTTTGTTTGTTTGTTGAGGATTCACACAATCACGGCTTATCTGATTAATTTCAAACTTTCACAATCGATTATAGCTTATAGTTGCCTGGGGGGTATACCCTTATCTACATAGATGACATCGAAATTGTGAAAGTATGATAGATGAAACCTACGTATAACACCTGTTTATAACATAATGTATTCTTTTGTAACATGGATTCAATAACGTGACTTGCAAATTGAAGCAGTATAAGTAGGTACGGTAAAATAAAAAAATACACAAATATCTACTTTATAAAAAAAAGGCAAACGCGAACGTGTATGTCATGTAGGTAATGGAATATTCAAATGTACTAGCTGTAAGTGTTCTTAAAATAGTTTTATTGTAAAAACCCTGTGGATTTTTCATTACCTTGGCCGAAAGTAACTCTGCGGTCGAGATGCGGTAGGTACTAGTTGGCTATTCAACTTTGAAAGCGATTGGCTTCTAAGTCTTGACTTCTAGGGAGTTCTTATTCTTAAAAACATAATGTTGTTTATTGGAAAGCTTTTTGTTTCAGTACATTATTATACCTAAGTACTCTGTGTATTTTAGTCGACCCGTGCATAGTACCTAAAGTTAATAGAATCATTAAAATTCTTAAGTTGATTAACGTAGTTTTTGCTAATCGTTTTCACGTTTAGATGTTTGCCGTTCGATACGCCAACGGTCATTGATTAATATCATATGTCGAGATAATCGATTTTAGATTACTGAAATTACGGCAGATTTAAATATTTGTCGGTTACATTATAGTGTGTACCTACTTGCAACTCTTTAGGGATATACTGAATTCTTAGGAAGTCGATTTAGATTTCATTTTGACTATCCTTGACACGTTTGTAACTTAAGCGGAATCGAGCCAAGCAAGCTTCGCGATGCCTAGTCCAATTATTGATAGCCTCCGCAGAAAAAGCATCTGAAATTTGAATCCATTACCAATACATCACACGTACAGTACTTGACTAAACATCCAAGTTTACCTGCATCAGCTAATAAAATACTAAGATTAACATAAAACAAACTTCAACGCCATTATCATCATCTGGGTACAAAGAGAAACTTCATTGATTGCACCATTTACCGAGACGAAGGTCTCATTAAACTTGGGTAATTATTTATCTTCAAAACTCTGTAGCGACTACAGAAGTTGCCGGAGATCAATTTCGTGTACGTGATAGGTGAGCTACTCTCGGAGCCTCGACGACATTGTTGCCCTGAGGTAATCTTAAGAGGTACGTATCTACCTATTACATAAAGTTTACTGAGAAAGATAAAGTTATATTAAAACGGTAGGTACCTACCTTTATTTTAAGTAACATTCATCTGGTTTTTGATGAACAAGTAGAAACTAATGTTAAAGTAATTGAGAATGTTGCTGTGTAGATGTGCCCTGTGTTTTGTATTTTCGTTTTTGTTTTAAAAAAACACACTCGTAACTCGTACATCAATGGGTGCGGTTACAAACATATAAACTACCAGACAACCAACTTGACCCAGATCTACTACCAGTAAGATAATATATTAATATTTTTTCCGTACAGGAATCGAACCCAGTAGGTAGGTACGTGACAATTTACCACAATGACATACTTTTACAACATATCCATTTATGTATTTTGAATTGTGTGACGAATCCTGAAAAATATTAATGCGCATTTACGTAAGTACATTATTTCCTTGTAATATCTACTAGCATCGATAATGAACGATAATCAAGATAAGGGTTTTATACTACGAATATAATTGAGAATGAGAGAAAAACCCAATTAATATTATCGATTAATTTATAATAACAGTGCAGACCAAACAAACAAATTTTGATAAATGTAATTTTGATTTTTTATAATTAAATAATCTTTCTTTTAATAGCTCGGCAGGTAAAACGTAGTATAGGTACCTATAGTAGTTCATGGGTACTTTTTTATAAACAATTGAATTAACTCTTCTGAAAATTGAAATATACGATAAAGTATTTATCTTAACGTATCGCATTTTTACCTATCACTTCAAACAGATGACACGATATTGCATATCTAGACAAGATATTGCATTTGCAGTCACGTCAAAAACATTCTTAGAAATAACCATACAAAATACGATTAATTATTTCGTTATAAAACGTTTGATTAACGAGATTTTTATGGTATTACATGAAAGTCGCCTGAATCAAAATATCGTCATATTTTACTGTCGCGGCGTATCTCGTACGATCAGATAATAAAATCCACTATTAAGTGTCAGAATATACCAAAAACTGGTGTGGATTATTGTAGATAGGCATACATTTAAACATTTACTAGTATCGTAACTAATTGTAAATATTTAAAAGAGTAAAAATGGCGCGTTTATTCATTTTGCTAGTTCTTATCGTAGCTGTAGCGGCTGAGCTACGCACGGACGTTCCAGAGCCCGGTAAGCTTACCCTCTTAACTGTGAATATTTCAACTGTTTTGATTCTTCTAAACATAGAAAAACAGAAAGAAAAACGTTACGTTTGTGCTTTTTTAACACAGCACAGGCGCGAAGCGGTCATTGTTTGTTTATTTAATTGTTTAAGAGAATTTTTTGTTATTAATCAGCTCTCTGGATATGGTCAGGTTGCTCGTTCAGAGTGAACGAACTCGGACAGCCGCAGCCTATTTACCTGCACAACGGCAACTACCTGAAGCCCATCGGCAGCACTGGTGTCATCAACCTCAACATTGGCGAAGAAGTCATCATCGCGTGCCCCGGCCTTAAGATCCTTCATCCGAAAATAAATTCATCTGTAGACATAGCCGTAAGTTTTCGATGCTCTATTGAATTTCCGTTCCAAAATAACAAAATAGATGTTGTAAAAATGTTGTTTTTTTTTTATAAAATTTTACCTAAAAAGTAGTGTGGTACAGTCGCTCTACTTACCGCATATAATAATTCTGTTCAACATAAACAATTAAAAAAGCAAGTGTTTATTAATTATTGACGGGGATACAAAACTGCACCTTGAACAGCACAGTCATATTCGAGTTTTTTATACTAAATCCAAACACATTCAATGCTTGATAATGCTAATTAAATTTCAGACAGCAACGTGTGAGAACAACGATCTAATTTCCGGTGCCGGTTGGTTGGACGGTAATGGAGCATTCAGTGGACTGACATGCTCTGCAATTCTGAAGAGCGAGGCTGTATTAACCACTGACACATGTTATGACAACAACGTTGTAATTAGGTTTGAAAGCCATTTAATAAATACGTCGAAATTAAATTTTACGATTATGTACTATGATTTCTTCTTCTTCTTCTTAGCGTATCAATGGTTTTTTGTTTGGTCCAGTATTCAGTCACGGCAACGCTATCCGCTGACGCAGTCATTAAGGTCCTCAGATTCTCTTTGCTGTGACAGAACGCATGCCCAAGTGGAAGTCTCTCTGATAGCTCGATGGCTCGATAAAATGTTCAGGAGGTTTGAGTTTCTCTCGCCAAAGATCACATCTTTTTGAGGTGCTGTTGCCATCAGATGTGTTCGCGCATTCAAGAAAAGATATTGAGTTTTAGGTCTCTAATTATTTAGGTCTAAGGCTATTGACGCATCACACAGCTTATAGCGCGGGAGTGCGTGTTTTACGTTGCTTGCAAGTATCTGTGTTTGTATCTATACAAACACAGATACTTGTGTGTTTGACTACAGAAAACGCTTTCACGCGCGGTGTTGCAGATCGTGCGCCAACGTGCGCGGCTCTGACACCACGCACCCCGGAGCGTAGCGCTGGGCAGTGTGCGAATCGTGAAGTCTACTTAACTTTACCTACCTATCTTTGAACGTATAATAGGCACTAACTCCATTTCAGGCTTTTTCAGGCTTTCAGTCATTCTTTTACGGTATATTCTTGAAATTTTCAGTACTTAACTACATATTTAATTAATATTTTATTCATTTCATCTTCTACCAGGGTTGGGTTCACTATCGAGGGTGTGTTCTACCCTCTGTACTGGTCATGCTTCGACCAGAACCGCCTCGAAGTACTATACGTGTGGTACCAACAGAACCCGCAGAATGCCGTACCCCAGACCGGTGTTAAAAGGCCAGGCAGCTTTTCGGGTAAGGCACCTAGGTATTAGATATTTATGTATATTTCCTATAAACAAAAAAACATTACTTTGCAAATTAATAACTGTCACTTGTCTCATTCTCTTCCAGCGGGTACTTTTTACCCCGGTGTTGCTGTAAACAAAATGTATACCCAGGTTCAGCAACATGCTACGATTGCCAATATTGTTGGTAGTAAACTGGCTAGCAAATACGTCACTAGCAGTCAGTTTCTTTCTCGTGGTCACCTTGCTGCTAAAACTGACTTCATCTATGCTAACAGCCAGAGAGCCACTTTTTACTTCATCAATACTGCTCCTCAGTGGCAGCTCTTTAACGGTGGTAACTGGAATTGGGTGGAGCAAGTAAGTATTCTTAAAAACAAATGGTTCAGGTCTGTTTATTTCCTACTAGCTTTAGCTCCGCTCAAATGTTGGTTATTGCGGACAAACTCGAAATCGAAGTCGAATCAAAAGTAGTCTATACCCTTTCTCCCCAACAAAGGGTATAGCCAACTTATGATTCGACTTTCAAACTTATCCTGTACCAAATATCATCAAAATCGGTCCAGTGGTTTAGTCGTGAAAGCGTAACAGACAGACAGACAGTTACTTTGACATTTATAATATTAGTTTGCTATTCATTACCGTAAGTTTCTACTGCAATTTTGCTGTGGTAGGTACTCTTACACCGCGAGGCGACATCCGGCCACCGTAGGCGCGGGCTTGCGGACGGCGAGTAATGGGTAGCTCGCCGTCCGAACAAGGACCAAGCCCGGGTCGACGGCGCGTTCTGTTCGCGCGCGCCTCAAAGAGCTGTCAGCACAGGGACGGGGCCCCCAACGGGGCCAACGCCTGCCGGGGTTGCGGGACGTCTTAACAGGATACCGTGGCCCCGGAACGTAAAGGGCAACAGAAGGAACAGGATGGTTTTTTAGTCAGTAAAAGTCTGACAGTCCCTTCCGCCCCACCCAGGGCGGAAGGAGTCATTTGATGATTTTTACCACCTCAAAAAAAAAAAAAAAAAAAAAGGTACTCTTACAGGGCATCTGCAATGGAATAAACTAAATTCTCTTTAACCACAGAACCTCCGCACTCGCATCAGTAAGGCCGGTTACAACACCACCATATACACTGGCACCTTCGGTGTAAGTCAGCTGCGGGATGAGAACGACCGCCTCATCGACGTCTATTTGTATACAGACGCTAACAACAATCCCCAGATCCCAGTGCCTCTCTTCTTTTACAAGGTAACGCAACTATAAATGGCGTCATCAATAGAAATTCAACAAAACAAACTTTGTAAACAAGATTGACATAGGGTTTTAAGAAAAATAACACAGCATGCTGTTGGTTTCTAACGAAGAATGCTTTATTTTCTTATCTCTAAATTTTGATAAGCAATGAATAATAATAGCTATTGATTCGCTAGTATATACTATCTAATCTTCCACTAGGTGGTGTATGACGCATCTCTTCGCATCGGCACGGCGTTCGTAGGCATCAACAATCCGTACTACAACGAGACTGAAGCGCAAGCTCAAGTGTTCTGCGAGGACCGCTGCCGTAACAACAGCGCGTTCAACTGGCTTAAGTGGCAACCTGACCGCATTGACCTTGGATACAGCTTCTGCTGCACCATCCATGACTTCAGAAAAATTGTGCCGCATCTTCCCGATTTTCCTGTTGACGATCTTCTTACATAATCGCCTTCACTGCTGTATAGAAGACGGAAAAATAAAGACTCGTGTAAATAATTATTGTAGTCGAATTATATAACTTACATAGGTACCTAAGTACCTATTGCATCGTTCGTATATATGTACTGATAAATATATGCAGCAGTCAGTGATACCAACATAGCCAATACCTACCCATGAAATAGATTATTATTAGCTGCATCCTCTTAAATAATCGTATCAAATCCATCTTTCAGTTTGTACTTAGATCCCGGATTACTTCTTAGGTCTACCTGTACCATAAAGAATATTGAGTTTGTAGACAAAGTTCATATTTAACATCATAGTTAGGTAAGTACCTATCTAGAAAGATGAGCCGCGAACCTAAAACCCCGCTTTGGCTTACTTATGGATCTGCTACATAATTTAGATGGAAATATCGTTACTAGACTGTCTATAATTTTTTTTATTATCAAAAGAATCTTGTAGACAGGTACCTACTCTTTGTGATTCTACTCTTTCTCAACTCGTTTCTCGGCATATTTCTCGATTCCTCCGATTCCTCCTCGAGTCGTAACTATCCCTCCCCTCTCTGCCTATGCTCTCTACCATGTCTAGCTTCTTGCCTCCCCACCCACCCGTCACGTTGATTTGACAGCAGCTGATAAAGCTTAGCGCGTTCCATACAGCAAATTGAAGGTTATATAACATGCTAGCATGTATCTCTTTTACGCTCATGATTTTCTTCTTACACAAATACTGGCTCATGCTCTAAATCAAAAAAAGTAATTTGATTTTTGATTTTGATACGTGTGTAGGAAATTAGTGAACCGAAAGAGTAGTTTTTCGTTCTAAAATCCTTATTTTTCTGAGATAAGCCTGTGTCAGTTAATTTATTTACTTAGTTAAGTGGGAAAAGCCATTCGTTCAAATTCTATTAAGTGAGAGCTTTGTTAATCATGGCTGATGAACCGAAACCTGTTAACGAAGATGATCTAAAACAGTTAAAAGAAAGGATGAACTTAATCGCCAGTGCAGATCCAGCACAATATCACAATGAATATTCACTGCGAAGATACCTACGGGCGTTTAAGACAGTCGACAATGCATTTCAGGTGAGAATGAACTTCGTCTTTTTGGTTTGAAGGTAGTACAAGCAGTAGGCAGTGTAGGGTGAGTTGGTAACAACGTTAAGCGTGTTATCAGTTGGCCTAGTTGAAGTCCTTTGTGGTGCATGTAAGGTAGGAGTTAGGCACTGTTAATACCTAAGGCTGACTGCTAACTACCTATGTAGGTAGATACCTACCTACAAACCTATGGAAGCTAAAAGATTCACAATATACCACTTAAAAACATTCATGCCATTTGACTGGAACTCATATGTAGAACTCCGTTCTCCGAAACAGTTGGAAAAAGGCTAGATACAATGATGATGACATTCCTAATTTATAATTTTATTTTCATAATATTTCAGGCTATAATAAAAACAAACAAATGGAGAGTTGAGTATGGTGTAGCTGATTTAAGTGAAAATAAAGAGATTTTAGAAAAATACTCTAACAAAGCAAGGGTACTGAGGCACAGGGACATCACCGGCAGGCCTATAATATACATTCCAGCAAAAAACCACAGTTCCAGTGACAGAAACATTGATGATTTGACTAAATTCATAGTCTACTGTTTGGTAATGTAAATCTTGTATTTAAACCTGAAGACTAATCTACTCTAGAAAAATGTTCAACATCTAGTCACAATCTCATCTCAGCGATAATCAATGTCATAAAATGAAGGAAAATTCAAGGCATTTTTTGCCAGATAGAAACTGAGATTAGATTGTAAACATTCATAAGAATTGAGCTGGGTGATGTTTTTGAATGATATGCCTACCACATGTAATTATTATTAAACTTTATGATATTTCAATTGCATGTCATTTGGCTAACTTTTATAATTATTCAAATGGAAGCAACTTGTATTAATCCATTTTTGTAAATTTACAGGAAGATGCAAGTAAGAAATGTTTTGAAGAAGTCGTGGATAACTTATGCATAGTTTTTGATTTGAATGGTTTCACTCTGTCTTGCATGGATTATCAAGTCTTGAAGAACCTGATCTGGTTGCTCAGTCGGCATTACCCTGAGAGGCTTGGTGTGTGTCTTGTCACTAACGCACCAGCTTTCTTCTCGGGATGTTGGGCAGTTATAAAGGGATGGTAAGATAACCTCATACTTCGAGTCTTTTTTGTATTCCTATTAAAAAGGACAAAAACAAAATCATACCTGTAGAGGTCATGAAACTGATTGCCATAGATTTTTTCTAAAAGAATTCTATTATTTTTTTTTCTCATAGAAATGTATTTTTCAGGCTTGATGAAAACACTGCTGGTAAGGTTGTATTCATGCACTCAGAGATGGACCTGTGCCAATATTTGATACCAGATATACTACCTGACGACATGTGAACGTAAGAACAACTTAATATCACTGACTAATGCAAAGATTTACTGGTATACATGTCTAGTATTAAGATATATCCTATAAATGTATATATTTTATATTATTATAATGTGCCCTTTAGATAAACTATTAATTATTAACACCAAGAACAGTCAACTCATTGTTATTAATAGATAGAATTATCTACTAATGTTATAGTAACAAGAACCAAATTAATTCATTCCAAAATAATCATGTTTTCTTTAAAAATAGAATTGCATTTATAAATGGTAGTTGATATATGTTGTGCATTATCACTATTTAATTTCTATGAAAATAGAAATTACTTGCAATAAACCATGAAATATAAATGTAAAAGTTCATAATCAAATACATTTCCTGTTACTAAGGATAACCAATATTTAACCCGTAGACTGCGGGCGAACATTCGCTACGCCAAACGCAAGTGCGGCTAGCTACCAGTGTTCGTGTGTTCGCCATAGAAAAACACATACGGTGTGTGTGTTTTCCCGCAGTCAATGAGTTAAGGTCAGTACATTTCCCCCTGTACAGCAGGATTGAAATTAGGGTAAAAAGAAGTTTTAATACAAATTATTTATCTATAATAAAATAGAATAGTCTTGCTACTATAAATCAGTTTTATTTTTCGATTAAATGGAAAAGTGCTACCAGGTGGGTTTTACTTAGTTCATTCTCAGTAGCAACCTGGAGTTTGTTCCCTGTTTATGGCAATAGGCTCGCCGTTGTACTTTAACACGACTGGCGATTTATGGGTGTTATATACACCTATACCGACACTTCGTATTCCCACAGGCGTGATGTAAATAAAAAGTACGTTTTCACCGCCGCCTCGCTGCTCACCATCGCCAATTCCTCTGCCGAACACTTGCCATAATTATGCGCTATTGTAAAAATAATTATAATTTATGTAATTTCATAATACACCCAACTAGTCTCCTTAATACTGAATAGATTTAAACTGATTTTTATGTTATTTGCCAGATTAATTTCTTCAAAGAAATATTTGTCATTGTTTATAAGTATGATTATTTTGTTTTTAGCATAGTTAAAACATTAACACCAAAAAGTCAATTAATCATTATGAATGAGATTCGTTTTAACGATTTTCCAAAATTTTAATATTTTTGAACTTTTATAGTTTAGATTAATTAATGTATTAGGTACATTTAAGTTTATTCTGTTCTTGTTCAATTAGTTTATTGTTGATAGGTTTTATCCATAATTATGTATAACAGGTTTTATGATTTTTTCCACATTGTTCTGTGGATCTATGTAAGTGTACAATCGTTGTTTTGTTTGATCATAGTGGTTCAAAAAATCATTTCTGTGAAATCAATAGGACACTTGATATAATAATACTGATAAAGTTGACACTTGACACCAAATAAAAATAACATTATATGATAAATTAAAAATCCTGAAAATGGTACAGGGTCTCTTGTTGTTAATGCCAATAGAATTTATTAGATTTTTATGATTTTACAGTAGCATAGTAAGTAGGTGTGTGTCTCCTACGATACTGCCCAACGCCGTTTATCTAAAATTTGGTATAGTTGGTATACCACCTTGCGTTCGGTAGGCGATAATGTATATTCCGAATGCACTAGAAAAAGGTTGCCATGGAAAGCTTACCAATATTATTTTATCCTTTGGCGTTTATTCTGTTTATGAAAAGTAAATGTAAGAATAACTATTCAAAACGATATAAATGTAATAGATTAGGTTGCATGTCTCGAAAAATATTACATAGCGAAACGCACTTGTATGTCGCAATCCCAAATTGTGGAGCAAAAATGTTCGTATTTGCCGAGCATGCTCGATACGACTAGGCAATTTAGAAATTCAAAAGTCCTGACAAAAACCACTACTCTTTCATTTTCCTTTTACCTACTCATTCAACTTTTTGTAATAAACATCTCTAAAGTCGAAAATAGTCCAAACGTCCAAACTAGTCACCAGAATAGTTTGTATCAACATGAAGCATACCATAATGTATGCCGTACCTGCGTAATGACAATTTTATTATAAGTTTTCTCTAGTTAATATTGATTTCTGTGGTAATTTTTACAATTTAGTACCTGCTGAATGCCATTATCTTTAATATAATTAAAATGTTATGAAGTATCTTCGTTATGTGTACCTATGTACTTATTTGTTATATTTTGACGTATCTATAATGTATTTATAATAATAAATAAATGATCATCTAAATGTTATTTAATTTTGTTTTTACGTGCTATCCCATACCTAATTATGTATATTTTATTTATTATGTATTCTCTCTTTTTGGTAGTATATTGGTTTTTCCTTAATTATTGCAGCTGTCTGTAACTTTGTATTCTTCAGGTCTATATTAAGGCGAATTTGAAACATTTTGAGAATCGATTCAGATTCCTCAATAGGATAATGTAGCCTCTATCTACAATGCCTTGGTAGTGGTAGATATAGACCAAGACCATGTAGAGACCGGCTAAGCAAGACCACATTGAGAAGCTTCTCAGGTCAGTGTCATACATAACATCTGTCGTCTGCCGCTGGGAACCGCCGTCTAGTGACTGCAGGTAGATAAAGTAATAAGCGAACATCATACATTTCGTCTACGTAATATACCTAGGATATTGATACAAGGTGTAGTTTTGTATCATCTTGTATAGTGGAGTTAATAAAAAACATCTTTTTTTTAATAATTATTTTACTTGACTTAATAGTTTTACAAAACAGTTATACAAACACTCGCTGTACAAATGTGTAGCGAATTTTATTTGAATGCAGTATTCTATGTATCGAGCGACATGTATTACTACAGGCAGTCTATTCATCTGAAGAACGAGTTAGTCGTGAAATATTATGAAAAATTACGTCCTATTTAACGGTTGAATTCAAAACTTTTACTGTATCACGCCTAAATCGTTCTCACAGACAAGGTCGATTACCTCCTTTAATGTACTGATTCCTAAATTCTGGATATTACATTATTACGGTTTTTGTAAAATTTAAAACTACAGGTAGTCTTCTTTTCTTCATAATTCCTATTAAGTATAGATAACTTACCAAAAAAATTAAGATTTATCACAAAAAATACATTTACTTATAACTTAATGGAATTAAAATACCATTTTGTAAAAATGTTTTTATAAATACTGGTACTCGAATTTCACGCTCATTTCAATTGAATTACAAACCAAAAAGAACCTAAAATTATTATTTATTGAGAATTTTTATTCAGTCATAAATGCCTAAAATTAATAAGGGTTTATACATAATTGGCACATTTTCTTAGTGTTACCACAATTCCAGTATATCCCATGTTAAGTAAATCGTAACACAACATGCAGCAGATGTCAGAGTCCCGTTACAATAAATATATATCTACAAATTGTTATGTAACTATTAATTGCCATGTTGTGGTTAATTTACTCAATTACCTTCATTCCTTTTTATGATTTTGATTTAAAATTTCACAATAAAATGTTTAGACGGTTTTTTTTAAATTCTCTTAATGACTAGTACTTTTAAAAGGAATGTACAAAAAATATATTAATCAATCAATAATTGGAATGATTTTGTGACGATTATGAAATAAACAAAACAGTGAGCCAAAGAGTGAGTGAGTGGGATACTAAGGTACACATTTATTGAAAACGCGCCGTGTGTAGGAACAAACGAGGAAAGGATATTCAGATAACTTGGATGTGCGAACTAAACATCGACGGCATTGTACAAAGTATAACGTCGCTGTGTATGTACCGACTAGTATATTAAATAGCTACAATATTATATATTTACAATAAAACTACCATGGATAATGATATGACGATGTAAAAATGAGTTTTTATCTAATATTAGCCAAAAATCATAGCTAAGGTACACAAAAACGGCTTAAAGGTAACAGAAAACTAATAAATCATTGAACTTGTCTTTTTGCATGCTTTCATTACATTGCTTCAGTATTATAATTAATATGTACGTTTTCTACGTATAAAAGAAACGTTTATTATTTTGAATCTAGTGGTCTTCGTAAGGTTAATACCTGTATTCTTTATACCCTCCTTTACCTTACAAAGACTACTCGAAGTTAAAAAATACTTATTATTGAAACCTTATGTGGCAGTGGACGGCACCTACGATTACTCGCGCAGTTTACTGGTATAATGTCAATTCCTATTGTGAGATCAATTCCATGTCATAGATCTGCGTTATTGTCGGAATTCGATGTCTGCTTCTGTACGTCCTCACCGTGATAATAAGTCGGGTATAGAAAATTTTTATATCATCCACCTAGGATTAGGAAGACTAACTAGTAACATAATAACTGTAATCCTTTAATTTTTTTGAGAATATACAACAGCCGGTCACGAGCGGCAGCTTTCAGATACGCGAGTAACTCGGCCGACATCACAAAATAAACATCGAATCTGATTTCCAGATCTATATCATCAAAATTTGAATAGTCCAAATGTGGGGCGCTCGCGGTAACCTCGCCACTGTGATCCCGGCCGACTCACGAGCGCGAGCGCGAGCACGAGCACGAGCGCGTGGCGCCAGCGCAGTCTACCGCCGGCGAGCACGAGCAGGTCGGCCGCAGCGCCCCGTGCAACTCAAACACGGCGAAAGCTACTCGAAGGACCTCCGCTCAGACACGTGAGTACATACGTGTAACGGGACTCGCTGTCCACGGTGACGCCATGGTTCGCGCGGGTCACCATGCATCGGCTCGCGATCGTGACGTGAGCAGGGCCTCGCTCGGAACATAGGTCGTGTCAGACGGGCGCGGCGGGCGCGGGTCGCAGCAGCTGCAGCAGCAGGCGCAGTCAGTCGGCCAGCACGGAGTGCGCGATGACGCCCAGCTCCTCCTTCAGCACGCGGAACGACGGCCGCTCCTCCGGCGAGCGGCGCCAGCACAGCCGCATCACCTGCCGAACAACGCTTAGCTAACTCATGCTGTTTGACTGCTCTTGTGGTTACGAGCGTGACTGCTGAACGTGAGGTCCTGCATTCGATCCCCAGGTCGACAAATGTTATTGGGTTTTTCCATTACTGATTTCTCACGAGCATATTTAGTGAAATGTGAATGTCTGAAACTATGTGAAATGAACTCCTTCGCAGAATAAATAATGTTGTTTATTGTCATCGTCTGAACTAATTTAATTTAATTGTACCTATTATAAACTAAGGCGCCTCTATTAGTACAGACCAAAAGAGAGAAGTAGCTCGTCACCATGGAGTTTAATTAGTAATAGCAGCACTCACATTGTATATTTCATTGAGGCAGCCCTTGGGTTTTTCGAGCAGCATACCCCGCTGTACCATGTCCGCTACTTCAGAGTTCTTCATCCGCCCGTATGGTACTTTCCCACAAGTAAATACTTCCCACATAAGCACACCTGAAATAAATAATAGGTAAGAGCTGTTGTTATCAAAGTATGGGTCGCTAGCGAATATTGGGTGGGCCCCTTTGTGCTTTATGAAAACAAAAGAGGTCCAGTTAACATAGGGCACAACAACAACACTAAGCCCAGGTGGCTTGGGTGATTTATTATATTGGAAATATATTCTTATTACAATATTTTTTTTTGTTTTGCTTTGTAGCTGAGAACCGACTGCTTTTGGAGAATCTTAATAGAAGAGATATATGTCTGGAAAGGCTCTGATAATGAATAAAGTAGTAACTAACCAAAGGCCCAAACGTCTGATTTGGATGAGAAGCGCGTATAATTGAGCACCTCAGGAGGCGCCCACTTGATGGGGAACTTGGTACCGCCAGAACTAGTGTACTGGTCGTCCAACACGTACCGCGCCAGCCCGAAGTCTGCTACCTGCAATTATAAATATTATTACGTCTCTAAATCAAAGAAAAACTGGTTAGTAAATACTGACGTAAGTGTATAAAAACTGACAAATGTATAGTTTCATGAGCACTATCAAAATATCTTAGTTATATATAAATTGTATTTCTGATAGCAAAGCTATTTCTCACATAATCAGTCAGAAACAACAACTATAAGAGCTTGTTTTTCTGATTTCCCGTGCCAAACATATCGTAATATTACATCTATTATATTAATGTTAAAACGTACCTTAACAACGTTCTCGTCTCCAACTAAACAATTTCGCGCGGCTAAATCTCGATGAATATAATTATGTCTTTCTAAATACGCCATTCCTTTGCAGACCTGAAATGCATTTTATTTTATAAGTATATGAAAAAAATAAAAAGAAATTAAATATCTTTAAATGAACAGTAGGTTTAAAAAAGCAAGCAATAAAATTACGTCTTTCTAAAAGCATAAAGTGTCAGCACTGTCAAAAACGATGTTTATAGTTCAACTTACTTGTATGCACATATCGAGTAGTACGGCGGGTCCGAGCTGGTCGGGGGAGGTCCGTCGCAGATAGTTGAACAGGGAGCCGTGTCGCATGTACTCTGTCACTATGTAGATCGGCCGGTGCTTCGAACACACCCCATATAGCTGTACCAGGTTTTGATGCTGGAGTTTACTGCAACAGATTATGGTAAAGGTCAGTACTCGACAGTAAGGCGGGCGTGGGGGTCGTAAGACCTTACTGCTCACACAATAAAGAAAAAGAGTAAAAGCGTTCGGTGTGAAGTTGTAAATAGGGCGTTCTTATCGCTAAATGCTATGACTCCATCAATTCTAAAAAACAGTTGGACTTATAAAATTTGCGTGAGACATAAAATGATTAAACAATTTGTATACTGCAGTTACATAATAATATGGAACAATAAATACTGTTGGTACTAAGTTAAAGATAGAACTAAGTAAAGACTGACGCTCCTATCGTCATTTAAGTGATGAACTGATGACGTTTCTTACGACAACCAAATATCAATAATAATTGCGCTAAATTGTTAACCACATAACCTTGCAATACTTGCATAACCATGTCTTTACTTGGACGACAAAAAGTCGACAGCTAGCTAGGTACATGAAAAATATAACTTATACTCACGTCATAACCTTAGCTTCGTCAATAAAGTCGTCCTCGGACATGGTGCCCTCCTTCATCATCTTGACAGCGGTGTCGATGCGGCCGCGCCACTTGCCGCGCCGCACCACTCCGAACTGACCCGCGCCTAGCTCTTCTAGTAATACCAGTTCTGATGGATCGATCTCCCATTTGTCTGAAAATGTTAATTTGGGTCTTTTTACCAGTTTGTTCAAGTACTAATGGACTTCTTCTTGCGGATGCAGTTTCGATGTCTAAAATGTAAATAATAATAATATATCAATCCTCTGCGATTGGATCATATAAAATCCCATGATTGTAACATCTTGTCTACAATAAATATAATCAATTTGCCAGTTACGTTTATGTCCCATGATGTTGTGTATATATGTATTTAATCAATATTTTACTTGTACTGCTACGTAATTAACAACCATTTAAAAATTGGACCCGCGGATTGACCTTTAGCCGTTATTAACCAATTTAGTACAGGAGACGTAATGATTAGCGCCACCATTTGTGTTTTGTAAATACTAAAACTAAATAGTAAATCCAATTTCTCAAAGCATTTATAAAATAAATAATGCACTGCAATTTTTTTTTTTTTACAAATCTGGAATAAAATCAATAATTTAATCATGTGACTTAACCGCCATTTCAAACTTGTGAAATAAAAATACATTTCCCGATCGACCAGAAATTAACGTCTAGCCGCAACATAATTATCTGGAACTTCGTCATTATAACATTCTGTACGACGCCATGTACTTATTAAACTGTTATCTGTGCAACCGACATATATGTAAGTTTGTTACACATTTTGACATATAAGGTTGTTTGTTGTTACGGCTACCGTACCTACTGAATCGGTACACACCGATTGTGGTACAATTATGGCTTTGTCAGGTAATTAACGTAATTTTCCGTCAAGTGTTTGTTAATTTTAAGCAGGCTATATGTTTCGAAGTTGACATTTATAGACAGAATTACAAAGATAAATGAGTTCTATTTAATTTGTATATGGTCAATATTTTTAATCTCACCAAACCATATCGGCCGATTGAAAAATGGGTCCATAATATTATGTTAATAGTGGTGGTGACGCACGCTCAATAGTTGGTAGGTAGTAATATCGACGACTTTCCCTGAGGAAAAGATCGTCACTTTTTGTATGATACTAGAATCAATATAATTAATTTTTTTCTCATGTAAATAACATTCCAAAGTACCTTTAATGGTCTAATGGAAATAAATTATTTGACTTTGACTTTACATAAGTACTATGATTTGAAATAACTTTTATTTCAAGTATGTATAAATATGTCCATTTGAATCCACGAGCCACAATAGGAAAGATAATAATTGCAGCGAAAAATTTGAATTTTCTAAACAAGTATTTCCTTTCCATCCTTAATTCAGTAGCAACAATGTAGGCATTTTTGTATGTTTACGCTGTATACGTTGCTGTGTGTGCTGTCGCTGTGTATGTTTTTTGAAGATGGCAAATACTTGTTACGCGATTTTTTTTAATCAATCGTTACTTCTTCCAATAGAACTCGGGACTGTCACTTCTCGTGTTCTAGTAAGTAAGAAAGAAATTTTACAAGCATTAGTCCGTCGAAGAAGCGCATAGACAACGTGCAACTAGATTGCGGTCGATGACATCGTGATATATTTTTTACATAATATTATAACGGATGTAAAGAGACCGATCACATTTCCAAATTCCACATATTCCACCTATTTTTTTTTTCTATTACATCATGCCTGGTTCTGAAGATATTGAAAGGCGAAGTTTTAAATGTTCAATCTTCTAAACTTTTAATGCTCCCTCGACCGCTGTGCTGTTGTATGCACCCATTGGCACAATTTGCATAATGCATGGTAAATAGTGATTTTTCACACCAAAGAAGAAGTTGTTTCCACACAATAATAATTATTGCAAGTTACTTAGTTTGCTGGACATTATGCGTAGTTAGCGGGTATGTGATTTGTCTTTTTACACACTGTATAATATTAGGTGTGTCGTCACATTTCTTTGGACTGTTCGATGTCGATCGACCGTTACCTAATTGCACCATCAGATAGGACAGATTCTAGTAAATTCTAGCATTAGTAGCACCGCAAACAAATGTTGTTAGTAATGTTTAGAGAATGATAATGGCGACGTGTGCGACTAACCATACTGACCATGCGACAGTCCGGCGGTGGGCGGCGCGGGCCGGTCGCACGGCGTGGTCTTGAGGCGCGAGCACAGCCCGCCGCTGTTGTGCTTGTGGTAGTTGATGAGCTCCGGTATGCTCGCGCAGCAGTGCTTGTCCGACAGGTAGAACTCGCTGCGGCTGTTCTGTTTTATGTGGTAGTGCTTCGTTTGAGGGTGGTAACTGCAATATTTGTAATATGATGTTAATTGTGACGTCTTCATTCATAACGCTAGCACTCTCACGAATTTATTTCAACTTATTTGCTAGCTCTATCAAATAAAATGTTGAAAAGGATTGTGAGTATTTTATTATGAGAGTATTTTACTAAATCCTCAATCTGTCGGCAGCTCGATACAATAATATAAATAAATCAAAACGATTTAAGTTTAAGCGATCTTGACAACCTGCCAAGGCAGTAAGTGCCAACTACCTCCAAATTAACTGTATAATTATATGAAAAATAATGCTCATTCAACTTCTCTTATGCTTTGTGTTTGCAAAGCAGTTTTTGTGTATTCGCCATTATATTATTTATCTCCTTATTAATAAACGTGAAGTAAAGTTACACGAGTATTCATTTCAGTTTAAGCATAATTTGTTTGAAGATTAGATTTAGATTAACTTCACGGGTTTATTAATAAGGGGATTAGTGAATTTCTTGAGGAAAGTTTTACGCTAATATCGCATTCATACAAAAGTTCGGCAAATAGTTAGTTTTAGATGTCTTTAGTTAAAAAGTTCACTTACACTTTGGTATATAAGGAGAGCGTGTACATGCCCTTTGTGGAGGAGTTGCGGACCACGAAGCATCCCTCTTTATCCTCCTGCTTGAGAAGAGACTCGGCGCGCTGTCGCGACATCTCGCCGACGTACCACCTGCGTACAAGCATAATAAATGCACGGAACTTAACCACACACGTTTGCGATAACCTTTAAGAAATACATACGGGCGGGACATCCTAGTTCCTGAGTGTAGAAGGAAGAGGACAGAGTAATGAATTATAGGTACAGTCGAAACAAGCCTGGTTCACAGGCAGCTAACTTGCAACTACTTTTATAAACAATGTTTCGAGTATGTCAATAATTTTAAATAATTCTAAATAGGTTACGAAATTATTAGACACCGTAAGCTTAAAAAAAGGTGAACACAAAAAAAAACAATGAATGACTGGGGCAAGTGGCGTTTGTCTAACGTTTGTTAGACAAACGCCAGTTGCGTGCGTTTGTTTGCAAGCTGTTCGAAAATTGAGTCTATTCCTGCAGGTCTCATCTTCATTGAAAATTGGAAACAGTAATAAATTAACAACTACCAAAAAATGCTAGTTTATAAATTATTAAAAACTCAATAAAGTAAAACATTATGTTATCTTTAACTTAACCAAATTTACCGAGTCTATCAATGACGAGCAATACCTACGCGCATCGAATATTATTATTCTAAACCTTGAGAATTGTAAACGTTTAAAAAACCACAAGATAACCATTCAAGTTATATCCTTTTTAAAGTTGTGTTGATTATAATTTTGTTGTTACTCATTTATAAAATAAAATTCTGTGTATTTATAAATACATAAATACAATTGACACTTTTTTGATCCTCTTTTTTATTTTCATAGTAGTTGTACTCATTGCTCTAGGGAACACATATGACTATTATACTAAATGGTGTATCAACTAATTACCTGTTTAAAGCGATAATGATTACTATCCTGAATAATACGTATTATAAAATACTAATACTCACTCATATTTCTGCAATCCTATTGTTTCCTTTTCCTTAACATAATTACTAGGAATGTAGCCAACCAACCTGGAAATTGGGAAGTATAAGTAACAAGCTTTACTAAGCAACGTACATATTAATAAGAAACATAATCATCGTTTACATACCCATTCTCATCTTTCACTTTCCACCAATGATCTTGAGAATCGTCTATAACTTCATATTCGGCGCCCTATAACGTGATTTTTTTTAATTAGTAAATTATTGTTTGTGGAATACAATGAGAAATTTAGTTAATCTTTTGCGACTGCGTCGTTCCGAATAAAGGATTTCGTAGGTATTATGTCATTCAACAAAAGTGACTGTATCTCCTGCCGTTGGAAGTTGATGATTTGTGCCTGTATACAATTTTTTATCCGATTTTGGGCACTTTGTCATTTTACAAAAATAAATATTTTTAAGGGCGCACCGTGGGTGACATACCGTGCACCGATCGACTCGGTACCACCGAGGGTGCTACCGAGTACCAATATTTACACAATAAACCAACAAAAACGATGTCAAACACCTACTTTGTTCCCAATTTAAAATAAGTGAATTTACTCAAAATTCTTTGTTACACAAGTGACACGGTCTCCCCGTCCGATGACCGAAGTAGGACTAAAGCGGATAGGAAAGAACTCCCACTTATTTAGGTATTTCCTTCGTATTATTAAAACCAATATTTATTTTGAAAATTCAAAATGTATTTGTTTTAGAAAACATGTAGTTTTGATATTATTCAAAGACTAATAGAATTCCGTAAAGGATTTACGCCGTCCTAAGAGGTTATCGTGTTTCTAAGGTGTAGCATTTATAGAGTGAAAAAATACATATTAATTGCATAGCTAAAGGTTAAGTAATAACGATGCAGCAAGGGATAAAAAGAGAAAAGATTTATTTAGATTTTTTTTTCGTAATGGATAAACTCAAAAGTGAATGTATCGAGCTACATTTTCAGCGAATAGGTTATATATTATTTTCAGAAATTAGAGATCTGTGAGTAAATTCACGCGGACGAAGTCGCGGTCAAAAGCTAGTTCCTAATATACCCATAGAGACAAAATACGGAAATAGTTTAAATAACAAAAGTTCATTGGTTAATTGCCTTTGAGGTGTTTGTTTGTTTTTTGTCCACGACACCTACGGGTTTTACCAAAAACTCAATGTACTTTGTTCTTGATTAATAATGACCATTAACTACAGTCGAGAACCATTCAAGGCGTTATGGTGAGAACGTACCTATGTTGATTCATATCAAAACGCCTATCTTTTGACACTAAATATCCTCCTACAATAAGACAAGTAGCCGTGTCACGCCACCATAATGTTAATAAGTCTTAAGGAGGAAATGTAGTTAATGGACTAAGCTCACCTTTTCCAGTGAGAGATCTCCGCTTTCAATAGCTTTGAATGGATATAGGGCTACCACAACTTTGGTTCTCTGCTTCTCCTGTAAATAAAAGTTACTGTAGTAGCATTTATTCGAGCCAAAATAATTACTACTGATGTTTCATTGCAATGATACAAGACAAACAACGTTAATATTAATTGCAATTAATAAAAAAAAACTTTGCATATTTTATAATAATACATTCTGAATTGTTCAAATTTGGGAAGTATATTTAGTAAAAATTATAACTTAATTTTTGAATACTTACAGCAGCATTTTGGGTTACCTTTGGCTTGGCGGAGGGAGTGCCTGGAGGAGCGCCGCCTCCCCCGGGCATCGTGACTGCTAAACAAACGAATATTCATATTTAAAATTTAACCTACAATTTAATAGCTTACTAAAATACACCTCTAATAAACTACCAAAAAGTACTAGGTAATGCTCATCAAAAAGCATAAGTTTACTTATTTATAATTTTTTTCTTGGAGAGTATTATTTCAATATTTTTTCAAGGAAAATAGATAGGCACATTCTGGTGAGCAAAATCAAATAATATAATTAAATTAGAACAAGAGTTTTTTTAATTTCAATACTTTTCTATTAACTAAAAGATTTTTTATGAGTACCTATGAATTGTTAGAACGTTACTATAAAACTAAAATAATTATAAACTGTATATAATAATATAAGCTATCTTCCAATAATTGTATAGATATGCCAAATGCAAATTAGGTGAATGCGGATATCACTTCTGAAATCAATAGCTCGTTTTCCTTTACTCAAAATCTTGTTTAAGTGCCGTAAAACTACTCATTATGCTAAGGCCACGGAACTATTAATACTTTTGCCAGAAATTATCATAATAATGAAACAATTAACACTAACAACATTCAAGTACAAGTAAAAAGTTACGATGTTGAGAATGAAGACTATTGTTAGATAAATATCAACACGAAAATAATATTATGACAGATGCTTAATGCCACACAGATTTAACATGTGATATATCGTCAAAAACATTCAGCTTCTACAAGTATTTGGGATGTTTAAGTTTAGAACTGGGTTACATTTATTAAAAAATAACACCAATAATTCGTGTTAGAAAGTACGAGCACCTTAAAAGAGATAGTTTGATGTCTTAATTTGACGTATCTTAACACAATAACAAACCCATTGCAGAACAAATTTCTTAAAGCTAAGGCACTAATAAATGATGACCTATATCCATCGCACAATGAGCACTATCCTTAAACACCGTGGTATCAGAATCACTGCACAGTGTCACTTCAGCAGGCATTACACAAACGCATTACATTACACCTGACCAAGACAAGAAAGTGAGTGCAACGAGACCAGTGAACGCAAACGATGGCGACGAGGCCAAATAAATAGAGGTCAGACGAAGTGTACCGTACCCTCTAGAGCCGGGAGGAACGACGCTAACGAAAGACATGGTATTTTTAACTTCTTCTTAGTCACCATAGGTTCGTCTTCGGGTTTATTAGGCAACATGGGAACGGGACTTTGAGACCGGACGTCCGCGCGCGACACCTCGCTCCGACTGCCTACAAACGTGTCCAAGTACCGCGGCGAAGGTAAAGCGTGATACATAACGGTGCAGCGGCGCTGCAGCCGATACGGCACGAACGTGATTGAACCAATTTTTATTAATAGTAACTTTTTACTAGGTATCAATGAAGTAATAAAATTATCAAGTAAAACCAATAACAAAAACGTGTTTTCCTGTATGTAATTGTGTATATTTAAACTAATACGTATTTGGACAGAATTTCTATAAATAAAATTCGTTTGAAGAAAAAAAAGGAATTTTAAACAAGACAAAGTAATAAAATAAATAAAAATCAGTAATTAAAACGTGTTTTCTGGATGTAAGTAGTAAAGTCTTAACAATATCCTGATAGAATCGTTATTATTTTTTTAATGATAATGCAAAAAGCTCTACAAAACAAATAAAAACCTTAGTACAAGTAAAATGTTTGCACAAAAGATATCACAGTTGAGGGACCAATAGCCTGCAAGATTACAAATAACATTTACGATAGTCCATGAAGAACTAGGCCTTAGAGTTGTCGAGACGAGGAGCGAAGGCTCAAAGATGGTCGCGCTCGGCCTACATTCACCATTCGACGCGCGCGCGCAGGCGGTGTGCGCTCTCCCTTTCACTTACTGCTCGCTCGATACGTAGAAAGGGGACAGGTAACTTTATACGTACGTCATTAACAGCAAATTGACTCGCTTGGAGATTATACCATCTTCAACTTACGATTGAAGCCTTGCCTTGCGATTGAAATGGGTAACTCTTTTTAGAGTTGTCTCGAATTATAAAAATATCCTATTTAGGTACGTATATTTAATGTCTACGGTATTTGTTATTCTAGCTATTGTATATTATTATTTATTCTAAAAGCACGAGTATCAAGTTGTTATTATTTTTAACCAAGTGTTAATGTGAACTTGAAATATAGCAGTTTTAGTTTAAGGAGCTGGAAAGTGTGTCGCAGAAACGTTTAATTGGTAGGGCTTTAGTGAAATTTGTACGCACATGGTATGTCGTTCGACAGTCGATTGTCCTGTGGCTGTGGGAACAGGTCAAGGTCGGTTTCTATGAGGGTCCAGAGGTCTGCGCCCGCGCAGCCAGGAGCGGCGCGTCGCTCCGCGTCACAGCAGCTCCAGCGCCGCGCAGACCAGGCGCCAGGGTGGTACAAACTTCGTCGACCAGTGATTGTGCAAACTGTAACCCACCATGCTTTAACGCACCAATAATACTTAACGGATGCTTCTTAAAAGCTTACTAAAAAAATGATATTAAGTTAGTATCTATTACCTTTACTAAAAAACAAATCTATATTAATGCTTAACAAAAAATAAAAGTAACTATGTAAACAAACCTGACTATATATTTAGGGCCAATAATTTAATTTGATAGCATTTAAAAATATTTCGTGAGCAAGTAAATATTTTTATATTGCAGACAATACTTATTGCCTGACAGGCCATTGTAAACTATATTCCTCAGCTTTCGCAGCTCTCTTTTTCTATTTATATAGATCTTATTACATTAATAAGGTTTTTAACTTTAAGTCAGTAGGTACCTCAATATCGAGTTTAGAGCATATAAAAAGTAAACACTCAGATAAAAGATTTTAACTGCCTTAACCCTTAACAAGTGCAGACGGTATATAATGGATTTTCTACACGTGAAGCGTACGACAAAGCTAACAATACAGATTGTCAGTTACAGGGTTCACCTACGTCACACGTAATAAACGACATTATGTAACGGTGGGTGGGTACGTACCCGATCTGATTGTGTGAATCCACTGCAGGCGTTCCGTATGGTCAGCGGCGACGAGGTATAGTGTGTAGTCTGTGTTTTGTTCCGAGTACCCCACCTGACCGTATACACACGTGAATAACACTTTTTACATACATACATACATATATATCATGATAATACATTTTACGGAAAAAAACCAACATTCTGCTACCTGCGCATGTATATTTTATTATTAATTAAATACTTGATATTTTATTACCTGAAAGGGATATCTATAAACGGGGCTCTTCTCACCGTCACCCTCGGGTATGTGTTTGCTCAGCTCCCCCAACTGCGCCTGCTCCACCGTATGAATTGCGCCCGTTTCGATGCGCCCACGCTCCTTCCGTTTCTACCACACACGACATAATAAACCATTTTACAATCGATTTGAAATTTTACACAAATGAAATAAACAATCAAGAGCCTTTCGGCACACCACACACAAAAATATATTTTTATATTTTAGATTCAAGGAAGTTGCCCATTCAACGATTCAGCGCACAACGCCAGCTCACCTTAGTACACACGGTATGAGCGTCTTACCGCCTGCCAGTAACGTCTTGACGTCAACTAGTCATTATACCGAGGCCATATTCGATTGTTTACAGTATCTAAATGACCGCGACTAGACCTCACACACACACACTATATGAATAATATAATTAAGCTTGGTGATATGGTTTCCGCAAGCTACCCTGATTCTGGCGTTGTCAGCAGCCTGCTTAGATATATCATGTTAAAAAGTTTTATTATAAGTAACACAAAGCAGATTATATCTAGCACACAGTTTGTCAAAGCCAAGTTCAAGCAAGAATGAACTGGCGACACAGCAGCCGCATATTATACACGAGCCATTTAGAGCCATAAGATTCAACATAAATCAGTCGAAAATAACATGGAGATTTGCTCATTTGAAAAAAAATGTTATAAATAAAATAAAATACCGGCCTAATGCAAGTCAGATTCGCACGCGAAGGGTTCCGTACCGCAGTACAATAATGAACATTTCATAGTCTTAAATAAACAGGTGTCTTGTATGGGGACCCCGGTAATTTTTTTTACTTTACTTTATTTTTATTATTACTTGTTGTTATAACAATAGGCCATAGTAATACAAACTCTGCTAAAAAATCAACTCTCTACGGGTGTACGGTTAATGAGATAAAATCCGCTGACAGACAGACGGTCAAATACTGCACCCCAATTACTATAGTAATTTTGTACGGTAAGTAGAGATGATAAATAATTATAGTGCGTATATTTTCTCGAGATCAGTTTTGGTGTAAAAATCTGGACTTCTTATAAAATAATTTTGAAATCCACCTATCCACCTTGAATCAATGTAAATTGTACATCTGTATACGAGAAGAGAAAAAAAATCAAGAAAGAGGTAGAGCAAGGCGCACCCTAAACCAAAATCGGTCTGCTAACAAACAGAGCTTTATTATTCTCAACACAAATAACCTGCATGCTAACTGTAGAAAAGTTGAAGTAGACTTGGCTGAATGCGATCCGAAGAAAATGAGAATGATGATGATGATTCGAGAATGATTGACATTAACAATTAATGCTGAAAACGTTCTCCTATCTACCTAACGGAGCCTCAGAACCTGGAAAACCGCTATTTTTTTTTTAACAAACCCCTCTATCGTAACTATAAAAAGGTAACGCTGTCGAAAATATTTCATAAACGGCTATGCGGATATCACTTTAATCACATGAGCTTCAAAAATATTTAAAATGCAATTAAACATGCACAAAAGAAAGAAGAACTACCTACAGTTCACGCTACAGTTCTCACTAATTGAATTCTGGTCGGAACTGAAGCTCGGATATTTTTCAGAGCCAAGCTCCAATTTCGCCGATGCGTGAAAATTTCCATATTCACTGACATTTCCTAGTAAATTCGATATTTTCATGCAACTAGGGCTGGGAAAAGAAATCTCCTATAATAGGTTTTCATTTTCACATTTCATATTAATTTTCAATTTCCCGATAATAAATTTTGAGTAAACTTAACATTTCATCGTTAGAAAGAGTACGTAAATATTGTAAGTAGACAAGCTACTATAATTTTAAAAATTCAAAAACACGACTGCAAAAATTGCACATATTTGTACTTTGTTTACTCGACAGTTTTTTTTAACGACGTTTTTTATTTACAGTGTTATATATTTTTGAAATCTACTTGTCAAATTCTAGACGATAAACATAGACACGATCAGTTTCATGAAAAAAAATAATTGAGGCTGGTATTAATTTACGTTTTAAAGTGACCACACAGGATTCTTTTTATTTTTAACTAGCCTATGTTACTCGGAACGATGCAAGGATTGTAACGATACCCCATACATCTAAATCGGTTCAGGCGTTTAAAAGTTATGGTGGAATAAAGAATCTCACATACATACATACATACATACATACATACATACATACATTAACCCTGAACACATAACACTCCTTTTTTTGGGGCAGTCGTGTAACAAGTAGGAGTATGACGAAGCGTATATAGCACCATTAGTGTGTCGGCCAGCAAGCCGCGATAAGAGCAACGACTGGGCTGGCGTCATGCCAATCGGCTAGCGAGCAGCCCTCTCTAAGTAACACACTACACCAATTACCAACATCACAACCTGTCCCGGAACACTTAGTTAACTTTATTGACGCGAGAGTTTTCGCAAACATTTGCTCGCATGTGTTGCTATGAGGAGTACTTTTAACATCTGTCTCTATAAATTGAGCCAACATTTGTTGAGAAATATAAATTGCGAGCCCATAATAAAATATTCCGTTCAGTTAAATTGACACCGAAGACTGAGTTCATCAGTACAAAATGCAGATTTCCTATCGAATTTGCCTTACGCCAGATGACTTGATCTAATAACATCCTGAAAGCGCACAACGGCCGAGCACCGGGTTGCGTAATGAATCAAATCACTGAGTTGATTTCCTGCGGGGAGATAGATATACACCACCGTTACAGGAACACCCAAAGGAGATATTTCCGATATTGTCAATTGATCCGCATGTTATCTTGCTTTCCGTGTGTGATGATATTTCAAAAAAGCAATGACGAACTGTTAAAGATTCATAAAAATTACTTATCCTTCGTTAATTAATTGTCTTCGTCGAGTTTGGTATGAGTATGTTAGCCCTATTGTGCATAATTAACTCGTTAATGGTTAATAATGTGCAATGTGCCGCGATAATCAGCCGATTAACCAGCCAGAGGCGTTAACGTGGGAACTGGGAGGGTGTAGTTAAAATATTGCAAATATGGAATTGTGTTATTTTTTGTAATATTTTGTTTTAGATAAATGTAGTTGACAATTTATTTTTCCACACATTACTTAAATGAAATACGAAATCATTAACACTACACATGAAAAGATATTTTTTGCAACATCATTAAACTTGTTGTGACATCCTCATTATTATTAAATTTTACAGCATTTGGAAATCAGACCATGTTCACTAAGTATCGTTAGCATAACATAACATAACATCACGCCTGTAATCCCCGAAGGGTTAGGCAGAGGTGTACCCATTAGTACACCCACATTTCGCCAGTTATGTTTTAAGTCCCATGTAATAGGGGGCGAGTCTATTGCCATCAACCGGGCACAAATCCAGACTCCGAGGCTGCTACTGAGAAATTCCTGATGGAAAAACCCAATAACACTTTGCCCGACCTGGGAATCGAACCCAAGACCTCATGCTCAGCAGTCGCGCTTGCGACCACTAGACCAACGAGGCAGTATCGTTAGCATAAAAAATTTAAAGAGTTCCTACATATAAAGCAGCTATGATTCTTTGAAGTGAACTAAAACAGCACAGAACAGAGGCGCGGTTGACTCAGTAGAGTGAACCTTTTTCAAACAATTAGCGGGCGTCGCGTCGGAGGGCTCTCCATTAAAATTGCTCACATAACGAGGGACCACACGCGGCATGACGGTACATACATTACTGCGAAGTGCGAGGGGTTGACGCTACTCGCCGTGGGGACTGGGGAGTGATTGCCAAGTCTATTTAAGCGCGGGAGGGCTACGACTGCTACGACACACTTTTTGTTTATTTTACTGCACTTTTCGAGCTTTCGGTTACTGTGCACAGTTTAATACATCAAGGAAAGTCAGTGAATTCTCTTTGCTGTCTTCGTATTTGTTTGTGCAAATATCAACAATGTTTTTGGCTTTTATTTAGTTTAATACTTTAGTTAATGCTGGGTTTTGTATGTACCGTTTAACTACGATGTTACAGAAATCTAAGAAAATTAAGTCTTAGGTATTGATGAAAAGAAAGATCATTTCGTTTTAAGATAATTTGCATTCCATTTTATGAAAATATGAAATATTTAAAAAATGTGTATTTTTCTTTGTAAAAATTGAGTTCAATAATTGTTATTATTTATGTGCTTAGTTGGAATCACTAAAGAATAGCATTTCACAAAATATTTGAAGTTCGTATGAAGTGTCTGAAGTTTATTTTGAACAATTTGGACAGATATTTATTTGATATCGCTAGTCACTTATAGAAAAACAGGTTTTAGTTTCACGTGCTTTTTAAAACAAAAATGAGGCACAGAATAGGGTCCTAAATAAATGCACTATTTAAAAATGAATATTATTAAAAAACAAGACTGTCAATTTAATTGCACCTACCTCAAAAATCCACCTACCTTTACGAAATGAATGATTCGTAAAATGTACAAATTGAACATGAACTTGTTAATTGAATCACTTGAACGTGTTATTAATTGAATCTATGTGTAAATGATAAATAATATTCAGCAATTACACATTACACGATATACTAAATAAGTACGACTTCAATAAATTAAACATTAAGTTCCAGCAAATGGCTGGGGAAACTGATCACGGTAAATGAAGCTATATCTATCAGACGCCGCTATTGGACATCAAGGGGTCACGGAAAACGCTGAGTAATACAAACTAAAACCGCCATATATCGAAATACCACGCAGTAATTATTTAATCAGGAATAAAAATGCCGAATTAGAATGTGTAAAAAAAAGTGGTTTTTGCGTAGGTGGAAACTGAAAAAGGAATGCGCACGTATTTGGGCACCGGTTCGATGTCTCAATAACACCAAAAAGAATGATATTGGTAACACTATGAGATGAAAAACGTAAATGTAACATGATTTGAGTGGTATTTTAAGTAAAGACTGAGTAGATATGTGTGATTGAGGTGTAAGTGATTGGTATTTTACCAGCGGTAGTCCGGGTGCGGTGTGGGCCGGCGACCGACGGTGTTGCGGAACTGCCGCTGCCGCCGCCGGGCGTCGCGCCGGACGACAGACACACCCAGCTCGCGCATGCGCTCCCACCCCACACATTCACCCCTACGTCCTCCAGCTTTCATTTAAAACATCGAACAAAACTAACATCACCTGCGCGTCCTAGACTTAGACTATACTAAAATGCACTATAGTTTGTAATTAATATCAGCAGTGCTGCAAAACTCGGCATATAGTACCAACTAAGTTCATTTTTATGCAACAATGGAATTCAGCTAAGGTATCTCATTAGGTCTAGCTTACAAACTTATAGACTAAAATTATTTTAAAAAGTTTATGATAATTATGAGCTAAGCTTAACAAGCAATCTGATCGTAAACAGCTCAAAAGTGACGTGGCTTTCACGCACGAGTTGGTTGTCCGACACTTCAGAACTGTAATGAGGTAGAAGACAGAAACCTAAACCACTGTAATATACAACGTGACTTTAATTCTATCAAGGTTTCTTGAGAAGATTCTATACAATACAATACATATAAGAGAGAAGAGTTGACTATTAACTTCCATTTCTGGGTAGAGGTCTATTTTGCGATCTCGCACTTCCTTCTTCAAGTTTGATATATTAGGTTTTTAAGATAAATAATTATAATGTTAATAACAAAGACTAATTTATTAAAACTCAAATTAGCTTGTGGACTTTGGCGTCTGTTTTGAGAAATTGTCCTGCTAGCCACCACTGTGCATAGATACTGTTGTACCTACCGAATTGAAACTATTTTTCCTTGATTTATTTATGAGTGATAAAACCCATCAAACTACACATTGAACACATTCGCTAGAAAAGGTTCTAGACCTATTTCCTATAATATTCTGTATACGCTGTAACTTATCATTATAATTGATATTAAGTAGGAACTAATAATAATTATCTTTAGAGGGTAACCCTAGGTCTAGGTCTAGGTCTTCCTTTGGCCTTCAGAAAGAAAGATAGTTTAACATGCTTCCCAAAGTTTTAGAGAAACATGCGATAGGTACATTTTTGTATGATGGATTAGAGATAGTGGACAAAAGTAGGTACCTGATAGCTAAAATACCGAAAATTTACGCATTCCATCATCCTAGGTTAAATTCCGAGAAATTCAACATGAGAACGTTTGAAGATATCAAACAAAATGTTTAGTTGTGAGGTGGTGTCAGTAGAGGTAGTAGAACTACATTTTTGCCAATATCAGTTTCCCGTTAACTCTTTTAATACTTAACCCGTCGTTTCACGTAGGTAGACAAGACGTAATTATTACTTTATTTCGTCACTTTCCTTTATAGAAGGATTGTCGCCGATTATCACTTATTCAACTCGAAAGGTTTCAGAAACAGTTGAACTATCCTACGTTTAGTAACGATGCACTAAAGATACCTCGAAAAACTAAAATGAGGTTGGACTGACCACGTCTGCCGTATGTCTGAAGAGCCGTAGGCCAAAGTTAGTACGCAGTGGTCCCCTGATACAGCGACGCAACGCCGCAGTCGACCACGAAGGGAATGGCGGGACGAGCTAGTCAAAATGAAATTAAAAAACTATTAGTTAATAAGGCTACTTAAGTTTTTGCAAATAATAGTAAGTAGTGAAGGGTTGTTTTAATTACCTAAGAGTGAAACGCGAAAATACATGAACGTAGGGATAAACAAAGCCTGTGTACACAACAGCCTCCCCTGCCCACGTAGCAATAGGTCCGGCTACTAGCCGATATAGTTAACGACGAGCAATCGGTACATGGAGAAATGGTGTTCAACTAAACTAACAACCGGGCGACGAGATTACGTCTAGAGAATAAGAACGGGGCTCGATCATTCTGCCAGATCCAGATGGCCAAACGCAAATACTAAAATGCAATACGTCCTTCTATACGTATATATAGATGTAGGACCGATGTCTATTTAAATTGTTTTCGACCGCGTAGTTTGCTAAACCAAATTCGTGGAGCAACTCCACGTGGGGAGATGCTCATTTCCAGCGGAGAATAACGATAGGTTGTTAATGTTGATTTAAAGTAGGTAGTAATGTTATTTTATGTATTTCGGTCGTCAAAAAAAAATAGTTTTATTATGAGGTTCAATGCACAATCTGCGCACGTGACAATTTTTTTTCAAGCGGCCTTTTAATTATTTGGCACAAATCGTATTGACCACTGCGTATTTTAATATGCTGCATCAGACGATATCACGAAAATCGACTTGACTGCGTAACTTGAACCTTGTGTCCACATAACCTACCTACTTGCAAGTCTAGAATTAGTGTAAGCCAACGCAATTTTGCATTATACCTACGTATACCTACCCTTGGTCCTTGGTCAGGACAGGATATGATAATTATGATTTGTCAGATAAACTCGGCCAAAAACGCAACTGACTGAAAAAAAACACTAAATATCGCAATCGCGTCGTAGAGTTTAGTTGCAAAAATGCAACTACCGTGTTTAGTGCTCACTTAGTAGTTGTTTTTTTATGCTCACAAATGGCCATAAAATTCATTTGTCATTTAAAATGTCTTGAACAATTCGGTGAATTTTTTATTTGATCGTAGATTGACATCTTATAAGGTCAAAGTGTCCAGATTTACGACGTTACTTTTCAATCAGGGCGAGATCAATTATTTGTTCAAGAAAAGATTAACTGTTACGTACAAATTTGATGTCTGAAAAAGCTCGATAATTTTACATTACTTTATTGAAGACCACGACATAAGTCACGCAGACCTTGTAAACCGACATTTTTATATTTTTTTGCTCCAAGCTTAATAGTTTAGCAGGGTATAAACAACCAAGTGTTTTTGAATGAACCACCAATTATGTTGTGAATCATATCTTGCTTTTGGTGCTGATGTTCAATTATTCCACTTGGCTGACTACCTGAGCACTGGAATTCTTTTGTTATTACAACAACTAAGCTTTTCAAGTTTTTTTAATCTGGAAATGGATTATATTTTAAAGACATTTTCAGATTACTCTGCAGTGGCCTCAGGATTAATATTCTGGTTGAGTTATTTCAAAAGCTCTTACTAACATCTTTTAAGTTTATTTATTTTTCTTCATACAAATTAATAACAGAAACCGATTATTATGTAAGCATAATAGAATATTAAAACGAACAGTTTGTCAATGCCCTACATTAACATACATAACATAACATCACGCCGGTAATCCCCGAAGGGTTAGGCAGAGGTGTACCCCGCACCCACATTTTGCCAGTTATGTTTTTAGTCCCATGAAATAGGGGGCGAGCCTATTGCCCTATAATATCTCTATCTAATACCAACCTAGTGCTATAAAGGCTGTTTTAAAATGACTTGCATAATATTACAATTTTATTAGGTACTTTAAAACTTTCCAGATCATGAAGAAAATTTAGGTATTATCCTATGTGAAAACCTACTATGTTTCATCTCTGTATCACCCTAAGGTAGACTGGTAGAAAATTCCCAAGGCATTAAGCCTGCCTTTGTATTTTTTTTAAAATTTTAATGTGCATAAAGTTGAATAAATAAATAAAAATCTTCCCTTATTGAGTACAATGAAAGTAGATTATAGAAGATACCTAATAGTATTGATTAGGCATTTCTGGAGTACTTTTATTAATAAATATTTCAGTTTCAGATTTTGGGTGTTGGGATTTATAGACAGATTTTGTTTATTAATTTACATACAAGAGGTAACTGAAATGTACAGAGCATAAACAAGTGTCTTATATGTGGTCTGTGATCTATAGTACAAATTACAGTACATGATGTATGGTATAAGCATGTTAATTACATCAACAAACAAAACCATGATAGGTATGTAAATTTACAAATAAATAGTCGAACCAGGTATGTGCCACTGCTGAACAATAAACAGTAATCCTTAGTAGATTGTTTTCGGGGTAGGGGATGTACACAAAAGTGAGACATTTAGGTTTCAACATTTGATTCAAATTTAAGCATGCTGTTTTTATAGTAAAAATATGACATCTATCCATACCTTCCTAAATCAAAAATATATAATGACAGCTTGATGATTTTTTTGTCAGTAAATATTATAACCATATAATAATATAGTAACAGTCAGTGTTCATGCAATTAGCTACTTCAAAATGTATAAATACATGCACTAAATAATCCCAAAACATATAGGTAAACAGTCTATATTTTAAAAATATTTTTTGGGTTTAAAATCAAACTGTCATAAAAATATTGTTTTCTGTATCTCTATTATTTAATTTTAGAGCAACCTCCATAATATACTGATGGAACTCTGTTCAGCAGCATTCACTGCTTAATCACCAAATCTTGAATTATATATATAAGCATTATTACTGCTAAGTAAATATCACTTACCTAAGTTTTATGACATGTCCTTAGCGGCACAAAAATTGAAATATATATTGAATAAAACAAATTTTAATCTAACTATTGAACAAGCTTTTCAATAGTTAAAAGTAACAAAAAATTAGCAAGACATGAAAATAGTTACAAGAATATGTAAAAAATTCCAGTCTCAACCATTGAGTTGTATTCAAAATGGTAAATAAATAAATATAGGTACTGTTGATAGTCAACAAAAATTAAGTAGGTGTATCAATAGCTTAGTACTTAGAAAAGAAGACTAATTTAATTTACCTCGCCATCTGTGTCATAATAAATAAGAGCTCGACGAGTCAAAACCAGCCACCGTTCCTTGTAATTAACCGGTGTAAATAGCTTTTTATTTTGAGACCTCTTGACCATAAACGTTTGCAGTATTACTTCATCATCATCCTTTCCAGCCATTTTAAGCCTGAAGCATAACAAAAAAAAACTGTTTTAAAATGAACACACCTGGAACACCGGTAAGACCATTACAAAACATGTAAAACCATACATACCTTCAAACATCCAAATCCATCACAAATAGATGAGTATCATGAACCGATAAATATGTGGGCAATATTATATAAACTAGTTTGATTAACAATAACTGATTCGCATCAATACACAACACATTAAAATCGATAAAAAATTACATTTCTTTGCATTATTCACTTCTTCGGCCCAAAAATATTATTTCAACCAAAACCCCAAACCGAAGCACGAAGAAATTGAAGAATGAGATGAAATGAAATGAGTAACATGAATGAATGATTGATTGAATGAGTTATGAATAATGAATGAGATTTTTTGACAGAAACATAGAGTATCACCAAAACCAAATAATTAGGGCGATGGAACCAATGTCCCATAGAGCCTGGCTCATAAAAGTAAGCCTGAAAAAGTGCGGCAAATACAAAACAACTAAGTCTTATCATTGTTTGAAAACTTGATGAAAAATAATAATTATTATTATGAACAGGGCCGCTTACAAAATTATTTGGGTTGGGTATGCGATTACGTAGTTAAAATTTGAGGATTCTGACACTGTGGGGGGGTCAAGGGGACTTATCTTAAGCACCCCCAAGCAATTTTAGCTGCCGAAGCGGAGTTCAAAAAAATCGAAAAATCACTAACTATTGCTTGAAACGAAACGTAATTTCACAAAATTCTTTCGTATTTTAAAGTTGCGTCTGTTAAAATGCGTAAAACGAAACGCACCAGATAAATAAAATTTCGCGGCATTCCGCTGCTTTCGAGTTTTTAAAAAGGACATCTCTATAAATGATAATAATAATAATATTTATGGAGACGAAATAATATTAAATATAATAAAGATAAATTTTTACAATTGATGGAAGCAATAAAATATCTTTACAAATTAAAATAAATGTTTAATTACCATTCTGTTGTTTTTTTGTGGACAAGAGCGAGCGATGCGACCTCAGGACTTGTGGGCACCCCGACTCGGACAGGTTAGGTTAGAAACAGGTTGGTTATTTTTTTTTAAACCACCCAGAAGTAGGAGCTCCGCGCAGCGGTGCTCCGTCAAGCCCCTCTGGCGAGAGGAATGGCTGGAGGGTGGCTCTACCCCTCTTCCCGCCTTCCCTGACCCCCTTACGACCCTATTAAGGTAACACGGTAGAAATCCCTGGTAGGGCTCCGGCGGGGAAAAATGGTGGGGGACGACTATACTACTCCCCCCCACCCCCCTCCTGCTCCCCCTATCGTAACTACGTAATCGCATACCTTATCCAATTATTTTTAAACTGAAGAACAAATACGGTGGATTGCCATTTTTTTCTAATATGAAAACTGCTTAAATGTACGCTTCAAAAGTGCGATTGCGCTGCAGTGGCACTGCTAAGCCTGTAGTTTTAATCTTTTTTTAACCGAGACCCGATCCAGCCTGTACTTCCCCAGCGATGCTTTACAAAGGTTTATTACACAATTCAATTCGTAAAAAAATTAATTAAGTCCAGGAAAGTTAGTCAAATTAGAGCAAGAATCTCGGAATGAGAAATAGTCAGCTATAAATTTGTATAAACCTTAATTATGTTGTCCTAAAACTTGTCTCATAACCTACTTATACGTAGGGTGTCTACTACGTAGGGTGTCCGCGACCTCAGAAATTTCAAGGTAAAAAAAAAACGCTTACTTACACATTTATTGCAAATATCTCGTTTCCTGTGGGTTTTATGCTATTTGTATGATAACAAATATTGTAGAGGATTAAATTCTCTACAACTTTTGGCAAATCTTTTTTATAAATGTTTAATCTTTCTTATGTTGATGAATATATAATTCTAAATTCGCATTTTTCTTAACTACCTATTACGTTTTAATTATTTTTTTTAATATTTCGTATCTACTCATTTAATAACACAACATATTGTGTATATATATGTTTAAAAAAAGTTAATTGAAAATGGGCGTTTCTATGGAAAACTTAAATTCACTTGAATTTTCCTTTAACACGATTGTTTCAAAATGTTCTCAACTTACTTGTTAGATCTATATATCATGTTTATATGTAGGAAATATCATTAAAATCAGTTCATGCATTTTGAGAAATAAAGTCTTGAAAGTTTTTTTGAAGCATATTAAATTCTACAGCTTTTTCGGCAAAAGGGGTTAAAAAAGACAATTGTGACAATTGCAAATGCAAATGTCACACAGGGACTGAATGATGATATGTAAATATTTTTATCGATAACAAACAAACAATCTACAAAGAAACAATACTATCGTACTTGGTGACAGTGACTTAACAGGGTCCATTTGCACATATGTTTCGACAGAGGGGAACGCTTGCTTATAGCTACTCCCCTCCGTGTTGCTCTATGATGGATAGTGGATGGCGGGTACGCCGGGTACTATATAATCTATGAATGGCGTCGTTTACCTATATTTCACAATGACATATTGTGTCACATCGACGTTTGTTTTGTTTGCTTGACAAGTTGTAATTTTTTCACTGATTAGTGAGTACTTTGATTTTTTGTTGAATGTCTGAATTTGTTGTGTTGTGCTACTGGTGCAATATTTTAAAAAAGAAAGACGGTAGACATCAGGCTGATTGCATTCATAAATAAACTAGACAGTTAAAAAGTTAAAGATATAATTTCCTTGGAAACCTTTGTGCCGCAATTATGTCTTCTGAAACAGCACAAGTTAGTTCATTGCCACTGCCTCCCATGCAATATATAAATTTCTATACTGATGAAAATGTTCGAAGAAATAGAGCACCTTTACCCCCGCGACCTATTCACGATTCATATTCAATGTTTGGCCACACTTTCAATGCGGACGATACCATAATCAGGTCATTGGAAAGCCAGGTAACAACAATCTTTGTCTAATATAAATGTTAGTATTTTAATAATAAAACCGATAATTGTTAAATAAATTTTGTGCTTCTAGGGATTTCGACGACTATACCCTATGCATTTTGAAAGAAGAAGAGAACTGAAGAAACTGAACCACTCTTTGCTTGTTAACTTTTTAGATTTATTAGATTTGTTGGTTCATTGTCCTGACTCTCCTAAAAGAGCAGAAAAAGTTGAGGATCTCAGTTTGTTGTTCATACACATACATCATCTATTGAATGAGTTTAGACCCCATCAAGCTAGAGAAACATTGAGAGTAATGATGGAATTGCAGAAGCGCCAACGTGTTGAAACTGCGACACGGTAATGTAATTTTTAATCATATAGCTTATAATCACTTTTTATTCTACTATATTTGGTACTATAATATCTTTATTGACTATTTTTCAGGTTTAAGAAACACTTGGATAAAGTACAAGATATATTGCAAAGTGCTCTGCAAAGTTTACCAGACCAGAATGAATTAGAATCCAACTTTAAGGTCCCTGTAGAAATACTTGAACACATGGATTGCAGCCCTAATGATGTGTCAAACCCAGATCCATGTTATGAACTAGATCGGATTATGTGTAATGTTGTTGATAATATGAGATAAGAAATTTACTGTATTATAAAAGGTTATAACTAATCCCATTTTTAGGATCATTAAATAAGTAAGTGAATCAGTCATCAAATCTTATTTAGCTAATTTATATTTTGTGAAATTGAAATTCCAGTTAATCTAAAGTTATCTACATCACCTACTTCCATTATAACTTTATAGTCACAAATAATTTGACTACACTATTTCAAATGACATTACATTATTATAAAAAAACTGATTCTTAGACCTACCTGATATGCACACAAAATTCGTAAAAATTGGTCCAGACGTATTGGAGAAGTTTGGTAACAAACACTAACGAGAATTTTATATAATTATTTAATATGTTGCACCACATTGGCTAATGGCTAGCAGACCTCTAATAGCTAACCCCATAAAAATTACAATATTTAGTAACTATTTTTAGGTTTTCCTCCTTTAACAAAAAATAAACACAAACTATCAATTTTACATTTGAAAAGATGTGATCATATATAGAATTATCTAAAATGTAGCATATTATGAATAACCTAGCATACAGGTAGCTACTTGCACTGCAAGCAGTCTGAATGCCATTGTGTCGACTGCACAAAATTACTGATGAATTTCATGTGCAGTCAATAAGTTTTTGCTCATTGACTGTGGGCGAACATTCGCTACGATAAGCCCTCAGTGTGGCTGGCTACACAGTTCGTGTGTGCGCCGTAGAGAAAAACACGGTTGTGTGCGCCGCACTTGCATTTTTTAGTAGAAATACAATGGCTATGTTTTCCCGCAGTTAACGGGATAGCGCCTACGCCTATGTAGTCTAATATCTAAATGTTGACCTGCAAGCTAGCTGTTTCGTAATACGTAGTATACGTAATACTTAGGCTCTAGACAGACGGACTGCATTTCAACTGCACTCCGACTGCCAAATTGTAGTTTGAATGCAGTTAGTATGACTGCAATGAAACTGCTAACCAACTGCATGCAGACTGGAATCGGGCATTTAGCTTGCGCGTAGTCGTTAGAACTGCACGGTCGGTTGGCAGTTTTATTGCAATCATGGTAACTGCATTCAAACTGCGATTTGGCAGTCTGAGTGCACTTGAAATGCAGTCTGTCTGTCTATAGTGGCAATAGCTGCATTGAAGCAAGGGAACTACAAGTTGACTGTTTTGATGCACACAACTTACTGCCTTGTAGTCCCAATGTATATTGTCAGCCTATGCTTATTTTTAGTTGCATCGATTGTCTGCAATAGAACTGCTATTTGCAGCACATGCAATACAGATAGTCCATCTTTATTGGATTAGAATTCACTAGTTATTTAAGCCAATTTTAGGTGACTAGCTAGATTGTAACATTTTTTAAATTTTGTAGTAGTTAAAATTAGGATTTAGGTAGATAATTCGGTTTTATAAATAAAACTATAATTAGTATATTAAAATTTGTTTTATTCCCCGAAGTGAATTCCATAAGTTTTCTGTAATGTAAAAACCATTGTAGGAGTCTTCTTAGTCATCAAAAAGCGGGTCAACAAAAATCTAGAAGAATCAATACGAAGAGTTTGTAGAGAAATAGCTGCAAAAACGTCTGTAGCTTGTGCTGGATCTGTATGAAAGACATTAACAAATTATATATAGTTACTTACAGTATCTGAGAGCTCTTTCACACACGATGTCCTGGATGACTCTTGAACATCGGACTGGCAGAGACGATTCCTAAATGACTACAATAATATTCTAAATTAACTCTATTACTTACACAGTGACGCCGCTATTAATACTATTCAGTTGCTTTTGTAAGACACGACTGCTAAATTAATTATCAAGTCTTAGAATTAAAGTACTTACCATGCTGACAACTTCTCGAAAATATTAGTGACTGAATACTGGAACTAAAAAACGAATATTCCATTGTTGATGAAGAAAAATAAAATGAGGACTGCTTCTGCTACACCTTTTACGAGATAACCTATGCAACCGCTCTAAAGAAACTACACGAGACGAAAATCAACCTATACAACGCCTACAGCAACTAAAACATTTTTTCTAAATAAATTTATTCTGCATTTTTTTTATCATCTGCACTAGCAATAGGATCTATAAGTCATTGGAACTTCGTACCTAAATAAACAACCACAAAGAAATGCCAGGGAGACTAACCACACTACAGCCTAACTAAAAGTTAGCTGTTCAGGTGTGTTGCATGAGCAAATTGTTGATTTCTTGTTGTTTCTGCCATTGCAACACTCGGAGGTTCTAGAGTTTTCTATAAAAGCTTTAGGAGCAAATATGTCACTCTATTGTAATTCTTTTTTTTTTTTTAATCATTGTCATTTGAATGAATATAGTATCAGAAACTTGGATGTTTAGTAGTTATTACGCCTTCGGAAGGGCGCTCCATTGTTTCTGAAGTCACGTCTACCGTATCCCCCTCGTCCTCCCCTCCCTCCAGAGTTATTCCCAGAGAACCTTCCATTATTATTCAGTCTAGAGCTGTATTTGCCAGAGGGTGGTGTGTACATTTTGATATTTCTATCACCACTTCGCGACCTTTTCTCAGGGGATTCTTTGTCATGTTCATTGTCAAATGTGATAGGGCGATGTCGTTTGTGTACTGGTGATTGTTTTTTATCACTTGGGTCAGCAGACTGCTTTTCCTGAAAATAAAATACACCATCACTTAAGGGTTTTTCCTTATATTGATTTCTACTTGAGTTTGGCATAAAATTGAAATCTATTTCAAGCAATGTTGTGTGGGTTTTAAGCCTAGCATATTGAGACAAAATACCTCTTTTTCAGTTTTCTTGGATTGGAATGACAGTTGAACTTTGCTTTTAAAGCTAGGAGGAGTACGAAATAGATCTCTAATAAGTGTGTTGATATTAGATGTAGTCTTCAAAGCAGCTATTTTCAACTTGTTTTCTTCTGAATTTGCATCTTCACCTTTTTGGCCCTGAAAAATAAAATGTGTTTAGTTCAAGCCAATAAATATGAATGCAATTTACTGGTGATATTGTATAATATAGATAAGATACATACTTGTGTAACTTCCTTCAATTTCTTTATGTATCCCTGTGTAAGTCGCGCTGTATATTGTAGTCGCAGACGTAAAGCTTTAATTTTTGAGGCATCTGCAGTTAGTGCCTCTGGTGCCTTACGACACAGTGAGTGTAGTGCAAACAATGCACACTCAACATGGGAAAATTGAAGTGATGGTGTGGTCTTTGAGTCATCTGTCTTCTCTTCAGATTTTTCACCCTCTGTAACTTCACCTTCAATTGGTGCTTCTGGCAAATATTTCTGCAAAACAAATAATAAATTCAATTTAACAATGACATACTGATGTATAATTCAAATTCAATCAAACCCATGTATAATAATAAAATAAATAACACTTAAATGAATTCTATTCAAAAGGCTATTTCATGTAAAAAATGTATTTGAACATACCATTAGCAACTCATACACTGCATCAATTTTTTGTTGTGGGTTTTCAAGTTCTCCACAATGTTCCGTGATCTCTGCAAATAGCTTTAAAAGTTCCAGTTTTGTGTCTGTACCTCCTTCTGGTGTTGTTAGATTGTCCCAAACCTGAAGGACATGGTCACAGAAGAAGTTGACAAATTGGGTAGAGTCAACTAGCACCTGTAAACAGAACACAGAATGAAAAATTGCTTCTATGTGTATGAAAAAATATAAATATAAAGAGAACAGACAAGTATTTAGTAGAATAAGATAGAAGCAGTAGACAGACAACTTCATTTTAGCCCTGAAAAGCCAATTATGTCACAGTTGGCTATTGCTATACACTCTTTGGGATTTACAGCCCATAAAAAGTATATCAATATAATGTTGGTAACTACACCAATATTGTATCTTTAATTTATTAAATAATTGCAGATTAACACAAAGGGAAAAGAAGTTTGAAAGGATTCTGAATCTTTAAATGCTTGTATAATATGTGAATAATTCAAACTAATTTATTCAAGAACATTTTGTGGTATTAAACAATTATCATAATAAACTTTAAGGGTTTATGTTGTGAAGTACTTGTCTGTTCCATTTCATGGTATTTAACTTACAGAGAACAATGGCAGTGCATGTTGGCAGCACTGTATAACTCTATCCACAGATTCGGGATCTTCTGGGTGCCAGTCATCAGGAGTGAAGGCAAGAGCAGCAACAATTTGCACTAGCTCTTTTTTACCTGCTGGTGTCTTTCCTAGCTTTGACCATGTCAACAACTCCATTATATGTTCAAATTCCTCTGCTACAACATCTTGGAGCTGAAAAGTAAAAAAAAATTGTTATCAGTACATTTTTAAAATTTTATGTAGCATTGGCATTTGTTTGTTCCAAATAGTACACCAGAATATAGTCAATAGATTCATATCTTACCTCCAAAAGTTTCTTGCATTCAGCAATAATCAATTCTTCAGCCTCCTTGGTAATTACTTCTCTTCCAAGTTGTTTCACTTTTGATGCTAAAAACTTAATGCATCTCTCTCTAACAATATCATTAGTAACTTCACTATCGGCATTCTGATGTATTTGTGAGAACATTCCCGTAAGTGCACCTTTAGGGTCAATCTTCAAAATAGCCAATAAGGAGTTTGAGACTACATTAATTTCAGTAGTGTCATCAGACTGCAATAGCTGCGCTAAAATATCTGCAATTCTTTGAGTATGTTCTTTGTGATCTTTGCATAATGTAGGTAAATCCTTGATAGCTTGTTTACGGATCTGTAAAAAAAAATAAGATGAAATCATAGAATTAAGTAATATTGTGGTCACCGTTACGCCTGTTCTCGGAAGTGTCAAAAAAGCGCCCTTATCGCCTACAGATAATTGAAATAATTAAGTGCATAAGTATGTAATAGGTATAGTCAAAATAATCATACTTACAGCAACATCATCATCCTCACACAAATCAAACTGAGCTTCAATGGCTTGATCAGCTAAACTAGGAAAACTGTTGAAAAATTTCGCAATGAACTGTGACGCTAAACGTTTTTCCTTGTCGGATCCTTTGACGGCGGCTAGTATTTCTAAGTACTCCTTTTCGTGCTAAAATTAATAAGAAACATATATTTATGATAACACAAGAGAATCAAAGAAGATTACAGGGGCAAAAAATAAGGGTGGGCGTAAAAATGAGGTTACCTTAGAAATGTCATCTTTGGCGTCGGCTAATACACCATAATTTTGGTAAAGTTTTTCAATATTATCTGCTGACATATTCGGTTCTTATGTAACCAACTTGTATAAAATGCACTAAAAACGACTTTCTAATCAATTAAGCACTCGATTGCACTAAAAAATCTGAAAACCCCACGCGAGACAAATGAGCAAACCTTCGTGTACAATCACGACCATAGAGGCATAGATAATGACATCAATGAAAACGCAGTGTTGCCATTAACCTTAGCTTTAATTTTCTAGACCATCGACAAGTGCATGTCTTAGATTTATGGAATAATTAAGTCCCAGATAGATCGTAATACATATACCGACAGTACCGCCTTATTTTTTTTACTGGCTTCATAAACGTATAGATTTCGAAGATAGGTAATTCATCTGTCAAACTTTCTTCTTGATCAGCGATTTAGATGAAAATTAGGCCGTACACAACTGGCCAAATATGATATTGTTACCTACCTAATCAAAACTTTGTTTTGGCGATTTCATAGCATAGAGTGTTTGATAGTCATATAGTTGGTGGTAAATGATAAACATTAGGTACAATTTAGGCTATAATAAAATCTAGTCTTGAAGAGGAGCTCGTGGCTAAGTAATAACAGCCGCACGTGTCGATCCGTCAGGTTAAGCTACGCTTGCCGGGGTTGGTCCGTGGATGGGTGACCATCTTTACATACCGAGACTCCTCCGTGCCTCGGAAAGCACGTTAAGCCGTTGGTCCCGGCTGTCATACGTAGATCTTTGACAGTCGTTACGGGTCGTCAGAAGCCCAAAAGTCTGACAACCAGTCTTACCTAGGGGTATCATATTACCCAGTTACTGGGTTGTGGAGGTCAGATAGGCAGTCGCTCCATGTAAAATACTGGTATTCAGCTGCATCCGGTTAGACTGGAAGCCGACCCACACATAACATAGTTGGGAAAAGGCTAGGCAGATGATGAAAATCTAGTCTTGAATAATTAGAAATGATTTTTTGGGTATCCTAAATTATGACGTTCCGAACCAAACCTGTGTGTAATTATTACCCATGCGAGGATAATTAGCTATAATATGGGTGTGAGAAAGCTAGTAATAAATAATAAAAAAAATACCCATTTTTTGATTTATGTACCTTTAAAAACACAAGACGCACTTTGTAGAATACCTGCAAAGTGCGTGTTGTTGTGCTTATTTATTTTAAGAATGTGTATTTGTTGATTAAATTAATGTGATCAATAAAGCCTAGGTTCTTGTAAAATCAGTTTCATTAAAACGTTGTAGGGGGTGACAATGAAAAGGTTAGGAATTTGACAACTAGGAGTCCTAGTGGTCTGTGGTTCCTCCAGGACCTAACAGAAAGAGACAGATTTCCCTACCGAAATGGACAAAACAGTTTCCCTTTGACGTGTTCTTTTCTACTAGAATTATATGAATAAAATCTAGATAGATATTCTGTGCGAATCGATTTACATTTAAATTACCTACCTGTACGCGCGCTGTAAGTAAACCCTAGACCCGAACCCCAACGTAGTTTCATTTTGTATTTGGGCGCTAGATGACGCTGACTACCCATTTCATGAAATTCATAAGCGCGCTTGAAGGGTGCGCTTCTCTGATGAAATTAGGTGCGTGTAGATACCTATTTTTTCTGCAATGTCGGGCGGATGTATATTATTAGGTACATGAGGCAGAGAGAACCGTGAAAGCCTGTATTGGAGAGGCAGCGAAATAAAAATAAGAGGTGTAAATTTTACTGAAGCGGCATATTAATTCGTAAACCAACATTTTATGGAGAGCTAATTCAAAAGAGAGTTTTGGCAGAAGAGTATGTTTTAGGTAGCTATCGACGATTGCGCAGAAGAATACGCGACACCTTGCAGCCCAATACAACACCGTCACTTCGTGTGTAAGTAGTAGTTTTTTGAAATTGAAGACTGATGAAAATTGATTCACGTATCGAGTTTCTTGCCCATTCTTCTCCATAGGTACCTTTTGGAAGGGGCAACTTGATTTAATTGTTTTCCTTTTTTTGTTTATGACGTTCAAAGGTGCCTTGTACCTACCTAATGACATAATTGAAATAAATGATTTGAATTTGACTTTGAACTAATACCAACCATACCTTTAGTCTGAGTCTGAAGGGAATAGAGGGTTGCGAATCGACATTTGGCAGCAAAATACTCCGTGTGTGACGGCGAAGCGAGTGAGGGAGAATAGTGAAAAATTAAACTTTTTACTTACTAACTTTACTTATTTTCTTTACATTTAGAAGACTACAAAATAAATAACTTTAGTTTTGGAAGTCAGTGGCTGTACAAAACAATAAACAAAACCAAAGCCGCCTACTTCCAAAAGTAAAGTTATTTTTATTTATGTTGTAGTTTTTGTAGTGTTTTCTTGTATAAAAGGATTTTTTTTTAATATTTTCAATGCAGATTATGCAATTAATTAGTCTTATAACATTCGCAAATGTGTTATACCTCGATATTAAGTGACTTGTAGAGGGAATATCCCCTTTGCGCATTTCCTTCCATTAGTTATGATATGCTGTCGAGATCTTGAGAGCTTGCGTTTTTCAGTTTTGATAGGCTTTGTTATATGGTTTTTGGATATAATCAAAATGACCGCCAGTCGTCACCACACCATAACATCATTTATCATATTTATTGACGTTATAATCTTGATCATTTATAATCACCAACACACATCACCAATCATCGTTTCTTACCATGTATCGCCAATTAATTTTAAGATAGATAAGATAATATTTTTATCTAATCACTTGCAACTGCTGCAACCATATTTTTACCAAAATGGATCGAATACGTTCCAAAATTATTGCACCATTCAATAAGAACTATTAGGTACCTACTGCTTAATACATGAGGGAATTAATACAATTAAAATGTAGTAACCTATGAGGTTACTCCTTTCTGTTTTTTTTTTTTTTTAATAAATTGTACGTATTTTACATTTACTTTAAGGTTTTATGTTTAGGTTATTTATTGTAGAAAGTAATGATCGATGTATATATTAAATAAAATCTTCTTCTATTTCAAAAAATAGGTAGGTACCTAAACTACATAAAACATACCTAGGTAACTATAAGCAGTTAGGTATTTTTTGTGTAGTTAGGTATGTTTTTTTACGTGAGTGAGTAAGGTACCTTCTTCTTTCTGATACTTGAAAAAGGGCCCTTTTTCAAGAAGGTACCAGAAGGAAAGAGGAAGTTAGTATTGAAACTAGCAAGTATTCATACTTGTTTAACGACATATTCACATAACAAATCATCAAATCGAATTTTAGCCATGCTAAAATGATAAGTCATTTTGACATGGCTGGTCTAGCGACCATGTAAGTAATTCAAAATAATATGACGGCTAAATTATTTGACTTTTCACAGAAGTTGAAACACATGTGACTAAAAGAGTCGAGGTGAGGAGAGTTATATAATATATTGTTCTTCCCACCGTTGCGATTATTTTTTCGCTCTGAACTATTCCTGGAAACCTTCTGGTTGCGGAAATATTGAAGGTGAAATTCCAACTTTTATCTAAGTATTTTTTACGAAAGCAAGCCTTAAAAGTTACAACTAAATATAATAAAAACACACATAGCCCTTTTTCTGTTACATGCACCCATCAGCATAATGTTTTGCGTTATCAAAAATAGTGATTATTCACATCTAAAAAAAATGTCGTTTCCCTGCAATAATTTTGGCTTAAAGTTTCATAGTGATGAGTTTTGTGTCATCTGTAAATGTTGTTGAATAAAGAGAGAAAAAGATGGGTGTACCGTATGAAGGGTGACAATTACATAAACGTGTTGACCCCAACCACAAACAACATGAAACAGGGCAGGAAGATGATGATGAAAAAAGAAACCAATTAATCAAAGGAACGTGTACTTGTCTATTGTATATGTTTTTGTTTCCAACCTAGATGTCGTACTTAATAGGTAAATAATACATAATATATTCATTGTCTACTTGAAGAACCCAATAATTTAATGGCATGGAAAAAAAAGAGTTGCTTAATTTCGTAGCCACTCTACGAAATGAAAATCTATTGCTACGAGATTGCTACGCGTCTACGGCATGACTTTTTGTAGCGATTCGAAATTATTTTGGAGTTCTCTTGTATGTTTTGTGTGCCGAAGTTTTATTTTCAAACTTTATTTTAAAAAAATCACATGCGCATAAGTAAGATGTGAAGTTAAAGTACCTTAAGTCTTACTTACTATTACAAATGCGCAAGTTTGGATGGATGTTTCTTACTCAATGATGCCAGAACGATTGAATGGATTTGGGTGTAATATGGCACTGATATAGGTTATAGTTTGGATAGTACATAGGCTTTTATCTCGGAAAAAATTACGTTCCCCTGAGATAATATATTAATTAACTTTGACGCGGACGAAGTCGCGTGCATCAGCTATTTAAAAATACGTTTGAACCTTTAAATAGATCAAGTAATGCAAACTTTAATACTTTGCCAGCATTTTCGTTCATGACATCAAAGTATGTTAGTATGAATGAAAGTATGTATCACCAGGTACAAAACACAAAACTAATAGATAACCAGGTAACGAGCACCTGCGGGTTTATGTAGGTACCTGCTTCGGGGTTTCCCATACCATACATATTTACCAATGTGGTTTTACCTGCTGGTGCACCTACTTTACGTTGATTCAAGGAGATAGAAAACAACACATTATAATAATGAAATAATTGGGCACTCGTTTTTAAAAAATACCTATTTATAAATCATGAAAAATCAATTAGATTTCAGGGTTGGTCCCATAGAAAAAGTCGTTCATAATTATGAGTACATTGTATTCACGTGTCATTATGAATGATTCTATAAGCAAATATTGTATAAATATTGATTTTAAAAAAGTACGTATGGAGTTTCTTGACCATTCTTCTCCATACAAAATTACCTTTTGAAAGGGGCAACTAGATTCAAACTTTTTTTTTGTATATAACGTTCAAAAATGCCTTATATTGGCCTAATTGAAATAAATGATTTGACTTTGACTTTGAGTACAATGACCCCTTTTCAGGTTGCTGGTGTTCTAAAAATAACCCTGTAGACATAAAAATAGCATGCATTGTACAATAAGATGTTTACCAATATTGGACCCCAGTTAATTGACGACTTGTTATGTCTTACTACCTAAATTATTTTTATTAAAATATTTATTTATTTTCAACCTTACATCTCTTATAGTTTCACAATGCGGTAGTGCAGTTATTAGTGACAATTACATACAATTAATAATTACATATCTAGGATAGATATTTATTTAGGTAGGATCTAATAAGATTAATGACTAACTATTGGTGTTAAGTACATATTATGTAGGTACTATTATTACCAACTAATTATTTTCAAGAAAGTATTTTTTTAATACTATTTGACTATCTTCAATCTGTAATTTTTTGAAAATAACGAGTGCAATCATTTACACATTATATATTGAGATAGTTTATAAATAGATATAGGTACCTAGTTAAATAAACAGCATGCATGGATTTTAAAGAGGTAGATGGGTCGTGGATTATTTGGTATCTAATATAATTATTGAAATTGTTAGATATTATCCACTTGATTATGAATATTAACTATATTCATAATTGAGTTGAGGTTAATTTATTTTCTTCATTTTCCTGTAATAATTATGGTTGGGTAAAATATCATATTCTACCAAGCGTGATATTATTTAAATTAAAAATAAAATAAATAAAAACCAAATGTTTTGTTTGCTCAGAAGGTTTGCTGAAAAAACCTGAACCTTTTTCGGGTAGGTACTAAACTATATTAAACTTTGGATAATACTAAATAGGTGGATTTGGTGACTTTAATGTACATAGGTAATAGATTATTAAACTGTTTTATTGCGAAATAAAAAAAAATATATGCATAAGAAATTTCTCACAAGAGGCGCACTTCATTATGGCAGTGTTCATTATTTTTGTAGTAATTAGGCAAATGAAACGCGAGTGCGGCAGAGTGCGGCGGAGTGCGGCCGGCGGGCGGCCGGGCCGGGCGCCGGGGCGGGCTGGGCCGCCTGCCCGCGCTCATTGGCCGCCACAGACACCGCCCTCCGACGCCGTCATCGTCCCTCCCGTTTTGTACACTGCCGGCCTCGCTCACCTCCTTCGTTTCGCTCAGTCGCGTCCGCTACGTCGCGTGTGGTGTATCTTGATTCTCGTGCCGGCACCTGTTAACAGAACGGTGGTGTTGTGACAGCGAGTGTATGTGCGATGCTCGGACGGTGATCGAAGCATGGTGAATTACGTTAATCCGCTCGCCATGTACCAAGGCAAGGGCGGGCAATACGGCAGCGGCTGGTATGGCTGGCAGCACCAAAACTTTGAGGAGCAACAGTGGTGTGCGTGGAATGGTGCGCCCGCAGGTGGAGAATGGGCGCCAGATCCCCATCACTTTCCGAAGCGGGAGCCCGGAGAACGGGAGATCGCTGACATGCCTTCTCCGGCGCGGGGCGACCTGGCCAGCCCCAGCGAGGGCTCACCGGGCTCGCGGCCGGCGCAGCCACCAGCCCCGCCGCGTTCCCCATACGAATGGATGAAGAAACCTAACTACCAGACACAGCCCAATCCAGGTTTTTATCTTTTTCAATTACTAATATAATCTGAATGGAAACCAACATTCATGTAGCATTTTGTTATTGCGGTAGACATAACTTTGTCATTTATTTGAAAATACCCACTAATAAATGTAATTAAAAATAGTTTGGTCTATATTGATTTTAGGTTTACGGTGTTTTTGCTAAACTATTTTAAACGATAAACCTAAATGACTACTCAACCTTGTATTGATTCGACTCTGTGAATATTGTTGAGGTACCTACGACTATTGAGTATTTTTGATCGTCTTATCAAAAGTAATTTTGTTACAAAATACCTATGTTGACGAAGTAGCATTTAATTAATTAATTACCGTATCTTTTTACTTTAAAACATAGCCATCAGGTTTTGTGTTGTTTTTAGTAAAATATTCGTAATAGATGGGGCATAAACTTGAATGTTGTTATTTGCTAATCAATGTTTTGGTTTTTAATTAGATATTAACTACTTTACTAGTAAGAACGTCGTACCTACGTTATGTCTTTACTTGTCTACTATAGTGTGTGACCTGAAAATCAATCCCATTGTTTGATTATACTAGTGAATACAATACATAACCTATACCTATGTTGAATTCACTGATAATAACGATAAGGACTAAAAGAAAATTATTGATTTCCACATTGTACTGACCTGTCGCATATGGTACAAATAATCTATGTAAATTATCAATTAACCTATTATTATTTGTTGGGTTCAAAAACACTGGCACCTTACTTTTAATTGTTCTGTTGACTAACCCAAGTATTAAGGGTTACCCTATACGCATTAGGATTTGGTTTTTACCATACTTACCCAGATATTAGAACCCTGGTTTTGAAAGAAATTAAAACTTAGTTTGGGCACCAGTCTTCAACAAATTAAATACGATTGTTTCTCTAGACTAATCTTAATATTATTATAAAACTAAAGAGTTTTTGTTTGTTTGTTTGGTTAAACGTACTAATCTCAGGAACAACAGGTTTAAATTGAAAAAATCTAGCCTATGTAACATCACACTACGATCAATAGGAGCAGAGCATCAATGAAAAATGTTGTAAAAAAATGGAAAAAATATTCCTTTTGAGAGCTAGATGAAAATTACGCAAAAATCATGATTGACAGAAACGTTCCTCTTTAAAAGTAAAAAAAAGTCCGCGACATTATAAATAATGTCTGTCTTTTAAAATTGACTCACTATAACCCTTTTTATGGTAATAAAACATGTTCTAGATTAATGCATTTTTTGCGAACGTTTATGAAAATGATATTAATCCTTATCCAAATATGTAAATATTTGGACAAGGATTACTTATTCATCGTAAGTAGGATTTCATTTTGAACAAAATTGCCCTTGGCATCATTTGACTCTTAGGAGATATCATAGTTCTAAAACAACTCCACAACAAAAATAATGATCAAATAGGTACCTACCTACCACGCGCCGGTATACTTCCACGCAAACGAAGTCACAGGCGGAATCTACTATAAACTGTTATTTGTTACCTTAGAATAAACTGTTATTTAAAGTAAGAAAATAAAAATCTACTTTTATTCTATAGATCCGTTTGCAGCTTATACATAGGAACCTACAATTGTCACAAATGTACTTAGGTAATATAAATAATGATCTTGCATGACATTATCCTTCACCTACTGCTGAAAAAGCAGTAATTCTTCAATTCTAAGAGATATCTTCATGACCTATGTTGGTCCTGATAATTTTTCGAAAAATCTTTGTATTGTAATCCCGTTCTTAGTTCAATGAAAAATTAACTCTTTTGTAGGTATACTTGTCCAGTACCTAGTACCTACCTTCTAGTATGAGTCAAAAAAGTACCTACCTTTGTCTGAGTTGTGATCAGTCCAGTAGTAGTAAACCTAATAATTCTAGCCAGCATTTATTTTATCAAAGTTTAAGGTGGCCAATAACCATAAAAGTTAACTACTACAAAACTTAGTCATTGTGAGTTAGGTCAGTAACATATGGTTAAAATTATAATAACCGCTGCTGTAAAAATATACTTAATGAAGTCGAAAATTAAATGTTGTTCATTAACTTCGAAATAATAAATAATCGTACCGAATGATTACATTAGGTACGATTATTTCGTTATGATGTTTAAATTTTAATGTTTTACCTATCTACAATTATTATTATTATTGAGAATAAAAGTCGGCTAAGTGAGAGCCGTACTCGCACAGGAATTGTTTCGTACCACCGTTCAATTTTAACACTACATACAAAAAGGGGGTCCCCTCTTTAATTTATAACTTAACCTTATTATTTGTTTTTTTTTGTTTTATAACGGCTATAGTTCACACACTGAAAATTTTAGAAATAAGAATTTCGTTTAAAAGTTATTGCCCTATTATAGACGGACAGACAGCGAAGTCTTAGAAATAGGGTCCCGTTATTAAAATTAACAATTAGGTACCAGAATAAAACAATGAAAAGACTAAACAGTTATTTTTATGTAAAGTTTTAATTATTCACAAGTCGACCGCTAATAATTTATGAATCACCTTAGTGTTTACTCAGTTTTGTTTATTATCTGCTTAATTATTTACATTTTTCAGCCATTTAAATCTGCATACGAAACAGTAAATGTCAAAAACACCTACTAAATAAAACATGTTGACGTGTTATAACCATAAAACACTTTTAATACATTTTATTATGCATCAATAAGATAAAAAAATAAATAAAATACAGGTGTAAAATCCAAATGCAAAACTTGTTTTAAGTACCCATTTTGAGGAAAGTCACATCACCGAGGACGGAAAGGTTGAGAGAAAAATCATCGATTGGTTTTGTTTATTTATCCATTTAGTGTTGTCAGATCTAAAATCCGGAATCCTGAAAAGACCAGCCAGTCCTGCAGGACTCTGGTCTAAAATTGGGTAAAAAAAGCCAGACCATGGGTTTTGTGTCTGAGATTATTATTTTAGGTATTTGGTTTTTAGATCCTTCATCATAATATTATCTTAACTTGTAATTAAATAACAACAAAAAATAATCAATATTTTTTAATAAGAAATTAGATTTATTATGCAGGTTCTAACAAAATCCGTTGTCCGGCCGCCTAATTTGGCCGGTCCTGCATTCAAAAAGCCTAATTATTTCCGTCTATTCGAAAAGGCTGGCGATTAAATTAAATTCATTCGATTAAATTGGAAAATGTTTCCTTGTACAAAGGATTTAACTTAAGCCAAAAGATCGGGTAATTTAACCCCCTTGGAAAATAAAATCATTGAACAGAATTTACAACATAATTGTCATGAAAATATTGATTGACAATATGATTGTACCTTGAGACAAATATCTTTAAGTAGTTAATTGTCATTTTTTCGTAATGGTATAGTGTGTTTCAATATGAAATTGTAGTGTTACTATTACTAATATAAATTTCAATGAAAGCCATGAATCAGTTGAAACCAAAATAATGAAGGTTTAAAGAAAAGTTTCCCAAGGTACAAGGATCTGCCCTAGTTGTGTATATTTCAATTTATTTATGTAGGTAATTGTTTTTAAGTTTTTTTTAATCTCTAAATTAGTTGTCTTACTTTCATACAATAATTTGCACCTGCCATGTCATCTCTTCACCAACTTCGGTTGACTGGTAGAAAATGCCTAAACCAGTGTTCGCCATTGTACTTTTATTTATGAAATAATGTTTAAATAAATATTAAGTTTTTTCCGCAAAAGTTCGTCTCTGACTATACTAAAAAGGAGACGAAAACTTCGTAGAAGATTGTTGGCTTCGAATTATTAAAAAAACATAGTATGGGGTAATGTTATGACTGACTGATGATTAATAAGTTTGAAATTGAATATAACGTAAAATCAAATTATTTTGTTATGTAGGAAGATAAATAATTACTATGACAATTAGTAAGATATAATTTTTACTTTCAAATAATTCTTCAAGAGTTCAGAATAACTGATCAATTGGTTTCCAAGAAAGATTGGTCATAAAACCAACAGAAACCGGGCTGTCCTCGACAATGGTCAGTCGAACGGCGTACTATTAGTACAACACGTCGTAACGAAACCATAGCGCCATTCAGAGCGTGACCAAACTCATACTGTGCTGCCCTATATCGAGTGGTGTTGTAAGCTTTTTATTTTGAAGCAAATTCTTGCTGTGAAGCCATTTGTAGAGGGTTGATGTAAATTTTGCAATATACGTGGTGTAAAAAGACAAATCACATACCCAGTAACTGCCCATCAAATTTTTAGCAAAAATTATTGCTGGGAAACAGCCTGTTTTTGTATGAAAAATCATTATTTATGAGACCATGCATTGTAACACACAGAAATTATTGTGCTTAAATAAGCATTTCATTTATATGGTTAAAGAAGATCCATTATCCTTACTTTTTGTTTGTTTCACAAGTATAGGTACCTATCCTTCAATCAAACTGTAAATAGGATTCCACGGTTGTCTCTTTAAAATGATGAGGACAAGAAAGTATAATTATTGAATACAGAAAGCTCGGTACAATAAAGCCTGAATACTTATAAGTAAAAATCTAACGTAAATGCTGATGTAAAATAAAACATTATTCGCAGGTTTCAGTTTTTGCTGATGAATTCAGTTTTTTGAGGTTTAAGCTTAGGAAACTCTGCTTCGGGTTATAAATTAAATGATGAATAAATACTTAACTGAAGGCGGGTTCCTGTTATTAAAAAGGTGCAAAATCAAAACTGAGATTAGAACGTTGTTAAAATAAAGGCATAGTTAAAATTGATTTCAGAAAAATAATGTGTTATTCTTGATGTAGATTGTTATCCACCCTTTTTGTACGATATAATAGGTAATTAATAAACATATAAACGGTCAACCTATTAAGAAGAATTCAGTTACTTTTGTTTCTAGATTCGGTTAATATGGTTTAAACTTTGATTCCCGCTTACTAAGGTGCTCAAATAAACTCTCGATAGGAATCTACAAAATCATTTATAAACGCGATACCGATCAAATAGAACGAAATAAATGAACTCCTATTAATACCATGGACATAAGCTGCCAACGTTTAAACTCAACTGTTAGCCAAATAATTCGGCTGCTTTTCTCCATTGTTATCCACAAAAAAGTTAAAAAAAACTAAGACTCGTATACATTTTACACACGGCAAAAATGCATAAAGAATGAAGTTCTAAATGGCGATTTTCTTAGGTAGCTATAGTCATCAAACTGAGGACTACAATACTTTCCATGAGGCAGGTTATCTGATGTAGGTACAATAATAGGTAAGTATTGTATACATTCAAATGCCGCATTTAGGTACGATTATCACGGCTGATTTTCACTTTGTTGTATTAGTAAAGTATAAAATTAAAATTTTGGTAAATTCACCATAAATATCGGTTTGGATGACATACGAAAATCTCAATAAAAATATGACATTAATTTTACTAAACTGCACCCGTCTAAAGCCGAGGCTACTAAGGCTACTAAGTAGTACTTATTTTATAAAATCTTCCATAAATATTGCCTGAGGCCTAGTGAATAAAATGAAAAATCACTTGCCTTGGGCAGGCAAGTGATTTTTCATTTTGAAGTGACACTGCACGAATTGTTAAGGGTTAATAGGGTTTTCAAAAATTTAGACACAATTGTAATTGATTAAATTGTTAATAGATTAAATGAGTTTAATTTAATAGTCCCTTAATACTAGGAGTCGATGCATGGGCCGGTGCAGCGATTGTTGGTGTTTTCTCCTCCATCTTTCCCTTTATAAATATATCACCCACCATCATCACGAAGGTGCCTATCTTATTTTGTAGATTATTTCCATGTATATTTTATTCTAAGAGTATTATTATAACAGCTATGTCGCAAAACTTAAACTCCTCTATAAAAACAAAATGAAATGTAACATTTGGTGTTAGTTAGAAAATTAGTTTTGTTTGTAATGCTATTATTTGAAATTTTCTCGTGTTCATATCGTGAAAATTGGTTTGACTCTTCAAAACATCGAATAGAGACTGGAAATTAGACTGAACGATTCTAATTAGTGAAATCTTTGCATCTCTAGTTTTTCTTTTTTTTGTCATACGTGTTTATAATTTACAAATGTGACGTTAAATAAGGTGCGATCCACCACGATCCAGGTTATTGCTTTAATAATAATAATAATAATATGTAATTCATTTATTTCAGGCTTAGTCCATACATTAAAAAAATATTAATATCATTTAAAACACATGTGTGATTTGTGTTTTTATATTTTGATTATTTTAATGTACTTAATAAAAATAATCAAAATATAAAAACACAAATCACACTCACGAAAATCATTTAAATTGAGCTTACGCTATAAACATTGTCGAAACTTCCTATAGGGAATAGATTCATAATTTATTAAAGTATTTTCACATTTTTGTAACAAAACAGGCACTTTAAAAACGTGATTAAATATTATTCGTTAACTTTATAATACTATAGTTTAATTTTTAATTATGTGTAACTAATGTAAAAAAAATGAACTGCGCTTCCAAGATGGCGTCGTGGCGTGCGCAACATACCTAAGTATTTCCTTATGTACGGAGTGATGCATCGGTGTGGGTTGGGCAGGTAGTAGACGAATAATAGCACAATATAACCATTCTTCGCAGCATATTGTCGGTAGGAAATACAATTATAATAACATACAGTATTTATTATTCTGCCTATAATATGTTATGTTATTTTGTTAATATTTTGGAATATTTTTTTTAAATATGTATTAACACAGAAGCATATAAACATACAACACTTTTAAAAGTTCATTAGAAACGGTCGCTAAAAGTAAAAGAGATTTTTGTATTTGGAGGGAATTTTTGGTATTAGAACATTTTGAACAATAGGTACCCATTGTTTTTTTCACGGCCGGAATAAATATACCTAAGATCACTTTTTGTCCCTTTTAAATAAAAGAGATTTACCTAATATTTATTCAACGTAAGAATTAAAAATATTTGCATAACGTTAGGTCTTAATAACGCGCAGGAGGTACACACATCGCCAGACACAGACCAAAAAAAAGATTTATTTTAGTCTTAGCGTGTCTATGGCAGTCTGTATTGATTTGGCCCCGAACTGAGCTACGAATTGAAGCGCCATTTTTATTGATCAATTATTTCGCGGATTAGTTTGATCATAAGAAAAATGTTTTGTTGGCAATCGTGTGGTCTTAAATGCTCCTTATCTGCTAGATTTCTAATGTTACAATTTTGATTTTAATATGGTTAGTGGATATTGAACCGAATGTAGTGAGTTATTAAAAAATCGGTTAATAGTTGTTTGCGACAATACAATGGCAGCTAAAAAAAAAATATAACAGGTGCTCATTTACGAAATGCAGTCTGTTACTGCCCGTTTGTTAGCAGTAAAATACAGTGCAGATAATTTTTAACCTTAATACTATATCTTTTAGATGTATATCTACTTTAGGGACTAGGATCTATGTTGTTATCTATGCACTCCATAGACATGAAACGTCAATCACGATTCACGTATCTGATTTTCAAGTCAGTTCGATACTATGTTATTATAGTCACAGTGTTCGTGCACTTATGTATATTCTGACTCCAGTAATGTTATTATCAGCAGCCCCAACCGGTACTTATGCTGTAGGTGTCTAAGGGTATGCTTTCCAAATAGTTCTTTTCATGTCAATAAAAAAGCGATTTCGATATCAGTATGACGCATAAATAGGGCAAATATCTAATCACTAATTGATGTTATTTGTACGTCAAAGTGCAATATCTATCAACATCTACACGACATCGAGGTACTAAGGGGCAGCTTCGAGATTCACGCCTACGCAGGCCTTGCCTACTGACTTTCGTGTACTACCTTCAAATTAAAAAGAATACTGTCAGTTATTTTTTCGCTCACACCTACTTATGATTGAAAATGTAGTGTCTCGTATTGTCGTTCTAAGGACAAAGAAAAATGTGCAACAAACTCTTGCGAATTATTGAAATAATTCGATAATAATTAAAACTAAAATTTGACAGACATAATACCAAAACCAATAAAAATAATTAATGATACCTACTATAAATTGGTGGCAAGACAAACAACATTGTGACTGTGTGAAAGTTTCATGCTAATTTTATATTTATAGAGATGAGAAATCATTGCATTTTGTCTACCATATCTACGTAAAAAGAGGCAATTTTTTTTTTTAAAGCTGGTCGAAAGAACAGCTTCAATCAAAGTTTAAATAAACAACGTTACAATGTTTATCTTTAAATTGTCACCCTTCTCTCGCGTACTTTTGTCAAGTCGTTGCAATTATCACTGGGCATAAAATTAGATGTGTTATTTTGCGTTTACTGGAATGGCTGTGTGTTAACGCGTGCCTTGGGAGCGAGTGCATGGAACGAGCAATTAATCCCGGGCGCGGCGCGGGATGCCCGGGATCCCGGCTCCCGGCGACAATCACCGACAACGGCGCCCCCGGGACCCAACTGAACAAGTTAAGTCTTTGCCAACTTACTCCTCGCGACCGCTCTGCCGCAATTCGATATTGTATGTACTTAATGCCAACTAACTGCACTGAGCCAAAAAGAGACTTTCCGTTCTTTGTTAAAAATAAAATCTTCCGTGTATTTTAAATCGTTTCAGAAATATGTTCTATATAATTTAACTTAACAAATACGAAGAGAGACGTTTAAAAGCGAAGATAAATAATAAAATAATTAGATGCAAATTTTGAGCAATTAATGTTACATAGCGTTGCAAAGTATTATGTTAAGTAACATCAATACAATGTCAAGTTTACACATGTAATGCGTGTTTGTATTGTGGTTGTGTCCACAATGTCCTTCCCGACCGGCTTTCTGTGTACAAAACCTTCTGCCTTTATTTGTCTTCGAGCCGTGTTTGCACAAACCTAGGGACATTCGAAGAAATAAATCTCTATTTGTCTACATTCACCAATCCCAAGTCTCGGCGGGAGATTACTGTCCACATTTCACGCTCGACGAGATAAATATATCGAGGCTGACAAATGGCTTTTGGAACACAAAGCATGAATGAATCTCTAGAAATTATTCCGGGTGGTGTTGAAGGCTCTCTCTTGTTTATGTGGTAGTCGCGCGCCAGGGAGCTTGCAAAAAAGGCAGGGGCGAACAGTAGGCGTGGATTATCATTCATTATTTTTTTAGTTTTGTAAATAATGTGCTTTTTGGGCGTTCTGCTGGATGTCAATCGACTTTTTTTCGAATTGAACTCTTAGTGTGCGTTACTAAAATGGTATTGAACGAGCCATCACATGCACTATTACGTCTAGGTTTGTAGGTAATAAATTATCTGACGTGTGTAATCGATCATGCATATTTGGTAACTTACGTAGATGGCCTACGCTTACCGATTCATTATTGTGTTGTGTCACACAACTCGTGAGTATTATGCATTTGCTTTGTTTTGACACCAGAAAAATGATACTTATGAAGATTAATCGGATAATAAATGACGAAGTAGGGTTATTCGTAATTTTGTTTCTACAATTATTGATATCCATTGGTGTTACTATGATAGCACAAAAATAGTTTTTTTTTTTTTACTTCATTCAGTGTTTACATGGCGTTTAATTAATAGGGATATTTTATCCAACTGCCATTTCGCCCTGCGGGCCAGGTGGCGCCGTTGATATTGGGCTGTAGCATGTCGAGCCCTAAGTGGAAGTAAAATAGGATATAAAGTTGGTCCGAGCCACTTTATGGGCCGCCCTTTGCGAGCCCTTCCTCACAAACACCGGTGTACCTCTCGGGGGAGGGTACGGGATCACGGGGATCATTGTGATTCACTCCTACTTTATACATATACATAGATACTTCAACACCATAGGCCGCTACAGATACTGATAAAAGCTTAAATCTCTGAAATCAGATCTGAGAGGTAGGTATCAAATTCGCATCACTCATCTCGAGTTCAAGTATCACAATAATTCTTTTGGCAGTATGTATCGACGTGATAACCGATAGCGGCCGCGCCCTCGTCCATCAAAAACGCATTACAGGCGCTTATAAGAAGGTAACCGCGCGATATGACAAGCATTTGAGTCAATATGTTCAAAGACACCGCTATCGCGGCCCAGTCGCGATTATCGCGCGTTAACTGAAAGCGGGATTTCGGCAGGCCGACAAAGCCAGTGGGCGGCGCTGATAACTCCCCGATTAATAGTTTTCCTTTCACAATTAAACCCGAGTACGTGTTCGACAAGCAATCGGTAATGTTCGATAATTTATACACTAGTAATCTTGTAAATCAATTAAATGCGTCATCGTTTTATGTTATAGACGTGTAGGCCGCAATATGGTGCTACGGGCTACGGCAGATTTTTGTTTTATATCCCTCTTCATAAGGGAATATTTGGTTGTCTGTAATAGAACTTGGAAATAGATTACATTTATATTACAATAAAGCTCAAATGCATAATATTAACGTAACACAACATAACATCATGCCTATAATCCCTGAAGGGTTAGGCAGAGGTGTACCCATTAGCACACCCACAATTCGCCGTCCCATGTTAAAGGGGGCGAGCGTATTCCATTAAAAGACACAGATTCAGACTCTGAGGCTGCTACTGAGAAATTCCTGATGTAAAAACCCAATAAAACTTTGCCCAACCTGGGTATTGAACCCTAGACCTCAGCAATCGCGCCAACGAGGCAGTCAAGTTCAATAGGTACTAACTGATATATAAACAAATTAACTGATAAATATACAGATGTTGGAAAAAAATAAGTATCAAGCTATGATGAGAAAATAAATCCCTTTTCCAACTTAGTAGTTGATGACACTGAAACCGCAACAGAGGTTTATCTTCGAGTAAATGAGCAATTCGCCTTATCGTAATTCCTATATTGTATTATTAATATGTTGTATACTATAACAATTATTAAACACATTCACAAATACCTTTATAGTGTACAATAATTATGTTCTACTGAAATGATTTACTGTGGGAAAATTAAGTTAACGAATATGTAGGTATCTCTAGCAATTTAAGGGCACCGTTGACAATTTCATTGTCATCAGTACTGGTACCTAATCGTATTATCCAAATATTTTTTAAATATTTTGGTCCTAATAGAATAGACAGAAGAAACCCAAAGTCAGGTCTAATAAATATTTTTACTTGTAAAGCTATCGTATATTATATTCTGTTTATTTTATACTGTCGAGACTTTTCAAAATGACTACTCATTATGAATTGTAAATTTATTATCTCTTACTCATTTGTCCATTCAACATTGATACGCAACGAGGCATCTGCCTAAGCGCAAGCTTAGACAGATGCCTCGTAGAGTTTCTGTTCAAAAATGCGCTAAAACTTTCGTAGCTATACACCCCGTCTAACTTGCCCCGTTTTATCTGTCAGTTGGGCTATCTGAGTGCCTGTGCACCTATTTGTCCACGATAACCGTCGACTAAACATAATTTGCCGCCGCCCTCCGGCGCGCCCGCCCGTAATGTTTGTCTACCACAAACAACCAAGTATTTTTGGTTAAATCTTACCATGATAATGCACCATAAATTAAGTAATTTTAACATTGAGGTTTTAATAGTTGGGGAGTATAAAGCAGTCAATCATACCAACGAAAAGTTAAGCAAATATTAGTTTTGGGCCAAATCGGGTTTTCCAACTATTGTTGTCTTTTCATATTTAAAAGAAAGATTTTCACAATGTCAACAACATTTAAAGTAAAACAATAGAAGTACATAAACGAAAACAAGGACGATAATAGGTAAGGGTGACCTTCAATATTACTATCTACAAGAATAGGGACGTGACTAATAAATGATGAACATGTAACTATTCGTACAAAAAAAATGCTTTACCTATTCGAAAATACGATGAATAAAAATCCATTCCAGTATTAATATTTCTTTCGAGTGAATGAAAAAGCGCTCAATTTTTGGACGTTTTCGTAGCAGTTTGCTGTAGCACTTAGCGCCTGCTATCAAACGCCGCATCGACTGTATCGCCTATGGATGGAACACATCTCTGTTTGTCTTACCAGTTATCAACCATCCCCTTTTGTTTGCTCCCCTAACCGGAAATTTATTTAAGTTATAATTTTCTGTCATTCGAGCACTCTAAAGAGTTATCTTGTAGTAGGCTTCGAAAACATGTCACCATATTGTCTTTGACCCTTGAAGACAAGACATTATTATCGTTTTTATAACCTATGTTGTAAATATTGTGGAATCTTGTCGGCTTGTGTATTGTATAACGATTTACTGTAGTTCAAACTTTAAGGTTAGTTACCTTTTCATTGTTATTGTTTACTATGTATGTAGGGTGCAGGTATAGCGATCATTTTGGGGTAGTTAATTTTTGCTTGGTAGGTACTAAGCAAAAAATATTGTAAATTATATTAATGTAGTAAATCTAGATGTGTTACTTGCTATCCAAAAGTAACAAATCTGGATTTGGCGGTGGTGTCTTGCTCCTCAAATGTTTTCGATAGGTACAGTACACACACCTAACAGATTGATATGCCAACAGTGCTGTCGATTTAATTTTGCATTTCAAGTTCAATATTTTAATGTCAAGTATACAAAAGTAGGATAGGTAGGCACTTAATTGTAACGATTGTAGTCTGAATGTTACGTAAAGTGTCTAATTCCACAGTGATTCTCTCGCGAGTGACAAACATAATTTATGAAGTTCTTAATACCGAGATAAGGAATATTTACACACTCCGAGTAGGTACACAAGCAGACACCTCACCTCTGTCTTAGTGTTATGTACATAGATATACGTATCTTGGTAATTTTACTCGTTGAGACATCTACACTGCAGATAAAAATTGTAAACAAAATTTACATTTTCGACACTACGAAAAATCCCACAGAATTCCCCATTCCATACAGATTTAATGTCTAATCTGTGAGTCTACATTAGTGTTGTAAAGTTCAAACGTAAATATCACTCAACAATCCTCTGTGATAGTGGGGTTTGGAGTTTTGAATATTCTTTATGTACCAAAACACACATAGATACCGTGTGGCCTTGTGATTATTGCGCAACTCTATTTTGGAGCTTATTCAGATGTACTTAAAAGCGTACAATATCTTTAATTTTTCATGAAATGTGTTTTTCATTAAAATGTAATGAAACATTATAGTTAAGTTAAGGTAACTAGTAGTGCAATGTAAATCATAAATTACCTTATAGTTTCTGATTTATTTAATAATTATCATTTGCAGTATTTGCTATGGTCTTGTACAAATATGAAATGAATCGCATACCCGACTTTATCTCATAATTCCTTGGTACAACTTATCATTTGTAAAACAATAACGTTTCAATATACAATCTTGTTTGTGTACACCATGCAAATTGATAATCATTATATAATCTAATAATTGAAAATAATTGAATCTAAATTGCGACCAATGATTGCTCCAAAATGACCCAAAACAAATCGCAGAAGACTAAATGAACTTAAAAAATACTAGATGCATAGTTTTATATTTTTTTATAGAAGTAGATACAAACTGATCCTGAATAATATTAAAAAAAAACGTTAAGTAAATGAGAATCCCATATAGTGTTGGGGCAGTAGGTTTGTCAGTACGATCGCAAGGTGTGGTCCCTTCTAGATCCGCGGTAAGCCACGAGCGCTCGGCGTCCCTTGATCCCGCCGCCTGGCTTTACCTTATCGAGCCCTCGGGATTTGGGCCCTCACAACTCTCCCTACATTACGCTCCGCGGCTGCGTGACTCGTTACGAGAATATAAAAGACTTTTCATGGAGTAAATCGAGGAATTATGTTACACTAAGTTTATATTTGGGGCATTTATGTGATGCGTAGTTTGGTAATATGCCTATTATATTATAATTAACCTGTAGGTTGGTCACGTTAGCCCTCACAATGGACAGTTTTAATCACCTACTTTGTTCTAGACACATGACGTTGCAGTAAAAACATTCTGAGGAGAAGACTATATAATATTTAATAGAAGATGACATTGTTGCAGGTAAAACGCGCACGAAGGACAAGTACCGTGTGGTGTACAGTGATCATCAGCGTCTAGAACTGGAGAAGGAGTTCCACTACAGCCGGTACATCACAATCCGACGCAAGGCCGAACTTGCTGTCAGTCTCGGACTCTCTGAGCGACAGGTAATTGACGTAAACCCACTCCTATTTAGCTTCACATCTTGCCTCTTGCATATCTAGCTCAAGTGGAGAGGTTAAAGCGGATACAAGTAACAGGCAACCCACATTTCATCAATCTTCTGTAATCGCATGCGCAAACATCCAGCGAGACAGCGAAGAATTATATCCGTATGCGATGCAGAAATCAAAAAGACTATTAGTCTAGTTCAACAACAGTCACCCACACATTGGATATTATTTACCCTAATACTTAAAATATTTATGTGTATTTATTTTATATATTGGGTTAAACTTCTAATACTGTTAACCTATTTGTTACCTTAAAATGTTATAAAGATATGCACTTTTCAGTATGCTTAATAGAATGGAATATTAGGTAGTTGAGAAACATGACCTGTAAGTTTAATGGGCTGTGGAATTTATTATTCAGTACTATAAGTAACTAACAAACTACTACACAAATAAAAAACTATGTACAGGAACTGACAAAAGAAAATTATACTTTGAATCTGATTCCTCCCAAACATGTTTATAAAAATACAGGTTGTAATTTGGAAGAACTACAGAGCTATTCTGTAAAACTCACCAACTGAGAATTTAGGTAAAGTGAGCATAAGCTGAAGTGTCAATCTCTAGGGAATTACAGGTGAGTTATCATGATGATAACTCACCTCATACTCAATTCACCGAGGTAGATTTATTTGACTTAGATTTTGGTCGATCACTAAAGAATTCTCTTTGTTATAGGTAAAAATATGGTTCCAAAACCGGCGCGCTAAAGAGCGAAAACAAGTGAAAAAACGCGAAGAAGTGGTGATGAAGGAGAAGGGGGACCACGCGTCGTTACAGCACGCGCAACTGCACCACGCGACGATGTTACACCACCAGCAGATGATGAACGGTATGATGCACCACCACCACTACCATCAGGGGGTGCTGCAAGGAGTCCCCGAGCCACTGGTGCCGGGGGTGCCCCCTGTACCGCTGCTGTGACCACATCAGCAACACTACTGTGCTCACAGTGACAACTTCGCGTAGTGACATTAATTGGTGGTCCGTAGCACCACCGCTCCTTACTGAACAAGGGCCCCGACAGGGCGTCGCAGTGCATCCACAATAAACGACATAAATGTGTGATAAATTCAGTGCAATCTTGTGGGAAATGCGTGTCCAATTTTAACGTCATAGTAAAAACTTTAAAATTAATACTCCTGGGTACTACACGGTTAGTTACCTAACGGCTGTAAGCGGAGACACTTAACTATCTTTCTGGGGTTAAGGCTCTTTCTTTAATGAGATACTTGCCACTAACGTTGAACTCTTCCTGTAAAATCTACCATTACTGAAATAGTCGTTGCACCAGGAACGTTTACCTACAATTTGTTTTAGTCCTAATTCTAGTTAACTAAGTGTTCACGCCTTATAGCTATTTTAGTACCTTTTCTTTTAAACGGTACAGATTAATGTAATGTATTGAATTTTGTCACTTGACTGTAAATATAGAATAACTATATTTTTATATTATTATTACAATTAAGTATTATTAAATTGATTATTTTTAAACGGTTTATTTATTTCTCAATGCTGCAAGTGCCTTCCCAGTGATTTATTTAAATTAGATAATTTGTATAGGTATTTAAGTAACCTATTTGAAAAGTTGAATTTAAAAATCTATATTAGTAATGGTTTCATTGTTTATACTGCCTTTTCTTTATTGTTAACATTGTAAAACCTTTACATAATCTGAGTTAAGTAATTTTACTTTCATTGCGAATCTCATAAGTACGAGTTTAACGTACGGCAGTGAAATGTGCTATTATATTACATGATAATGATCATAATAGCATTTGTGGCCTTGAGAAGTAGGTGCAAATAGTTTTTACGTTGAATGAGATTATTCCTAGTTTTTATTGTTCTGTAAATACTAGCTTAAAATTTAGAATAATTTATTCTTATGCCAATTTCTATAGCTTAACACGGTAATGAATTATCACTCAATTCACAAACGACATGGTCTTAAGAAATTATTATGGAGGGGTTTGTTTATAATTTTGAGATAAAATAGTAAAATTACTATTGAGTTGATTTGTTAAATGCTGAGTTACGATAATATGTTATTTATTGATTGAATACACGCCCAGTCCGAGGAAGTAACGTGATCGTTTATCGTTTTGTTTTGTGGTAATAGTTATGTATAATATTGTGGTGCTAACAATATTCATTATCATTTGTATGGTATCATTGTATTCCTATGTTGGACATCAGTACACTGTGTGACGTAAATAATTGGTAAAACTTGTGCTTGTTGTAATAAAGGTTGATGTTTGAAAATCGTTTGTGGACACATGATTTGTTAGAATTAACGCAGCACTATCACGAAACACATTTGATAAACTAAATAAATTCATGTTAATCTATATATGTTGTATCTTTTTCCTGATCTGGGTTTACATGCATAACAAAGATGCGAGTTTGAATAATTGCGATTAGTCTCGCATTGTTCTGGCGCACGTTTTACAAATGCGCATTTTGCTTTGTTTTAAAAGCTAACCAACCGACGCTGTTTACCGACGGCTTTGAACTTGAAGTGTGCTTATTGTGCCTAAGTCTAAAACACCACCCATTTGGCACAATTCTTAAGCTCAAATAAAATACAGATTTATTAAAGAAATATTCAGAGAATAGTTTGTATGTGGGCAATAATTCCATTGTATTTAAAATATTTTGATTCACTTTAGCCAGAAAGCCTACGAAGTATTAGAATTCCTATAATTCTCTTTTGTTTTAACTCCATTTACCTTCCTGATTTAAGAACAATTTCCACGTCTCTTCCTGATTTACGTTCCACCTTCAGCCGTTAAGGTAATTTGAAAGTTCGTGGAGAGCCTTAAATATTTTTTTTTCTTGAAATTATTAAGCTTTTCTGAATCTTTTTTCGTTGATGTGGTGTATGATCGTAGATGGGTATATTTTTTTCTATCAGATCTTTGTCAGTAGTACTGGATTTGTTTTTATTAATTAACATCGGACTTAAAAATAACTGGCGAAATGTGGGTGCTAATTATTCCCAGCCTTCTGGGGAATAAGTATATAATTATAGGTCTTTTATAATGCGCACAGCAAAGGAGTGGAACTCACTACCTGCGTCTTTATTTTCGAACGCATACGACCCTCATCTCTTCAAAGTTAGAGTGAAGAGGCTTCTTCTGCGTAAACTCATTCCATCGTAGACTTTGTCACCTCTGACCTAGACTAGAGCCAAATAAAAACCTATACATAGGTGGTGTTATGTAACGTCATGTGTACATGGAAGTACTACGTGTAATGTTCTTTCTGATTGAAACTTGGGTAGGTAGGCACAACACTTTCAATTTCAAATAGCCGACGAAAAACATGAATGGAACATTCAACTGTCACTTATTGTTTGAGTACCTACAACGGAAGTGTGTAGCCTCACGTTAGATGAACGCTTACTTTTAAATTAGACCCATAATACTGACTTAACATCACAGTCAATATTGAGAGTTATTGGGCCAATAGGGCTGCATGTACTTACCGATAGGAAAATGACTGCTTTACAGCTTTTATTTTGTAAACTACTGGAAAGATCTGTAAAATAAATAAATAAAAGGCGTAATATATAGGGATATTTATTTGATTAAATTTATACAAATTTCGCCGATGGATAACTAAGGCATTCATGAAATCCTATTTCAATAATTATTTCGTAAACAGTGACGAAAAAAAGGAAAATAATTGCAAACACAGCCAGAACACTTAAAAAACCGCCGGTGTGTGTGGTTCGTTTCGAATTATTTTGGAATAGTTCTATACTTAATCTATAAGCTAAAGGAGAGTCCTTTGGTGAACTTCTGCGGTCGGAAAACTTTAAATAAGTCTACATACAATTAAAACACTTAAAGCTTTGCTTGTCTCTTTTTCGTGGAGTCAACCCTAGAGCGTGGAGCATGCGCGGTAGGAATGTGAATGCGCTAAATGTTGAGTAAACCGATGCTTATTGAGGGCATTTCGAGAGCAGCATCAAAGACACCGACGCGTCGGATCTTACCGCCCACTGGCCGCCCCGCACTTCCTACCGATGACCAGGCCAGGAATAGCGGACATTCCAATGCTTTTTAACTTATTAATTTCATAAACACAGAGCTGTATTTAAAAAAAGAAGATAATAGAATAAAAACTTTTCACTTTCTACCGTTTTAGTTGCTAATTTAGGTCTGCTATATATTAAGTGTTTAGTCCAATTTCCACCCACCTGCTGCTGTTAGTTCCCTGACCAGTTCTGAGATGAAATTTTATTTTGCTCTGCAAAAACCGCAATATTTAGGCCTAGTTACTCCAGGCAGGGCTATCTGCTATTATCTGGCTAGCATGAGCCCATTGTGCGAGACATTTTATGATTATTAATCTCGTGTTAGCGACTAACTCCGAGTAACGTTTTTTTTGCAAGTCAGCCGTCTAAAAGAGGTAGGTGAGTCTACTTACCAAATATGAATTCAAGATTATTGTGTGAATTACTTTTTAGCGAATATCCTTCGCACAGTGGTTTAAAATTACTTATAAATTCATGACCCGTTTTTCTGCTTTAAGTAGGTATTGAAGTTGTTATTTTCTACGGCTAGTAATTTATTAATCACTGTTAGTCAAAAAATAAATAATAATATGTTGAAAAATCGGCAGATCTTCAAGTTCATAATAATGATGCTGGTTACAAAGAAAGACTAGGTATTGAAAGTTTTGAATGTCCAGTTTATTTACCTAGCAATCTATAAAATGATAGCGTTTACGAGGAAGAGGAAATAACGAGAGAAATGAGGAAAAAGGAAATATAGTGAGGTAATACGTAGGTAGGTACTTACTAGAGTCTCAACGTCGCGCGCAGCGCTGCTACGGCACGGACACAGTCGTAGCAAGCGCGTAGCAATGCTTTCACATTCACATTTCTTACAAATTTTTATTCTCGTTTTATATTTTGCATGGTTTCTGCCAATGTAGTATATGTATTCAAATATTGTACTTCTCTTAGTATAAAATAAAATTTTATTTATGTCAATAAGATAATAATTACGGGTGAGAAAAATATATAAATCTAATTGTAAACGTAATAAATTAAAATGTTTTCATTCCAATGCACCATGCTACTGCTACATACTTACTTCATGATAGATACCTAGGTTACCATTGCTCTGTAATAGAATTTAATTTCATAGAATATTTAGTTAAAAAAATATGACAAGTATGAAATTACACATGCAAAATTATTTAAATACATAGACATAATACGATCAGTGTACCTATATACTAATATACAAACTATTTTTAAATAGGCTGACTTTGTCTGAATGAAGAACGAAGTTAAAAAGTTATGCTAAGGTTACGCTTTTAAGATAATTATCCAAAAGTCTTCCTATAACTTAAATAGGAAAATTCCATTTATTTCCGGTAAAGTGTTGTTTATATGGTCAAACTTTAAAGATAATAATGGTAGGCCTATCTTTAATTACAAAAGGCCGAAGATATCTGTACTCGGAGAGCTGATTTTTGGACGAATCCCGCCGCGGCCGCACTGCTACCCCACTACTGCAACTCCTGTAAACCAGAATCTACAGTGACATAATGATAGGCGCTGAGACAATACAGCCAGGGAAATGATGCATGAAAGGGTCGGTGCTGCTTCAGAGTGTTGACAGTAATTTGTGTATTCAATACGCCCTCATACCACTGCATTGGCATTAAATGACTTACCATAAGGTCGTAGTCTTCAAATTATCCTTGTATTTACACTTAACCATCATCAGTCTATAAAACGTCGTTCACCACTTTATGTAAGTAGCAAGAAAAAACACACTAAGTATTGTAGTCAATGTTATCCACAATGGTGGTGAGTTCCAAACCCTTTGGATAGTAATATATCTATCACATCTCTCATTATTTAGTAGGTGGGTGTCCTATTATACTGTCTGGAAATTATGGGCAGAAAGTCCGTTAGGTTCAGCTGTACTGTCGTTTGGCATGCTGAGGCCAGTTTGGCTGCAGGTGCTGTGAAGCTGTTACCTGTTAAAAAGTCTTGTTTATCGTTAAACATTATTGTGGAGTACGCATTTATTTAAGACAAGAGAGTTACTGATGACTGGATTGGTAAATACTATAGACGCTGAACTGAAGAAGATTTCTGTTATTTTCTTTCTAAGGGACATTACTGAAGTAAACATTAATGTTTAAATAACCTTTCTAAGAGTGAAAATCTACTGCAATATTCACATTGAGTCATAGATATCTGGGTGCATAGTGTGAATGTTTATAACGTGAGTGTGCACTCGTACCCGACCACCACGACGTACACAGTGTACTCCACACAGAGGCCGTTCTTCAAACAAAGCTTCACATGTTTGCGCTCACCCTGCTCTTGTTTGCCCTTTGACAGCAGTCTCACAGGTCATTAACACGTCACACCTAACTGAACGTACCGTGAGCGTGGAGCCGCTCTAATCATTGCATTAAATCATCATACACGTCATTAACCAAAACAAACATAGACTACACATACCGGAAAGAGTCGAAGAACAACATCCATGCGTGTCAGATTCAACAGTCACTCCGAAATGTAGACTCATAAATTAGTAATAGCCTTGACGCCAAAAATTTACAAGACTCGCAACTCGTTTTTGTTTTAATTACTGCGGATCAACGATTAAATGTGATTTCCTTGTATTACATTATAGAAAAATATCACATAAAACTTTGTGAATAACACGTAAGTAGATAAATAATCAGTTGTTATCGTGTGCATTACATTTAACTAGGTGGGTTTAATCCACTTGATTTGATATCTTGATAATGTCTGGATTATCGGCGAACATGAAAGCGCCTAAATTAATTTTTAATCCAGCTTTCCCTCGGTGACTTGGCCATATCTTGTCGACGTAGGCACACAAGTCGTTGATACGAATCGTACGATATCAAGCGTACCGCCGCACAGTGGTTCCATATCGAAAATTAGTGGACATAGGCAACAAAGTTCCAATATCGATGCGATTTTTTTTTATGTGATTCTTTATGATATTCCTGACAACTTTTACTCTTGTGAAATTTCTTCTAAAGTTGATAGTTTGTCTGAAAAAAAAATAATTAGATTTTTTTGTATCGAGCGAATCACCTTTCATTTTTTTTCTTCAATTGTACGAATATGTTGGGTGTATGGCGTGAGTATATGATAGCTAGGGTCATTCTCTATCCACGAAAAATAAAATCAGCGCCGGCCATCTGCGGCCGCGCGAGTAATCATTCCTCAAAAAATAATAATTGTTTATGATATTTTTTGCCATTTAAAATAAATTCAAAGTATATTTTTTGTCTCATTTGGCTGTTCTGACCTTCTTTTTTTTTTAGTATATAGTTTTGATAGCATATAAGGTACCTACAACTAGTAATTCTTGGAGAGATTATTTTTTTTTACCGAATGATTACTTGCGCGGCCGCAGATGGCCGGCGCTGATTTTATTTTTCGTGGATAGTGAATGACCCTAGCTATCATATACTCACGCCATACACCCAACATATTAGTACAATTGAAGAAAAAAAATGAAACGTGATTCGCTCCATACAAAAAAATCTAATTAATTTTGTTTCATTTTTTTTCTTCAATTGTACTAATATATTGCATGTATGGCATGAGTATATGATAGTTAGGGTCATTCTCCATCCACGAAAAAATAAATCAGCGCCGGCCATCCGCAGCCGAGTAATCATTCGGTAAAAAAGAATATTTTGTCTGATTTATTTTGTCATTTAAAGTAAATTCGAAGTATGTTATTTGTCTCATTTGGCTGTTTTCACCTTCTTGTGATTGATGACTCATTTCACAGTGAAATACTTTTATTTTTATATTTACATTAGAAGTATGGCCGGATTTTGTACCAACCTAGATCTTTTTGTGAAGTTAAGAAGTGGCGGTGATCTGAAAAATTATGAAAGTATAATTTCTGTGTTGAATACCGCAGTTTCTGAAGAAGACAAGAACCTAATCAAGGAATTCTGATGACTTTTTTGTGTAAATCTTAATAAAAAGTGGATAGAGTCAAGTAGAAATCAAAAAACTTTTATGAATCGTATAAATAATCGCAAGTGGTTGGAAAATAGCATCGACTGGCCTGTTTGTGATAGTGTTGACCTGAGAAGTGAGTTGGGCTTTTCGGGCGCAGCCATATCTGAGCCAGTGGATATGGATTCCCATGTTCCTGATCTTGCAGTATGTATTGCGGAAGCGGGAACATCTACAGAAAAGGAGCACTTAAAACCGTTCGAAGACTTAAGTAATAAGCAAAAAAAAAGACGTTCTACTTCCATAGTAGAAGAAAGTTCCGAGGAAGAGTTGCAGTACTGGTACTTAATAAAATTGAAAGACAACGGCAAAACGAATCTGGCAAATTTGGTCAAATACCTTTCCAGTAATCCAGAAACGCTATCCGAAGTACACGAGCGGCTATTTAAAAAGCAGAGCTTAAGTACTGTGTCTGAAGATAAGTATTTAGCCCTTTATACATCACTTGCGCTCTCGAAATGGAAGTATTTAGCTCTTTGACAATTTCTGAAAGAAGAAAACTATGCTGCCCTTCCATCTTATCCAAAGCTCTTAAATGCCAAGAAAAGATATTATCCACCATAGGAAAGTATTGAGATTACCGAAAAGGAGCACAAATAAAAAAAATCATACAAAATATTATTTTTTACCGAATGATTACTCGGCTGCGGATGGCCGGCGCTGATTTGTTTTTTCGTGGATGGAGAATGACCCTAGCTATCATATACTCACGCCATACACCCAATATATTAGTACAATTGAAGAAAAAAAATGAAACAAAATTAATTAGATTTTTTTGTATGGAGCGAATCACGTTTCATTTTTTTTCTTCAATTGTACTAATATGTTGGGTGTATGGCGTGAGTATATGATAGCTAGGGTCATTCACTATCCACGAAAAATAAAATCAGCGCCGGCCATCTGCGGCCGCGCGAGTAATCATTCGGTAAAAAAAAAAAATCTCTCCAAGAATTACTAGTTGTAGGTACCTTATATGCTATCAAAACTATATACTAAAAAAAAAGAAGGTCAGAACAGCCAAATGAGACAAAAAATATACTTTGAATTTATTTTAAATGGCAAAAAATATCATAAACAATTATTATTTTTTGAGGAATGATTACTCGCGCGGCCGCAGATGGCCGGCGCTGATTTTATTTTTCGTGGATAGAGAATGACCCTAGCTATCATATACTCACGCCATACACCCAACATATTCGTACAATTGAAGAAAAAAAATGAAAGGTGATTCGCTCCATACAAAAAAATCTAATTATTTTTTTTTCAGACAAACTATCAACTTTAGAAGAAATTTCACAAGAGTAAAAGTTGTCAGGAATATCATAAAGAATCACATAAAAAAAAATCGCATCGATATTGGAACTTTGTTGCCTATGTCCACTAATTTTCGATATGGAACCACTGTGCGCCGCGCGCGCACCGCGGTGTCGCGCATCACTGCCATAAACTACGCTGAAGACGTGTTCATTAATTAAAAACCTAACACAACTTTATGGCACCAGTATTTTCTTAATTAATACCCACCATACTATATCAGACTCAAATTTAAATTATAATAAATCAGAAACAAAGAACAAACTGAAGAACTATACAAAAGAAAATGATGATAAAACAAAATTAAAAGTAAGTAGGTTTAAGCGTTGATACGGAATAACAATAAATATTAAGATTTATATAAGGGGCTAGGTAAGTATCAGTCCATTAGTAAATTCAGATTTAGAACTGAATTAACTTGATACCTGTTAGCCTTTAATAAGTAAGTACTTAGATTAATTATGTACCGACACAAAATGTTAATGACTTTTAGATATCAGTATTACTGATATAAATAGTGATATACACTACCTACGTAAGTATATTCAAACTTTTCGAGCGATATGAGAAAATTATTTATAGTACCTACGTTAGTTACGAGCTAAAAATAATATAAACTAAGAACATTACGACACTGGTCATCGTCAAGTCGTCACAAGCGCGACTTCTAAGTATAAGGTCCTGGATTCTACTTTCAGTATGGGCAAAGTATTGGTTTGCCATTAAGAATATTCCATAGTTGTTCGTCAAATAGTCCCACTATTCCTATAAAACATAGGCGAAATTTGAGCCTTGGAAGATAGACTAAACAACTCGCGAAACTTAACTCTGCGAATTAGGGCGTAATGTTACGATACCTTAATAAACTATATTTTTAGTCTATCTTCTCTCCATCCTTTAGTCTATAGATAAATGCAAACGTAGTAGTATTGTACCTACCGTATAAAGATGTGGTGTGGTATTGTTTTACGCTCGTACAATAACTTGCACCTACCATGTTATCTCTTCACCACCTTTGGTTGACTGCCGCCTTTGTACATTTATTGCATAAAGTTTAAATAAAGATATAGAAATCATAATTTTATACAATTTCAGGTAGGTAAATAAAATTATCGTTGCTTTGGTAATGAGCACATGAGATCTGAAATCATTATTGTTTTCGGTGAAAAAAAACTTAGAAAAGATACGACTACCCACTCAATGGAGTAAGTGGTTATCTTTTCCAAGTTTTTTTTCTGTTTCCTATTATTAAAGGGCTCGGGTCTTTTCTCTATCAACTAAAATTTCAGTATTCATCTCCTTAGTCGTTTCATCTTCTACGATATCCTTCCATTTGGTCGCCTTTTCACTTCAAAAAGTAGTTTTTTTTTAACTAGTTGAAATCGTCACGTAAGGTAAAACCGTTATGCCCCCTTCAGGCAACCCTCTCTTTCTCTATTTCAATGTCTCTTTCTACTAGAACTACGTTCCAGAAGGGTTCCCCCTGAGCGCACAAGTGTTTTTAAAAATCCTCAAAAAATATGTTGAATTTAAAGATCAAACACCTTGATCACGAGGTCACCTTAGTAACTCGGATTACGTACTTCGATATTAGCTATAAGTTGCCAAACAATAGATAATAATATCTTCTTTGTTTACGTTATCTTTAACTAATGAAATAACACGTATTATTTTATCTTTTTTCAAAGGTATTAAAGCTTAATAGCTCATTGAGTTAGGTAAGTACATGAGTTAGAAAGACTACAACATGCTTCTCGAATTATGTTTTTAAAATTAAATTTTGTTTCTAGACGTTATGTGATTGTGTATAGTATACGAGTTTTGTAGATCAAAACCCACACCAAGGTGGTCCCTTTCTTTTAAGGTTTCATTCAATTTTTTCATCTTAAAATTAATTACTTCAAAATGTCCTGTGTCAAATAAAAAGGCTCGTGTTCCAAAAATATTGTTTTTTCTAGGCCTAGCGAGATTGTTCAAAGAGTTGTTCATTATATTTGAAATCTTTCGTTGTATAGGTAGGAGGTACTAGCTTACCTACTAGTACCACCGGAACGACTAGCTAACTAGCTTACTTACTACTAACTAGCGAAACTACTAGTTACTTACTAGTTTGGCGTAAGAAAAATAAAACGATAAATAATTTGCTAAAGATCTGATGTTTAAGTTTAAGATTTAGGTAAGTAGGTGTGCGTGCAATGGGTTTCCTTGAAGAAATCAGACCTGTATTTGGTATGAAGTTCACAATAAAAAGTTCGTCTCCATTCAGTTCATAAATGTTTTTATGACCATAACTTTCACTTATTTTTAGTTTTTAGTTTTCGCGATAAATATTTTTTTAAGTGAGTATTACCTACTACCTTACCTTCTATATATTTTTTAAGGAATTTAGTTTTATCTTAATTTTTATTTGGAAAAACCAATGTTGAGATAATCTTGAGGATCAATTACTTAAGCCTCATGCTTACTGGTTTGTATTTAAAAGCATTATTTTCAGTATTTGCCAAATAATATCACTATGTTAGGTACATAAAGTACAGTTTAACCTCATCTGCTAAGCCTTTTCCCAAGTATGTTGGGGTTGACTTAAGGTCACACCAGATGCAGCTCATGCAGCTAAATAGTAGTATTGCAACGACTGTCTTTTTGACCTTCACAACACAGTTACTGGGTTACAAATAACTCCTTTGTAAGACTGGTTGCCAGACTTTCGGGCTTTTAAAAACCTATAACGACTGTCAAAGATCTACGAATTACAGCCTGGAACAACGGGTTTGTGTGCAACACCACCACTTTCCAAACTTCGGGCTGCTACTGAGAAATTCGTAATGGAAAAACTCAATGAACCTTGTTGGAGATCGAACTCAGGACCCCACATTCAGCAGCAGGGTTGCGACCACGAGACCCACGGGGCAGATCAACTTCAGTCTAATCATTATTCTGAAATAAATTCGTCATTTCCCAAACAGATTATGTTAATATTATTATGCGTTGGATTTGTTACTTTCGCCCAACAAGTTTCCTTGAAAAGTTGAGACATCTGCAATTCACACTGAATTTAAATGAAGCGCTGTAGGCAGCTTTGCATTGTAATATTTATAAGAAGAAGATATTTAATTAAAAAAAAACCAGTTATAACTAACATGTAGTTTTCGAAACCTACATGAGGAGAGGAGGACATGACATTCAAATTTATTTGGTCACAAATATCTTGAGACTTTTTATTTTATTGAAAGGTTTCAATAAATAAATTTGGAGAAAAAATATAAATCTTTACATAAATTTTAACTCATTGTATAGGCGAAAATTGTCTGTTGAGTTTAAATATATAAAATTGTAATAATAATTAGAAAATCGTCTAAAGAAATATCTTAATTGATTTAATTCAAAATGTCTTATTCAGTGGATGAGTCTTAGATGATAATCCTATTCGATGTAGGTACCATTCTAAATTAAATGTAAATGTTATTTTTTCAATGCGTAAACATTTAATATGTTACTACAACAGTATTTTACGAAGCGTTGAAATTATTATGTAGATAGGTACAATTTTAATTGTTCAATATGAGTTGTTCATTAATTTTACCGATTTACCATCCGAATCGTATCAAGACCAGAATTTATTTGAGGTACCTGCCTAATACGGGTCACTTTTGAAGTGGCATCGGTTATTTAGGTTTTTAATAACACCAGGCATGAATATGTGATGCGATTTGACGCGGACCAAGATTTATATTTATAGCACTTTTAATTTACGACGGGCTATAAAATACGTCGAAACTCCGTCGATCGATAGTCGTGTAGGTGCCTACCTGACGATTGCGTCGTTATATCGAATAAATACAGGTCTCTAACACGTACAAATGTATACATTTCAAATCCGTTTTAATGTCGTTTTGGGATCAAATTAAATTATTTTAAAGTACCTAACTAATTTTCAAAAATATTTTTTTATTGGATTTTTTGCTGTTACGCTTGAGATAACATTTCATAAGTAATTTTAAGGCGCTTGTATTATTAACTACCAAGTAAGTACCTACATTTAAGATGGCAAAATAGGTACCTATTTATTAATAACAATTGTACTTCTTTGTTGCACAATATTGGTTACAATGATAAAGGACGATTGACGCGTTTTAACGATTAAACTTTACGATTTTGTTCTAAGAATTGTTGTATACCTGTATCTAGATATGTAAGGCACATTTGTACATACATAGATTAATAAATAACATTGTTAATTTTATGTTATTTAACCTAAATCGTCAAATCATAACGAAATTAATGGGTAAAGTTATGCAATTACCTTGCTTAAGACTTTTTGTGATTAAAAGACGTACCTATAGAGCAACAGCGGGAACTATCACTTAGTTGAGAGAATAATTTAAGTATCACTTGTGTCTTAAACATGTGTCGTGGGACTTAAACACAACTGGCGAAATGTGGGTGTACTAATGGGTTAACCTCTGCCTAACCCTTCGGTGATTACAGGTGTGTGGCTTTTGTCTTAATCATAGAGATGTCTAAGGCAATAATCCTAACCAGTTTCAACTTATAGGTACTGTGCCTACCTACTGTAGGTACTCTTAAACGTTATTAGGTAGTTAGGTACTGTAATTAGTTAAAAATTTGTTCATGTTATGACTTGTTCTTTAATCTAACGCGTCTGTAACTTTAACTGATAAGGCGAAGCATACCTAGGTACCGTCATGTTTAACGGTTCAATTTTAACTATTGTTGCAATTAAGCTTAATGGCTAAATGCCGACTATAAACAATGTCGGTACGTTAGAAAAAGTATTGGTCTAAACTATGCACAACTTTTCAGCACGTGATCATTTGCAAAATCTAAGGAGGCGGGCGGCAACTCAAAGGGGAATCATTCTAAAAGGGCGTCCGAGTCAAAATATGTACAAACGCAGACCGTAATGGCCTAAACAATAAAAAAATGGATATCTTATTTAGTATTAACAATAAGCGGGCCTGCGTTTCGTGCGGAGTTGCCCTCAACAATGGTGAGTTTTACGAGGTCGTAAAAGCAACTTCTTTGTCCATGATTCGGTCAATAAACATAGCTGAGCGGAGCTGTGGAGCCGGGCTGTGCACCTATAGGCACATAATTGTTTGGTTGAAATTCAAATTGATCTCACGGAAAATCTAAGCTGCCTATTCCTACTCTGTATTATTCAATCCATTATATGACCCGGGTTATTTATTGTACCACATTCCAAACCATATATCTAATGTGTAGGTATTACTCATAGGTATATATCTACCTATAACTGTGAATTATATCACGTTGTGGTAAAAAAACATGATTAAAGTTTTAGAGACGCCATGTAAAGAAAGCTTATCATGTTTATTTGGTTCAAACAATTTGTGATTTGATTGTTTTGACGAATCATTGTTACTAAGTAATGCAATGTCTACAAAAAAAAATAGTGTGAAAGGATCGTTCATTTGATTCTTCAGTTTCAGTTCTTTTTCTTTGTTTTTATAAGTTTGCATTTATCTGACATAATTTAACACTGAAACAAAAAACAAATAAATAAAATAAATATTTGCAGGCCGAGCTTGTATGTTAATCCGCGTGGAAGTAAAGTATTGTAACAACATATCCTATGGTAAGAAAGCTATAGTAAGGCTTTTTATCTATTATTTGAAAAATAACGGCGATATACCAGCAGTTGTTAAGTTAGATTGCTAACAATTTAAGTTGGCGAACGTTTCTCATCAATTTGGCTCAGTCATCCAACCTGTACCTATGGTTACCATTTATCATTTGTAAACCTATGAAAAATACATATACTTGTTGGTATATTTTAGTGTTTATTTACCTCAAAGTAAGACAATCGTACTGGTAACGGTATTTAAATTAATAAAAATAACATATTGACAGGTGGTATTATACTTAAACTTACTGATTCACAAACATGCATATTTCTAGAATCAGATTTTATTACTTGAACTTTGGATTTACCAGAACCACATGCATATCTAAGTTCTCGTTAACACAAGGAAGATGTTACAAGTGTTCCAAGCAAACAGTTACAGATAAAAGTTAGTCGGTAACTGAACAAAAGATGGCTACCTGCATTACCCGCTCTGCCGCCTAGGAATATTTTACGCACCATTTGTAAAGTCAGTTCCAATTCCAAACCTATTGTTTAAAAGCTGCGAACTGCGGGAAAATCCCTTGTAATCTAAAAAAGACCCATTGTATTAACTGTTCAAAGAAAGCCGCCACAATGCAGTGCGGAGTCGAAACGTTATCGACACTAGAACAGATAATTGAATTATTTGTTATGTATATTCAAGTGAAATAATCTTTTTAGTGAAGGTTCAAAGAAGGCGGAATCGGTAGGGTTTGCAGTTTGTGTATGAGCCTAATTGTGTGCAAACAAATGCTTAGAGGATTAGTTGGAACTGCTAGAAGAGTTGAGCAATAGATTGTTGGTACCAATCTTTACTTTTTAGTAGATAATTTGAAATGTTCTAGAATTTAGGCATTCATTTGTTTTTGTTTTCATGTGATTAATTTATTTTCATTTTTTATTTTATTTAATAATATAAAAGGTATTCGTTTAGGCTTAAAAACTAGCGCAATTTGTAACATCTATAAAACCGACCTATAAAATTACATGGACGAGACATTCTTTTTGAATTTTTCTATCAGTTACATACCTACATAAATATATATTTTCGACAGTAGGCATGGCGTCCAAAGTAGATAATGTGACGAATGTAGGTAGGTAGTAGGGACTATAAATTATAGTTTATTGTCGTCATTCATAATAACCTTACGATTACACTTTATTATGCATGATAAAAAAATATACTTTATTTTTGCCTTGGCGCGACATTGATTTTGGCTAACTTACAAGTAGTTCGATGGATCTTAGCGGGACGTCGGTAAAAGATTTGCAGTTACCATTACCTACCTACGTGCATTTAACAATCGAACGTACAGATTTACAAGTACATAGTTACGTCAGGAAAGGAAACCACTTAAATTTTAATAAGAGCAGCGATTATGCACCATAAAAAGCTGTAAATATGTAGTTAGCCGGGTTCCCTGACGGTGAGCAATTTGCGGCGCTCCGCCCCGCGTGAGCCAAGCCAACTACCAGTATCAATGCCTTAATTGCAAATAATAAGCAAGCCCTTACAAAACAGGTATACATAGACATGCAATTATATAACTATAGCTTCGAGAAAATCATTAAAACATTGGTTAGGTAAGCGATTATATCGTAAAAATTGGTAGTCTACAAGAAACAAGACTAGGCTGAAAAATGTACGAACATCTGAGTGCCATTAGAGTAATGATTTTTCCATAGACATGAGAATAAGATGAATTCACGCTAGGACAATAATTTGCATAATGCCATGTTATTTCTTCACCACCTTTGGTTGACTGTTATTAAATGCTTTTTAAGGTATTAAGTCCGTCTATGTACTTTTTGTTGCATAAAGTTTTAAAAATAAATAAATTCACACAGAGACAAAACTAAAGTCCAGCAAATGAGTATTCCGGAATTAATTATATTTACATAATAATCTAGAGATTATTAAGAAGTTTCTAAGAAGTAACTTAACTTATATTATTACCTTTCAATCATATTTTTCCGACCGATTTTCGGCTATGGTGGCTTATCCCAATGAAGACTAAACAAGTACACAGGAAAAATAAAAGTGCACATGTGTGAGCACAAACACAGGTGAATTCACTCTTTCCTTACTCTTATAGGCCGATAGGACGGCAAACAGACTCGATCGGGAAGAGATCAGACGCAGGACCAACGAGTTTACATGCTTTCTGAGAAACTGGTGTGTCACTCCACCGGCTACTAAACTCTGGGCTGCTACTGAGAATTTCCTGATGGACAATCCCAAGGCAATAATACTTTGCCTGAATCGAACTCAGGACGAGACTAACGGCGCAGTCACCTTTTACAACACCCACAGATTTGGGGAAGAGGTGTCGTTTGCTTGGAATATCATGGATGTTTTTCTCATTACCAAAGAGATTAAACATTCTCTGTCCTGACGTAGGTACCATCTAGCTAGATTATTAAATATTTGATTAATTAAAATCATTTTGTTCGATGACATAAGCTTTTTTATATTGTTGGAAATGTTAAACTAATTACTAGCTTTTTCCCGTGACGTTTTCTGCAAAATTGTCGGTTATCGCGGACGCAGACGAAGTCGCGGAAAAATAGCCTAGGTCCTTCCGCGGGGATCATAGTTACCTCGTACCAAATTTCATCAAAATTAGTTCAGTGTTTTAAACGTGAAAGCGTAACAGACAGAGTTACTTTCGCATTTATACAAGGATTGTACCGTGTTCATTAAAATTATATTTCCCTACGCGCGTACATTCATGAAATTCACATACATAATGTGAATTTTCACTGACTTTGTTGCATCTATATGGCGGTTGCGCAATTTTTGAACAGTGGGACTATTATTCTGTTTCTTTTTTAATCTATCCTTCAAAGACTAGATACTGTTCACAGGCTATCCTTCTTGAGTGGAAAGGTTACCTACTAGTTTAATAAAGCTCAATACTCAATATCTTTATTGCTTTTCCATAGTGGTAACTAATATAATTGAGATCATTATGGACCATAGAGGACACAGCAACATGGTAGGAGAGAGGAAGCACCGTTTAAAGACATCATTATGTAAGTAGTTTGCTAAGTATCATATTGGTGAAGTAATATGCTACAATGCTAGATGATCTTGTAGATAGATAACCTACCTACATTTTATCATGCAATGCAACATTGTGTTCATGCAATTTAGAAAATAAGTACCGACCTACGTACTCTTAACGACTTCTCAACTCCTAGTACGGAAATGATTGAGTATCACACGTTCATCAGAACTTACTGAACTGATTATCATATTATTTTCTTGTTTAATATTTGACCTAACAAATGTTTACCAATATCATTGGCAAGTTCAGCTTTGCATAGAGAATCTTTTTGTAAACATTTAGTTAGGTGATGTGACTGCCTCGTTGGTCTAGTGATCGCAAAGCGCAACTGCTAAGCATGAAGTCGTGAGTTCGATTCGGTCGGGCAAAGTGTTATTGGGTTTTTCCATCAGGAATTTTTCAGTAGCAGCCTCGGTGTCAGATTCGTCGGATAAGCTCGCCCCCTATTACGTGGGACTTAAACATAATTGGCGAAATGTGGGTATATTAATGGGTACACCTCTGGCTAAGCCTTCGGGGATTACAGGCGTGATGTTACGTTATGTTAGTGAGGTATGGGATGTTCAAATGTTTATATTGTCTTTATTATTACTTATTCATTTCAGTGAAGCTCTATATGAATTATGATTTACATACCCTAATTAAGTATCTATATAGATCCAATAAATCATTATTACATTACTTTCTAAAAAGTCAATATTGATCCAGGAATCGGGTACACTTGAAAACAGTAATTACTATCAACATGGCCACTCGGGAAGGAGAGTGGTAATACCTACTCCAAGTTTATCACTACATAAACACACACACGTACTCGTATGATATAATATATCAACGCTGTCCACGTGAATACTGATATATAGAGGGTGATATTGCCGCGAGCGGCCAACAAACAATAAGGTGTGATAAGCAGATTCGGCGGCGCTTTTCATGTATCGCCTTTGTCCGAGTTTAATCCGCCGCCCGAGGCGCGCCCGCGCCGCCCCGCGCAAGCGCGCGCGCTCCTCGTATCGCCCCGCCTACGCGCTACGACCCGTAGTCTTGTAGAACTTTTATAAATTTTAAACGAATTTGAGTCATAAAATAAGAATTCTAATATTGATTTAGAGTTGACTGATTTCGTACTGGCTTACGTCCGTGAGCACGTTAATTGAATTAATTATGGTAATTATATTAATTATGGAATAATCATTGATTAATTATTTAATCCACAAAGCCACAATATACGCAGAAAGTGAAAAAGTTCATACATAAACAATTTCTAATCTAGAAGCTGAGTTGTGTAATTTCCTTCAATTAACTTTAACAACTAAGTATTATTGTTTTATAACAAGTGAATAGCTTTATGCACAATCCTGCAATTATGCACAAATATAGATATCTTTCTGAACAAAAACGGTACCTAGTACTAGTATTTTATAATTTTGATGTTTCAATTTCAGCAAGATTAAATCGCGCATTCTATAATTAAAAGCCCTCATACAGATTTTCAGTCGTATTATTTTTTTAATTATTGTACTTATCATTTAGTCTTGATACGTAAACCCTAGCTAAAAATATACCTAATATACTAAGAAAAGAAGCGCTGTAGAATATTTTTGAAAAAGAGTTATATGACTAATGAATTGAGGTGGAAAGTTTTTTAAACACTCTGAATAGCAGTAGATCTAACACGATGTGTGAGGTACAAGATACCTACATACGTTTTTGTGGATGATAGGACAAAAAATACCTAATACACACTAAATGTAGATATTATTCATTTAAAAGCAACGTCGGACGTAATAAATAACATACGAATCTTGCTCTATTACTTACAGCGCGACATTTTTATGTCACGTCAAAGTTTTACTTTATTATATTGCTACATTAATTTTGTAACTTCGACTCGTAAATGTACGTACTAAAGTATTCATATATTTGGTCATTTTAATAAAGCTTTTATTGGTGTTTAATTAGCGGCGGTACGTGAATGCGGCCGCTCAGACATAGATATGTTGAGACCTGTCATGTGTGTCAAGGCGAATCTCTGTTTACGGTGTTTACCTCGGATCTAATCGGGCACAATATTGAGTCGCTAAATCCCAATAAACTTGGTCATTCACCAATTTCACGGTTCGTAATTAGCTGCGACGCCGCGCCGACTGATTGTTTTAAAACTAGACGAGTTTGACGAACAATGATTGGTGCGTTTAGTGCGCGTACGGCAGTCCATAAAAAGAGGTGACGCCGTTTTGTTCCGAGCTGCCTTTTATTGTGCACTGTATAAATTTATGGAATCATCATCGAGTTGTATGGACTCCTCTATTCGTTCGCAGCGTGGGTCCATAACCATTACGGATTGTATTTTGATACACATTTATTTACACTTGTTAACGTGCCGTAGACACGAGACTTTTTCATCGGAACTTGTTTTAAATTGCTGCAGTTCATTCATCCTTATAATGTGTTTCATCTAGTTCGGTTCCGGTTACTATCTGAATTGTTAGTGTAAGTGTTTTGTTATGAAAATATGTAAAAATGTTTTGCATTATGAGGTTGCTATTTGCCATGTCGTAGCGTGGCGTAGCAGCGCTACGAATAAGCAATATCAATTTCCACAAAACATCTGTATAAAATAATAAATAGTATGAGCACTAATAATATCGTAGCGATCGTGGAAGTATTAAGTAATTAATGAACAACAATAGTTTGGCCCGCGACTACTACGGCACATAGATATAGAGGTATTTTTTTACAACATTAACATTTCAAGTATAAAGATGTTAATTGTCAAAATCGTTGTTTTTAAAATTGTTTAAAAGTATTACTAACGTAGATTTAAGAGAATAATGAACAAAATGTAACTTGAAGTTTAGACTACCACTTCGATGCTCGTTCCTTATGAATGACCAAGTACTACACTGTAAAACTTTACAGTAAGGTTAGTTTGTGTTTTGAGAAATAAATGTGTTAAACCTTAAAGGTCGTACATAATGACGTACGAACATAATGACGTACCGACTGTAGGTAGGTACGTACAGAAATTTTAACGTTAATAACTTGACATCGACTAACACACATTTTTTTAGACGAAGGCGGTACTTATTTATTGTGTCGCTACAAGTCGATACCTAGTAAGTACTATACTATGCCCCTTTTTTAAGTAACATAAAACTGTTTTGAAGCAAATAATAATAATATAATTGTACGCATAACGCCATTTCTATTAACTCTTTTTACATGGATCGCACCAACCCACATATAAACTTGTACTTTTCGAAGTACCTATGCACCTAAATATTAGCGTATTGGATTCGTTTCAAGTAAAGAATTTAAATATCGAAGATTTGTGGGTTGGTTTTGATAATCCTAAGATAAGTACCAGTTCAATAGCAACCCATGTTGGTTTGTTTTTCAACTGGTCCAATTACTATGAAATATTTTGAACTGGCGAAATGTGGGTGTACTACTAATAGGTACACCTCTGCCTAACCCTTCGGGGATTACAGGCGTGATGTTATGTTATGTTATTTTGAACTGTCGAAATATCTCGAGTGTATTATAATAGCTGTTTTGTCATGCGGTATTATATGTCGATAAATAGGAATCCCCTAAATATAATCAGTGCTTTATAATACTTTTAGTATCTAATACGTATCACTCTTGATGATCCGCAACCATGTTAAATAGTACTTCTCTCTTGAAATATTACAGTAAAAAATAATAATGCAAACTGAAACAATTTTCTCGAAAAAAGAATGTTTATTGTCGTTCAAGAGAAGTTTTTGTCGAACGTTTTTCCGTTTTTAGCCAAACTTTCCCTATAGCCCTATAGGGGTTAAGAAACCCTAATTTACGGTAGGTATCTAAATTGCGTATTACAGTTATATGAACAAAGGAGATATTAAATATATAATACTTAAAAATTGCCAGTATTTGAAAAAAAAAAACGAGATTGATTACTTTAGTAGAGAGAAAGACAAAGTTAAAATTTATCTGTTAATAAGACCCTTAATTATAGAACTCATTGTTATAAATAAATATTTTTCGGAGAACAATAAATACGTTGGCACACGGCAGCTGTACATAAGAGACATATGTGCGTATAAGTATAGCCGCTGGCGAGGGCTCGTTATTTTCTGGTCAATTGCCGCTTTACGGCGCCCGCGCATCCTCGCTTCCAATTACTGCCCAGCCGCCAACGCCATAAAACTAACCTCCGAACTAAATGAGCTTACACACCAAATAACAACACCCTATCTTCAACCATTGCCCTCAAGAAATAAGTTTCAAATCCGAATAACAGTATCAGGAGATACGTTACACGTGAACATGCCAGATGCAAATTATGCTTAGGTAAAACGTGTTTGTTGTCCGTCCCGAGTTTTATTTTTTACAATTATATCGGCTTGGTTACTTGGAAATGCATTCACGAGAAATCGGAGAGGGATTCGTGATGTTTAATAGGCTTAGATTAGAAGTTAAAAGCCGGGCCGTGGGCCGAGGGGCCATTAAATGGTTCTCAGGACACGGCCACATGACTTAGCTCTCATTAGGGGAATAGTCAGTCGAGAGCAAAAAATGCGTTCCCATATAATCTTTATATAACACAGGCCTACTTTATTTACTATAAGAATCGTGAGATCTTAGCAGTGGGTGAGCATTCAATTGTACCTATTGTCTGTCTCATGTGTTCCAGGAATTACGATTGTGTATGTGTGTCTGGGCGCGCCCATTTTAAGTTCTCTTTTATGAAATAAGAGCAGCTGGTAATTACTGCTAAAAACTGAAACAGTTTTACAGTATCTGGACGTGTACGCATTTTGCCGATAACTCAACTTAATTGTAGGGTAATAAACTTAGGTAGTTTTGCAAGAGCAATTATAAATGAAATGCCGACAAAGGGCTTTGGCGCTTTGAAGTCGCCGACGACGGCGTGCAGCATCCGCTTTCTCCTGCAGATAAGACCGGATGTGACGTGGCCTTGCGCCTGCACTCCGACGGGACCGGGACATAGCTTTTCACGATTACTCGATACATTCCAATGTGAGGATAAAAAAATGCCTCACTTAAAAGTTTGTACAACAGAGAAATAAGTGCATGAGTCATCTAATGAAAGTTATGGACCGGTCACTAGGTTTATCTTTACACTTTGACTCTGTCTACTAGCGACGCGACGCGATGATTACCAACATAAAATCTAATTAGCAGCAAATATAAGTGTTTTATTTATTTGCCTACTGATTCATACTTCTGTGCGCATATTCCATGCTACTGAGTCCGTACGGGATTTATGAGTTAGGTAGTTCGGATTCGCTATCAGTTTTACGGCGCATTAAATTATGCAGTTAAGCTACATGCACTTTTCGAGCAGAAGTTCGTCGTACAAGGAGGGAAGTAGTCAAAAGTGGGGGTGGTGGAAGGGCGGGAGTGGCGGGGGCGTTCGAAGCGGGCCAATAAAGGCGCGCAGTAAATCCACGTAATTTAGAGCGGTCGTAAATTAAAGTTCCGCTATAAAGCCGGGCCGGCCGCGTACCTGCCGCGCCCGCGCTGCGCCGCCGCCGCGTCACGCACCGACCGCGCCGACGCTGGCTCGTAAATCAGCCGCCGTGTGAACTCCGCACATGTCCGAGCGGGTCCTGCCTCCACAAATAAATTAACATTCTACTATCGTTACATAACGATCTCACTTAGTACCTAGTACCCACTACCAATATGTATTGCGATTGCGTATTTCGCTGATAGTCGCAATTATGCTGTTTGATAGCAGTTCGGTCATAGGTCTTAATTGTTATGCACATAAGGACCTGGCATACCTACTTACTTTTAAATAATCAGTTCAAGCAAAATGAGACGATCCTTTTTCATGTTTACGTGACCCATAATTATATTTCATAGGTACATTGAAATTAATTAAGAACTGTATTCGTAGCATTAGGCATATCAATAATTTCATAAATTTCCTTGAGGGGTCTGGGATTTTTTTTTACGTTCTTTTCCATTACCATTAATACTACCATGTAATTGTGAGTAGGTTTGGTCTCCTTTATTTCAGGCAAATTAATGTTAAGGTTTGACTTTACAGGAAATGCCAAAAGGGATTGGGATAAAAAAATACTACCCTTTTTAAGTCATTGATAACGTAGTCACAATAAAACTCGAATACCTAGAATTTCACGTCCGAAATCAAGGAGTGAAATCTAATTAAACAGAAATGCTAAATATCAATTTTATTTTATGTCAAAATCAACATGGAGATAGAGAAAACTGGAATGAATAAAGGTTTTTGCCCGGCAGTTGGACACAGAACAAAAATAAAAAATTCAACGTACCTACTGAAAACCTAATAGGTATGTAGTAGGTACGTATTTGACATTTAAAACTCTATCTTCCTTTCACTTTATTGTTTTTTTATTTTGGATCATTGCATTACCTAATTAGGAACCTTTTGGCTACAGAGATATTGAAGCCTTGAAGGTTTTTTTTTTTTTTATGGAACCTAATTTTAACGAAAATTTTATTATCTACCCAAAGTCAAATCATTCCTTCCATTCAAATTCATATTCAATTTGATTTTATTTGCCCCTTTTAGAAGGTAGTTTCCCATGGAGAAGAATGAGCAAGAAACTCCATACATACTTACTATTTTAAAATCAAATGGACAAGCAAGAAACTCCATACATATTTAATATTATAAAATGAATGTTTTGCAATATTTGTACACAAAATCATACAGAATTACACGCGAATGCAACGTATCTTGTATAGAAACTACTAATCATATACGCAATATCTATAACGTTGCACAATCTAAATATACAAGTAGTTTTTGTTGTATGGATAGTAGGCGTAGTTAATGATTTTGTGATGTGTCTTTTAACACCCAATATTTACTACATACATACATGTTTTAATTACGGGTCCATAATATTTCAGAGAAAGAGAAAGAAAAGGATAATGAATTTTTGCTACGACTACGACTACGAAGTCTACGAGAAAACAAAATATTAACAATATCTGCTCTGATTCTAAAGTTTTTCTTATGACTTGTGTATTTCCTAATGTATACATATAAAATGCGTTGTTCTGAATGACGACTGACGGATCAACGCACAGCCTAAACCGCTGGTCGTAGAGAACTGAAACTTGGAGGGTGTGTTCTTTATACGACGTAGGCATCCGATGAGAAAGAAATCTTCTGCCTATAAATTTCGATAAAAACTGAAACTACCATTTGATATTCAATAAAAGAGAAAATGTGCAGCAAGTTCAAGTGCGTTTGGTCATAAATGACTATTGTTAAAACAATAAAAAAGAACACTATAGAACAAAGGTAACATACATACATAAACTCACGCCTTTTTCCCATGGGGGTAGGCAGAAACTATAGAACGCCACCTGCTACGATCTTTACGCCTCATCTACGTTAATACATTTCAGAGGTAACAATGGAGGTATATAGGTACTTAACTACTAACGACTTTAATTTGTTACATACATATTATGTTTACACATTAAGAATAGAAATGCGCATGTAGGTATACATGAACAGGTAAGAGAGCGCGCAAGTATAAATCCACATAGATAACTTTGTTATCAATGATCTACGTAGCTATGAGTTAAGCGTTTTATTATCTTGATAAAGACATTCTTCACGATTATCTGTCAATGTTATAAACGCTAGGAAAACTTTAACAGCCGAAGGTACACGTGTGCCGTGTAATTCTATACGGATTTAGTGAGTCGTTTCAATACCCTTATTGGTATAAACCCCATGAGGCCGTGACGGAGCGGACATCACTTTACGATTACTCACATAAAGGAACACATTATCTGTTTTATCTTACCTAAAACTCCCCAACAAAGAGATAAAGGTCCAAAGTTTACCCGTTGCGTGTAAATAAATTATCCAAAGTATTGTGCAGGGCGCGCTCGGATTGTCTAAAGTAAACTTGGGATATATTGTGGTCCCGATCGTCGCAGTAAATCACTCACGTCTACATCACGTGTTACGTAAAAGGGTTTTATAGTGGGACTTGCATCCAAGACGAGATAACACATTCAAATGTCACTAGGTAGGTAATCATTATATGGCTGTGCCGTACAATGTAAATAAACTGAGCCAATGCCAACAACAGCATGATCTAATTGCAATTTTTGATGTTTACTAGCGTTACGTTCAGATAATTTTATTGCATATCGCTAAGACAATACGTAACACGGAAGAGATTAATTGAATTAAAATCTTATCAGTTTAGTTTTGTCTTCAGAAAGATCTCTGTAAAATTCCCATATCCAAGGCTGTTTCTAACTTGTGAATGTTGATGTTATGTCCTATTCGTTGCCAAAATATTTAATAGATCGTGACGTGTCACATAGGTTCCTACATAAGTGTATCGGGCGCAGGTACAGCGATGTTCGTCACGTGTGGCGACGGGCGCGGGCGGCCGGACCGCGCGGCGCGGGCGGCGGTGGCGGCGAGTGCACCGCGTTCGTGCGGAGCTTTGTTATCTGCGATCAGGCCCCGCCCCGCGCCCTGGCGGCGCGCACAGCCTGCCGCGGACAACATGGCGGCCGCGCCGGCCGGCATTCACGCTACTAAAACGATAAGAACAGAAGGTCGACTCCACACAACAAGCAAAAAACGGATGCGCCGACACATATACTCGTACGTTTGGTCACTTCAAACCAAGCCTAGTCGCGAATACGCTTGCACTCGCATTACATAGACGCGTGTCTTGGGTGCGTGCGTGCGTTTTCGCTCGTTGTATGCACCCGACCTTCTGTAATGTGTGCATTTTGACTCCCGCGGTCCGCTCGTCCCGTACGCCGGACTGCCGCCACTCGCATTTATGGTCCTAATGAAAACCACTTTAATTAATTCACAGCAATCACATGCGCCGTGCACGCCGCAGCTTTTATGTTTATTGTTTCCATATCATTTTAAAGCACCACATTTTGATTTCTCAAGAGTGTCACCGCCATTATGTTTTGTTTGCTGAATGACTGCTGTGTTTATTAACAGTGTAAGTATTATTACGATTGTTCAATTGTTATTAGGTACACAAGTTTTCACTTAATGTTATTAGAATCATGTTAATAGCTCGGCCGTTTTCATAATTATTTTAATTGCGTGCCACAGCAAGGCCTACCCACTTTTTCTACCTCTATTTAGGTATGGTTACTCAGATAGGATCTCATCATCACGTAACGTTGTAATTACATTATCATGCTTACGTTGATAAATAAAAATTATTCTAAATTAGCTTTTAGGTACCTACCTATATCTAAAGCCAAGACAACATGCATTGTTGCATGTATTTTTTTTACAATCGTCAACGATTACTATCTGATATGTTAGATACTAGGCTATCTACAACTTCAAATAAATCATTGGTATTCACATTCTGGCCCTGAGTATCGATTAGAGATCAAACATTGGCTTCATTGCTGTTGCGAAGGGTGTTTAGGTACCTACCAATAAAACATACTGTGTTACCCCTATTCCTATGTAAAAGCAACTTTGCTTAGTTTGCCTTAATGGTCAGTTGGTCATTGTGTAAGAATCTAGTTAAACCGCTATGCACACTGAACAATTTCAAGAATACCTAAAGCAGTGCTTCCAACACATTAACATTTATATTTTTTAAGTATTGTATCTGTGAACTATATTTACAGGATTTCCAGTGTGGTGCGGTAGATACGTTGCCTTTATTCCTTTGACACACGGCTACGCTGCTACGACACGCGGTTACGCTGCTACGTTTTGCGGTTATACTATGACACGCGGCTACGCAGTTTAGATTGGCGGTTACGCTTCTTGGACACGCGGTTACGCTGCTACGACATGCGGCTACGCTGCTACGACACGCGGCTACGCTGCTACGATTTGCAATTACGATACTTTGATACGCGACTACGGAGTTATGATTGGCGGCTACGCTGCTTCTACATTACGTTCACTCGTAAACTGGACGAATCCCCAGTGCATGAAACTAACTTACTGAGCAACCTTGACAGATGTGATTGATAGCAGTTAAAGGTATGTTTCTGGATTTGCTACTTTATTATGACAATTATAAATTCAACGGATACCTACGTCGCCCTATACGTGCGACAAAAACCTTACGACTTAACTTTACGGGAATCTTACAGAAAAAAAATGCAATTAGCAATACCTAAATAGGTAAATTACAACAAAGGCATATAAATGTATCTATTCGTTGCTTTTGACACACAAAAATCTACTTACATTTCACATACACTTAAATGAATCGACAAAAGTTAGGTGTGCCCATTAATTAGGCACTATGTCATAATAGGAAAAGTAAGTAATTTATTTATCTACATAGGTATACGTAAGTAGGTAGATACCTACCTGATATATAGTGAAGCATTGAATTTTTCTCACTATAATGACTATAGAGGACGTAAACATAATACGAGTAGTTACTGCTGCCAAGATTATCTTCTAATACCTAATAATAAATTATCTAATAGTAGGCATTTAAAACATTTCACTGTACGCTACTACGGTATTTACTATCTGCACGAATATTTTTATACCCATTCGTGATTAATTAGGCTGAATCGTGAGCTCAATCAATTCGTCTAACCTTCTTTAGAAACTTTACTTTAACTGTAAATTATAACAATTAGTACTGTGTACCTACATAGCAATGACTTCATTATCTACGATTATATTTAAAATTAAAACAAAGCAATCTGTCTAGGTGACTTCTGCAGTTTATCTTCTTCACGGATTCTAGTGAAAAATTGGATTTAGTCGTTATAAAGTGTAATTGGGATGTGTGACGTAACGTAACGATTTGCATTGAGAAAATATAATTAAACAACCGGCAGCCGGATCAAATTTCAAATTGCTATCAAAACGGAACGCATTTATATTTTGTAGGGTGACAACGATCGTGCAAGAAAAGTACATCGGAATTTTGATCAACTTTCTGTATATGGTAAAACTACAGCTGTTAACTGAAGGGACGATGTATTTCTAAGATTCTTTTAGTTTAGTATTCTAGTTAATTGTAGTGAATGCACAACAATTAAATATACTGAATTGTAAAGAAGAGTTACAGAATATATTTCGTGGCTGTTTTTATTTACTGTCTTGTAATGCAACAAAAAAACACATCCCAACGAAAAATATATCATGGTAATCGCAGTCGGTGTTGTAATGGTGTGCGGGTTGTGAGACAAAACATCTCCCTGGCGGCCATTTGTCGCGGGCGACAGCGCGGCAGCTCTCCCCCAGGCCTCGTTAGGGACACCGCGCGTCAACGCGGCTACGCTGATTTATTCGGCGTTATTCGCGCTTATTCGCCTTCAGCCACATTTATTCGGGCCCCACTCGAGCTCCCACAACTGACACATAAATGTCGCTTTTGTTTCTCTTTACGAAACGATTTAGATGCTCTGTGTGTACGCTCGGGGACGATTCGCTTTGTAAACCTTGAACCTCTGGCGAATTGTGAGAAATAATGTTAGTCACACGGAAATGGTAGCAAATTTGGTAGTATTGAAAGAAGCCTATACTTAGAAAGGGATATTTTTGTGGGTTTGTAAGTTCCTACCTAATTATTAATGTGCTTTGCTAATTTAAAATGTTTCGTAATCTCTGCTTAGAATAGTAATCTAAACCCTCACGACTTAACACCCGGGGGGAGGGCAGTTAAAATATACTAAAAAACATTATGTGATTTATGGATGATCCTTAAATCAGATTTAAAATTGTTCTAGAAAGATACAGTTGACGGCTAGATAGTTTTCCTGCATGCACTTTTTCTTCCTCCTGACTACTTCCTATCAACAATGGTTCTCAGGTAGTTTAGATATCACAGAACTCTGAAAAGACTCCCTACATCTGTGACTAGCAGATGTTAATTCAAGGACCTAAGAAACTGCCTACAGGTAGTTTTAAAGGTCCTGTCTTATCTCCATCCATTGGTTTTTAAGAAAACTTCAACTATATCTGTAGACCATGCATACCTATCCTACCTCTTTTGTTTACTGTACCTACATGCTTATATTATTTACTGAAATCGACCAATACAACCGCTTCAGCATGAATAATCTAAAGTTTATCTTGGACATCAGTGAAGGAAAACATCGTGAGAAAACCTGGACAAATACCAGCCTATTACCTACTGTCCCACTCAAACCATGTCTGAGGCCCTTTAGGCGGTTTAGGAACTCAGACACTAGGGTGTGTGGGGTCGTAAGACCTGACTGCCCACACGATAAAGGAAAGGAAACATGAACAATAAGTACTAATGTGCCTAAGTAAAACCACTTAGGTACGTATTCTATACTTAATGGCTCCAAAATATGTAGTTTGTTGTGGCAATGACATCTAAATATTTCACATTAACTAGTTGATCTCGTAATGACCTGTAACTACGTCGGCTGATAAAATTAACAGATAACACAGTTGTCCGAAGTTTGTTGTGACGCTTGTACCTACTTATATCATTCTAAATGGCGTCCCATACTTTACCATTAAATATTTCTGAAGTGAATTCTCTAAGTGACGAACAGTTCGAGTTGATATTTGGTAATGTGATAGAACTTTGTACGGATGCGGCTGTAGAGGTTAAGAAGAGGAGGCCTTTCCAAAATGTGGCAGCTCTTTGTGATGCATTTCAAAGTTATTTAGAGGAAATAGGATTAGAAGGTGAGGATGAATTAAGTGTATATTCGACGATAATGAATTTGGCAAAACTTGACATACATTTATGGCTTTTGTCTAACAAATAACTACTAAATTACTTGCTGAGATGATTTTAAAACCATAGGCAACGGAAGTCCAAAAATATTCTAAAAAAATAGGGCAAATAATCCTAAAGATCTTGCTTTGAGGAACCATCTGTCCATTCAAGCAAGGATCCACCGTTGCGGGCGAGATAGGCATGCCCGCAACAACCCAAATTCGTGTAAAAAAACTTAAATTTGAATTCGTTATTTTAAGTTAGTAGGTACTCAAATAAAATTATTCAGTGTAAAATGTATACCAGATTTTAAATAAATCTGATATGCTTCTAAGGTGTAGGTATAAGTTTCATTATTGCGATACTTTCAAGTGACCGTGACCACATCCTTTTTTGAGGGTTGGATACGCGTCTGTGTCCATTGACAAGTGTTGACCAAAAGACAATGATTGCAGATAAACTCCTCATATTAAAACTGCATCCCGACCTAGCGGGCAGGTTGGCTGCACGAGGAGAGCTGACTGCGGAATCCGCCGGCGAACAGCGAGCTGCCGGGCTAGACGGACTCACGACAGAACAGAAGAAAGTTATGGATGAGAGCAATGAACGGTACAGACTTACTAATATTCACCTACCTAATGTAACCTAAAGGTCCTGGGATTTAATGTTACATTTGTAGGACCCAGAAATACCAAGTTGTTGCGAGTTTAGCTGTCTTGGCCTTTGGGGTTGTTTAAATATGAAATTTGAATTTGTTAATGCTCCCAAACTCGCCATAAATTTCTAGAAGAAATGAACTATGAAAAATGAAATGAATGACATGATAAATAGAGGGCAACTATAAAATACTCATGCCGCAGTTGGGGCAATAAATGCATCTTGATGCAACGTGGTCCTGCCTTCGATGCTCCTGACATATCTACTTGTTGGAAAGTGTAATATTTGTGGTGGTGGTAAGATAAAAATTAAAAAAAGGTGTTTTGGTACAACGAATTTAAACGCAATCCGGACAACAGCGACATCTAGTAGTCGTTGTCCATATCAAATGACTTCATCCGCTGCTGCTGCCATCTATTGAATACATTTTAAATTACTAAGTCTAACATTTCCTCAAATTGCCACCAGTTAAAAATATTTACGATGCTTCATGAATCACTTGTTTCCAAATTTCGCCTTTTAATCAATAGTTCTTGTTTTTATTGCAGATACAAGGCGAAATTCGGCTTTCCCTTCATCATTTGTGCGAGGGAGAACAAAGTGCAATCCATAATTAACGGTCTGCAACTTCGGTATAACAATTCTTATGAACAAGAAATAACAATTGGAATCAATGAGGTGAAAAAAATATGCAAACTCAGAATACTTGATATCGTTAAAGAATAATCTACGGTAAAGAAAAAATATTTTTTGTGGTTGATGTAAGAAAACAATAAGATTTTTAACAAAGGAAAGTTAGCATTTTTATTTTATTTGTAACTTGCAAAAATTGCGTTTTAATGTTTGGAAATGTACTATTTACTTAACACGATTGATTGAGGTGTATGAATAGTATACATGCGTGAGATATTTAAGTCAATCGCATCAACATTTCTGGATGTGGTTAAACAGGCCATAAGCCATGTTCCTCTACACTCTTGTAAGAAACATGAAATTCTACATTTCAAGTAAGACATTACTTGCGCTTCGCTTGGCTCGTCTTGGCGGGGGCACTACCGTGCCCCCAGATACAATTGAAATCAGAACAAAAAAATATCAGTATAACTTTTTATTAAAAATCAGTAGTACATTACAAGACAAATCTATACTAAGTAGCTCACAATATTCCGAGCGACCGCTCCATAACGGCGTGAGGCTGGCCGGCCACTTCACGCAGCTCTGGAGTGTTCAGAATGTCCTCGAACCCAACATCCAGGTGCTTGGCAGTCAACACATCATGCTGGAAGTTTGACCTCTGAAGAAATGGAAGGTGACCAATCTGGAAGAATAGAATTGGATGTTTATTCAAAAAGAAATGTTGGAAATGGAATATCCAGGTTTTTTTAAGTTTTTTTTTCTTATTAGACTATTTAGTAAGAGAAACACATAGCCTGCAACTGCTGTGTATAGAAACTTGAGCACAAGAATTCCATGATGGTAGCTCTTTTATTACTAGAATAGTTTTTTGAAGATTCATGCCCTAAAAGGGTTAAATAGGGGATGAAAATATGCATGGAAGTTCGCAATTTTTTCCAATAGGAAATCATATTGGGAACACAATGTGTCACCAAAATATCTGTATTGATGTATATAGAATGCTGCAGCTACATTTTCATAATAGATATTAACATTTATTTAAACTGAAACTAGTTACCTTGCACTAAAAATATTCTAAAGCTTGAACTATAACAGCTTCTTGCACATCATTTTTTGAAAATAAGTTTGAAATTCATCATTTTTTTTTTCAATTCATCTAAATGTATTTGAATTGCATTTTCACATTGCTAGATACTGCATTTTCAATAATGCACATGACATGCCATGCAGTCTTGTCTTTTAGATAAAAAAGGTACTGTCTTTAAATACTTGTTTTACTGCATAGAGCAATTATCTAAACTCAAAAACTAGTTGGCCAATTTTAAAAATTGTTTCCCCTAAGTTACATTTTCAGTGAGTAACATAGGCTATTATATATTTTTACACGACTGCCCCAAAAAAAGGAGTGTTATGTGTTCAGGGTTAATGTATGTATGTATGTATGTATGTATGTATGTATGTGAGATTCTTTATTCCACCATAACTTTTAAACGCCTGAACCGATTTAGATGTATGGGGTATCGTTACAATCCTTGCATCGTTCCGAGTAACATAGGCTAGTTCAAAATAAAAAGAATCCTGTGTGGTCACTTTAAAACGTAAATTAATACCAGCCTCAATTATTTTTTTAAATGAATCTCGTCGTGTCTATGTTTATCGTCTAGAATTTGACAAGTAGATTTGAAAAATATATAACACTGTAAATAAAAAACGTCATAAAAAAAACTGACGAGTAAACAAAGTACAAAAATGTGCAATTTTTGCAGTCGTGTTTTTTAATTTGTTTAATAATAATAGCTTGTTTATATTATAGATCCATTTCAAATTTTACATGGACGAGGTCGCAGGCAAAAGCTGGTAAATAAATTTATCACGCCTTGGATGCTGATTACTTCATTAAAAAGGTTCACGTGAATTACTATGAAGATGTTAATAACACTAACAACAGCTTGTCTGCTGTTTTTAGTATCTTTTACATCACTATGTGCGATTTATTTATCATGGAGTTCCTTGATAAGTTAGATTCTTATGCATGAGTGTTTACATTGCACAAACTTTTAACTTCAAAATCTTGGAAATTAATGAACCAAACCAATATTGATAAAACTTGGTATGCATATGCAAAACATATTATAAAGTAATTTAAATATATTGGATCACTAGCTTTTGCTCATGACTATGTCCCGGTGGGACTTGTTTATATTGTTCATGCATACAAACTTCCACCCTCCTTTTCACCGCCTTCGGCAGTGATTTCCGGGGTAAAATCTATTCCATGTCCTTCCCCAGGTCTTAAACTATCACCATGCCAAATTTCATCAAAATCGATACTGCGGTTTAAGCACATTTATAATATTAGTATGGATTAATTTTGTATGAGATGTCATAGAAAATGTTTAGTTATTTAGAAAAGGTTTATTTCTTTTCTAAAAGTGATTTTCTTGTGAATTTAAGAATGCTTTACCCGTTGACTGTGGGAAAGCACACCCGTTGTGTTTCTACTAAAAAAACACAAGTGCAGCACACACACAAACATTTGTGTTCTTTACGGCGATAACACACAAACTGTGTAGCTAGCCACACTACGGGCTTGGAGTAACGAATGTTTGCCCACAGTCAAGGGATTAAGAAACTTTATGAGGCAACAGTAAAATACCTTGCTAGCGAACTTCATTTCCATGGTGAGTTTGAGAGGTGCATGAAGGCCTTGGATGTTGCGGAGCATTGCCATGTTCATTTTTTCTTGATTTAAATGATACTGCAAAGGATAATAATATTTTACATTATAATAAGCTTTCATTCCGGATTACTTAGTTTTAGGAGAAGAGATCAATAGTAATTAAATTCAAACTGGCATTATTTTACCATGTTAACTAGAAGGTATAAAACATGTATACCTCTTTGTTTTTGCTTACACCTAAAGCCAGTTTTGAAGACTCAAAGTCTACAAAACGTGTTGATTTTGGGCAAGAAGCAATAAAAAACTGACTTCATTTGTAATGCTGCAATAAATTTTATATCTTGCTACACTTATGCACTGCTAGCTGCACACACTAGTTTTTGGTAAATAATTATGTAGCTTATATATTTGTAGGTTTTATGTTATACTTTTTATTTCCAGTAATTTTATATTGAATGGGTAGGTAAATGACAATTCTTTTTCTTAGGTGTTATGAAATTTGACTAGTCATTTAAGGCACAACCATGGGACTGTAAATACATAAATATCGTAGGATTGTGGTTCTCCAGTTGTGATCCCTGCTTTGTTAGAATACATAGTGTTCAGACACATGTGTACTGTGTGCAGATTTTCAGAGCTTTTGACATATTTTTAGATGCTAGAACGCTACATGAAAGGTTTGTCCTGAGGACTGAACATAGCTCCATTTAGTTCTTAAAAAGTTAATTACTTACACTTCTTTCAGATACTTCTATTGGATGTGACATGCCAAGTTTAGACTTCGTAGCAGCTAGACCCGCTACGAGCGGGTTCGGCACGCCGAACGGACCTTCCTGTGGCTTGATATTACTGACATGTTCAGGCTTTACTTTCAGTGGAGGCAGACCGAAACTCTGAAAAATCATGATATTGCTGTTTTAGATCTTTTGTTACAAACATTAACCTTAACAGTGAATTATTGTCAAACTCACCATTTTGCTTGGGTGTAATATACAAATTCACTAAATTATACGTAGATTTACTCCGTTTTCTAACAATAAAGCGACAAAAGCGTTTTGAAAATATCAAAGTCAAGTATGCCGTGATGCCGACGATTCTGTCAAGTCAAATAAATAATGTCAAAAACTGTTAATTCACGTTCACAGATTATAAACAAGGCGCGTTTATTTCACAAACCTCTAGGTCAATGCGTGTTTACGTCACAAACGGACACAATCTGTACTTAAAAGTGGCAAGTGGCAACACTATTATGGAAAAGCCCACAGATATAATAGATATTATACGTCTGTGGATGGCTCTCTGTTTAAAACGAAGCTGTGACCACTGCGAAATAATAAACGCGAAAAATTAAAAACAAAAATACGTACCTAAACTATGTGGCAAGTCACAATATTGTATTGTCTATGGTTATTTTATTATTTGCAACATTATTAAAAACACAGGTAGAATAGCCTAGTCTATGTTCCGCGGGAACCTCAAATATATAGGTAAGTATTTAGTTCAGTTTTTTCTGAATAATTAGTGCGTGTGTGTGTGCCCATTAGCAAGTGGATGAAAATATATAGTTACCCTGATCTCAACACCGCTTTCTGGAGGCACCTCAGGAAGCGACACCTAAGTAGGCGACAACCATACAGGTTGACGTGCGAGATGCCATCCTGAATAAAAAACACCGCTTCCCTTTAAGCAAAATAAACGCAATATCAAGCCTATAACACACTATACACAATACCTATTGTTGATAAAGTAGCGTACAACAAATCAAAAATTATTTAATTAAATTGTTATTCTTGAATGGTTTTATATTCATTTATTTACTTATATCAATTTAAGATGTAGGTATCTTAGAAAATCCAGTAAATCTAGTCTTTTATTCATTAACATCACACATCCGATTTAAAAAAAGATGGTTTCGCTCCAATTCCAATCCGATTCCCCCAAACCAAATTAAATCGACGCACACTATACAACCTCAGTTCGCACTACTTCGCACCATAGAGCTCTATGGTTTGCGAACGCGAATTTTTACGAAATGGCATACGAATAAGACTATAAAAAAAAAAATAGATAAAAAAATATCTCTTGTCAATAGTAACGTAACATAACAAACCACAAACCTTCAACAGACAATATTTTTTAGGCAATCCACACTGTAATCTTAAATTCAAATTCAAACGTTTATTGCTCAACACAGTACAAAACCATACATAACTGCCGCTTCGTTTTATTTGTAAGCAAATAACAAAATATATTTATCATGGCGTCTACTGGTCGAATGAAAAAAGATAAAAAAGAAGCGGTAAGTAATTTTTTATTGTGTCAATTATATCTCGTAAGGTTTTAAAGCCTTTGTAAGGCATTTTTAAATCTATACGTAATTAGCTAAAGTATACTTACTACCAATCTGATTGGAGAAAGTCTTTTTGTACCTATACTTAAAAGGAGTGAAGCAATAGATAGAGACGTAACTTAACACGGGTGAAATAACTACGCGGGCGAAGTCGCGGGCAGAAGCTAATAAAAAAGCCTACCTAACGATCAGCACACATAGAGCACCAATATGCTCAAGCAGTTTTTATAAATTAAATAATTTTTAGTCCGGTCAATTTAGACATCCGAAGATAGGTACAATAATTCGCACCCAGCAGAAAGTTGGTAGGATTGTTCAAAATAACATCATAAATGAAATCTAAAAAGTCCTCATCGATCCGACACCTGTTTTTTTTTTAATTAGGGGTCAAAAGTCACAAAAATCGATTATTCACGATTTTCTTAGGTTGACTGCCTCGTTGGTCTAGTGGTCGCCAGCGCGACTGCTGTGCATGAGGTCTTGGGTTCGATTCCTAGGTCGGGCAAAGTGTTATTGGGTTTTTCCATCAGGAATTTCTCAGTAGCAGCCTCGGAGTCTGGATTTGTGCCCGGTTGATGGCAATAGGCTCGCCCCCTATTACATGGGACTAAAAACATAACTGGCGAAATGTGGGTGTACTAATGGGTACACCTCTGCCTAACCCTGTGGGGATTACAGGCGTGATGTTATGTATGTATATGTTTCTTAGGTAAATTTTATCATGAAATTAGTTCTGTCATAAATTGTAGATCAGATAAATCTACAAGAATGTCTTAAATTTGACCGGACTAAATTGTAAATGAACATAAATACATCACAAATGGAATCAATTGATTTATTTTCTCGACGCATTTATTGTCTTGCGTTGCACTTAATTATTATAGACGCATAGACGTGCGGTTGACCTTACCTATTAGCGCAGATATTTTACTTGTATCTTATTATGTCTGCCAATAGCTTTTATTAAATTAATTCAAACACAATCGTTTATATTTATACACCTCGTATTTTGTTTTTTTAGGATCCTGAAGAGTTAATGCGCCGTAAATTCCGCGCCAAATGTCAGTTTCGAGCACTTGGCCGCATGGTGATGGCCAATGCCTACTGGCTGATGGAGGCAGTTGACCATTACGAGGGTGTTGATGACGTGAAGAGACGAGTCGCGCAGGCTGTGCGCGGGAAGGCGAAGAAGAAACGCTTGCTGTCTATCACTGTTAGATGATAAATTGATACTAAATGACCTTACAAATCCTATTATCACATCTAATACCGCTCAACATTTTTCCTACTTGTTTACAAAGTACCAAAATTAATTTCAGGATAAAGCGCTTCTAAATAAGCCCAATTCTGAAAGGACTGACCTGGAGAAAAAATATATTTTCCGTATTATTGGTGGACTCAAATGTTTCAAGAGATATCCTAATGTAAGAGCTGGCATGTTTGTAGCACGAGTGCGTTATTAATAAACAATAAAGGTTGTCAACTGACCTGCAATAAAAATAATTTCCAATCTCTTCTTCAGCATGTAAAAAAGAAGTTGGCAGCAGTAACGTACTTCAAGTACTACCGTCCAAATAGGGTGATAGTACGCCAGCACCACGAGGCGCATGCGATGTATTTTATTGTGACTGGCGACGTGATCGTCAGTCAGATGATCTTCGACGAGCTGATCCAGCAGTACGTGTCTGTGGATATCGGTTCTATGCACTCAGGCGACATGTTCGGCGAAGTGTCCTTGTTGCATAACATCCCTAGGACTGCTACTTGCACTGCTGTTGGTTAGAATTCCATTTACTTATCTATTATGACGTATGTTAAGTCATCTTATTTCACAATCTTCAGTTGACCTAAAAATATCTATTATCTTAACTTCACATGCTTAAGCGTGCCGTAGTCAAGGAGCAAGGCATCGGCAAGGCGGTGGCGTTTGCGCGAAATCGCGAATGCAACATATCCAGTTGTTGTTTCTTGTATTTTGTATTGTGCTAGCATCTACTTATTTATGTGTTAAAGTTAAATAATAAACTATTTCAGTAGACAGTCATATCCAAAAATAGTTGTGTGGTTATTGACTTTATTTTTTTCTGACGCGCCTAGTGTTGCAACGCGTCCCTACTATTGTTACTGAACAAACTGTGTGACTTGGTAACAATGTTTTCGTTTGCAACGTTATCATTCCACAGTCGGCGTTCCAGGAGACAGGTCATACACTTAATTGTATTTCCCCCTAGGTCACTGTGAAATGCTGGCATTGATGAAGGAAGATTTCAAAAGTGTTCTTCAAGCATCCGTGCAGAAGCAATGGGATGAAGTGCGACTTGCTATGTCTGCATTCACCTACTTTGATGCACTTGACGAGGTAGATAAATAAATTAAATTCATATATTTATTTTTTTCAGTATAATATGGCGAAAAACAAAGTTACAATCTTTTTTTTAATAAAAGACGAGCAAAAAGTTGAAAATCTGGCCATGTACAATATTTAACAATACATACCACAAAAAAAACGTTTCTTGGTTACACCTTTAATTTTTTACTTTATTTTATTTTAATTAAGTATTCGGCAGACGAACAGACAGCAGAGTATTAGTTAGGGCTCGCTTTGGGTACGGACCCCATAAAAATAAGTATAGATCTTTGCAAAATATATAACACTAGTTTCTGCCCGAGTCTTCATCCGCCTGGTTTTTTTTTCAGTAGCGTTAACTTCTCCTCTTCCAAGTATCGCAATATTTTTTTTTTTCAAATTATTATCTATAGAAAGAAGATTATAATTATTCTGTTTTTCTTTCTTCAACAGGTGGCGCGGCGTGAAGGGTGTATCGTGGCTAAAATGAAATCATACAAAGTAAATGATACAATTTTGGGAGATGGTTGTGGCATAGCTAATTATGTGTACTTCGTTCTGTCAGGTCAATGCCAGATGATAGACACCCTGAATGTCTCCGTCAAGTATCGCTGCGGACGTCCTAATTACTCATTATATGATCCTTATGTACGGTTTACTTAAACAAAATATTATCACATTTCACCTAAACTTATACTTAGCACAAACGGGTACGTAATATCGTTTAATATTAAACTGACCTTTACTTCATTTTAGGTTCCACAAGAAGAAAGTGACCAGGATTTCGATGCGAAATATTTTGAAGCTTATAAAGACAAAGCTAAAAAACTTGCGCAATCGTCTATGGAGATGTCAACGAGTCGTTCAGGCTCTAAACGCTTAGAAAGTATAATTCGATTTTCAGAAACTAAACGCAAATCTAGTCTTAGCACCAAACGAGATAGTATTCAAACGATACCGGAAGATAAAGAGGTGGAGCATACATCTGCTACTACGGCTACAGATGTTTCTGCAGGCATAGTTCCGTCAGTAACGCAGACCATACCTGAAGGTGAAGTTTTATCAAGACAAGATTCAGTGAAAGTTGTATCAAGAGAAGATTCAGTGAAAGTGGTATCAAGACAAACTTCAATGAAGTCAGAAGTTATATTGCGTCCTGATCAACGGGAGTCTATAAGGTGCTAGCATATTAAAATACTAGCTGACCCGTGCCCACTTCGTTGGGCGGTAACCATTTTCTTGTGAAGTTTTTTTTTTTTTTTTTTTTAGAATTTTTCTCTCCGTAAGAACCACCCTCGTACTACAAGGAATATTTTTAAAAAAGAATTAGCGAAATCGGTCCAACCGTTCTCGAGTTTTGCGCTTAGCAACACATTCAGCGACTCATTTTTATATTATAGAAGATATACCTACCTAATCAATAAAAAACAATCCGCCCATTCTTTTCCCAATTTTGTTGGGGTCAGCTTAAAGTCTAACCGAATGCAGCCGAATACCAGTATTTTACGTGGAGTGACTGCCTATCCGACCTCCACAACCCAGTAACTGGAAATACGATACCCCTTTGTTAGACAGGTTGTCAGATTTTCGGGCTTTTTGACAATCTGTAACGACTCAAAGATCCGCGTATGAGAGCCAAAACCAACGGCTTAACGTTTCAGAGGCACGCAGGAATCTCGGTGTGTAAAGATGATCATTTATCCACGGCACAACCCATTCAAGCGTAGCTTAACCTGATAGATCGACTTGTGCTGCTGTTATTACTTAGCTACGAGCTCCTTCAGGCTTTTATTAAAATATAGCTTTTGCCCGCGACTTCGTCCGCCCAAAAATAAAATAAAATATAGCCTATGTTACTCGCAGATAATGTAGCTTTCTAATTTTAAAATCGATCCAGTAGTTTTGAGTTTATCCATTACAAACAAAAAAACAAAAATACATTTTTTCCTCTTGATAATATTGTGTAGATGTAGATATAATTAATATTTATGTATATTAATGGTTACTATTCAAATAAGTAGAATATATATGCCGTCTGATTTTTTTTTATTACAGAGAGAGTATCGCAGAGCTACCGCCACTTCCATATCGGACTTACTTCATGCAGGTTTATCTTTTTCGAATGTTAATGTTTAAATTTATAAAAAGGTTTTATTTCTATACCTATGCCGTATATAGCTTACGCTTGGTTGTCGGGCTCTATTTCATTTCATTCGTGCATCTTTTGATTAGTTTGAGTTTTCAGATGTTGTCCTTTTCTTATAACTTCTAGGAAATATTATCATTTTTAGTAGTATGACACGGCACGGTGACAATCATAATATGGTAAAAATTTGGTACCTTTAAATATGTACAGGTGTGTCGGTACAATCCTGGATCAACGTTTGGCTTCGGCGAGAATATGCGAGACCGTCGGATAATTGCGTTGACTCCAGTGGACTGTATGCTGTTGCCCAAAATATGGCTGCTGCAACGCAACACCGCTAATATCTGGACACGTATAGAACACTTCTTGGAAAAAAAGGTATAGAATATAATCGGTTGGTGTTTCGTTTAATCTTAAAGTTGTCCAAGGGGGCTCTGCGAATTACCTTCGGTTACTCAAACAAAAATTGTTAATGAGTAATTGACTCCGTGAACCAATAATTCCAAAACATAACTTCTGTAAAGAAACATTTTATTTTAGCTTTGAACACCCGATTAATTTTAAATTAACCGTAAAATTTGATCTTAATTGCTTTCAACTTAATAAAACTTAGTTAATTGAGTCGGTACAAAAGTGACGTCACAGGCTCACAGCTGTCTTTTGCTGTACAAAATCGCGTTTTGACAGGATAAAAAATACTTCAAATAATAGGTGGTGTCATCTAGCCTATACGTTTTAAAAGTTGTTCTTCTATCCTTGTCACTGACATCTATTTAGGTACCTATAGCAGAAATCCATAAGCGGCGGTTACCACTGATCATCTGCTTGATCAGTAAATATTATGTACCTTATGTATTGTTTTAGATACCAACAAAGAAGCAGTTGTTCAAAGAATACGTCACAGCGCGTCGCTGGCAGGACTTCCGTGATCAGCTCGTGGATGATGTAGTTGCACGGTCCAACAGCGTTAATTATACCACCATACATGATGTACCCTATTCTATTCGCATGGAAGAAATGCTAGACATTTAATTTCTTTATTATCGTTTACAGAACCTCAGAAATACGTTGTTTAACCTTGATGGTATCCCAGAATTTTCGCGTAAAGACTTGATACACTTGTAATATTTATATTTTCAAAGCATGCAGTCAGCTTTCATATCATGCTTTATTGGCTGCACACTGTCATTGAGAGCGCCATTTGTTAACCTAACAACATCGATCATTTGTATTAGTGATCGATGCCTAACAAGTACTTAATTACTTGATACTCTTTCATGGGCTGATTTTTTAATAGTCTACTCTTACTTTTACCCGATGAATAAATATGACAGTTTGACATATTTTCTATACATAAGCTGTCAAACCGCCATATTTATCCCTCAGTTAAGAGTTATCTGTTGATTGAAAAATTAGCCCTTACTGAGTGAGTACACAATAATTTATTATTTATAAAAAGTTAATTTTTTAATTATAGGCGGTGAGAATTATGACCAATGACTAGATAATAAATGATGATTATTATGTCGTGATGGTGATAGATAATGTCGTGATGGGAAAGACGCCCTCCTCTCATGCATTACCAAGTGGGTTCAATACCAATGTGGCAATTTGACAAAGTCATAATTTTATCTTGGACATAACTGACTGGACTTATAGGTATAATTCATGTAATAAGTCTGAAATGGCCAATCCACCTTGAGCAAGTAGTAGTGATCAATGCTCGTGATTTTTCTGCATGAAAATAGGCCTTTGCCGTGCTTTGTGACAATAATAGGCTGGTAAAGTATATTCGTTTTAAATTCTTAAACTTAACATTATTAAATATTTGTATAAAAATAAAAACATTCAAAAATTTGAATTGAAGTAGCTCTTCTTATTATTATGATTACTAAGTCAATTTTTTAACTTTATTAAACCTGTGATAATAAGAATTAAACTTACGAATTGTTTAGCTTTAATTAACGTCATTTATAAATGTTAGAATTTGATTTTATGTTTAATAAATGTTATTGTTTACTAAAATTGTTATTTTATTACAGGTAAATCTTGCTATAAATGAACACTATACTCATTTTAGTCTGAGAAATCTCGTAGCTTCGATATGTTCCGGGATATTGTGGTTTGTCGCGTGTCCCAGGACTTTGAGATTCGAGATTTCCCAAATATTTCCCTCTCGGCTGACCGAACTACTGAAACTTTCAGTTGCGATAGTTCGGTTCTAACAAAGCACCGAACTACTGATTCACCCCAAAGCATCGAACTACTTCTACTGAAACTTAAATGTATGTACCCCTTTTTAATTCGGCAAATAACTTGAATAAAAAAAACTCAATATTTTTGAAAAAAGAATTGAGCTTATTTATTTTTTACAAAAATATGTATATGGTACGTTACGTTACCTATTTTATGATATTTAAAAAGTTACGATGCCGGTTTCACACTTGCGAGCTTGCCTGTTCTCGCGTGTCGTGGCGAGCAAAGGCTGCAAAAGTGCTACAGGCTTACCAGAATCTGATAGCATGAAAGTGATTTTCAGATAGCACCTGTCACCTTTCTTGTTCATTAGTACTCAAAACAATAATAAATTAAACAGTATCAAGATCGTTTGATCCCATTTTCTGGGTATTGCATACCACAAATTTTGATTTCGCTATTTGCTACTACTTGCTATTAGATTTTGCTCTTCTGCTATTAGAGGCTAGGCACTCGCGTCGCCTCATTTGCCTTTGAGTGTAGATGTGACATGACATTACAAAATTCCTTCTTGACAATTGACAACACATTTTGTCATGTTTGTGTTAGCTACACAATAATTGAAAAACTGCTATTTTGCTTTTTTTAATAAATTTATTTTTAAGCAATTTATCAATTTTAGTCATGTCTTCTGTGCGAGTGAGAAAAGATAAAAAGGAATTGGTAATTATTTATTGGTATTCTTTTAAAGACGGGTGCAACTACCGACATTGTCTTTATACAAAAAGCCTTTGTAAGGCATAGCTAAATGCAAAATATTATAATTCCTACCTTGGAGATACAGTTAACCCCACGTTCATGGTAAGACTGCCACGGTTATGTGTAGATCGACGTGAGGTTGACCCCATTTACATTTTATATTTGAAATCATGGCGTCACATTAATTTAATGAATTTGCCCACAATCTCGCCTATTATGTTCTATTACTATTTGTTTTTTAGGATCCTGAAGAGATGATGCGCCGTAAGTTCCGCGCCAAATGCCGGTTTAAAGCGCTTGGTCGCATGGTGTTGGCGAACACTTACTGGATGATGGAGGCAATTGACCATTACGAGGGCATTGAAGACGTGAAGAGACGAGTCGCGCAGGCTGTGCGTGGGAAGGCGAAGAAGAAACGCTTGTTGTCCATCACTGTGAGTATATAAATCTTAACATATAAAAGCGAAAGGTCACGACAAGGTTACTCATCACGAAATATCGAAAACCGCTTGACGTACAAAGATGAAATTAGACAGGGAGGAAGATTATGGTTTATAGACGACCGCTAAGAGCAGATTTTATAAATTCACCCCCTAAGGGGATGAAACGGGGATCCGGCATTTACACGGACGAAGTCGCGGGCAAAAGCGTGTAGTCGATAATAAATGACAGAAAAATCCTGTCATCATATTTAACACTGCTCAACTTTTGACCCAGATGTTTTTATAACAAAGTAATTTAATTTCAGGATAAAGCACTTCTAAATAAGCCCAATGCTGAAAGGACTGACCAAGAGAAAAAATATATTTTCCGTATTATTGGCGGACTCAAATGTTTCAAGAGATACCCTAATGTAAGAGCTGGCATGTTTTGATTTATTAAGATTCACAACCGCGGATGAATCTTAAGATCTTTTACATAAAGCTAAATGGGTCTAGAAATAAAATAGCAAGACAGGTTTTTTTTTTTTTTAAGTTTTATAATAATTGAGGTTAAAAATTGAAGCATCAAATTCAATGAAAAGTAATATTGCCGTCTTTTCTGGGTCTGTTACGTGGACGTTCGAAAATTTAATTCGCGGCTGATCAATTGTTAGCTTTTGTTAACACTGGCTGGTGGTGTTGATAGGAATATGTATACTATTGGTGCCGGCCGCCTCCCCCCCATTTCTATATTGTCGGAACCTGTATTACATCTGCATTTGCATGAACATCCGAGTTATTTATTGCGGATACGGATGAGAACGTAGATATCTAAATTGATACGGAAGCTCTGCTATTCCGGCTATAATATTCGCAATGTCGCTTCTGTTGCAAATAGCTAAAGTAATTAATTCTTAACACTCTTTTCTCTGACTTTTTCTTTTCCATATTATTCGGAAAGCAATAATGCGAAAAAAGGGTCTTTACTTCGAATTAAAAATAATTCCTGATCTTTTTCTCAGCATGTAAAAAAGAAGTTGGCAGCAGTAACGTACTTTAAGTACTACAGTCCAAATAGGGTGATAGTACGCCAGCACCACGAGGCGCATGCGATGTATTTTATTGTGACGGGCGACGTCATTATCAGTCAGATGGTCTTCGACGAGCTGATCCAGCAGTACGTGTCTGTGGACATCGGTTTCATGCACTCGGGCGACATGTTCGGCGAAGTGTCCTTGTTGCATAACATCCCTAGGACTGCTACTTGTACTACTGTTGGTTAGAATTATATTTTATGTTTAATCATCTTATTATGAAGTCTGACCTAAAATATCTAATATACTTTAGCATTTTCGAGAGTGCTCTATTCACCGCATAGGCGCCCGGGTACACGGCGTATACGCATCGTAGACGCCGTAAATGCCTACGCGCAAACCCAAATGATTTCGTACCTCCTTCCCTCCACGCACGGCAAACGGTGGCGAGCTCGCGAATTTGTTGTCACTATTAATGTTGTATAGTACTGGTACCTACTAAGTTAAATAGTAAAATATAGTCGACAGACATACCCAAAATAGCTAGTCATGTGTGTTCATATTGAATGACTTTCTTTTGACATGCCTAGCGTCGCAACGCGTCTCTATCGTTGTTAGCGAAAAACTGTTTCACTTGATATCAAAGTTTTGGTTTCCTTAATTTTACTACCTACTCCATAAATCTGCGTTGTACGAAACAAGTCATCCATAATTTAATTTGAATCCTAGGCCACTGTGAAATGTTAGCACTGATGAAGGAAGACTTCAAAACAGTTCTTCAAGCGTCCGTGCAGAAGCAATGGGATGAAGTGCGACTTGCTATGTCTGCGTTCACCTACTTCGATGCACTTGACGAGGTTAATAAAATCAACAGAACTATTTGGTTTCAATAATTAGGTATCTACTAATTAGATATATTAATTCGGTTTTTCTTTCTTCAACAGGTGGCTCGGCGTGAAGGGTGTATCGTGGCTAAAATGAAATCATACAAAGTAAATGATACAATTTTAGGAGATGGTTGTGGCATAGCTAATTATGTGTACTTCGTTCTGTCAGGTCAATGCCAGATGATAGACACCCTCAATGTCTCCGTCAAGTATCGCTGCGGACGTCCTACTTACTCATTATATGATCCTTATGTATGGTTAATTTAAAATATTTACATTTCACTTAAACTGATTCTTAAACGTTTACCTTTTTCTAAAGGCGACCGCCTTTAGAAAAAGATATACGTGGACAAGTTCCATTAAAATGTCTACATCCATTGCATCAGCATGTCGTAGTTGATTAATAAACGACGTCGATTAATGTTTAAGGTTCCTAAACCAGAAAGCGAGCAGGATTTCGATGCAAAATATTTTAAAGCTTATGAAGATAAAGCAAAACAACTTGAGCAAACCTCTGCTGAGATGCCAACGAGTCGTTCAGTTTCCAATCACTTAGAAAGTATAATGAAATATTCAGACACCAAACGCAAATCTAGTCTTAGTAGCGCTAAAAGAGACAGTACACAAATGATATCAGAACTTGAAGTGATAGAGATTGCATCCGCAATGATGAGCACAGTAAATGTATCTGACACGTTAGTAGCGAAAACATTAACTCAAGATGAAGTAACATCAGTCCAAGATTCCACGAAATCAGAAGTAATATTGCAACCTAAACCCGAGGAATTTCATAGGTGCTTGCATGTTATACCTAGATGTACTTATATTTAATAAATTAGTACTTTAATAGTATAGTATTAAAAAGCTTGTAAAAAGTAGAATAACCATGCTTACTTTTTTTATTGCAGAGAAAGCAGCGTGCAGCCAAAGCCGAAATTTCGGACTTACTTCATGCAGGTTTAACTTGTAACATTCAATAATTTGTAACATTCAATGTTTTAAGATTTAGGTTTTTATAAGTTTTAACTTTATTAAAGTGGATGAACCTCCCTGCTTTTCTTTGTCTAACGGCCAGGCCACATAACGACGTCGCGACTCATGTTTCTCAGACACGACGTTGTGTAGTAGCCGAACCCTGTTCCATTTTATTTGATTAGTTATTTGTGTCTTCAGAGTATTGTGCTTTTATTATGATTTTCATGAAATAGAATCGTTTTTATTAGGCTGACATGGTTCATGAGGTGTTAAAATTTGAAATTTAATGACGATATATTTTCTTAATATTCGTAACAGGTGTGTCGATATAATCCTGGCTCAACGTTTGGTTTCGGTGAGAATATGCGAGATCGTCGAATTATTGCGTTGACTCCAGTGGACTGTATGCTGTTGCCCAAAATATGGCTGCTGCAACGAAACACCGCTAATATCTGGACACGTATACAACACTTCCTGGAAAAGAAGGTATAATATAATACTATTGTAAAGGTGTATTAGGTAAAAGTATATGTACATTTTCCATCAGGTTTATCTGACGGAGAATTTGCAGCGTTTGATTAGAGATTGGAAATATAGTTTTGTTACATAATGAATTGGTATAAGACTGTTATTCAGATTAGGACTTATACATGCGTAATTAGAATCAATATACCGTCATCGATCATAACGGAAAACATGGGTGGATGCCTACCGATGTGAAAGGTTTAGGGAATACCTAAATAGCCATTTCTAGTGCACTCGTAGGATACCACCGCCTTATTAGGTATAGATTTGCCCTATCTATCTACTTATATTTAGGCAGTATAGCATGGTCTCATAATGGCCAATGGCAATGGTCTCGTAATAGTAGATCCAAACTTTAGACTTATTTTGGAAGGAATCGCCCCGGGGTCACTACCACTATTTTCACCATTATACCAGCTTTTCTGGGTTCCGGCTTGGTTACGGTGTAATTTTATAATTGAAGATTCGCGATTTTTTTATCTATTTAAGTGTCACTTTCTTTTCTGTAGAATATTTTTATAGGACTGCCTCGTTGGTCTAGTGGTCGCAAGCGCGACTGCTGTGCATGAGGTCTTGGGTTCGATTCCCAGGTCGGGCAAAGTGTTATTGAGTTTTTCCATCAGGAATTTCTCGGTAGCAGCCTCGGAGTCTGGATTTGTACCCGGTTGATGGCAATAGGCTCGCCCCCTATTACATGGGACTAAAAACATAACTGGCGAAATGTGGGTGTACTAATGGGTACACCTCTGCCTAACCCTTCGGGGATTACAGGCGTGATGTTATGTTATTTTTATAGGATTTGAGATTCGAATAAAGGATCTTGTCAAATACCTCAGGGTATTTTATTTTTAACAACGCAACAGAAGTCCATGAGTGGCGGTGGCCGCTCATCATTTAGGTAGGTACTATTAAATAGTTATTATATAATTGATTGTTTTAGATACCAACAAAGCGGCAGTTATTCAAAGAATACATCGTAGCGCGTCGCTGGCAGGACTTCCGTGATCAGCTCGTGGACGACGTAGTTGAACGGTCCAACACCGTTAATTATACTACTATACATGATGTTCCCTATTCTATTCGCATGGAAGAAATGCTAGACATTTGAATTCTTTATAATCTTTATTTTATATTTATTTTATTTTATAGACATTCGTTTTTAGACTTTGAATTGTTTTATAAATAATATTGACATTGTTTTGATTGTCTCGGGTCCCGGGACTTTTGGATCAAGACTCAGGACACGCTTACCTTACAGTAAGTGTGTCCTCCGTATTGTCGTATTGTAATAATTGTATTTTCAAAAAGTCATACCAATTTTTCTCAGCTTCCCGCACTCTGACATAATGAGTAACACCTGTTATCGTTGAATTCCCACTTGATAGTCGCACGAGACTTACTGAGAAGAAACCTTTGCCCCGTAGTGTAATAATAATGGGCTGGTATACATACAGGGTGTATTAATATAATCCCAAAGTCTGTTTTGCAATTGTAAGATTCTACTACCAAAACGAATCTGTGTTTATTTTAGAATTATAGATACGAATTGTTTACTTATACTTTAATTTGTAAATGTTAGGTTTTGATTTAATGTTTAATATATGTTTATTTTTAGTAAAATTGCTATTTTATTTGTGGGATATAATGATGATGACGTGATAATGTTATAAAAATATACGAGTATTATAGTCCGGTCAAATTAGACCAAAAAACAGGAGTAAGGTTACAATCGTTCATACCCGGCTGAAAATTGGTAGGATTGTTCAGAAAACCATACGAAACCTAAAAAGTCCTCAACGATCCGACCCCTGGATTTTTCATTCACATAGATCACATTAATGGGTATTTCGCGATTTTTAGCAAAACGGTAAGTTTTATAATAAAATTACTTCAGACAAAAATTGTAGTTCATATAAATAAAATCAAAAATATGTACCGATTCCGAGATATAATGATTCGAAAAGTTGGAAGAGTTGAAATCGTCCTAATATAGTGATATAGTGTAAAAAGCGCGTTTTTTTAACGTGATTGCCCCGGTTGGCCTATTCCACGGATATTGGCAAGGGTTGAAAATTATATAAGCGTTATGTTAAAAATCATGTTAATATATATTTTTTTAATTTGGCGTTTTTGGCTGCCTGAACTTTTGAAGGGCCCTTCGATAGGCCCCCGAGGCTCGTGGCCCCGGTTTTCATAGTTTCAAAGTTTTCATAGCTATTTTTAATCAATTTTTTTTTCATGTTCCATTTTTTGCAGGTAAGCCTAATACGATTGGTTTTGTAATTAAAATCTTACTCATGATATCAATTTCGTTTGGTAAACAGATCGGTTTAGTTACCTATATCTATATTGACTTACCTGTTCACATCTGCTAGCCAGGTAGCCATGCACAGAAATAAGTAGGAAAGCCCACCTAAGCATCTTCTGAGTGTTAAAAACTATCAGTTGTGATATGCAAAGCCATAAAAAATACTGAAAAGAAAGTAAATAACAGGTCTAAATCTCTATTTGACATTGACAACTGACTTTGTCATGTTTGTGTTATCTACACAATTATAATTTTATTACTGTTTTTTATTAATTTTATTTTTGATTAATTTACCAATTTTAATCATGTCTAGTGGGCGAGTGAAGAAAGATAAAAAAGAATTGGTAATTTTTATTGGTATTATTGTAAAGTTATTATTTTATTAATTTTGGAAGCCTTTGTAAGGCATGGTAAATTAAAAAACCCCATGTCCATGGAAAACTGCTGCAATTTCCGTAGTTTGAGTGCTACCTACTGCCGACGCGACCTGCGACTAACCGCATTTGCGAATCATTAAAGATCATTTATTTATTTATTTATTTATTTATTTATTTCCAACTTACATCTATCATTACAGACTACTCCATTGCGATAGTGTACATCATTAACCTTATCTTAAAAATAGATACTAGAACTTATAATTTAACCTTGTAACTTATTACAAATAATGCATTCTTTGTGAACTCACTCAGAGGACAACAGAATAGGTCCGTGTCACTAGCTATGAGGTTGAGAGTGCGGAGTGCACGCGTCAGTGGCGCCTCACCTAAAAGATTGGTTCGAGCGCGCGGCTCCGCCAACAGCCGTGGCTGTCGTCGTCGCCATACGTACCTGTCTGGCACACACAAACCTATGCTCCCTAATATGTCCGCATTATGTACCCTTCCTCTAAGTACTTTGAATATGTACGAGGTGAGTGCGAGTTCCCTCCTGACCCTCAGCTCGTTATATCCAACCATACCCAAAATAAATAAAGTTGGGTACATTAGCGGATAAAATGGGTATACACCATACAAGCGCAAGTACAAGTACCTCACAAACTTGTTTTGTACTCTCTCCAGCATGAGCCTATATTTAGATTCATGTGGTGCCCAAATGACGGCGTTACATTCCAATTGGCTTCTAACTAAAGAATTGTATAAGGCGATAACCGCTTTTATGTTATTAAAACCACGTACCATACGGAGCATAAATCCTAAATTACGGTAGGCTTTTCTGCAGCAGCTTGTGACGTGATCACGAAACGTTAGCCCAGTGTTGAACTTCACCCCCAAGTCCCTAACTTCCGTAGCCCTAGCCATTGGCAACCCATCTATATTATAGGAGTATAGGATAGGAGTGCGTGCGCGAGAGAAACTGATTGTGACGCACTTTGAGGTGTTGAACTGCAAGAGGTTATCCTTGCTCCAGGTCACCACTCTGTCTATGTCTCTTTGAAGCCTGACACAGTCTTCCACATTACTTATTTCCAGTGATAGCTTGAGATCGTCAGCAAACAGTAAACAATTGGCGTGTTTGACCACTTCTGGCAAATCATTTATCATAAGAATAAATTGCAAAGGCCCAAGGTTACTGCCCTGACTTACGCCCGACCTGGTAAAATATGGCTCTGATTTATGGCCCCCATATTCCCCGTACTGCTGCCTACCGCTCAAATAACTTGAAAAAAACCCCAGCAGATGTGGAGTGAAACCAACGGCCGCTAACTTCTTAAGCAAAACATCATTGTTCACCAGATCGAAGGCTTTTTTAAAATCGAAGTAAGCGGCATCAGCTTGCCCCCCACTGTCCACTGTAGGCACAAGATTAGCCATGTAGCTCATGAGATTGCTAGTAGTGCTTCTTGCTGGTCGAAATCCGTGCTGAGCGTCTGAAAGCTGGCCACTGACCTGTTGAAATATGCTCTTATGAATAGCCGATTCCAAAACTTTAGCTGGAGTTGACAGCACTGCGACAGGCCTGTAACCATCCACTGTCATCCCTGAGCCTCCCTTCGGCACTGGTACGACGCGGGTAATCTTCCACTTTTCCGGAAACACAGCTCCTTCCAGACATTTATTATAAATGTATTGCAGTGGTTTGGCCAGCACCGATCGACAATCCTTAAAGATGTAAGGCGGAATGCCGTCCGGCCCACAAGACTTTTTTGGTTTAAGCTGTTGAAGCGCGCTGTACACGTCTGACAGTCCTAAGTGATCAAGATGTACCCGCGCCGCTCCGTTCTCCCCGCCCGCTTCGATCACAGCTGTCCCAACGTCCAACTTGGCGTGTTCTGTACTGTACACCGAATAAAAGTACCTAGCAAACTCCTGAGCACACTGTTCGTCAGTCAACACCTCGCCATCCTTCAAAATCTTTTGCTGACTTCTACTGCCTCTTCTTGCTTTTACAAAATTCCAAAACGACTTTGGGTCTTCCAGCATTTGACTTTCAACACGGTGCGTATACTGCTCTCGTGCGCCTACAATCAATTGTTTTACTGTGGTTCTACACTGAGCAAACGCCTCATAATCAGTCCTCAACCCACTTGTTTTGTACCGTTTATGTAGAACGGCTTTTAATTTTATGTTGCGAATTACTTCAACAGTGTACCACTCAGGGTAAATATACCTTGAGCTTACACGACTTCGCTTTTTCTTTGGAACGCAGTCATCAAAAATCGAATAAAGAGTATTGTAGAAATAATTTAAACTCATTTGCCAATCTAACTCATACATTGGAGCCCAATCAAAGGCCGCAATTAATGAGTACAACACGAAAAAATCGACTTTATTGAAATTCCAGCCTAAAGGTTCATGTGTATCCGCTGTCAGTGCTGCCGAGCCAGCGCGCAGGTGCGGTCGCACGCGCAGACTCACCGACACATCGAGCGGAGGGTGGTACGCGTCCACTGGCACGAGCGGCACCTCCGCCGCGCGCACAATCACACTCCCTTCCTCCGCGATTGTACTCAACACGAGATCTAACTGTCGACCATTGCAGTTGTCCACACTGTTACTCTGAGTGAATCCACAATAACTTTGAAAACATTGAAAATAATTAAGAATATTTACCGAACAGGAATGCAAGTTGAAGTCGCCCATTACTATAGTGTCATTATAACATTTACACAACTGTTCAATAATTCTAAATAATAACATATATTCATTTTCGTTACTGTTTGGTGGGATATAAACAACACATAACAAAAATAATAATCTATTACACTGGTACACTGATGCACAAACTAGTTCAAACACATGATTATCGATGTTGACGTCACCAGGTAGGGATACTCGTCGCAGCTCAAAACGCGGTGTGGCCACGAGACACGCGCCTCCGTGTTTACGGCCATCTATTCGGTCACATCGTATAATGGAGTATCCAGGTGGAATTAATTCTGCGTCAAAAATTGATGCATTGCAGCCTGTTTCCGTTATGGCAAATAGGTTTGCGCTTGAAGACAAAACGCCTGTATAAAAATATATTTTTCATCATGTCATGTGGCGCCAGATTTCATTTAATGTATTTGGCCATAATCACTTCAAATTAATAACTTTGTTTTTTTAGGATCCAGAAGAGATGATGCGCCGCAAGTTCCGCGCCAAATGCCGGTTTAAAGCAATTGGTCGCATGGTGATAGCTAACGCTTACTGGATGATGGAGGGTGTTGACCATTACGAGGGTATTGAAGACGTGAAGAGACGAGTCGCGCAGGCTGTGCGCGGGAAGGCGAAGAAGAAACGCTTATTGGCTGTCACTGTTAGACGATAAATTAATAGTAAATGACCGACGAATACTGTCATCTAACACTGGTCAACATTTTACAAAATGGTTTTTATAACAGAGTAAATTAATTTCAGGATAAAGCGCTTCTGAATAAGCCCAATGCTGAAAGGACTGACCATGAAAAAAAATATATTTATCGTATTATTGGCGGACTCAAATGTTTCAAGAGATACCCTAATGTAAGAGCTGGCATTTTTTGTAGCACGACTGCGTTCAAATACCTAGCTAAAGTATTTTATTCTTAACAAACGCTCTTTTGTCTGACTTTTTCATTCCCATTTTAGTGGACATCGAAAGACGATTATGCGAATAAACGTTCTCTACTGTCCTGAATTATTAAAAATAATTTTTAATCTCTTCTTCAGCATGTAAAAAAGAAGTTGGCAGCGGTAACATACTTCAAGTACTACCGTCCGAATACCGTAATAGTACGCCAGCACCACGAGGCGCATGCGCTTTATTTCATAGTGACGGGTGACGTCCTCATCTCTCAGAACGTCTACGATGAGTTGTTGCAGCAGTTCGTATCCGTGGACGTTGGTTTCATGCACTCAGGCGACATGTTCGGCGAAGTATCCTTGTTGCATAACATCCCTAGGACTGCTACTTGCACTACTATTGGTTAGAGTCCATTTTATTACCTTTAATTCTATTATATGTTATGTTTAATCATCTCATTTTATGCCAAATTATCTGACCTACAATATCTTATATTATATGTAGTATTTCCGAGAGTGACCTACATAGCTGCCTGCTACATAGGCGCCCGGGTACACAGCGTATACGCATCGTAGACGCCTTAAATGTAATTAAGACCTACTCAAATGAGTGCATATTGTACTTCTTTAACCGCGGCAAGGCGGTGGCGAGTTTTCTATAATAATATTTTATTTTAAATATTTTGATTTTGAGGTCTTCAGTTGACTTAAAAATATTTAATATCATTATCTTTAGCATTTACGAGATTGCGGTAGTCACCGAATAAGGCCGCGGCGCCTATTCTGCGACTACGACACCCATAGACACACAGCGTAGACGCGATAAACACCTGCCTACCAGCGCCGCAGCGCGGATGACGCCGATGGTGGCGTATATAGCGCGAACGCAAAGAAATAATGTGTTGTTTCTATTTTATTTGTACTACTTAAATTAAATAATAAAATATTTTAGACTATAATAGCAAAATTAGTTGTGTTCATATTTGACAGATTTATTTTATGAGACGTTAGCGTCGCGACGCGTCCCTCTGTTGTTATCGAACAAACCGCGTTACTTGGTAACGAAATTTTCGTTTTGCAACGTTACCACTTTACAGTCGGCGTTGTAAGAGACAGGCCGACCATAATTTCATTTCCCCACTAGGTCACTGTGAAATGTTAGCACTGATGAAGGAGGACTTCAAAAATGTTCTTCAGGCATCCGTGCAGAAGCAATGGGATGAAGTGCGACTTGCTATGTCTGCGTTCACCTACTTTGACGGACTTGACGAGGTATTTATATGATAAAATATCTATATAATATCTATATCGATAAAACGTCTTAAACATTAAAATAAAAAAAAGTACTTTAAAAATTTGACTGTCTTGACAGGTAGTAAGAACAGTGTTTTTCATCGCATTTGGAGGACTTCTTAGATAAAAATGTTTCACAGAGAGGCTTCTCCTTTTTTGGGCAGTTGTGTAAATAACATTTTGTCTCAATAAATAAGTTGGGAGGTACCTACTGTTAACCTAATTATATATTTATAATGTCTGCTTTTCTGTTGTTGCAGGTGGCTCGGCGTGAAGGGTGTATAATGGCCAAAATGAAATCATACAAAGTAAATGATACAATTTTGGGAGATGGTTGTGGCATAGCTAATTATGTGTACTTCGTTCTGTCAGGTCAATGCCAGATGATAGACACCCTGAATGTCTCCGTCAAATATCGCTGCGGACGTCCAATTTACTCACTATACGATCCTTATGTATGGTTTATTTAAAATTGTTATTTATACATTTCACCTATATTAATTCTTAGCACGAGCGGGTACTGTACGTATTTTTTGATAGTATCAATGACAAAACAACATTAACAATGCTATTTTAGGTTCCAAAACAAGAAAGTGACCGAGATTTGGATGAAAAATATTTTGGCGCATATAAAGAAAAATTTAAAAATCTCGAGCAAACGTCGACGAGTCGTTTGAGTTCTAAAGACGTAGAAAGTGTAACGATATATGCAGATACTAAACGCAAATCTAGTCTTAGCAATAAACAAGATAGTATTCAAATGATATCAGAAGACAAAGTGATAGAGAATGGATCTGCGATAACATCAGAAGAGAAAGTGGTGGCGTATGCATCTGCGATGTTATCAGAAGACAAAGTGACAGAGCACGCATCTGCGACTACGGCTACAGATGTATCTGCAGGCGCAGCCTCGTCAATGCCGAAAACCATACCTGAAAGTGAAGTTACATCAGAAAAAAAAACTGTGGAATCAAATGTGATATTACAGCCTGAACAACAGGAGCCTATAAGGTGCTGGCATATTCATCAATAAATATTTTACAGACAATATTTAAATAAAACTTATATTTTGACGGGCCTGTTGGTCTAGTGGTTAGCGCCCCTGACTGCTAAGCCGGAGGTCGTGGGTTCGATTCCCACCCAGGACAAACTTTGTGTGATGAGCATGATTGTTTGTTCTGTGTCTGGGTGTGATTTATCTATAATATGTATGTATTTATAAATTATATAAGTATGTATATCAGTTGTCTGGTTACCATAACACAAGCTCTGCTTAGCTTGGGATCAGATAGCCGTGTGTGAGTTGTCCCAAGATATTTATTTATTTATTTATTTATTTATTTATAAAAAATAATGCCTAAACCTAAATTTTATTTTTTTACAGAGCAAGTGTCGTGCTTCCTCGTCCTAAATTTCGGACTTACTTCATGCAGGTATATCTTCTTTTCAATTATTTGTAATCTTATTGTTTTAATTGTTATTGTGTTTAATGATATGATAATTTTATTTAAATGCATATAAATATGAACAGGTGTGTCGCTATAATCCTGGCTCAACGTTTGGTTTCGGTGAGAATATGCGAGACCGTCGGATTATTGCGTTGACTCCAGTGGACTGTATGCTGTTGCCCAAAATATGGCTGCTGCAACGCAACACCGCTAATATATGGACACGTTTAGAACATTATCTGGAAAAGAAGGTATATGTAGAACTAGCTTTTGACCGCGTCTACGTCCGTGTAAATAAATCGGCTATCGCGGACGCAGACGGAAGTCACGGAATAAATAAAGTAGCCTATCCTTCCTTGGGGTCCAAACTTATCCCGTACCAATTATCATCAAAATCGGTTCAATGGTTTATCCGCGAATTAATTTATAGTTATAATCTACTGAAATAGTAGTAGAGCTTATAGTAGGTAAATAAGATACCAAGGCGTTTGCACAATTTTACTGTTATACAGCTTTTCTGCGTCCCAAATTGAACCATATGGTATTTGACTGCTCGCTAAAATATTCATTACTTTGTAATGACGATTCGACGAGAAAAACAGTGGTTTGGAAAAGTTACATGACAGCGATGATCATTTACAACGTTTCGTTATAAGATTATTAATACTATTTTATTGACTGTTGCTTATACACATAACATCACGCCTGTAATCCCCGAAGGGTTAGGCAGAGGTGTACCCATTAGTACACCCACATTTCGCCAGTTATGTTTTTAGTCCCATGTAATAGGGGGCGAGACTGTTGCTTATCTTAATACATGTAAACTTTCTGTACGTGTGTTTGTCACCTAACTTCACCTAAACGGCTGGACCGATTTTGATGAAATTTTGCATGTATATTTACCATCAGGTGTTTCACCAGAAGTGCCATATGTGTTTTACCATTAAGTAAATATTGTGCATGTGTTGTTTTAGATACCAACAAAGCAGCAGTTATTCAAAGATTACGTTGCAGCGCGTCGCTGGCAGGACTTCCGTGATCAGCTCGTGGATGACGTAATTGCACGGTCCAACACCGTCAATTATACTACCATACATGATGTGCCCTATTCTATACGCATGGAAGAAATGCTAGACATTTAATTTTTTTGTAATCTTTATTATTTTAGTTTTATATTTTAATGAAATACATTTTTGAAAATTGTTTTATTTGTTGTTTTTTTTAGTTTTCGCTTGCGGCTTCGCTCACGCTAATTTAGGATTTACCAATCAATTCGGGTTGTACTGTGGTGAACCCTTCATTTTCTGACACCCTAGTACTTTTTTTTCTTGGGTAATCGTAAATTGGTTATAATAACCCGAATTATAAATATTCGATTTTATGATACCCTAGTTGAAGCTGGTCCATCGACACTCAAAACTCAAAAAATGTATTAGGTACTTAAATTTAAAATTCGAACATGATTCGAAAGACATGTGGCGCCATCTATCACCATATAAAGGTTATTGTGATTTCCCTCGGGAACAGTACTTTTTTCGGGATGAAAGGTTCCCTATGTTCGTTCCTGTACACTTGGCAATGTATATGCAAAATTTCAGGATGATCGGTTCAGTGGCTTAGGCGTAAAATGGTAACAAACAAACAAACAAAATTACTTTCGCATTTATAATATTAGTTAGGATATTGTCCTTGTTTATGTTGTGCATTCTCATGTAGGCAACATAAACTTTACTTTTTTATTGTTTTTCTGTTACTCGCAACGTTAAGAAAATAGTAGGCTTTGTATGAAGAAATGCCTGTATGTAATGAAATGGTATTATATAATATGAAATGGTAAGTTTGGTATTATCCCAATAAAATATCCCTAAACACCTACCTAGCAACTAACAAGTTATGATATTGCGATTAAAAACCAAGATATAAATAAGGCTATAAGTAGGCATGTGCTATTTTGTTGTCGGTAATAATAACCTATTTAGACTATGGGGGCGGAGGCCCCGTTGATTCACTTGCCGTGTATCCATGTCCATAAATGAATAGGCTCGGTATAGGTAGGTTTTGATACGACTGCAGATCGATGGTGACAGATCCTAGTTTTATTTTGGTAAGTTTAGGAACCTAAAAAAACATGAAGGAACGTATTAGAGAACCTAGTCCTCGGCTTTGAAAGATGGTACGTATCCAACAATAACTTGGCGCTCTTACGCACTAGCGGTTAACCGCGGGTCTGGTGGCCGCTTTTCCAGTTTAATATCCAACCGCTTATGATTGTACGCACTCGGACCTTAAGCGGTTGCATATTAAACGGGAAAAGCGGCTAGCCGCCCCCACGGTTAACCGCTAGTGCGTAAGAGCGCTTAGATAAGTGAGTGCTTACTGTGCTTAAGCTGGCACTTTCCCTATAAGATAAACTCATTTAGACAAGAGTTGACAATCCGCCACAAGTGTTCACTAGCGGGTTTAGCAATAAAATAATATTACACATGCATAGATCAATGTATGAGGAATTATTATCATGGAGAAAATGAAGTCAAAGTCAAAGTCAAATCATTTATTTCAATTAGGCCACTATAAGGCACTTTTGAACGTCATTACATGAAAAAAAATAGAATTGAATCTAGTTAATCTCATTTATCTATCCACACGTGAAATCGAAAAAGAACGGACAAACCACGCACTGGTATCGAATGTTCTAGATACATGGAGATCATTGTGTTACATTAAACGCTTGAATCTGAACCGGTCGATTTCTATTAGGATCTTCCAAACTTTTATAGGTAGTAAGAATATACACCTGTTATAAATAGGTAATATCATCAGTACCTACCTACGACGATACAGGTTATGTAGCTATGGTATTACTGTAGGTCAGGTTTGGGTTATCTATGAATAGATTTTATTTATTGTTGTCCCTGGAGATATTTTTATACCCTCCGTAGTAACTTATTCAGCTCAGTTCAGCGTTTTTCTATGGAAAACACCAGTTTTGTATCACACACGCTCAGACGCGGAAAGCTAAACAGACACTGACAGAGCGTTGATTCTGAATTGGCGTTTTCTATAGACAAAAGCTGAATTGTGCTAAATAAATGAAGTTAGTCCCTAATGCGCATGCGAGTATCGGGACGCTATGATGGCGTCTCGTAACCAAGGCAACCGGTTTTGGCGGGAAGCGCCCACGTTCGCAGGTCTCGCGGCTAGGGCAGCTAATCCAGCGGAGACATTCATCAAACGGCTTACGGCGACGGACGATAACTAAACACATTCGACCGCAGTGCACCGCCACGAGCGACCGCCGCGCTCTCCGACGACAGCCCCGGCTGATCGAAAATTCGCGACTGTTAACAGATATCTAACGTAAATAAATAAAGTAGCTTAGAATTAAGGTACCTAGCACAAACAACGATTAGAGTTAGAGAATATCCGAGCAGTGTCGCCTGATTAGATTCTTTTTGAACGAGTAGGTACCTACTTGTTGAAATCGGAGCAGTAAACAGGTGAGTAAACTACTATTTTTTACTTATTTAATTTTTGGGCTTAGAGGCCTAGCCCGTCCTAGGTATAGATCATGATGATAATAATATGTCCATGACTGTAGTGTCTGTTAATTTTGATACATGTATGTATCCAAATTAAAATAGTGTTGATTAATAAGGCGATAAAAACATGGAAATATGTATAAGAATAAAAATCTAGCCACTATTTTATTTGCCAAATACCTACGATACCCAGCTTTAAATATTTTTTTTATATAGGTAAGTATTTAACATATATTCAAATTAAATTATATTAATTAAAACAGAAACCACTAATCTATTTATAAATAAATAATTATTGATAGGCTCACATCAGACAAGATAAGTAATTTTACATTTCTCATAATAGGTATGAGCCGAGCAGAGATTGTGGATTTTAAAAAACATGTTTTATCAAGGTCCATGATAGATAACATGTCGCCCCTGTTACAAGATAGATAGGTAGATATACCTATCTTAACAAGTAAACTAAACTAATTTCAATAGATACCCCTATTATTGTACAAGGAGAGGGCAATACCTGAAAGTGGAACCAGTGTCGGAAAAATCCTTCGCCGATATTAAAAAGGATTGTAGGTACCTTGTTGATGAAGTAGGCACCTACGCGCTACGACAAGTGATAAATCCATGTAGGCAGATATTAATGGAAGAAGGTGATAGGTACATAGACACATATTTTATTAGCCTGGTGTGGATGTGGTGATTACCTGTAATTGGGCCGCCAGAACATATTGAGGATGTATATACGACGACGTATCAAAACGTGGGGGAATATTCGTAATAAACATAAAAATCAAAGGCTAAATAATCTCGAAAAGGGGATAAATGACATACCTCCTTGATAAAATGAATATAATTCCGTTAGAGAATAACCACAAATAGAATATTATTTAGACGATTTCTAAAACAAGATAGGTACTTATAAGATAACCTACTATCGATACAGAAAAAAAGATTTTTTTTTATAACAAAAGAAACTATAAATTACACTCCTACATAATTTCCCAAATACTTTATATTATAAAGTAATTTTCCTGAAAAAACATAAACATAATGTAGGTTACCTACAATAAAAATGGACGTTAACTCAATCTCCACGCACTAACTCAATTGACAGTCAGTTGTTTTAATGGAATAATCTTCCTATTGTGATACAAGGTTGTACGGCGTGCAAAACATTTTAGAGCCTCCTTTGGTAAACAATAAATTGCTGAAGTAATATTTACATGTTTGTAGCGTGTGTCACGATTTCTGGCGGAAAAGTTATACTAAGATTTTTGTAAGCTATATTTTTGTGCCCAAGAAGCCTTCTTCATAATTGTTTTGGTGAAGTTACAGATAGTGTTATTTTCCTATGTATCTAACCATATAAATAAAATGAGTCGCTAAATGTGTTGCTAAGCGCAAAACTCGAGAACGCCTGGCTGATTTGTTCGATTATTTTTCTATCTTGTTCGTAATTTCCCGGACAAGGTTATAGAAAAAGATTTTGTTTTGGAAAGTTCACAAGAGTAGTCGGAATTAGTGCAAAGCCGGGGCGGTTCGCTAGTTACGAGGCTATAATAAACAGACATATTCAACAGTATTTCTAAGCAAAAGCAGTAAAATTATATTGCTATAAATAGGAACCTACGCGAGAGCTATGACGGTAGAATTACCTACACGTAGATTACCGATACGGTAATAATTCTAGCATTACTTACATGAGCCTGTACTTAAGTAGTAAGGATTTGTACCTTTGTAGTTTTTATGTTACACACATCGTTGAGTTATTCCGATGGTTAACACTCTAAGCAGGATTTGCATACTTTATATATGTCCATCAGTTCATTCACAAGTATTCTTATTTATTGGTTTGTCAATCAATTACCACGTAACTATTATTGGAAATCTGAGAACGTAACGTGACTGCAGCCCCTTCGTGTGTCACACAAATATTACTAGCACATAAAATTTGTCTATTGATTCTAGAGAGCATGAAAGACTTTGTTAAAGTCGGCTTTGGCACGCGAAATGACCTAATACTCATGTCAATACTATGAAAGGAATCGTGTTTCCCATCTTGGGCTTGATTGTAATATCAACCTTAACATTTCGACCTCACAGCAAACTGTTTCCTGATGATGTTGTAATGAAATGCATGCGCTCGTCGCGAACGAAATGGTCGATGACGCCATGCTCGGCCCCAGCCACTACCGGACAGGTTATCGGCAAATGAGCTCAATTGAGACAACACTTGTTCTGATAAAAGGCTGTTATTGGATAACTGAAGCTAGACAACCGTACAATGTACATTCAATGTCAAATTAATTAATACTCAGTTAAGTATTAACTTAGCGTCTAGGGTAGGTAATATGAATAACAACACGTGTAAGTATGGCTACCATAAATAGTTAAATACTTTATTGATTTTCTCGAAATAAATAACTTGTGGTTTGGTACAAGGCCAACCTTGAAGCGTCAACCACTATTTTATATTTTAAAAAATGAAAGTTGGCATCTACCTAACTAATGTGTCTGCCACGCAAGGTCTAAATAAAGGCGCTAAAATAAAGCTAAAGCTTAGTTTGATAGAAAAAGTATTCATGGAAAAGTTTGAATATTTGCGAAGGCGAAGACAACGGATGGCCCAAATACGATTTTATTCATTTTTCACGACGACAGTGACTCGCACGAGCTGGCACTGAATTAGCCTTTCTTTCAGCTCGTGACAAGTTCTGTATACTCTACCTATATAAGTAGCTGGTATTGTTGAATATGCGGGTGAATGATGGTGCTATGTAGGTACCAATATGATGACAACATTTTGAATAACCACAAACCACAGACTGGACGGTACCTATTAAATATCTGTTATTCTAAAACATCTGATTTATTGAATGAAAACAAGAACTATTTATAATTAAATTCTCTATGTAGCGATTTATGGAAGAAGTAAGTAAGAAAGTAGTTATAAAATGTCTGCTGGAAAGTAGGGAGGTAGGTTTATTGTCAATTAATAATGTAAAGGAATTGATTAGGTAGCTATAACTACATAACAGATGCCCAGTAATACAGGACGTTGACTTATCGACTACTGCTGTCATTAAGTATTCCATTTCCTTCGATAGATTGGTATAATAAATCTTCCTGTATGAATTTTCCCGGGAAATAAATTAACCATTATAAAGCAGTGTCAGTACGTACAGTTACTGATAAGACACCACAAAACATGACTTAGATGCTACGTCATTGAACTGAGTACCAGAGCCTCTTTGTAATTAACATTTTTTCAATGACTAAAGTACCTATGGGGAAAAATTGAAATCTCCTATTAAAACGATGGTAGCTTGTAAATAAGCGCTATCATTAAATAAAAACTATTCTTCAACATGTAAATTGAAGTATTAAATAGTATGTAAGTACATTTGGAAAGTAAGATAGATAGGTAGTACACGTTTAATGAAAAATTACCTAGGTACTCACCTCAGTTATATACGGCCAAGTACCCATGATAGTGTTTCCTAGTGCGCGATACGTAGGAACAAAATAAATCAGTGCTTAACAAACCTGTCACTCAGGCTTTAGGGTTGTGGGCGACGGACGGAGGCGTTTCAATGAGTAACCTAACTAGTTTTACCTTATACATACTGTATGATGGCAATTGATTTAGCGATATCATGAATATGATCGCTATTGTTTGTTAAATAAAACTTGTACACCTCGAAGTACACACATTCTATGAAACCTATTTCTTACGCTTGTATTTATTTATCAATCTTTAGATATCTATATTTTATAATGTTGATATCTTTTAACTTAAAGAGTATTGTGTGGGTAACAACTTTCAACTTCTGTTTTATGATTTTCAACGCTTTCACCAATTTTAATGCTAAATTCACGTTGCCTATTATTGATTGTATTGTTTAAGGCAGTGAAGCCAACTACTAACTACAAATTTAAATAATGGTATATTTTTGCTATCCACTATAATGCGTTTCAGTATTTATTTTATACAGCACGTGACTGTTTTTAAGCATGATTGCAAATAAATTCGCGTTCACACCGAACGTTTAATCAGTCGACGACTGTCAGCGTATAGTTCAAAATGTATGAACAATTAAATCAGTCGGCTTATTGCTGATAGTGACGGCTGGCTGTCTGGTGTGAACGTGGCCTAATAATAAACAGGCAGGCACTGATGAATCAGTAAATGTAGCAAAGGACAACCCACAGTCCTAAGCCTGAATGCCGAAAGATCAAAGATAGATAACTAGCGTAGGCTGGAAGATGCTTCGATCCTTTTGATTTATTACTCTCTTAATGTAATCTTCCGTATTTAGGTTAAGGTTACCATTCTGCTAATAAACTGAAAACTAATAAAGCAAATAAACTAAATGAAAACTAAAAATTAGAGAGAGGATCTTCACTAGATGATCTCTATGATTCTATAATCGTGCGACAAAAATCTACTAAGTCATTATTTTGTCGCCGTTTTGATCGTCTTCTCTTCTTAAAATTGTTGAATCTTCTTTTTAAAATTGTAAAAAGAAGATTGTAAGTCGCCCTATTTTTAAGTAGGTAACTATGATATAGAAACGGATTCTAATACGGTCTGGCAAAAGTAACCCTGGAGCCTAACATAAAAACCGAAAACAAATATTTTCAATTTAACATTAAAAATCTTTTTACTCAGTTAAATGTATCATTAGTAGGTAATTTAAATATTCATATAATTAAAACCCTTGGGCAAATGAAATGAAAGGCCACTTTTGTATTCCACAGTGAAATATCCGGTTGTTAAATATGTAGGTAGATCCAACACGACATGGGACCGACACGCATTCTAACTTATGTCACGTAAACTGTAAAAGGAGTTACAACTTTCTACTATACCTAGATTTTTGCGAAACGGCAGAATTCATCCATATAAAGCAACGTAAGTATGTAGAATGAGCTTTTCTAAATTTATTTTAATTTCTCATTTGAGAATCAAATTGGTCACATTGTTTGGTCATCAGTATTTCGGTGTGGTGATAATAGAACATTATTTAGTTTCATCAGGAGTCATAACGACTCTTTAATTGTTCTGTAATTTTAGTGTTAGTGAGTTTTGTACTAACTTTCGAACTAAAATGTTTATTAAACTGTTGTTTGTGGTTTCAAGGTTTCTTTTGCTAATTCTTATGGTTATAGTCACATCCCTGGTTTGTTTTAAGTGTCTTTTGTAAAAGACTGCAGGTTTTCTCTTTAAATACAACTAAATTAAATACTCGTATTATAATAAATATTTTCTCTAGTAAATGACGTTCAAAAGTGCCTTTTAATGGTCTAATTGAAATAAATGTTTTAACTTTGACTTTGATATGGAAACTTACTAACTTCCACATATTTTAAATATCATAGATAAATCTACTTAGGATTAAATTGTTTAACAACTCCAAGTGAGCTAGAGGGTAGTCAATCCCTGTTGTTACTTTGTCAAAATTATTTTATAGAGATTGTTATTTGAGATTGTTGATTTGATTTTATTGGCAGTTGGAAATGCAGTCAATCACAGCAGCTAACGTAGATTTGAAAATTTGCTAGCATTTTTTTGTGTTAAGAAATCGGGTGTTTTAGCTGTAATCGCCAGAGCTAGTGACGACTCAAACATCCCGTCTGACTCTGTCTAGATAGTAGATTATAGAGGACCATATGTGGTAATCCTTATAATGTATCATGTAGTGTACTAATAAGATTGTTGCCTAAATTACTGACTAAAATGTGAGACTGATGACGTGATCTCGCCTCGAAAGTAGATACTTGGTGATAAATGAAATAACGGAATTAGGCAACAAAATTAATTAAGAATACATAATATGTAACCTCTTTTATTAAAAGTCGATATGATGACCTCATCAGAGTTATGTAAAATGTAGAAAGAAAAAAACAATATAATAAAATGTGTCGAATTTTGACACATTTCAAAAATTGCAATTTTTGTTATAATTTAATTAGGAATTCAATTACTTATCTGTTTTTTTTACGCCATTTATAATGTCCTACTACTTGTGATATATAAATCATTATCTTACTTTCGTACACTTACATATTTAAGATTTCGATTGCTTATTTTGTAAAGTGTTGATCAGGAGTGTTCAAAATGAGTAAAATGACGAGTCGCTCCCGGCCGGACTCAATGATTCCAGTAAGCAAGCAACATTTACTATACTCGTACTTATTATTAAATATTTCTAAAGGACTTAGGTGAATTCCCTACTCCAAGTTAGAGGTCATAGTCCACTACCACCTTGGGGTTGACTGACTAAACCGAAACAATAATTGCGCATTAAAGTTACACTAGTACTAACTTTCGATCAACGCTAATTTTACCAAGTCCCAATACCTGAAATAACCTGACCTGCCGTTCTACAGCTTTCCCAAACAATAAAAACATATTTGCAGAAAGAAACATAAACTAGGTATAAAAAAATTGGTCGTATTCGCCCATAACCATACATTTTTCGAGGCAAAATTTTCATGTAACTTAACTCCGGGTTATTTAGACTTTTACTCCCTAAATGATCCGGATAATATCCTACGCCTTGGGATGGGCCATGCAAGGCGTAGGATATCCAAAGATTCATGTACAAGTGTAATTTGATATTGACCTAAGGTCCTTGAACAACCAGAGCTATTACGTAATAAAATTATGAATGATCAATCAATTACGAGTACAGATAGCTCATGATTCAATAATAATTTGAATTGAAAATAGTGTTCTGTAAAGCATAAAACTATATTTATTCTAGAAAAGTTGCTATTCGTTGTCTTGTCGTAATAATGCACAATATTTTAGGGGTATAGTAGAACTTCAAAGTCAAGGCCTCTACGTACTGTGTCATCATCGGTATCGAAGACTTTATATCCGTGCGACAGCGCGATGGGCGTGCGCCAGAACGCGTGGACTCCCACGACACGCCGGGGACCCATTGCTGCCATGGCGTCTAGTCCAGGACCTGCAGTCGTATCCCTCCCAACTCTTATAGGTAAAAGAAAACGCATGGCTTGTTTGTAAGCATTGAACACAAAGTACTTAGTATAGCGTAGATTTTTTCTTTTCTTTTGATCGCAAATCAAGTTTTAGCCAAAATAGCAAAACACGTTTTAAAATATCGCGGTTGGAGTTTTTCATTTCAATAAATGACAGCAACTGCTAAGATTTATTGATACTAATGGAATATACCACAAAAATTAATAAACTCATTAGTGGATACATGTATGTTGAAACAGAAACATGAAATTAAAATGAGGTAAACTATATCTTCAACAACATCGTTTCGTCCAAATATGTATCCAAAATAATAAAATGGTGGAAATACCGGTATTTTCTTATGTAAAACAACGTTTGTGTTAAATTTAACGTGAAATACTATGTAAATATAGTTTTTATATGTTCACGTGTCTGTGTACATAGTACATAGTCTTGGTATGGTCATTTCTTTCGTCGCGTTATTTCGACCGGTATTGTTCATGTCTCGTGCGCTCGCGCTTACGTCACCCATCCCACTCCAATAGAGGTTGTGTTTTGAGTTGTGAGATTATCGCTTGCGCACCGCAAGCACCGGCCTTGCTCGTCCGCTCTGTTGATATACAAAGTGAGATCATACTTATAATGTGGTTCGCCAAATAACTTCGCACATTTATTTTAAGTTTTATTAGTAAGTGAACTAGTTTGATTGATATTGTCTTTAGCACCTGGATTCTATATAAATGTAAGTACTTTAGCCTAATTGTAGGTAGTAATCATATCACATAAATATTATACAATATTCCATTCGCACCTTCGTAATATGACAATAACTGTTGACCATCACTTATTGTTATATTAAGCAACGGCTTCTCAGAAACAATTCTTGAAGCATTTCTATAAAATCTTACCATTATTCGTCACATTAGTAAATAAATGGTGATAGGACCGTGGGCGAACGAAAACATTGACCCTGTCCAAGGTGAGCTCTATCAGTGCGTGTGGTATACACACAATATGGTGTGACATTGACCAAGCGACTCGTTAGTGCCTAGGTACGATGATATAGGCACTTACATCGAGAATTCTGGAACATTTTATGTTTCCATACTTACATCTACTCAGGTTTTTGTTTAAAAAACATAAAGATTATCACGTTATTGGTAGGTTATAATGTAGAATAATAAAACGTGGATAAGAGTAACTGGAAAGAAGTACCTACTTACATAATATTTCGTTTTTATGTCATAAAACATACTACGGGCAGGAAATCTGCCGGAAAATAGATGCTCTTAAAAATCGCAAGAAGGTAGGTATCTCTTTTATCAATAAGTCGAAATGTATGTAGAAATCTCCTGTAACAGGTATTTGTTAAGATCAACACCGGTTTCATACAGGTATGCGGAGTTGTGAATATACTAAACCAGTCTTATAAAATGATTACAGTGACAGAAGCCTCATTTATATTTGAATTATTAAAAATACTAACATTTTGACTAAATAGGAACGTATAAGATCCTTTAATAGCTAAGGATGAAGCGATGCACCGCACTGCACCATATCTCTTCACTTCGGTGTTGTAAGATAGGAACTACAAAGACCTGCGGCTTAAATCCTTCACATTATAGCCATGTGATGGATGGTTAGTTAGCCCGGAAAAACGACTGAACTCCCTTCTGTTACTAAAGTGGAACCAGTAGGTATTGGGGGAACGCTATGACGTAGAAGTTAATATAATTTATTTTTGAATAAAACAACTCATTACAATTTTACAAGCTTTTATTTACTTTCACACGTATCTGTGGTTAATCAAATCTTACAAGTTGATTGAGCAGAAATTTTGCATAAATGTGCAATTTGCATGACAATGCAATATAATGATATCACAGAGCCTGTATAATGGTGGAGCTGGAAAGTGGCCATAGGAACTTAACATACATAGTTTTACATACATATGCACATTGTACGACAATGCAATATAAAGGCTTGAAAAAAAAAGCACTTGTTAGATAGTTACACCATGACCATAGAAATATCAGGTCAGTAAAAATTATAGTATTTGAAGGTTTATAAGTTTTGGTGTTGTACGCAGGCAAACCACCGCAAGAGTCTCGCAGACCTCGTGCCCCAGCTTTCACCTTCGGGCACAAGCTTGATCAACCTGGCTCTAGCAACGCTAAGGCTGGACCTGGCCCTAATACGTATAACACAGAAGGAATGACAGCTAAAGGTGAGTTTGGTTATGTAATCATAATTTTTAAATGTCATAAAATAAGTTTGTTGCTTTGCCCTTTCACGCAGCAATGAAGGAACCGGTCGGTATTTTTTTTGCTGAGAGATTAGAACTAACATTAACTACTTCAAACTTTACCTATCTTATTACTTATAACATCAGCTATCTGCTGATAGGAGTTCCGTTTCAAAATCGGTAAAGCCATTGTGGAGATTAGCCGGAACATACAGACAGATAAAAGATTTTAAAAATTGTGAACATTTATATTTATTTTGTAAAATGCTGTTATTTTGATATTACAAACAGATACGTCAACTGAGCAAGTCCTTTTGTAGGTAGGTATAGATAACTAACCTCTTTCTCCACAAAAGCACAAAAGAGAAATCAGTCGTAATAATTGTGCCGGTATAAGTGAATCGATGGCATCAAACCCATAAATGAGTCGCGTGTTTAGAAGACGTTTTGCCAAAACTACTTACCAAATCGCCTGCCTACGACAGTCACATGATTTGGGCGTCAAAGCAGTCGTTTTGTAAGCCTATAAAAGCTGGCTTATATTGTTTACGATATTCATTAAAATTTAACGAAACTATCAGCACATCAAAAATAACTGCAGAAGTTTAGTTTTGTAATATTATAAGCCATAACATGAAGGTCTAGGTCAGAGGTTGACCGCTTGATTGTGAATATTATGTATTGATTTTAAATTACTGGCCTCGCCCACTCTCGGCAGATACCACGTACCCAGTAGAGCACATCTCGGCTGACAACTGCAACGTATAGAACAATCGAATTTACTCGTTCTTGGCTCCTACCTATAATAGAATCGTGGGTAGCCGTCCGCAATTGTCGTTTACTGGATAATTGTCTGGGTTGCCTATGCTCGAGCAAGACCGTTTATCTTTCTATAGGCAATTATACAGTCTACCGCCCACGAATTATACTCTGTATTTAGTATGTTTGTTACTCGATCATTTGCGATCTTGTCTGTAAGGCGTGTAAGTATAAGATGTGAGTAAGCTATATAATACGACTATGAGCACTAAATATTCTGGGCAGATAATACAAGCTGTTTGAATTTGTCATGTGGATTGACTGAAATAAATAATTCTTCCAGAAAATTGACAGGATCTTTTATACCGTGATTCATACTGCGACAAATATATCTGTAAGTAGGTCATGACTGCAATCTGATTTCCATAAAGCGATGTCGTCTGCAATGTTGTTTCGAACCTGTTTACTTAGGCACTTAAAATATTTATTGTTGTTACGTGACTATTTTCATTTTCCTCAATGTATAGGTAGGTACTGCAGTAAGTACCTTATGCAGATATCCTTTCTTTTATTTTTCCATTGTAATAATATATTTTAACTTTCAAAATGAATAGGATTTTGTAGCTATGAAAACTTATTATAGTTTTGACATAAAAAGTCGTTCGTGATAAAACTCGGGCACAGATTTTTCGAGAGTACAGCCATATGGGCGCCAGCCTGATTGGACATATTCATTGTCGTTGAATTTACAATGCCATTGACAAAAAACGCTACGTGTAGGCGGAAAATAAATTCAATAGTATAATTCCTGTTCCTCTATTTATCCACGTGAATATTGCGCGCACAATCTTTTGCCTTCAATTAGTATCAATAAACTAGTCGCTAATTTCGCTAACAACATGACTTGTTGGCAGCAAAATTACCGACAATAGTAGACTAAATAATTAAAAAATAAAAACAACATTTATCGAATCAAGAATGAATGTACCATAATCTTAGTCGTTTATGTTTATGTTCTTAATTGGACAATTACTGTGACATTGGATGATCGAACAGTCGCTAAGTTTCTCTGGCTGCGACTGCATTTGGTCGATGTCTCCAAATAAGTCCGTATGTGCGAAGGTGATCGGCTGTTGGTGAGTCAGAGCCGTCGCGTAGGTGCCCGGTCGGACCCTGACAGTGTCGGCTCCATACAGGCTCAGTCGCGCATCCAACTCGCTTCACTCGCCACTACACCGTACCTAGGGCTTGTTCAAACAAGTTGTGTTTAGGCTTTCAGTGCTAGAGAGATTTTCGAGTGCAGTGTTTCAGTTACGACTTGAACGAGTGGATTTATTTGGTAAATTATTTTATTTAACTCATATTATTGTAAATAAATTAGCAATGTGTGCACATTGACAGTCTATGATTTCCTTATATTTTTATGTATATGGTTTGACATTTACATCAGGATTTGTAGTAAGATAATATTTAGAGCAATTAATTATGTATTTCTTTTGCTGTACGCAATAAATGATTTATTATCTTACCAGTACTTATGTATTTACTTTTAACATGAAAAGAAGACTTATGATTTACTGAAAAAAATAACAGTCTTGCCAATACCACTGAAGAGTTATTACTGCCTGAAAGTTTTAAAATACAGTATTGATTATGTAAGTTGAGCTGCGTTTGTGTCAACTTAGCTGCGCAGCCTTTATTAGTTTCCTGAAATATTAAAAAGGGAATTATTTTTACATGCTGTAGACAATTCACTATTCTGTTTTACACTGGGTATAAATATAATAGAACTGTTCGCTTTAGAAAGAATTGTGTTTTGCTATACATGTGTTAAAGGTCAAATCAATTAGGGGAGGATGTAAGTAGTTACCTAACTACTGAGTATAAGAAACGTAATTTGGCAGAATGAAACGGGACTCATATTACTAATCATGAAAGAAAACACTGCAAAAATTTCTAAAAATCGTATGAAAGACATCATAATCTTAATCTTAGGAATGCAGTGAACTCGCTTCTAATTTTGTTGACAATAATTATGCTTTGTTATTTTTGATCTTCTACCCGCACTATTATAAAATTAGTAATAAAATTTGTTGTTCTCATGTAAGTGACGATTGTCTTAATGAGAAATCTTTAAACCGAAAATCAATAATGCATATTTGAGGATCAAGATGACAATTGTAAACTCGTAGATTACCTACAATAAGACATATTCTGACATTCGACGTATTATAACAATAGCTATGTTCAGTTAACACACACGTTCATGGTACCTAGATTTACAGTGCCTTTATTGCGTAACAATAGGGGTGGATTTGGTAGTTCATGTCTTACGTACAGCTGTGCGTACAATATGTCCCGCTTGATCGAACAAGCAGGCCGGTCCGGTGCTCCTGCGGTGTCTCTCCACGGTCGCTGGCCGCCGCCGCGCGTGGCGCCGACTCCGGCACCGTGTGACTACGAGCCCATCAAGGCCGTCCGGGTCGTCTACGACCATGCTCCTGCTTTCTCCATTGGCCTGCGTGTGAAGCCTCCCCAGCCCAGCGGCAAAACGCCAGGTCTTACGACCTTTTCGTGGTTTCTTAGCATGTGCTAGCCTTGGTCATGTAGTTCAACTTGAAAGTGCCAAATATGCGTTGTTGCAACTTCCATGTAGCTTTGATCATGTAGACCTTCAGATGTAAACATACTTATTCATCAAGTTTTTCATTTCATACACAAGATATATTTATGTTATACCTACGCTTACTTAATTGTGTTTGTATCTAGCGTTCTTTGCTTTTGTTTTTGGTAACGTACTTGAAAGTGCCGAAGATACGATACTGTATTGTTGTCTTGGTTAGAATAGCATGCAAGTCTCTAGTAAACCCTATTGTAAACATAGTTGTAGGTATGTTCCAGTATTTAATTTTATCATACCATTATTTCATTTTATTTTCTTTATAGACATTCTATGCTTACTTATGTTTTCAATGTTTCGCTGTCTAATATTGTAATGTATGATAACGAGGAGATAATTAGATGCGTATCCAAAAACCACTTGCATCAAGAACACTAAACTGTTAATTTGTTTTTATGTTTGGAACCGTTCAGTATTTTATTTTTGTTACGTCACCATCAAGAGGCTGCTGTCGATCAAGGTCATCTATCTAGCTTTCCCGAGAATCATTTATGTAGCTACGTCGTTTCGTAGATTGATGCCTGATGTCATTTTTATTTTTTGTTCATTCGTTGTTTTTGTGACACATTGTTTTGTTACGCTATGACTTATTACTTTGCTTTGTAATGTTAGCATTATTCACGCGATATATAGTAGAAAACTACAATTATAATATACGTTGTATTAAGCGAGATTTTATGAAGGCACCCGTTTAAACCTAGCAAATATAAAGAGCAAGACGCGTCATAGCATAACTTTTGATCTTTATTATTTTCAGCGCCGAACACATATTCCATGCCCCCGGTGCTTGGAGAAGCAAAGGAGGGTGGTAAACGCGCAGCACCAGCATTCAGCATCACGGGCCGTGGTAAGACGTTGGAGCCTAAGATCCCGCTGCCAGGACCCGGCACCTACACTACCGACAAAGCTTCCGCAGTACTCACCAAGCGCCCTCCTGCGTACACCATTGCGCCAAGGCGAGAGACGAAGCCACCGACAGCCATCGTGCCCGGACCCGGCGTATATTGCCCCGAAAAGGTAATAAAAAAGTTACACTGTTAGTATTTTATAACAAATCACCGATGATGTCATTTTATGAAATCATAATTATATCCTTGGATATTAAATAGTATTAAACTGCTTTAAAGGATGACTCTTATATCATGAAAAATAACTGACTGCTCAATGTGTAGGTATTTGATGTTGTCCCGTCTTTATTTTATTGCATACATTAATCATTGTCTGTACCTCTGTGAAATAGTCCGAGTCGAGGCGAGGCGAATGATGTCAGCGCGCTCGTGAATTTTATGCATAAATTAATGTCAGAATTGAATGCTTGCTAAATTCTCTCCACGCGGAAGCTCACCGGGACGCCCGCACAGAGGGGTTGAATTGCTAGTGGGCGTGCATTCTTGCAACTAACAATAAGATTCAACATCAACCTTCCGCCTACTAATATCGACTTTGACTAATGCTTTTAACAAGTGAAACATTATTATGCCTAAAAGCATGTGAACTGGAGACAGAATGGCGCCCTGTATTTATATCTTAACAATTTCGTTAAAAAGTTTGTGTGGAATAAGTTTCTCCTGCCTTTCTGCTTCTGTTTAAATGCTTTAAGCTAGTTCTTACTTACATCACGACATGTACTAACATTGGGGTGGGTGCAGGTGTGCGTGAACCTGCCGTGGGCGCCGGCGCATACGTTCGGCATCCGGCACTCGCAGTACGCTGGGCAGGCTGCCCACTATCCCGCTCCAGAAGGAATAGCCGCCATCTAATCGACATCTGTCTGTAACAAGATTTACTCATCCACCTCATCATTCACCGCCATGCTTTATGGGAGCTAAGAACTTTCCTTCGTTATATTGTGGTGTATTTATTTATTTTGTGATGTATATAAAATTTATTATTAAAATATTCTTCTAAAAAACCAGTTTAACAATATAATTATGTATCATACTACTAAACCTATACCTATATGTTAGAAGTGAGAGTATTGTCTGATGACAAAATACATAATTAAGCATGTTTAACAAGGAGTTTAGAGATCATATTATTTATTATATTATTTGCATGTTGTCGCTGCTTCTACTGATCAGCTATTAACCAGGTACCTACCTACTTGTTTATTTTAATACCTTGTAGATGTTTTTCATCAATTACATAATGTTAGGTAATTTCTTTTCAAATAGCTAATAAGGATTTCTGTAATTTCAGGGTCGTAAAACTGTGCGCGATAACATCGTAAGAAACACTTTTTCAAGAAAAATGAAGTTGGAAAAGTCTGAACAAGTTCCTGCTCCTAATGCTTATAGCCCCGAAAAGGCAGATAGAATGCTAAGGGAAAAGTCACCGGCATTTTCATTCGGAACAAAATCCGAAATTGTCAAAAAGCATAATGCTCCCGCACCAAACATCTATTCACCAGAAAAATCTTTAAATTCGCTTAAAAATGGCCCTAAATATACTTTAGCTGGTAAAGGTGTAGCTGAAAAGCATGAAGTGACTCCGGGTCCGAACTACTATAGCCCGCAAAAGGCTGATAAGATTTTACATGAAAGTTCCCCCTCGTACACAATGCGTTCAAAGGAAGTAGTTGAGAAGATAGAGCAAACACCAGCTCCGAACGTCTACGCTCCAGAGAAGTCTATGCATATGTTGAATGGTGGACCTAAGTATACTATCTTAGGTAAAGGAGTATGTTCTAAGTTAGCAGAAACTCCAGCTCCTAATAGTTACAGCCCGGAGAAGGCTGACAAAGTCCTTCATGAGAGCTCGCCTGCATATACATTCAGGATTAAAGATCAAACCGTTTTGAGGAGTGAATCACCAGCTCCTAATGTTTACGCTCCTGAAAAATCCATGCATATGTTGGACGGAACTCCTAAATTTACTATGGGTGGTAAAGGTCACAGTGACAAAATTGAAAACACTCCAGCTCCTAATGCTTATTGTCCGGATAAAGCTGACAAAATGTTACATGAGTCATCACCGGCCTATACGTTTAGGGTAAAAGATCAAATTACGAAAACGGATTACACACCAGCACCTAACGTATATGCACCAGAGAATTCTGTTCAAATGTATCACAGTTCACCGAAATTTAGCATGGCAGGCAAGGGTCAGATACCAAAATCAGATTACGTACCAGCACCCAATGCTTATAGTTTAGATAGGTCTGATAAACTTCTTCACGAGTCATCACCATCGTATACTTTCAGACCGAAAACTGGTACGGATAAGCCAAGTGACACACCAGCTCCAAACAATTACGACCCTCACTTATTAGATAGCACCCCTAAATTTAGTATGTACGGCAAAGGTCACGATGCCAAACCATCGGACACACCTGGACCCAACGTTTATGATCCTCATTATATTGATGGAACACCCAAATATACTATTGCTGGGAGACCTCCTGCATTGAAAACATCTGAAGTGCCAGCTCCTAACGCATACGATCCTCATTTGCTTGATAGTACTCCAAAATTCACGTTAACTGGGAGAGGACATGATGGGAAACCTTCTGATACTCCTGGCCCGAATTGCTATGACCCTCATTTACCTGATAATTCACCGAGGTATACAATTTCTGGAAAAGGACATGATGGAAAGCCTTCCGATACTCCTGGGCCAAATGTTTATGATCCACATTTGCCTTCCAATACCCCTAAATTCACGATGTCTGGTAAAGGGCAACCCGGCAAGATTGAAAACTATCCTGGTCCAAATGCATACAACCCAGAGAAAGGCGATAAGGTTTTGCTAGAAAGTTCCCCAGCGTATTCATTTAGAATTAAACACCCATTACACAAACCAGAAGATACGCCAGGTCCTAATTCGTATGATCCCAGCAAGTATGACTACATGTTAGATGGCACGCCTAAATATAGTTTTGGGTCAAAAGGACCAGCTGACAAACCATCGAACAATCCTGCTCCTAACGCTTATAGTCCAGAAAAGGGTGATGGAATTACTCATGAACATGCGCCATCTTATTCATTCCGACCAAAAATAGACGCTGCTAAAATATTTAACACACCTGGTCCGAATGCTTATAATCCTGAAAGAGCCGATGACGTAACTCACCACCATTCTCCCGCCCATTCCTTAGCACCAAGAGGCAAAGAAGTAAAAATAAATGACTATCCTGCTTGTAATGCTTACAATCCAGAAAAAGGAGATGGAATAACACATAACCACGCGCCGTCTTATTCGTTCCGACCAAAAATAGATGCTGCTAAAATATTTAACACACCTGGTCCGAATGCTTATAATCCCGAAAGAGCCGATGATGTAACTCACCACCATTCTCCTGCCCACTCATTAGCCCCAAGAGGCAAAGAAGGTAAAATAAATGATTATCCTGCTTGTAATGCTTACAATCCAGAAAAAGGAGATGGAATAACACATGAACATGCGCCATCTTATTCATTCCGACCAAAAATAAATGCTGCTAAAATATTTAATACACCTAGTCCGAATGCATACAATCCCGAAAAAGCCGATAACGTTACTCATCACCATTATCCCGCCCACTCCTTAGCCCCAAAAGGCAAGGAAGATAAAATTAACGATACGCCCGGTCCTAACGTGTATAATCCTGAGAAAGCAGATAGGATTTTACTGGACAGCGCACCTCGATACTCATTCAGGATAAAGACTAATCCTCATAAACCAGAGGATGTTCCTGCACCGAACAGCTACAATCCCGACAAGGCTGATAAAGTGTTGCTGCATTCCGCTCCTCAATACACGTTCAGAATCAAAACCGACACTGTAAAAACCGCTGACACTCCAGGTAACTATTCTTTCTTAGAATTTACACTTTCATTATTTCTAAATTCAGGATTACTATATTTCTTCATAAATATATTCTAGCTCCGAATTCCTACAATATTCCAACGCCTATCGAAACCCCATTGTATACGATTTCGGGTAGACATAAGGAGCCAATAGACGAGCGGCTGAAGGTGCCAGCTCCGGGGACTTACAACCCGGAGAAGGGCTACAAGTTCATGTTGACTTATTCTCCACAGCATACTTTTGGTATCAAAATTCATACAAATAAATTCGCTGATACCCCTGGTGAGTTATAGTTTCACAGGATGTAGTGGTGTTACTAATCACAGTAACAAAGCATGATGGAATATTAACTAATACGTAAATAATTAGATTTGATTATAAGATAACAAACATTTTCTACGGGTGGTAATTTTTATACGGATAACACTTTAATATTATAAAGCTAAACGAATAGGCCGAAAAATTAATAAAATTATAACAAGAGGACTTCAGATGCTGGGATCACAAATATTTAGGTAAAGCAATATTTTAATATTGTTTGTTACAATTTCCAGCTCCGAATTCGTACCGCATCCCGTCTGTGTTGGACACTCCTGTGTACACGATGTCGGGACGTCATAAGGTGCCTGTGGATGACCGCACGCGAGTGCCCGCGCCTGGCACCTACTCACCCGAAAAGGTAAACTAAATATCTATTAGCATAAATATTTTTACTAAACTGACTTATACTGCAAGTAGTAATTCCTACTTATGTCTACTTAAAAAATGACGACAGGAATTTCTTACAGTTTTAGTAGATATCTTTAAGTTTATTTGCAAAGTAGAAAATAAATGAAAGTAACGTACCTAACACTTTTAAGAAGTAAAAGCAAAGACGTTTTTACAATTATTGGCGTATTTTTAAATTATTATTTTTGTGGTTACAGGTGCAGATCAACAAAACGCCGCAAATAACCTTCGGCATCAAACACTCGCCTTTGTTAGGACAGCTGAAACCATTAGAGCCGCAGCGCCCGGCTGAGAGAAAACCTAAACAGTTCAACGATACTAAGGAAGTCACTCAAGTCCAAAGGACGATCATCAAACAGAATAATGACCAAATCGAAAACAACAGTAATGTTCATCATCAAAATATTATGGAATCAAATGAGACAAATGAAGTCTATAACACACGTGCACATGTGACTCAAGTGAGACACGACAGTGACGTTAGAAGCACGACTGTTTCACCTGAACCTGTTCAGCACCGAGAAATTTTGACACAAGACATCGTGTGGGTTCCTGAGAAGCCGATACGTCGCGGGTCTTACACCATTGATACGTCCGATGGAAATGGATATACTGAACACTATCAAAACAGTGAGGTCATTCCTGTTGAGAATGGAATCATCAGGACCGCAGAACAGGGAGATAGGGGAGGTAGGTGCACTGAGGAAAGGAGTAATGAAGTGATCAGGAGGGAAGGTTTCGAACAAAACGTTGAAAGGAATGTGAAGAATGCTAGTGCTCATGAGACGAAGCAGGCAGCTACTGAAGAAGTGCGTTCTAACACTGATGTCCAAAAACTTGCCAATGGTGGTGTTTCTAAGACAACGACCACAACTACTATAAGGAAGGTGGGGACCGCGGCCAGAACCGCAAATGAATCTACTGCAGTGACCCGTACCGCTACGGTGGTGACGTCACGCGATGTTGGCGTTAAGTAACTTGAGTTCAAGGAGCACAGAGGTCCTTTAAGCTGTAGTATTGATCCTACCAACATAACCTAATAATTAATTTATAATATTTTTGAATGTTTAACCATTGTAAGTCGCCTTTTTACGATTACAAAAGCTTTGTTCTACTCTTAATGCAAGCTATATTTATTAATTTATTTACGTACAATGTTTCTGATTCGTCTTTCTATGAACAAAATAGAAAAACGACATCTCTTGGTTTATAATAAATTTATTCGTTTTTTGTTTTTGTAATGCTATTGAAATTGATCATAAGTACAATGTTTTTTGACAATTAACATTAAGAACTAATATTGTTATAAAATGAAAAATCTATTAATAAAGTTTTTATTACATAGAAGCTTTACTTATTTCTACGCTTTAAGGGAGTTTAAAAGCATTTGAATTATTGCATGTTTTGAGACAGAAAAACGACTGATAAATGGCCGTTTACAATTCTTAGTATTTTAACATTTAATATTAGCTGGAACATAGTGTGAAAAGATATACACCTCCTGTACTGTCATCTGCGTATGTAGGTACAAGTACATGATTAAATTCAAATTGAAAACGCAAAATAAGCTTTGTTACTTTGTTTCCGAGAATAACAAAACAATCGGAATACAATGTCCATATTTTTTTACATTTGCCTTTATCGTTCAAAAATATTTACATTGTATATTGTTGTTATTTTTTTTTATCAGTCCCACACGTAATCATGGCGGATGTGTGGCCACGGTCGTACTCGCTTCGCAACGGAAGCTTTACGAATGTAGTACTGGATAAGTGGACAGTGAACCGAACTGTGCGCCCACGCAGCTCCTGCAATAATAGTGGCAACTGACAACAGCGCGACACAATGACGCCTAGATAAACGTGACATTTAAACTGTATAATTGGGATAACAAAATGTATAAATGAGACCCTGTCAGAGATAAAGTTTGTAGAAAAACCCTTACAACAAAATAACAAGAAAGATAATATTTTAAATCATCTAGGTATAGAAAGATATCGATAAAACAGGGTGAACAGAGAGACAGGGCTGAAAAAAGAGTTTTAATGTTAAAGATTTTTGTAACCTGTGGGTTAGCTGAAAAATCAAAGATCAAAAAGTGGATACTGTTGCTTACGTTTTAGAGTAGATATACGAACTAAGGTGGAACTGAAGTTCACAGATGCATGATTTTAGAACAAAACAGGTTGACATAGTGAAATAGTGCTTTGATTTTTATTTTTATATAAACATTCGGACGCTTATATTAATTGGGCCCCTCTTACTGGCATTGAAATAGATGGCTTAGATAAGAGGTTATTAATCAAACTAGGCGTAGGTATATGCCTAAGTTTTACAAGCTTTTATTTATTTCACCGGTCCCGATGTCTGGAATGAAATGTAACAAGTAAAATTTTGATAATCTAAGAAATGTAATAAGCGTATCCAGAACATATTAAGTAATATTCCTAATAAGTAACGCTACAACACGACCCAGTATTAACAGAGGGACTCTTGATGCGGTGTATCAACAATTTTATGAAAATTCGCCCATTATTGAAACGTCACGTAACTCTATAAAACTACGTCGCAGACGCATTGACCTTCAACTTTTCAAGGTAAAAAATTTTGAATCATATTATTAGAACGATAAATTTAATAATCAGGTAATAATAACCTTCCTTGACCTTTTGCTGTTAACAATATTTTTTATATCCGCTGTCTCAACCAAGTGTTTTTGTCGTGTGTCGCCCAACAAGTGGAGAAACATAACAAAACTTGTTTAATTGTCATACCATGGGTGTGTTTCAACCAGAAAATTGGGTTTAAAAATAAAAACACAAATTATCAGGAACCAACACAGTTTGTTAACCTGAACAAACAAAGTTAACATAAGATTTTTAGAAAGTATTTAGTAAATCGTCAAATAAAATCTACATCATCAACGCTTCGGCTCGTAAAGACCCACAGGATGTTGGGAACAGATACCAAGTATTTGAGATAATTAGAATTTTTAACACATGGGAAGATATTATGTATTATTCATACCAATTTAGTTGGGTGAGTTTAAAGTAGGATAATTCGTGTAAATAGGAAAATCCGTGCCAGAAATATTTACCTTCACTGTATTATTAACCGCAAGTTTTGAGGTAGTTTATGGACTGACATTAGGAGTTTGACTGTCCCATACTTGATTGTCCCTTAGCGGGGTTAAGACATCTCCTTCTTCTTTTCCGCATCGCATAATGTTAGTTTGAAGCAAGCTCACTTTAGCCATGTATATTTGTTTTTCACAGTGCAACAAATTGACATGTTGTTTTTTTGTGCCAAGCATGCTTATTCTTTGTGCTGGAAAATACACTGTTCTTGTGGGAAACCTCACGTGAGCGAAGTCGATGGCAAAAGCAAGCGTATCATTATGAAAAATATAAACTTATTTGGAGTAATCTTTAATCGTTTAAGACGTAGAATGTTAATGATATGCGCGTTTGCACATAAATTACTAGAGGGAAACTTTGGTCAGTTCATTCATAAATATACATAATTTACAAACAACAGGATTTTTGGTGGTATGTTTAAAATTCAAGCATAAATTTATATTGTATCACAATACTGCACTGACGTCTATAGCCATTGTTTGTTTCATTGAAGCATCGCGGCAAGAGCAGCGTTAAATATACAGGTCTGAGAAAGCAAACATTGTGTGTAACACCTATTTTAACATGTTTGGACGTGGCCATAAACAAATCGTTCGAGTAAACGTCCACCGTACCTACAACGTGGGCTACCCAGACTGCTAAAATGAACAGCTATAACTGGGCTCAGCGCAAACAATTGGCAATTGGCCTATTTTACTATTCAAAGTAAAAATTGTAATCATTATGAGAGAGATCCAAAATGAGATAATAAATAAAGATGGATGTGTATAATAAACTCCCATTTGAATTTTTAAAACTAGGTATTACAATACGTTTTTATTACCACAGAATGAAATAGCTCTTTCTTTCTTGCTTTGACCTCTATTGTAAATTTTACACAATCAGTTTTATTAAACACCCCTTTGACGTAACTACGAAAAGAAATGTAGCAGTGACGTCAGTACATTTTATCGATTATCGACGCCCTTTTAACACCTCAAAAATAGTAATACAGTTTTCAACACTAACAAATCTTAAACGGGAGTTAAACTGTAAATAATGATTTTAACTGTTTTCAACGTAGGTGTGTGTGGAAATAGTATAAGTGGTTTGACCAATAAATAAATTGGGTTTGGTTATTTCCATTACCTAAACAGTTGTGAGTATGTTGTCGTATTTTATTGAGGTCTGGAGTTGTAATTGTCCATTGTTAGTGATACTTTTATTATCTTCTTATCCGTTGTATGCCAAGGCATACAGTGTAACAAGTTCCACTTTGTTATTACGTGTTATTATTTATTAAAGGATAATATTAAAAAAATATAATACAATGTAATAAACTTTTAGAATTGGGACTTAAAATTGTAGGAAAAAAATACAGGCTGAAATATGCGTCGATGAAAATAAACTTTTTTTATCAGCATACTTTTTGCCTCATTTTATCGGAAACAATGGCCACCGGGCCATATTTATATTTCAAATCTTTAAAAAACAGGAAACGCTCGTAACTTGATTGTGGGTAGTTCAGTTTTTAATTGGAATACATAATAAAATGGTTCGTTAAGTAAGTTTCCTTTGAGGAAACAACAGTAATCGTAAGTGAGTGGGCGTCTGTAGGGCACTTCGTCTGTAATTATATGGCTGGGAAAAAAATAAGATAATTAATACACGTGAAGCTTATTCATGTTAACGCAGCTTGGAAGTGTAGATATATTCAACAAGCTTTTCGCCCACAACTTCGTCCACGTGGAAGTAACCCCTTATTTCGACCTTGCCAAATTCCAGCTTCATAATCATAGGTCAAGTAGTTTTAGAGATTTTATGTTTAGTCAGTGTCTGCCCGCGACTTCATCCCAGCGGACTTCAAGTATGCCATAAAGCAGTAAAGTAGCCTATAGAATTCGGGGATAACGTAGCTACGTATTAGAGAAAGAATTTTCAAAATCGGTCCAGTAGTTCTGGAGATTAGAGCATTCAAAAAAGGAGATGATCTCGTCTGATATTAATATAGATTTGTATTTATATTGTAAAACGGGCTGGTGTCCGCAACTCCGCGTCTTGGCAAGTATTTTGCGTACGTCAAATAATATCCTATCCCAATTTAAACAGAATTGATAACTTTACACAGCAAGCCTCTATCTTCCATTCATCCATTCATTCTATTAGCCGTCAGGTCAGAGTTCATTTCCTTCCTGGTCATATCAACTTACACAATCCATATTTTTTTGTTGTGTTTTTTGTATTAAATATTAACTGACAAATATTCGTATGTTTAAGTACGAGAAGAATATAATAAAACTTTTAGCAGTGCTGCTGTGTTCCGATTTGACTGGTGCCGATTTGAAGGCACGCAAGATATTTCAGCTTCATCTCTGGGCCCCGCCGTGAGTCTGCGTCCGCGATAACCATCATTTATGCGGACAATGTCACGGGCAAAAGCAATTTTTACTTAGTAAGTATGTTGGGTTTAATATAGCAAGAGCTAAAACAAAACCCAATCTGAATAGGTTTGAATGGCTTACAGAACATTCATTGATATACATAATGTCTCATCCTGCCGAAGCTTGGAAATAGCTCTCTACTGCAAGGGATTACAAATCAGCGTTGTTTGAAAGCTGTAATGTTACAAAATTATTCATAAGTGCATGTGCAATGCGAACAGAAATTACATGTACTTAATACTACGCTACGAATATTCAGTGTATTATGGATGTGAGAATGAGAAAGAAGATTAGTAATATAGCTTCGTATTCTCTAATTCCATTTATTTCTCACATTACTCTTTAATTTTCCTTGTCACGGGGAAAGCGAAGAAAATTATAATGCACTGTTTGCAGGACAGCCAGTAAGTGCGGAGCTAATGAAGTAGGTACAATCACGCAACACAGCCGGCTGATTGACGTAATAGCACCGAAGTACCCCGCGCCCCGCACCCCGCGCCCCTACTGCCTGCCACCCCACAATAAACCAAATTAATGTTTGTCCCCGATAAGCATGTGTAGGTTCGACACCGCACACTATCAAGCTTATCGCAAAATCTTAGTCGTGCATTTATATTTTGCTGCCTTAATAAAAGTAAAAATATTTTATTGAATGTTCTTAGAGTCAGGAAGTCGAGCAGGGACATACTCTGTTTTTATAATTATGTCTTTTGATATTTTTCTTCTGATAAAAACGATATTTCTAACAAAGTTTGAATAAAACTGTTTTTTAATAGAACGTAGCTTTGTGTCAGTTAAACATTTAACCGGTGACTACGAGGCTTCTGCACAGACTCCTACGCGACGCCTACAGCACGACTATGGACCCGATGTCTATGGGATGCCCACGACACTCTTACAAGTATCAGAAGTATCTCGAAGATATGATACGACAAGGCTACGAGACGACTGAGAAACGTTTTATGACATGCTTTCGAGGTGTGTACTGACATACGCTACGAGATGTCTACAAGACCTTAACATGCCATTAATCTACAAGTCTATGAGGCCTCTATGTTATGCGAGCGAGCTTTTAAAATTTGCTACGACAAGGCCTACGACAATTCTTAGCTACACCGACACGCATATGAGACCTCTACGTACGATACGTTACAACGCGACTAGGAGACTACAACGATATGCTCTGAATGGGCTACGAGATGAGTACGATATGCCTACGAGACCTCTAAGATATGCTACAACACGAATACGAGGCATCTATGGCAGCGCGTACGGAACTACTACACGGCGCCTACGAGAAGTCTACGACACGCCTACGAGAAATGTAGGTGATGGGTATTTTCAATCTTTCGAAATAAACAAATTAACACGACGTCTCTTCGTGGTTTATTAATAATAATTAAAACACATATTTCATTGTTCTGGGACTCCAAGAGAGTGTAGCACACCTTTTGTTTTCCCCAAAATGCTATCAAAATTTGGAAACCCAGCCGTGTCGTTGCGATAGAACGTAAAACCTGATGTCTGAGAGAGTTCATCTTGTCACCAATTATTTTGTCCTTACGGCACATGTCAGAGCTATATGCAGATGTTAACCTAGAAGTTTTGTGCTTGTTATTTTGAGCAGACTCCGTCATCTTGACTCCGGATGAGCCCTCCTCATTGCGATATAAATTCATTTATATTCTCAGTAGACAGCCAATTATGATCTCTTATTGACATCTTTTAAATTCATTTATTGTTTTTCACAGATGAATAGTTCTTGTTAGTTTTATCGTAAATGTCGTTTACCCAATATTATTGCACAATACGAATATGTACTATATAATCTTCAACAAACATACGCTACTCATCGAATATTTGCCTCATTTATTGATATTTTGTACACTAGACAAATTGGGTTTTCTAAATGGACCATTACCCATATCCATACTGATAAAGCGTTGTTTACCTACTTGCTCCATAAAGACAATATAAAGGACTTAATTAGGCATGGTTGTGTAATTGTTGAATATTTAAGTCGTAGTAAACATCACTTACCTATGATTACCGCACTACGCGTGTATGCAAATACTCTATCCATCTAATTTATTGTAATTATTTTACTGCGTCAGCTAACTGCTACTATTAAATAACACTACCAATATAATAATATACTGACCGGTGTATTATTGACCTTCTCCATACGAAAACTTAAAACATTCCTTTTGGAAGGGACGACTAGATTCAATTCTTTTTCTTTTTGTATGTGTCGTTCACAAGTACCTTTTAATGGTCTAATTTAAATAAATATTCTGGCTTGACTTTGATTTTGACCTTAGTTTTGTATAACAATAGACTACTAGTAGGTACATAAGTACAAACTAGTTACTCATTCTATATAAACTGATACATGAGTGGAACAACAACATAGATTTAGCTTATTGATTAGATGGACCGGATTGGCTGTTTAGTATAACGATAGATAAGATTGATTGCAAGGAACAAAATATTTGGAAACACAACTGAGAGTACGTATATTTAGATGTTCCTACTACGTCATCTGATATTTGATAATGTTGAACGATTTAACTTTTGGCAAAATAGACGTCACCGATTGAATGTACTCAAAAGTTCTTGTTAAAAATACAAGGTTAACACCGTGTACGTCGCGTTCAATTAATATTATAATATTTGTACATTTCGGTGACGTGTGGATTTAACTGAAAAACGGTAACGGCAAGTTTTCAGGCGGCATTTGAGTTAGCACGCGACAGGTCAAGGTTATGGCTAAGAGACCTTAAAAGATATGCTTTTTAGCGTCGGCGATCGGCTGTTTGGAGTCCCTTTTTGGAAGTTTCATACAGCAACTGAACGATACACTCTGATGTAATTCAAATGTCAATTGCATTGATTTGGGATTTGGCAGTGGAACACGATGTTTTTAAATATTACTCAAATTCAGCGAGTCGCTTTATGTGATCAGCATCGAAGTAATCGCTAAAATGCGCAATTTTTCCAACGCGATTGAACGAAAATAAGTGTCAAAACGTGATGCAGCATTGAGGAAGTTGCAATGTCGCAGGTCGCCGATGCTAAAAGTATCGTGTCTCCATAGCCCTGACTACGGCCACCGGCGACTTGCGCGACGGACGCGAACGGCGACCGGCCGGCTGCGCGGAGGTCCCCGCGCACCGCAATTGTCATTTAGGCCAATTTGTGGAATTAATGTCCGATGGTGCCACCGTTGTACATATATGATTTAATTAGTGTGATGTTTCGTAAGTAATATTTTTACGTAAAATTTAACGTTCTACGAACCACAACCACAGCGGGCAGTGTGGTATTTAAATATTTTGACACGAATTGTATGTAAATATTATACAAAATAGGATAGTTTATGTTGATATAAGGAATACTTGATGAAAATGGTACTGGTAATAGTGGTAATTCCTCGTAGTAAATAAAACAATAGTAACACTTGTAAGCCAATCCGAAGGATTTTGTCTAAAATTATAAATCCATTGCCTCGTATGTATGAAAAGTTCATCTACTCGGCAACAAAAACAACGTAATGAATATTTTAATGAAATGCATCAATTGACATGATTGTGTGTTATGTTATGCAATACCCGACAGCCTAATTGGTTGCCGGGTTGTATTGTAAACCAATTTTTAAACAAGCACTAAACCTGGGAACTCATATGGTAGCCCTATTAAGTAAGATTATCAACTGTATTTATTATCATTGCCACCGATTGCAATTAATTTTGTGGTACCCAAGGGAAGAATTACTTAAGCATTAGGCTTCCAATGCTTTTTGCCTTGTTGGGTCTGATTTAGGTTTTTATATGTTTGTAAAACCCACGATACAGGAAAAAAATCGTATTTTTTATATTAAAAAAAAACGTTAATTTAAAAATTTATTTCAATTATGAAAAATCGTGTTTTAAGACAGCTTTATATCGATACATCGTCGAGCGGTTTGAAATGTATGTCTGGCACAAAATGTTGTTGTCTAATTATCGCGAGATTTACAAGATTTTGCGATAAAAAATATATTTTATAAATTCTATAAGCACCCAGAGTGCAATAACCAAGTAACGAGCATACACTAAAAATAATTACAAATCCCAACGATTTTATCAGTTATCGTTATCGTAGCGTAAACACAAATGAGGAGATAGCAGCATTTTGCGAGATGTCATATCATGTGGACTCTACAAAGTATATTTATTTATTTCTGATTGCACTATCTGACAGCGATAACTGAACAACTACTTCTACATTATGCTGTTTTGGGTTCCCCAATTTTATAAATAGTATTTTTTTGTATTGCATTTTGTTCAAAGATAGGCAGCCGTTTAAACGATGACAGCTGGTTTGGTGATCGGTTACGTACACTATAGGAACCTACTTCCCCTGATTGCCTTTTACAAATTGCGTGGGGATATAGCGGCTGATAGTGGTTGATATAGCATTTTGTCTCTTTTAGATACATTTAATTTTTTCCCTTTGAATTGCGAAGTATAAATATGTAGCCATTTTGCGAATGCCTGGGGTTTGTCCGAGCATAATTCCTGTATGTTATTATAAATGGAGGACTTAGGTACACTATTATTAAGATCAATATGTATGTCTTGTTTAGACCGAAGATAATTTATAGCATTACGTGTAACAATACACTCAAGGTTTTCTTGCTCTGAGCCCTAAACATTGTAACAAGAAGTCTAAGTACTTATGTCATGTAGGCCATGCTAGACTTTATCCTTCATTTTTTATTAGTTTTCTAGTTAATTTTCGTTTGGTGACCTCCAAAAGCAGGTTTTTACTATGCGACATTGGCGCGGCTAGTGTTTGTGCGTGCCGAGGCACTTCGTCGTAAATTAAGGTGGAGTACTACAAATATTCTCACACATTGGATTGAATAGCAAACGATTTGTATTTATATAGATACTCGCGGAGCATACAAAAAGTTATCTTTACAGATGTGTCTAAAAACTTGTAGGTAGTGGTGAATACTGATTATATCTTTGTATAGTTAATTGTTTGCTGAATTAATTATTGATAAGGTGTAGCAGCTGTACAGTTAGGGTAAGATGTTTGTTAGTATGGCTAGTTGTGTTATCGGTTGAATGATACGGTCTTTTGATAACTACGTTTTTTTTTTTGTTAATTTAGTTACCTTATGATATATTTTACTTACCTACTTCCATCAGTCCTTATTCCATTTACGTAAATATCTATATCAGTCTCATTCTTGGCATCATTTTCCTGGTATAAGACCTGTTTTTCCTAACATACTATAATTAACAATTGTGCCTTTAAAGAACTTCAAACAAATTGTCTATAATTTACCTTCAATTTATCTTCGCTTCATATAATACTTTGTCATAATAACTGATAACGTCATTTCCAACAAATAGTGATTCAGGTCGATTGAAAATTATATTCAATGATTTCTTTAGTTATAGGCAACCGTATCAAAACAAGATATAATTGCAGTTTTAAGTGTAAATATGTGTATAATCAGTTAAACTTTAACAAAACAATAAATATAATTTGGATAAATATAGCTAAAGATAAGAACGTACCGCACTGTTAAAGGAAAATATATTAAATCATATTATTTAATAATGACTAAAATCATAAAAGAATATTACAAGGAAAGTAATTAGGAAATAAACAAACCGAGCTCATGATCTCATGTAGACAACCCCATTCAGTCAATAGTTCATTAGAAATATAAAACATATTTACCTGCTTTTAGAGGAAAATATTTTTAAATACATGTGCAAAATGCTATTGTGGTAGATAAACTCAGGACATATTAATATTCATTTACACGGTCATATTTAAAATTATACTTCTCTGTTTCGTCATGGTAGTTACCTTATATTAGAGTAGAACAAAATCATAGGAATCATCTTATGTAAAATATCTAAATAACGATAACGTCATCCTGTTGTCAATAAAAAAGGTACCTACGTCACAGTTCTCATAAGCCCCGACGTCATGACTGTTCATTTACTCATTAGTGAGACCGGATCAACTGTGAGTCATATGCTGCAACTTTCACTTAAAATAACAGATAATCAGTAGATTGCGGCGACTAAAAAGTACAACACTGAAATTAAAACATTAAATATTATGTAGTTTTTATATTGAATCCAGGTATAAATTCAGTAAACAAGTCAGTACAAAAAACATAAGTAAGGTTTCATTTCTATTCAATTTTTTTTTCATACATAATGCATGTTAATATTGCATCAAGATAACAAATACACACACAGTCAGTGGATTTTCCACTATACAAGATCAGACATTCAATCTAATATCTGTGGTGACTAAAACTGGAGACTGCAATGCTTCATGCAATAGTATCAAATTATGTGGCTTTTCTAAGTGTCAAACCGAATCTCGTTTAAATTTACGCCTAGAAAAACAAATGAGGGCGAGGGCCCCACAGCTTGGGGGCAAGCCTCGGCTATCGTAGTTAGCATAACAATATTCTATTGTGTTACATTGTAAAGTAATGATTCAATTTGCTTGTGTGGAACGGTCAACCGCGCATCAGTAGCAACACCTGAACAACAAAAACAGTCCTTGCTGTACACACAATAAAGATGATATAAAAGTCAACCTGTTACTATGGTCCCGCAGTTTACTGTACGAGCATACCGTACGTGCGTAGTTTGGGAAGGGCATTCTATCAAATTGGAAATACAATTCCTTAAGGGAAGGGAGCGTGACAATATATTATGTATGTACCTCGTCTAGACAATTCTTTCAGTCTGCATGTATGTTTACAGTAATGCATTTAATAGCTAGGGTATTTACGTGAATATACGAAGTAGCTGTGTTTTGTCTATAATTCACACACCACGGGGTTCCAACATTCTCTCGGGAACTCGTAAATTAATTAGGTTGCAACAACACTTTAATAAATTAAATATATTTTCCCGTTGTTGTTAGTAGACATGGTTAAAGATTGTATAGCTTTTTAATTATTTTCCTGCTGCTCAGCGATATTACTTTGTATTTTTTGAAGACAAAAACCTGTCACACATTAATTAAAATTAAAACTTTTATTTTTATTAATGTGTGTCAATTTTTGCCATTTCGGTTGACAGAGTTAAGAACAAAATAATATGATCTTCGTCTCTTTTAAATTGTGTCATTTATTGGTAAGGTGTCATTTATTTAAAAGTTTTAAATGGCTATTCATGAATGTAACATATTCTATGATCTGAATTCGATGGAAGCGTTTAGCCAATGCATTGTTTATGCGTCGGTACTGTTGACGAGCCCATTAATACTTCAGCTATTAAATTAAATGTCTATGAATAATTAATTTTGTTACGACTCAGTATGAAGTAGTAACTGAGAGGCGAATCACCTGGAAGTTTACAGCATTGCGTATTTAAATTTAAAATCATGTTTATTGTATACGGAAATGTGCTGTATTGTCATGAAATGGCATGTTGGTATACAGAATAGGTGCTTCGTCTGGAACCACTTTACCATATTATTTAAATACAAACGTTTGGTCAATTAGGTAGTTTGAAATAATCAAATTATATTAAAGTTATTTCAACTAAGTTGTTGTCACGTAGGCATCTATTTTAGTTTAGCTATATGTGTACTGTTTTGATTGTCTTTAATGGTTACATTTAAATATTTTAACGATTGATTTTAATAGACCGTAGGTACATCAGTAAGTAATATATGATAATACGTACGAATGTACGCTGTATATGGATCTAAAAAGGAAAAATATTCTATGTGTGGACTTGTCTATACTTACCTACCCAGCCGGCATGAGTTACATACAATCTACTAAAGGAAATGTGTTATTACCATGCTAGCAGGCATTATACCTATTAACCAACAGGCACACGGTAGTCTTGTGCGATGTCCACTAAACATGTTCACTAATAAGAACAGAGCCGGTTGATCATTTACAAACAAGAATATGAACGGTCATTTCTTATTATATACTTACTTAAGACCTTGTCACTTTTAATATAGAATTCCAGAAACAAACACCTAAGTACATGGGATCGGTATATCTCAAACAACTATTTACTGCGAATTCTTAATCAGTTGTGTTGGTGTTCTATGGCGTACTTGTAATGTACGGAGACGCTACATACTTGCTATGTGGGTCTCCTTCGCTCATGGTGTTTTATCTTTTAGTCGGTACGAGGTCGAGCGAGCACGCGAGCGCGCTAGCTACGCGCCTGTTTGTATGACATTCCGTCGGAGTAGATGGCGCGAAACGGCCGCGTCATATACCGTACTTTGTAACGATTCACGTAAAATAGTTTGTTAACTTTCGTTCTAACCTAACCGTGCCTCTGATGCACTACCCTCTTCTACGAAGAAAGTTTGCATAACAACAGTGATCACTAAGTTTCATCATGTGATAATGATGGAAATATCCAATTACGTACACAATTACAACGCGTACTTATGCTAGGAAACAAAATGACTCAGTGTTTTTAAAAATTAAAGTGTTTGCAGCTATAGTGTTCTAGACTTAAACGGTGGAATGTGTGCTCTTAGTTCTGTTCAAACCAGATACGAAAGCATAAAAATAGAACAATTCTAAGATCCCATGTCGTGGATCAGATAGTTCTCTATTATGGGAGAAACTGATTGCGTCTATTTGTTATAAGTTACAGTGTGTTGAATCGTGAGCAATATGACGAACAGCTTTGGACGTCGGCGCTATACTGGCATCGCCATGCTCACTATTATGTCCTACATGGTCTCGAGCGTGAATGCAGAATACTGTACAGGTCCAGGTAAGATCATTTTTATCTTTTGACACGAAAGTGGATCTTCTTTCTGACACAAACAGCTGTTAATGGCGTTGAATGATTAACTACCAGGTTATGTCAAGTATGCACAAGTAACAGTGACGCTCTGGTCACGTTTACAACTTATTGAGTTAACTCATTTCATACTTATTCGAACTGGAGATTGTAACGCATGATATTCTACGAATGAAGAAAATCTTTTTAATACACAAACATAAAACTCTTTTGCACTGTTTCCTTATCTCAGTGATCAGTGCCTCCTCCAACTTGTGCATTCCACAGTGGTTAGTGGTAACCTAATGGGATTCTAATCTACAAATTAAAAATCTTGTTTAAGTAAATATGAAATAATTCCGAAACTAAACACTTTCTTTTAGATTTCTAAACATAGAAACTTATGTTGCTTAGCAATATTGCCCTACATTGATTTTACTTTATCATACTGAACTATTTATAAAATACCTACGTATGTAAACAAAAGAATAACATTTTATGGCTAACCACAAGTTGGAGCGGGCGCTGCGAGGTATCAATCCCACTGAGATACCTACCTAAATAGAAAGCTAATTAATGTACGAACAATCTAACAGCATTGTGTCACTTTGTCACTTTTCCGCGTACCTAATATTGGCATTCTGAATTTGTTTAATTATGGTCACTAATTTGTAACTAAAGCTTGCTACTGACTTAGAATAGCTCCAACTGAGGACTGCTGGATGTATATAGAAGATAGCTTTGCAAGGGTATGTATAGAATAAGGAATTTCGTATGAAGCTTCATGGATGTCGGATGGATACCGGCAGTGCTAACAAAACGCGCACAGTTATTAAACCTGATGTTATTAATATTAAACCAGTCACTAATACTGAAACCATACACCAGAGGCTATATAAATCCGTCTAAAGGTGCAACAAAGGCGTTATTACGAGTATTTCACAATTGAAAACGGTTACTTTGCTTAAAATCACTTAGTAAATGGAATACTTAAAAACAATTTGGCTCAGGGCTAACTTTCGACCGTTAAATAATGTTTGGTTTGACTTCACATACCTACTATTAAATGCGTTGACTCCTATATATTCTGTTTATTTGACAGCTCTGGATTTAATGAAGTCTAAACTAGATAACGTAGACATAACACTAATACATAATAATAAAACTAGTAACAGTAGAAATGAAGTCACAAAAACAGCTAATACTGATTGGCTTGTAAACAGTACCTGTTTGCTTCGTTTATACTCTATTGTTTGTTAAAAGAACACCTACGATGATATGGAAATTAATTCACGTTTAGCTAGATATGTCCATAATAAATAATGTACTCATTAAAATGCAAGGTATCGGACATGCGATGTTATTTGGCCATCCTTTGCAGACTTTGAAGTTTGGAATTGAATTTTCATTTAACTTTAATTTAAAGTATTAACACGTTTGAATCTGATGAAGAATCGACTCTGCTATACAAATGAAATCGATCATGATTTGGGCTTAAATTTTTTGTCCTATATTCATACATTCAAAATGATAAATACTTCAGAAATTGAAATGTTTTCCAAAATCTGTCGAGGCTAATTTGTATTTGAACAAAAGAACGAAACTAGTTCACGGGCAGCGAAACGACAATATTGTCAAACGCACAATATTTGGTTCAATCGAATGAATCAACATCATAATAGTGTTTATCATTAGCGGTTGAAGTTCATGTTGATATACGGAATGAAAACACACGAGACGGTGACCTGATATAACCTTTCTACTTCCGCAAAGCGTAGTACCTGCGAACATTTTCGTGTATATTTTGAACCATAAGACGTCTGTTAAAGGGTCAATAGAATTTCAATTACTGCACTTTGGGATAGTGCATGGTAGAATGTGGATTGTTACACTGGGCTGGTGTAACCGGCGCCCACGCAGCTATTGATACTGCAGACAGTTTGGCACTCGGCCAAGTATCAAACCGTATCTGCTCTAATTGAAACAACATTATCTTAATCATATCATAACTGTTTTAATATAACATCCTGTGATTCCTGAACAGTTTTTGGAATTAACCAATTAGGTACACTCATAAATTGGCTATTATCATGTTTAATTACTTGATTAGAGTAGACTACTACTACTAGTAAACAAGAGTCTAAATCTAAGACTAGGTCTAGGGTCTAGTGTATTATGTTGTTTACATTTTCTATTCGAAAAAGACTGTCAGAATTTATTCTCAAAACAAGAACAGCGGAGGTGGTGCTTAGGATCATTTTTATGTCTCCTAAAGAGTTAAGCGGTTCATAAATCATTCATGATTTTTGTTTTTCCTCTCGGAGTTCGACACGTTTGGGGTTAGGGAAAAAGGGTGTTTCAATGTGTTGATATCTTGATGCGTAAGCGTTGTATACGTTTGAATTTTATGCGGGCGGTTATCTCTCGTATGAGTATCTAGCTTGTGAAATCGTTCTCTGTTTGCGTACCGTTATAAATAACCCTATTGATCTTGATGAGCTTATTATAGACATCTTGAGAAACCTGTGCATATCAGTTTCCGATAATATCAACATCCGTTATAATTCAGACAGGGAAAATCCAAAAATAACATTATCTTTAAATTACTACATTGCCGTGAATACTACGAAGTAGACAGCCATAAATAACTTAGGATATATGAAGGATTATCTTTTCCGAAAACATTTTAAAGGTATACCTTTAAAATGTTTTTAAAACATATAAATATTTTAAACCTTATTTTAGGTCATATGTTTTATATCATCCTTAACATAAAATATAACGTCACGCCTATATTGCTGAAGGGATAGGCAGTAGGGGCGTACCTACACACTCAGATTTCGCCAGTTTTATTTAAGTCACATCATGTCTAGACCACAGTGATTTTTGGCCTAATCCATCCAAATTCAAATAAACCAGTTACAGGCATTTTTGAATTGTTAGGGAGACAAGTCAGAAAGTTGAAACTAGTTGCTTGTTCCAAACTAAAATCTATGGGTACAGGTTGGCCCGTTAAAAGAGGTCTAAAATAAAATAAAAAGATAATTCAAAATCAATTTAAAATAGCCAATTTAGTTCAACCAATGATGTTGATGGTAACAGAATAGTACCTTTATTCACCACCATCAGCGAGACATTCGACTGAGCATGACAAATATACTTCCAACTGTCAGGCCACATTAATTTCGAATAAGACTTGAGACAGTTTATTACCTTTATTTACTTTTATTAACTTTTATTTACTGGAGAAGTTAAAGAAAAACAGAGAAAACGATGAAGCTGAGTCAGGCTCGACCGCGGTTCCGTATTCATTTGTCAGCAAATATAACCGTTTGACTTTGTCTGAGAGGGGCGCCAGACTAGGGTTACCGCTATTTTATTTTAAATCAAAAGAAAAGGTCTACTCTGGCGTTTTAGTAGACTGGGCCCATAACCTATTGAAACGTGCAGGCCGAAGAAAAAGATTTATTTCTTTAAAAATCTACATATAATATGTATAAATAAAACAAAGTCGGGTTATTATTCCTTTTTAGTAGATACATAAACATATAGGTTTGATACAAGGCAATAGATTAATTTGTACTACCATATAATCATGTTATTATAACAAAAATAATTATTTAATTAAAAATAAACGAAATCGTATTGTTTGAGAAAATAAAAGAATATTTAATGGAAAGTATATCAAGTAGAAAAAGATATTCAATAGTCAATATTGATAAAACTGTTAGAATTTATTTACATATACTGCTAACAAGTTAAACTCATACTTTTCATTAGGAACATTAATTATACAAATGGTCGATTTGCCTCGTCGTAAAAGTCACCGTGACAACTTTGCAATTAAAAAAGCCTTTGTTCCTCAAGTTTTTTTCCTAGTTAGGTAAACCATACATATAGCAACATAGTATTTTTTGGATGATTTGCCTGTTTCATCATTTTGAAATAATGAATTCTGTTATAATAACTTATTGCAGTAGTACAAAATTAATTTAATGCCTTATTATAATATTAAGGTTTACTAACAGCTTAGTTTATTTAAATCTTAAATATAAGTCTCGGACTAAAACAGCATGCTGTTTTGTCAAACGGGAAGGAAAAACTTTATCAATCGATTACACTATCCTACCGTAGCAGCGTGGCTATCCACACACGGGCACAGCTTGTATTATCTTGCCCTATAAGGGGCAACCTTGCTTACCCGTCATGACTCAGTAGATACCTAAGTCATCAATGAAGTCTCGGATGAATTCACAGTATTTTACGAGAAACGTTGCGCAGTGACTCATTCTCTGTCTGTACCTTCAGACGTTAATCATGCCATTGATATTTCATCTTAAGTAGTTCTTTTTTTTATGCAAGATTTCACGGTAAATAAAAATGTTAAGTAAGTAGTAGCTTATCTACACGCCATTCATGCAAAGTTGGTTGTTCTTATACTAAAAAAACTACCGGAAAATTTAATTGTTTCATAATAGTAATAATATTGTGTAGTCTAGTCTAATAGTCTAGACTGTATCTACTTAGAGGTGTGTTATTATTTTTATACCAGGTGGACGTCGTGATACTACTGTTTTTTTTATAAACAATCGTTTTATTGGTTCGTCAAGTCTGCGTGGGAAGTTGTTCGTTACTTGACGATTATTTTAATTAAATTCACAGCTGTCCGATTGCACGATTAGAGGTTACGTCAGAATAAAAAGATTACTTAGTCTTTTTAAAGATTTTGAGACACAAACTAAAGCAAAACAAACGATTTGCGTATAATTTGCTATCTTTTAAGTAATAGACCAGTACAGTAACTAGGAAGTCCATCAAATAATTTGAAAGTAGACATTCATCTTCAATGATTTAATAAAAACACAAAAAAATATATAAAAATTATGAGTTCGGTTAATAATGTAAATACATAATTCTTAAAGTCCGATCCGGGCTGAGAATATTTGAGTTGAGTCCAGATTAAAGCGTTTGTTTGTTCAAATTACATAATTTACCTATTTAATATTTATTAAACAGAAAGATGTACAAAGAAATGACAATGATACCACATTTTACACACCGTCTTAGATAAGATAGTGTCTAAGCAGATGACAGGAGTGACAACACAATAACACATTTTTTCTCAAAAAGAAATTGTCATTCCCTACACGACATTATATTTTTTAATATTAATTTTGTATTGGCTTCGCTGGTCATGTGGTCGCAAAGCGCGACTGCTGTACATGAGGTCTTGGGTTCGATTTCCAGATTGGGCAAAGTGTTATTGGGTTTTTCCATCAGGAATTGGTCAGTAGCAGCCTCGGAGTTTGGATTTGTGCCCGGTGTCCATTAAATGTGGGTATACTAATGGGTACACGTCTGCCTAACCTAACCCTACGGGGATTACAGGCCACAGTGATTTTGATACTGTGATATTAATTTTAATTCATTTCCATTATAAAGTAAATCAAAAATGAAGTGTCTCCGAACATTATTGAGAACCTATATTACCAGTGATTTGGGACTTGATTATCCACAATATTGGACAGGCCAACGCCCTAGCTAAAAGACGATTCTAAGTTTGGTTAAACCGGTTCACCTCGAAGCAGTCGTTGTTAAGCGTAGGTTGTGGCTTATACACCACAACGTGATAAAAACTGCCTTTTGACTACATCATCTTATCAACAACATAGTAAATAGCTAGTGAACTGCTAATAAGAAGAAATATAAAAATAACAAGACGTAATTACCGTCGATACGCCACTTGTGATTTTTGATGAATAGCAATTTGTTTGGCCTCATACATTTATCAAGGTCGTCTGGACTATATTTAGTGTTAGAAACAAAGTCTACTGATGCATTCAGAATTAGTTATTACACTCAAATTTTGAAACTGATATCGTCATTAAACTTTTATTGACTGGCCTGTTGGTCTAGTAGTTAGTGACCCTGACTGCTAGGACGGAGGTCGTGGGTTCGATTCCCACCCAGGACAAATCTTTGTGTGATGAGCACGATGATTTCTTCTGTGTCTAGTTGTAATTTATATAGAATATGTATGTATTCAGAAATATATAAGTATATTTATCAGTTGTCTGGTTACCATAGTACAGGCTCTGCCTAGTTTGGGTTCAGATGGCGATGTGTTGGTTGTCCTAAGATATTATTAGATATTATTATTACATAACATAACATAACATCACGCCTGTAATCCCCGAAGGGTGTACCCATTATAACACCCACATTTCGCCAGTTATGTTTTTAGTCCCATGTAATAGGGGGCGAGCCTATTGCCATCAACCGGGACAAATTCAGACTCCGAGGCTGCTACTGAGAAATTCCTGATGGAAAAATCCAATAACACTTTGCCCGACCTGGGAATCGAACCCAAGACCTCATGCACAGCAGTCGCGCTTGCGGCCACTAGACCAACGAGGCAGGTATTATTATTAGATATTGCTATACTAGTTTCTGCGCGCAACTTCGTCTGCGTGGTTTTTTGGTATGTTTTTGGTTACTGCTCCGCTTTTGTGGGCCCTGGCATGATGTTATATAGCCTATACTATTCCTCATGAATCTGGCTATCTTATACAAAAATATGTTTTTGCAGTTCGATTCGAAGTTTTAGTGATTAGCTTATTTAAACAAAACAACATAAACTTTCATTATCATTTCAAAAATTAGTATAGATAGCTACATGACGAAATGGCCTAGTTACTAACTAAATATTTAGTGATAATTATTATCAATGAGTGTAATTATTAGAAAACATTAAATGTAGGTAATTACGCTTCGTTTACCTAAGGGACTATACTAATGAGGTTTAGTTTGGTACACAGATAGGTCCCGACTTGGAATTCCAAGCAGATAATAATAAAATACAAATAATAAAAGTTTATTTGGAACAAGTTAGAAATCACAAAATGTATACTTTTTATTTTATAATTAGATAAAAGGTAAAAATAAAATAAATAAAATATTGTATCTCATTAGCCATAAGGTGCGTGCTGTTTAGATACTTATTATGAATTTCTTTAAAAGGTGTTGTAAGAAACGACTATGGTTAAACACAATAATTTTGTGTATTATGGTTTGCATTAAGACTATCAAACTCCATATTAATAAAATATTTGGAAATAATATTTAAAATAAAATAAGTGTAAGACCTGGGTAAGACAAACAATTCAAACAAAGTCTCTATCCTACTATACTATACAATCCATTAGATATTTAGGGCATAAACTGCGTTACGCGTGTGCACGCACGTGAGCACGTCGCGGGCCACGCTTCTGGTGCACGCACGTGAGCACGTCGCGGGCCACGCTTCTGGTGCACGCACGTGAGCACGTTCGCGTGCTTATGCGCGGGCATCGGCGCGTCAGTTTTCTCAGTACAATTTTGACGTTGGAGGTGTACAGTCGAGTAATTATGGATAAATTAATGTTGTATTATTTATCAAGACGACGGCGACGACGAATTGCCAAAAAAAGACGCCAGCCAGTAAGCCCGTACGTTGAATCTAGGTTACTGTGCGGGGAATTCGTGGTGAAGTTTGGTATATTAAGAGAAAATGAAAGGTTTTTTTTCAAATATTTTAAAGTTTCATTACAAGTCTATGATGAATTATATTCAAAACTGGAGCCCTATTTGAAGACTAACAATCTACGATTGAAATCTACGTCAATCGTATCACCAATGGAACGATTTGCAATGACATTGCGGTAAGTAAAGACATTTCGATATTAATAATCATCTTTATTCATGTAAAAAAAACAGTCATTATTTAACAAAAGTTTAGAACACTCATATTTTTTTGCCAATTTATGTAAGTCACACTACTGTTTAGCCACATCAAGCCAGAAAGAAGAAGAAGTTCTTATTGTTTCGGCAGTGACACCTGAATATGGCTTAAAATGTTTTTCTTGATGTGGTGCACTCTGTTCTTAGGGCCGAAACACATAACCGCACACTTATTAATCATCATATTAATCACAGTTTCTTACATTTATTAATTATATTTTGTTATTTCTAAATTACACAGTTTTATCGTTTTCGTTTTTTTTATCTATACCTACTTATTTACTTATTTTTTTATATAATCACAACAGTCATCACAGTGTCTTGCATAAACGTTACGTTACAATTAGTTTTTGATTATTCATTTGAAATACACTAATAAAATCACAGGTTCAAGTTTAAAATAAAAAAACACAATAACAGTTAAAACAGTACAATAAGTCTAAATGTCTTAATTATAATAATATACCTACCTTACAAAGTATTAATTATAATGACGCATATTGATTGCAAGTTTTTACATACGAATATTTCCCTTATTAATTATTCCCTTCTATTACTAGATCGGGTACTAATATTATTTTAAATTCTTATTTATCATCACAATCATAATCACAGTTTACTACATAAAAGATTAAATTTAAGAAGAGGATATATGAAGGAGCAATGTTATGAGTAGGTTCAAAAAAAAGGTCCATTAAGTAAAAAAAGGGGTCTATTGATACACTTTTTTATTTGACCCTAAATAGGGTTTAAGATAAAAGTGTCCGAATCGACCCCGTTTCTTTCCTTATGAACATTACACTCAAGGCTTGTAAACTTTTGGCGAATGCCCTTGTATATCATAATAATTGCACATGAGACCAGAAAAATATAAATATAAAATTGCGCTTTTTACTAACTTAAATAGTTCTTCATGTTCTTCCCTTTCTTTTGTTCTTAATAATTAAACAGTCTTAATCAAATCTTCAGTCTTTCTTGTTACCTATTTATTCATTGTTCGTGTCTGATCTTATATTTAAGGATTCTAAATCATTCGTTACCGTATTTTGCGTTAATGAAAGGTCATCAATGGTAATAATAATTTCTTTTTCTATATCAATTAAAGCTTCTAATACTTTTGTACGAAATAATAATTTTTTAAAGCAACTCAAATTTTTCACAGTTGGTAATAATGACTTAAAAAAATTCAAGTCTTCGTCCATATTATCTGCAGTGTTATTCTTCACGCAATTTAACAACTCTAATTCGAAATCAGTTAGCGATTCGCACTTACGTTTCTTGGAAGATCGTGTTTCTTTGGTAACGCTGGAGCTGGTGCTAGGTACATTAATCAAATCTTCTTCAATAATCGTATTATTTTGTGAAGTTCTCGGTGACGCGTTTTGCTCTACTGACTGATTAAAATCGTCTGCCGATTCTTCTCCTTGAGTATTCGAGTTTGAATCTAAAAATGACAGCATGTCATAGTAAATGTATGTTTTATTTGCCCTGGAACCGGAACCTGATTTAAGTTTTTTTTTAGTAGACCTCACTCTTATATAAGTGTCTCTTGCAGTTTTCCATCTTTGCTGCAGCTTTTTCACTGAAACAATAACACAGGTATTTTATTTTATTACAGATATTTAGTTAGTGGACATACCTTCGTCGATATTCATCTGGCGTATCAGACAGGACTAACCACGGTCAGAAAAATAGTAACAGAAGTTTGTCAAATTATAATTGAAAGGTTAAAGGAAGAATGTATACCAAAATTTTCCCGTGCGCTATGGGTAGAGACTGAAAAAGGTTTTTTAACGCAAGCCCAGTTTCCTAACTGCATAGGTGCAATAGACGGAAAACATATACGCATTATAAGACCTCCACATAGTGGTTCCCTCTATTACAACTATAAGCATTACTATTCTATTGTACTGCTTGCAATGTGTAACGCCAACTATGAGTTTACCTATATAAATGTGGGAGTGCAGGGTAAAGAATCTGACTCCGCAATTTTCACACAAAGCCGATTGTACGAACAAATCAACAATGACTTAATAGATATTCCTCCTGCCAAAGCATTGCCCGTAATACACAATGATAAACCAACCAACACTGCTGCAACCGCAGCTTTGCCCTATATTATTGTAGGAGATGAAGCATTCGGGTTATCTAGCCATGTCATGCGGCCATATGCTCGAGCTCTCGATTTAAACTACAAAAAAAAAATATTCAATTATAGGTTAACGAGGGCGCGACGTTATATTGAGTGTACATTTGGTATCATGGCTAATAAATTTCGCATACTCCATCGTCCATTGAACGTTGGAAAAGACAAAGCAATTTGTTTTCTTAAAACAATTTGTATTTTGCATAATTTTATAAGATCAAGAAGTCAAATTAATGACTTTCATGATATTGTCATTATACCAGACCATATACGTTCAGTTCGGGGGTTAATTGGAAATACCCACAGAGATTCGTATACATTACGCGATAACTTCGCAGATTATTTCGTTGCAGACGGACAGCTGTCATGGCAAGATCGCAGTATTTATTGAAGATAGTTGGCTTTTTTATAATTTATGTACATTCAATAATTGATTTTTCACGGTTTGTTACCACACATTTTTTATTAACATAGCAGGCATATTTTAATAATATACCTAATGATTTTATTTGTTAAATTCATCGGATGTAACCAAATAACTTAGATTGTTGTAAACTAAAGTTGAGAGATGTCAAAGAAAAACCTACAAAACTACAAAACGCACGCTTATTTTACAAAGTTACTAGCCCAATTCTAAAACCAATATAATAAATATTTTAGTTGATAATTGTTTTATTTATTTACCTACCGATCCACTGTTTCTGCCCTAAAATGATTTTGAACCCTAAATACACCGATAGTGTGAAGTAGTGTGAAGCTCGCAGTCGTGAACATAGGTACTGGTTGTCTCGTGACGCGCAAAATGGCGGCGACCGCGTGGCCGAAAGAAAGAACTTTGGAATTTATCGAGCAATATAAAACCATACCAATATTATGGGACATTGTTCACACGAATTTCACAATGTTTTGAAATACGCAGTATCTCTGCACTAGTTTTGAATATAAGCATGATTTTATATTTACATAGGTAAATTATTGTAAATATTCCGAGTTTTAATTTTATAGTTGGATTAATTGTTGAAAACATTTAATTGACACAAATACAATTGAAATAACTAATTATATATAACTAATTGCATAGATTATTAAAAATAAAAATTTGGCGCAAAGAATAGTTTACCTAACCTACGTTATTATAAAATAAATAAAGAGTGTAGGTACTTACCTTGTATGTTTTTTTCTGCTTCACTCCAGTCATCAAAATTTTGAAACAGTACTGTACAAATGTCTAGCCATGCTTTTGATTTAGCGTCCCGGTCTTTAAATATTTCGCTAGATTGGTCCCATATGGCAGGACGACACTGAACTTCAACAATTACCCTTTCTGTATCAAAATTTGTCATTTTTTGTTATGGGCCGGGCACGCGCGTGCGGTCGGTTCGAGATAGCGCTGTCAACTGAACAAGCACGCGCGTGCACCCGCTAGCGGGCTTCGCGCGTGGACCCGTCCAACGTGATGCGTGATCACGTCGCGTGCATGCGTGCCCCGTTGCACGGAAGTATCACGCGACGGGCGCCCGACGGGCTCACGAGCGTGTGCACGCGCATGGGCACGCGCGGGTCGGTTTTGTGTGGACACGCGAGAGGCACGCTTAACGCAGTTTATGCCCTTAGGTAAACGTACGTTACTTATTGCTAACAATGAGTAAGAAATCACATTTTTACCACCACTCCTTTAAGATTGACTAAATTATTGATTGATTAATTCGTTTAAATAGTTGTAATAACATTCTACATAATAATATCCAATTTTAGTCACGGCGAAATATCACAATGGAAACTAGTCAAGTACGCAGAAGATAATAAAAAATATAAAAGACTGTGCACAAACACAGATGTACTTCCTCTTCCATCAAAGTGAAATCATTTATTTCAATTAGGCCATTACAAGGCACGTCTGAACGTCATATACAAAAAGAAGAATTGAATCTTATTGCCCCTTCCAAAAGGTAGTTTTGTAGATGGCAATTCGACTGAGAAGAGATCAGGCGCAGAACCAACGACTGTCCGAAGCACAGGGGTGCACCGAAACTCCTGGCTGCTACTGAGAAATTCCAATAACACTGCTTAGCAGACGCGCCATTTGAATAGTTATTTCAAACATTGAGCGATGTTAATTTTTTGCTTAGAGGTGCCCCCAGATCTTTTGCTGCTAGCTATCCTATTGTAGCAGATAAGTGTGAAAAAGATTTTCTATTAGGTGTCGGACCGTAGTAATATGTTAGGTGTTGTATAGGCCATCATTTGTCACTGTCACCTTTTCTGATATCTTCATTCAACTGTCCTCAGAAAACCTTATTGTGTTTGAAGTATTTAGTCATTACTTGCAGTTCTCTGGGCATTAATTACGCTGTCTTTTATTATATATATATTTGTTTACGTCTATTCTTTATCTAGCATCATTAAAACGATCTCGTGGAAATTATATCGTTTTAATTTTATTACACAAACCGGGTGGTCGTTAATGTGGTTGTTTATAGATTCTAGGGAACATTTGTTCATTGCGTAGCAAGATTTCTTAATTAGTTAGTTAAGAATAGTTGATAAAGATGGACAAGTACACAGTTTCGCTTGTTATTTTTAAATTAAACCTAATTTTACCAACTAAGCCTAACCGTTGATGGCTTAGAAGCTTAGACGATGGTTTAAGAATAAAATAGTTAAACATTTGTATGAAGATTATTTTGTCTGATTAGGATTTAGTCGGTTAAACTCGACCGACGCCTAAGGTAATTTCTTTATAATAATAAGTAGTAACAGTATCTTTTATTCAAGGTATTTTTATGTGTCCTTGAGTAAATATTATAAGATAATGCCTAGCTCAGTCGGTTAGGATAATTGGATTAATCATTAAAAAAATCTCATTTTCTAGCTCTATGCCGTATGCTTTGTATTTACTGCAAAGGATTTTCAATATTTATAACCAAGACCCTTTTGACAAGTATGCAAGTGCAGAGGACAAGTTTGATGTAGTGTAAGTCATTCCGTATATCTGTCCTGTCACCTCCTATGATGTTAATCACAGTTCTTAAAAATTAGGATATCCTTTGTGTTATTTAGGTGTTGCGAAAAATGAATGATTACTGAGAAGAATGTCAGTAAATATTTTTTAAGTTTTGGTTCTCAGTGTTACAAATTTTGAATTAAAAGGAAATTATTAAATATTTTTTGCCATACCAAACGTAACCAGTAAATATCTTAAAAGTTTTATCATTGTCTTATCATATCATGTCTACTTGAGACTGTAGTTAGTTGCTATATCATAATGTCTTTCTATCTTAATACTTTACAACTTCCAATCCCCGAGATAAAATAATTTCAAAATTTGAAACTTTAACAAATATATGCATAAACGTAATACATTTAAATAAATAATAATACTATCCTATTATTGTCTCACTGCAAGGCAAATGCCTGTTTTCATACAGAAATGGGACGAGCATTAATCACCACGCTTGCTCAGCGCGGATTGGCGATTTCAGACTTGTGTTGGTTACAAGTTCAAGTTTCCACCGATATCAAAACATTTTAATATAACAAATTGGTAATTTCATTAGCAGTATTTTTATTGTCACATCATCATCATCTTCCTGCCCTTGTCCCAAGTTACTTGGGGTCGGCGCAACACGTTTTCCTCTTCCACTCTGTCCTGTCAGCCGTCATGCAATCACTGACTCCCCTTTCATTCATATGGTCTCATTTTTTTTTCTAAAGAAATGTTTAGGTTAGGAAAGAATAACCTTTGGAAAATATAGTGTAAACGTTAACAATATAGGTATTTTCCAAAGGTTATTCTTATTTTATTCACCGAGTCCTTTCAGACTGTCAAACAATTCGCAAGAACAATTCTGACTCATATCCACTACCCATTTGCGTTGGAGATGTCGACAGCTAAACTGTCTCGTCTCTTGAGTCAACTTTATTTACTGTACGCTTTATATGTTCTTGAGCAAAATAAGCACTTAAACAAATGAAAATGTAGTTATTTAGCATTTTGTTTTTTTTGAATTGTAAACGAAGATGACGCATGTTGGTGAGCTAGCAATACTGATTCATATTCTATTTATATCATATATTTTTTTTGACACTTTGCTCGACCTGGGAATCGTACCTAAGACCCCACGTTCAACAGTCGCGCTTGCAACCACAAGATCACGAAGCACAATTCCAAGGTCTAGTGTAATGTTACTAGATACACAAATATCTTGTAAATTACAAAATGCTTATTGTATGAAAGTATACCTATCTAAAATAATGACGAATTTATTATTAAAAAAATAAATTTAAAAACTTTGACTCGGTTTACTTATTCTTTTTTTATTACAATAAGGTCTAGAACGCTAGATAAAAGCATTCGTTTAATTCCGTCACCAACTACACCAAACTTTCACTTCATACTACTGACACTGTAGTTCTCTTAAAACAAGCTAAATGGAAGCTTGTAAAAATAAAAAAAGTCACTTTAATGTTATATGCTGTGCGAAGACCGTCTAGACATCTTCGTTTATTAAACTATTTTATCACAAAAACTGAAGTTAAAATCGCCTTTTAATGGTGCCATAAATATCTATGAGCAACACGTGTTCTTCCTCATCGTGTTCATTTTAATTCTGTTTCGGTATTTATGTATAACTAGGACTAAAGGGTTTTTCAACCTATAACTGTAGGTTCTAATCACGGTTAAGTGCCGGAAATATCAATTAAATCCAATGAGTGCTGCCCTTGAGGATGCAATTCTTTTTGTCGAGTTTCTGGGAGTCAATATTAAGCAATAAAATTCAATTGAGTTTCAATGTGGCATCATCATAACTCGCTCACTATTATTATTACACGGTTTCATTGTTCGAGAGTAAGTATTACCTAATTTAGACGACGACGTACTAACTGCATAATTTCAGCCAAGGTTGACTCACTGTACTGTACCTATTGGAAGTGTACCGTTTCTCATAAATGCATTCCGCGTGTAATATAAGTAGTGTTTAAACAGTTTATGGATTTGAGGACTGATGGAGACCTTTACGTCATAGCAGACTTAGCGTGGGTGTAACAATTTATATTAATAAAATGGTGTGCTAGATGACATTATTAGGGCAGTGTGGGTAGGGAGTAGATAACCCAGTAAATGTGTATGACGATGGAAGCTACACTTGATTTAATTACAATTACCAGTAGCTGGAAAAATGATAACAGTTTTTGTAAACACAGATTTTACTAGATTTTCTAGAATCTGGTAGCATGTTTACCACGCTCAAGACGTGGACATCTGTATATGGTAGATCCACATAGTAAGCTACGGATGCTGTAGCATCCTTTATGTACCCAAATAGGACGCTAAGTATTCGCGAACTTGATAAAAAGATAGGTAGGTACTCTACAGATGTTTCTACAAATTGCTAAACAGGAAGTTTGTGATAACGTTTATTATAAAAAGATGGGTACATAAATAATAAAACTAATGAAAATTAATGCTCCTTTAAACTTTTCATAGTTTCCTGTCTGTGTGAACGAAATTGCCAAGCGAAAACTTAACGAAACGTACGTAAAGTTTCGTTCAGTGCATACAGGTAAACGTACAAGTTAAGTGTGATTCATTAAACCAACTTTAATAGAATTCTTAATAAAACTACATCTGGGAAGGTAAAATAAACAATCCTGCGTAGGCCGTGAATAAAATTGCGTCCGCTAATGGCTAATAAAATTGACTGTCGTCAGTTTTATTACTCAAATCAATGGACAAATTCTGCAGATGTCGTAAATTGGTACTTAACAAGCTTATTATTATCAACGAACACTAATGGATCCATTTATATTAGGCATTATTATTGGGACGTCATAATTAATCGTGGAAACAATATTTATTATAACGTAATTATACTTACTGCTCTAAAAATAAATTAGGTAATGTGTCCTAAAATTAATTTGTTTAGTCTCAGTTAAAAGTACACAGATAAACTTATGAATACCATGTGCTGTAATTTCTGCAAAATTAAATACGGCACTGGACAAAAAACCCATTCTGTTAGTCCATATGCACCACACATGGGTTTATTTAATCGTAACATTTGTAGCATAGATATCTGGTGATATATCGAATGACGTGTTACTGTTAACCACTCGAGCATGTAAAACATTAGGTACGGTATTTACACATGAATTAACTAGATAGATATTGTAAGTATTTATTTATCTTTAATATTGCCTACATGTACCAAAAGCATAGGCAGATAATAGGGATCTGTGACACTAATGCTGTGAAAGCATAAAAGTTTTAAGAGTAGATTTGTTGTTTTTGACTAAAACTTTAGACTCACTTCTTACAAGCATTTTTTTGTATTTTATGACATAATACTCGTAAGTTCTGAAAGTATTTTGTTGTACATACTAGATATTCTAAATTATTTATTTTGTGAACTTACTGATTGAGAACATGATATGCATTCGTTTTTATTATTTTATTGACTTGAGAATTTGCTTCGTAGAAGAACATAAACAACCTTAAGTCATGGTGTATGAATGAAATCGTTCATGCGTGGTGGAATGCGCAATCTGGCTAGTGGCTCCGTAGTTGTTTAGAACATTACGATTATGTTGTGCAATCGTACACACTCAAGATATTAAGTATGCTCGATACAAAACTGTTTGTAATGGTTTATTTGAATAATACATTGATACCTTATTATATTTAAGTAAGCCCTGGAGCCATAGGCTCATTAAAATTCGGTAGTCTGATCATAAATTAAAATATTTACATTAATGACATTGTTATGTTCGTGAGGACCATTGTCTATTTTGGCGACACTTCGGTTTTATTCAGTCAAAATAGGCAGCCAGCGCCCGAATGGACAAATACTAATAAAAATTAATGGAGCATTAAGTGTCTTAAAGGGTGGCTGGGAAATTCCCTCACACCATGATGCCATAAAAATTTAAGAACAGGAAAATGATTCATTTAACTTTGGTACCGATTTCATCACTATAAGTTCGATAATGGTATTCTAATATAAATCATTCATCAACAACTTTAAACGCGTCGTAGCTACTCGGAAGTGGAAATTGATAATCTACAGCAGAAATTTTAAAGATTATTAGCTAATTGATATTTTTTCGGCGAATATAAATTGTTCTCAGAAAAGATATCTGGTTTTATCAGAGTTAGTCAATTATTTTTTTAACGATTAGAGTGCTGGTGAGATCTTTTCATGTATCTAATTCATTTAGTTTTGATTTAATCAGTACTTACTTAATTATGCGTAGGTTATGATACTATTACGTTGGAGTGTTAGTTAATTTTGCACTTTAATTTTATTGGTTTATTTACTAATTTTATAGTAGATACGTTATTAGTTAAGTTTTTTTTTAATTCTTATTACATTTATTTATTTAACATCTATACAATTAATATTTTCAAATATTATAACAAAAATAACTAAATACAATTAAAAATATAAAATATAGTAGCCCACCGGCATTGGGAACAGGGTCCTAACTACCGGTGGTCAGGGCTCCTGAGAAAGGAATCTCCTAAACAATACGCGCCGTGTCCAGAAAGACGGCTTTCTGAATCAATCTAAATTGTTATTATTATTGTAATCGTTATTAACCATTAATCACAATTTAAAATAGTAGGATTGCAACTCCACACGAGTAAAGCCGATTTGCTTTACCTAATTCTGAATCAAATCGCGTGACTAGATGGTATCGATGTAAGTTATTAATAAACAAACATACAGGGTGAACCAAATTGGGAATGCTGATAAAATCAATGCTTTAACGTTAACCCGTTTATCTTCAACCAATTTGTTGTAGAATAAAGTACGTACGATGTCAGTATGTTGAGCTCCACACACTTTACACACGGAGTAGAAGGAAGTATGTTGTTTTACAATAATTTTAGCGACAGGATGCACATTCTGATATCTTAACGCTGACTTCCTGCGTAAGTTTACTGTACGAACTGTTTTACCGACTGTTAGTTTTACCGGATGTGTCAACTGTTCACTTATTATTATTATTTAATAAATAAACATTATTAGAACTGCGCTGCAGTCACCATTGATTGCGGTTATTAATAAATGTATGCTGATTACCTTTGTCGATATGAAGTAGGTATCAATACTGTTACAAAGGGTTTATTTATGTAAAAAGTTAAAATATGAACGTGTTTACTTTGCAACATAAGATAAAATGTTATCCATCGTTATCGATACAGACGGCAAGACGATAACTCCATTCAAAAACGTAACGCACGTGCTATTACGCAAGCTATTTTTCAATGTAAATATATATTTTTAGTCGATGGTAGATGGATTTATTTCCATATAAGTTTTGACTATCGGATCTGAAGCTTAAACATAATTCTGACGGAAATAGTTTGGTTCCAAACAATTCGGGTTCTACTTTGTTGTGTTTTCAGTCCTATATGTATTATTTTATCAATATAAAATCACTAAACATCAACGCGGTTTATTATCAATACGGTGCGACATAGTACATTAAATTACAGTAATGGGCGGATTGTAATATTTATTTGTAGCAATGAGTGGATCGACAATATCGTTTTGCATTACACATTGACTAGTCTGAAGTCAGTGCAGTTATACAAACTACAAACATTGTCCGACGGTTTATTCTTCGTTCGGCCCACTGAGTTTCGTCCCACATAAAAAATTCCTGGTTCGTCCTAAGCAATATGCTTCCTTCGTCCCAAATTATAATTTTAAATATTTTATTCTTGTTTCGTCCTATTTTATATTCTTTCTACGGCCCATATTTTTTTTTGTATAAGCTAAACTTACTTTTATGTACAGTCTGCAAAAAAAATAAAATTAGAGTTCAGTTGTTTTCTCTTAGTTTAGTTTACTGTTGCTTAAATTTTTAGTTTATGAATGCTGTTTTTTAAAATGCTTGTTTTATGCATGATTGCTAGTAATAATCACAATTTTTTCGACTTTTCGTTAGTACTTTTTACCAGTACTTTTTACTACCAGGAATGCAGAAATTAACTGGAACTAGATCCTTAAGCGACTTACTACTTAGCTTGATAATGGTTAAAATACAGGTTTTGAAATTGAATTATTTATTGTTTTAAAAAGTACCAGGGTGACAGAAATGAACAGAAGGTAGGCCCCTAAACGATCTCAATAGAAAGGAAAACAAACATATTAATTCACATACACAAACAGCCAGACCCGAAACAACTACTTATCTGTATTTGACGTATTTGTAATTTCAAATACGTATCTTTTTTGTTTGTTGACCGTACTTTTAAAGTACTTGTAATTTGGGACGAATCACCACTTCAATAGTCATATGGGACGAACTAAGAATTTTTTGGAATGTGGGACGAAACTTCGGGACGAACGAAGAATAAATCTGTCCGACTGCAGGGCAAAGGCCTTTCCTCATACGGAGAAGACACGAGCATGATCACTACGCTTTCTTAAGGCGAATCGGCAATTTCGGGCAGTCCAGGTTTCCTCACGAATTTTTTCCTTTATCAAAGTCAGTGACAGTCCAAGGTAAACTTAGAAAGTACCTACATTTATTATGAAATAGGAAAAGTCACATTGGTACTTGCCCGTGTTCGGCTGTGAGCCCACAACCTCGTCCATCAGAGGCGGGCGCCTTTTCCAATGGGCCATCACGTCATTAAATTGTAATTGCATTTGTAATGACTGTATATTTGTTTTGGATTTCGGTGAAGTCGGCAATTTCATATTGAAGGCAAATATGCGGGATTCTGATATTATTAGGTAATAATAAATTTTTGCGAGACACTGTGTTTCACAATTTCGGCCTAATTTATATTTTTTTAGTAAAAAAGATCACACACACATGGACAGATGGGACTAAAAACATAACTGGCGAAATGTGGGTGTACTAATGGGTACACCTCTGCCTAACCCTACGAGGATTACAGGCGTGATGTTATGTTATGTTAGTAAAAAAGATTACAACATTTTGTAGTAGTATAGTTTAAAATGAATACTTTTTTTTAAAAAAAATATGACAACATTATGTAGTAGTAGACGAGTATGAAATGAATACGGTTAACTTCGTGTCCCGGGACCAACAATCAGTAGGCATAAATTCAATGGAAACAACACTAATTTGATTTTAGTCTACTGTCTGGCTCGCCCACACGGGAGTTGACGGGACGGTAAAACGTACATACGTAGGCAAGTTAACCCACAAACAACTAGTAGATATATCATATTAGCCGAAAAAGTCGTCACCACTTGCACTTAGCGTGATGAGATGACCATTAATTTGTTGATAAGTAGAGCTGCGGGGTCCTAATCACTTAATTGGTCGCTGTTTCCAGGGTTTAATACGATCAATTGTTATCAGCGAGGGACATGACGTTGTGGTTCATTTGCTATCCTACTGGTAGGATTAATTTTCCGAATGTTGACCGCACCTGTGTCACGCCCTGGACGCGAACACTGCTAATTAATAGTGTTTTCGATAGGTGTGCAGTAGGAGGCGGGTGCCCCGCTCCGCCGCCCCGCGCTGCGGCTCACGTTACAAACGCCATTAGTATGATGATAAGCTCGTCAAGTTGCTACAGCTCCACTGTCGTCACTCAGTTACCTACTTGATGATATATTACCCTTCGATTAGCGCTTTGAAATTCTAAACTCACCCTTGTAAGGCCATCGATATTTGCTTTCGCATCTAAATTGATGAGTTATCATCTTTGACGATGATTAATTGACCATTATTTTAGCAATTTATTAGAAATAATATTTAATCGGAAGTTTACAAATTAAAAAGAATAGGATTGTAACATAGACGCATAATGATTCTATCGGTTACACTTAAACGCATGGAAAATTAATTATATTGATCATACTTAAATCAAATATTAAATACTGTTAGCATTATTTACATTAGTAAGAAGTAATGGTTAAAAGTTTGCTCCCATTGTCGCTTTCAGATGACCTACGACCAAACGGCCCGATTATTAGTCCATGTAAAAGCGAAATAATATTGCAGAAGGGGCAAAACTATACGCTTAAGTGCAAAGGAAAAACAGCCGTACAGATTAAGCAACAAGAAGTACCCGAAGAAGTAATCGGACCATTTCGAATAGAACCGACTAATACGTCTGGTCTAGTCGGCGAGTACTGGTTCGAAACAACACTTGAGTTGTACAATGTTGACCAGTTCGCGATTGGCTATTACGCTTGTTTCGACGACACTGTCAACGGTAGTGACGTACTAAATAACCTTATTGAAGAACCAAATAATACGGAGCATATAGCTTTTATTTATATTTACGTCGCTGGTGAGATTGGTTTTGTACTGACATTCAATAATTATAACCACGTCTGGTGTGTCTGTATTTCATGATTAATAAAACTTTTAGGCTCGGATAGCTTGTTTGCGCCCATGAGGGAAGTTATTGTTCCAAGAAAACAATGTAAGGTTGTAATTGAATGTAGACCAACGACACCAGATATTGAAGTTGGCCTGACGTCGGTACGTATTATATATAAATTAAATGTAAACGATATCATAATTACTTACGTAAAAATAAAAATAAAATTTATAAAATAAATTCTTTAGGAATGCAAATAATTATGAATCAATTGAAATATTTTGTCTTAAGTTTATCAAAAACATGCGCTAGCGCTACATCAACCGCTTATTGCATCTGCATGATATTGATTTACAAATCTTAAATAACACAATATGCTGTCATTGTGGCCTAATAAAGCAAAGATAATTCTTTTGGCTACTTTATACATAACATCGACTGTTGTAGGTAATTAATTTTACTGTTAGTGTTTAATTAAAATTCACAAATAGCAACGTTTTCACACTGAAAGCTTTAAATAACTAATGCTTATTGCTAAGACAGAGCCGATCCTACTAAAGCATGATAGATTGAAATAAATTTATTTCATAATAACATTCTTAATATTCAGATTCAGGACATTGCAGCCCATAGTCCCAAAATCGGGTTCGTCATCGATAGCGACATGCTCTCGGATCCTAACGGATCGATTTCGATGTTTCGCACTATCACCTGTAACTTTTCTCAGGGACAAGGCAATCGGATAGAAAAACAAGTTGTTTTCCAACGTAGGTGAATAGCAGATGTGTGCGTTATAACATTTTTATACCTTATATTATACCACATTCACGAGAAAGGGTGTGTCGTTGCCTTGCTCATTGCGAGAATAACTTCACGACACGACAACAGTCGAAATTAATTACTTTTTCTGAATGTGGCTTGTTGTGTTTTTCAATTTCATTAGATTTACCAGTAATGCATTATTTTTTATCAATCACAATACATTTTAAATTGAAAAACATAACTATTTATCCATACTTACTAACCAGAATTTATTTGGCAATACTACAATAGTCGCAGAGTAACAGGACACCAGAATCAATAAAGTATTCTCCAAAGATTGGGTTTTTAATGAGAACGTGTAGTAGGTCTGCGTACAAATGCCAAGGACAACGCGGAAATCAAACCGAATGGAAACGTATACGTAGTAAGTAGTGCTACAATCTTGATGTCACCTAACAAGGTAGCGTGGTGTGATGGTTTCATTCACTGGACCAACAACTTTAATATTCAGTGTTCCACTAGATGACCTTTAATACTTGATGTTTTGTGTTACTAGCTTGAAGCTTACTACTTCTTCTTTCATTTCTACTTCTTTGGTGTGTTGCTCTGCGTTACTCCTGTATGCATGTACACGTTTGATAAAACTTACTAACACTGTATTGTTCTAATTTATTTTAATTTAGGTAGTTGATGTTATGTGGTATCTACTTATATTCTAATGTTTTCACGGTGCGTTGATTTAAATATCATTAATTTATTTTTCGTTTTGACTGTTTATCATTATTTGCCTGCCATGAGACTATAGGTTATATCGTATGGTATTAAGTATTTACGTTTTTTTTTTAATATTATAGAAATATTTTTAATGAGTGATTAAATGAATGCTGCTTGATTTTTAGTGAGTGAATATCGTAACCAATGATATGATTTTATGAATTAATTAAATAACTATAAAGTATTAATTTGATATTTAAAAATACCTACTCATTGCCTAGTTTAGATTGAGTTGCTTGACTTTATTTTTAGTAGCTACTATCAATTATTTTTTAAAGCAGCACTATTGTTGTTCAAAGTAATTTGCATTTGTTTGATATTATAGGAATCATTTATGTAGTTTATTATTAAATTTAATAAAGTTACTTATTGTAGTCTGTGAAATTATCTTGTAAATTTGTACCTATGGTAAAATTTTAAGGACGTCAATATAAATAAAAAAAAAACACTCAACGAACTAAATGTTCAGGATAATCTCACAGACAATGTTAGTACATCGAATATCACAATAGTAAACAATTTGTATCTTTTTCAGACGTTAGGGTTCCGCCAATTCCAAAAATAATGAAAGTTTCTGAACAGTTTCTGAAAGGTGAAACGTTTTCAATAAATTGTACTGTTGATTATCAAATTGATTCTGTAGTCAACATAATTTGGAAGTTTCCTCCGAATGTGGCGAAGGTAAGACCAGATTTTTATTACCCAAATACGGCAATGTAGAAAGGAAGGGTTATGTTTCTAGCAGTCTATGTACAGTCAACAAAAGAGATAGGTATCCAGGGTTGTCACATATAGTTAAAGTTTTCTTAGAAACCGATGGATGTTTTCAAATGTAATTAAATTTTAAAAGCCTGCCACGAGACAGCCAGAGACAGGCAGAGACTGCCTCGTTGGTCTAGTGGTCACAAAGCGCGACTACTGAGCACGAGGTCTTGGGTTCGATTCCCAGGTCGGGCAAAGTGTTATTGGGTTTTTACATCAGGAATTTCACAGTAGCAGCCTCGGAGTCTGGATTTGTGCCCGGTTGATAGCAATAGGCTCGCCCCCTATTACATGGGACTAAAAACATAACTGGCGAAATGTGGGTGTACTAATGGGTACACCTCTGCCTAACCAGTCGGGGATTACAGGCGTGATGTTATGTTATGTTTAATTTTAAAAGAAAATAATAAATGGTTCAATTTTATTAATTTAGGTTTCAATCGTGGATATCCTTCGGTTTCTAAGAAAACTTCAGCTATATCAGACGTCCCTGGATACGTATTTCTTTTGTTGACTATACTTATCTAAATGATATTGAACAGTTAGATAACATGTTTTTAAAAGATTTGGATTTTCCTTTTTAATGTAATTAGTTTTAATAATTTTGTTAACTTTGTTTATTTCCAGGATACAATAGAAGAAAAATCGAACGAATACGAAGTGACTGGTGGAATTTTATACAAAAATATAACTGTGAGGAATGCGGCAAAAGAACATGAAGGAACCTATACATGCTTTGCCCGTAATAATTGTGGGGAAAAAGAAGTGTCAATTAAAAAGAAATATTTGGGTAAATACTTTTCTTGAAATCATGAGTGAGGTAGCACTATTGTTCGCATGGATCTTTCTTGAATTTAGTAACAAATTGTGTATTTACTATTTACAAGTTGTATTGACTAACTGTTTCTATTAACTGCCCCGTTGGTCTAGTGGTTGCAAAGCGCGACTGCTGGTCATGAGGTCTTGGGTTCGATTCCCAGGTTGGGCACAGTGATATTTTTCCATCAGGAATTTCTCAGCAGCTTCAGAGTCTAGATTTGTGCCCGGTTGATGGCAATGGGCTCGCTAACTGGCGAAATGGAGGTGTACTTATAAGTACAATTTACTCTGCCTAACCCTTCGGGGATTACAGGCGTGACGTTATGTTTAAGTTGTATTGAGTACTTTTTGTAATCTAGAATTACAAAAAACTACTACCACGGTCTCGGACCTTTGAAAGGCGCACAAGGCGCCGAAACCGATTCGCAGAGACTCCTCAGACAGCTTTAAGATGACGCTTAATAGTGTGAGTTTTATAGACTGAATAAAAACCGACTTAGATAATTTTCATAGTTCAGAAATCGCACTCTCAAAAATGTAATGTTTGTAGTTTTTAAATGCTTATGTAGCTGTTTCCAGCATCTTCGTCATGTACAATCTTAGAATTCCATTTAACTACATTATGGGAAGATTTTCGTCAAAAACAAATTGTAAGCAACTGTTAGACTGCCGCATATCTGTCGCCAAGCTATATTTGAATTATATTTCTCTTTTAATAATAATATCCTGCCGATCGAATTTCGGTCGCGGTGGCAAATCTTAATGAAGACTAACCAAGTACGTAGGAGGAATTAGTACTTCTTCCTGACTCTCATAGTCAGATGGGGTGTAAATCCAACACGACTGAGGAGTTATCGATTATAGGACCAATACCTTTAAGGTGCTTTTCGAGGCACGGGGGTGTCACACCATTATCTTCAAAGCTCCGGGTTGCTACTGAGGAATTCCTAATGAGAAAACCCAATAACATTTTGCCCGACCTGAGAATCATTGTACTTTTAGATTCATGCAACAGAACAGGAGCGTATTTAGAGTTTAGTTATAACATTTAAAACTTGGAACTTTGATATTACATAGGTATCTCTGCAACCAAAAAGTTCTTAGGTACGGGCCAGAACGAAAAAAATATCGCAAAGAGGGAAAGAACATGCAACTCTCAGTCGGTTTGGTTTAGTGTCTTTTTAGACACGTAAGAAGAAAAGAATAAAATTGAGTATTGTTTTTTTTTTTATTTTTAGCTGAGCCTAAGCTGATACTAACTCCGACGACTAAGAACAATCCTTTAGAGGTTAAGATGAAAAAGGTGAAGATGGCCGTCGAGATATCTGATTACCCGGCTGCTACAATTGCATTGTGAGTACATAGTTCAAGATTAAGTAATAACCAAATTTTACGGTTGGATCAAGGGCTAGGTTCAGAAGGCAATACTTCTGGACACGGCCCGGTTTGTTAGGTTTCTCTCTCTGGAGCCCTGTCCGCCGATAGATAAAAAAGTACGGATAATAATAATTCTACTGAACAAACTCTCATCAGCTACCATTACAGTCTCCCAATTCGGTAGTTTAGTTACTAATTACAGTACAAGACAATTACAGTATTTTACTAATTAATAGCTTAACTCGTGTACCGCGAACTCGCCCAGTGACCACGAGAATAGATCTATTTTGCCGGTAACCAAATAAAGTGTGCGCATTGTTCGCGTGAGGGAAAAAAAAAGGAGGGACATTGGGGGTTGTTAGGGAAACTTCTTTATCGTGTCGCAGTAAGGTCTTTATTTCTTGGTCTCCTTTTTTTTAAGTAGTTGTCAAGAATTATACCTATAGGCCTATACTCCAGAATTATAAGGGCTTGTACGGATATAAGAAGGTGTCATTCAATAGTACAGATCTTGTATCATATAAATAAAAAAGTGCATACTTCTCAGCAGTCGTGGAGAAAAGTTATGAAGATACCAAAAGTTGGTTTTGTTACCTATATAATAGGTACTGGTATGATAACTTAAAACAAATACACTTAACTTTTCAGCTACCGCAACAATTTGCCGTTGCCTCTAAACGAATCTAAATACTATGTAGCGCGAATAATCGCTACTGGTGATGCCTTGCTGATCATTAATGACACAAATGTTACTGACTCCGCAAACTATACGTTATATGCCACCAACGGATACTTGAATAAAAGTTTTACGTACGATCTGCGAGTTAAAGGTAAGTTATTGATAAATTAAGGTTGTATTAGTACTCTCTAAAAGTCTTGTAAATTTTCCCATAGCAGGGCAATGGCCTGTTTTCTTTTGACGAAGCCACGAACATTGATCGCTCGCTTAAGCCAGTTTGGCAATTTCAGTTTTATATAAATTCATCAAAAGTGCCGGTTTCTTCAGGATTAGGGAGTCATCACTCCCTAATCCTTTTGGAAACTATACATGTTCAGGGTGTAAAAAAAAACTATTACTAAAGCAATATCTAAAAGAATACCGACTTCCAAGTAATAAACCTACTTTGGGAGCCAGGGAACGTATTATTGTGTCAAATGAATGTTATGAATAAATTATTAAACATTGAGAAAAAATAATAGCTGTTTAGTTTTGGTATCTGTGATTATTAATATTTAAGTGTTGTTTAATATTTATTCCGTTTTTGTCCCACAGAAGGACCAACTGTCGACTTTGGGCCCAATGTCGATAAGAAGTACCTGGAGAATACAGTGGCGACTTTTAGATGTGTGGTGACAGGGTATCCTCTTCCAGACATCACTTGGACTTTCTCTAATGGCGAAGAACCGCAGACAATGGTAAATTACAACTTAAATTATGACTTAACTGACTGCCTCGTTGGTCTAGTGGTCGCAAGCGCGACTGCTGTGCATGAGGTCTTGGGTTCGATTCCCAGGTCGGGCAAAGTGTTATTGGGTTTTTCCATCAGGAATTTCTCAGTAGCAGCCTCGGAGTCTGGATTTGTGCCCGGTTGATGGCAATAGGCTCGCCCCCTATTACATGGGACTAAAAAACATAACTGGCGAAATGTGGGTGTACTAATGGGTACACCTCTGCCTAACCCTTCGGGGATAACAGGCGTGATGTTATGTGTTATTATGACTTAATCAAAGGGTTGCTTTTACTATTAGAATGGTGTTTCCTCTGTAGACGAATAATGAGGTAAAGTTAGACTCCAGTATTGGTTTGGGGTCGGTAAAATTTAATTAAATATTTAAAGTATCAAGACTCATAGCCTATTGATTAAAACTTTATGCACATGTAAAAAAAATACATTGTACAAAGGCGAACTTAATGCCTTAGGCATTTTCTACCAGTTACCACCAGCCTACCTAATTTACTTACATGTTATGTTATTAAAACACTTAGAAAAACAAAAAGCAGTTCGTGCCATCACTACTGTTAGGCTCGACCGAAACCTTGCACCCGTGGTCAAAGTGTAAAATAGTGAAACTTGTAAAATATATTTTAATGGTACATTTTCTTTAATTTGGTTCAATAACTTGTGTTTGTGCGTTTGTAGCCAAGCTCGTCTATACAAGTGGAATCAGTGTATAAAGAGACGGCGTTGATGAACATACCAGTCCACGCATCTGGTAACATTACATGTCGAGCATCGAACCAGCATGGTGTCAGTGAAGAAACGAGAAGGCTTCTCGTTTACGAGATGAGAAACGGATTTGGCATTAAGAATGCCCAGAACACATGGTTCTCGCAAAACCAGGATGTAACTATCACATGTATTGCTTCCAAATATGATTTCTACAGTGTAACTTGGTTGGGATCAGATGATGAAGATCTGAATGGAACCGGTAAGTTCCCAGAAATTCACATAATTATTATTATTCATGACACGAAAAAGTGTCAGCGCAGTCAGAGCTGTAATTTGGTCGAGCAGTTTTTATTGATTTATTGATAATTATCTAAAATGCTATACGAATAGAGTTGTAAATTACAATTACGCAATTTTGAATTCCATTTCTGTTGTATTTTACACGTTATCAATTAATTGTATTTATGTTTTTTTTATGTCAACAGCTACAGTGGAATATACGACAAACCCGTTTTCATTCATAACGAAATTAAGATTTCCAAGCATCTCTTTAAATCAAAGTGGGCCGTACAGTTGTCGTGGTTTAAGGTTTGACGGTTCCTATGAAACTGAAATTATCAGTATCTCAGTAGCTCGTAAGTTGTTTTCTAAATCTACTACTTACTGCATCATAATAAATAAGTATGTCATTGTATTATAATTACTATATTTATTTACAGCTCTACAAGCACCGGTTATTTACAATCCTAATGCGGACCAGACTATAGAGGTGGTTCTTTTCCAACCGGTAAAGCTCACTTGTGAAGCCGAGGGAGTGCCGCCGCCCAAACTAGAGTGGCGCAAGGTAAAGTTTGACGTAACACGTGTGATTTACTCACCGTGTTTAGGAAAGGAACTATTATAGCCACTTCAAAAAAGTTTTATCAACATCATTTCTTTTACTCTTACTTTTTATTTATTTATCAGGACGGTGTTGTAATGGGAAATGACACGAACGCAGAAATTTATACGGACATTATAAATCGTACTGTTATCAACTCAACGATAGTAATAAAGCAAATGGTAGACGAAAACAAGGGTGTATATGAATGTTTCGCCAGCAGCGATGTACTAACGGCCACGCGGGTTTATACACTTGCATTGAAAGGTATTTTCGGTCAGCTAATTTAATATTGGTTAAGGTTTAATAAAAAAAAAATATCTCACGTTACATTTTGTCAACGATATATTATATATATCCCTGGTCAATCGATGTATATTTACACTTATAAATTAAATCAGCTTTTATTTTCGGGACATTAATTAGCCTAGTCCCAACAACAATTGCTCTAAAATAAATGATCTGCATCCATCTGACATGGTTTCGGTTAAACTAGGATTTCATAATTTTTAAACATGTACACCTTTCAGCAGAAACGACGTACGCATTGTATTTAAGCGTGATCCTAGTGGTGATCTTCTTTCTGATCCTTGTGGTGCTGTACCTGACGTGGAAGGTTCGGAAAGAGAAGAGGTTTAGAAAAGAACTGGCTGCGGCTGGCCTCCTGTATTTCAAAGAAGGCGTTACTAAGTCTCTAAATCCGGACTTGGGAATAGATGAGCAAGCTGAATTGTTGCCATACGATGAAAAGTTTGAATTCCCTGTAGACAAATTAATTCTAGGTAAGATTATTCCTAACGTGTTTTTTTTCCTGTTGGTGTAGTTGTCACAAAATTCCAATGTTTATAATTCAAATACAAGCAAATACAAGGTACAGTAGTTATATGTTAGCGGAGTAAAATACATGTGAATATCCGTTTATTCCTAATTATATGTACTTGGTAATCTCCATAGCGTTATATTGTATTTTGCTTCATAGATACTTAATATTTTAATTTTCGTAATAGACAGCTAGAATAAATGCACGACATAAGATCAAGATGGACGTAACTGGATGTCGATCGAAGTTCCTGTCCATTCAGGATAAAGACATCCAATGCCAATCTAATGTGTTATCCCATGGGAAGGAGTCACAAATGTATAATTTGCTTTATCATAGTGCAACGTAATAAAATAATAAAAATGTTGTAGGCAAACAGCTAGGTGCTGGTGCATTCGGTGTCGTATACAAGGCGGATGCCCGTGGAATAATAAACGCCGAAGAAACAACTGAGGTGGCCGTGAAAATGGTGAAGAAAACGGCAGACAATATGTATATCAAAGCGTTGGCCTCAGAACTAAAAATAATGGTGCACTTGGGCAAACACATAAACATCGTGAACCTGCTCGGAGCGTGCACGAAAAATGTTGGGAAAAGTAAGAAGATGTTGTTACTACATTTTTGTCTATACATAAACATAATACAAATACCTATACGTTTTTTTACAATCTTGTCCCGTCTGTATGTTTGTCTAAAACTATATGAGAACGAGTTGTAAACACTTTTAATTCAAATCCATTACCAGCAATAACAATTTTAATTGGTGAAACAGCAGTATGTATTTTTACAACCGAAAATAAAAAAAGTTGTTCTTTTATAATCCTGTAAATAATGATAACATCATTAGGAATTATAATTTATCTCAACCGTGGTTACGTAAAGGTCTTTTAAATGCTTTCTGCTGAGTCATTTTTTGTCTGCTCCATCAAGGTAATTGTATTTTTTCCAGTTTAACTTATAACTTATAAAGAACTGTTGTTATTACCGATCGATATGAGTTCGCAACCAACGATGTGCTAATTTTTCTAATTGAAGGTTGTTTGTGATTACAGGGGAGTTGATAGTGATTGTAGAATATTGCAAGTTTGGCAATATACACAATTACATGCAGAGGCATCGAGAGGTCTTCATAGATCAACTCACTGATAATAAGGAGAAAAATTTAGGCAAAGTTAACAGAGGATTCTCTTGCAGCAGTGGCAGTACTGGGTAAGAACATCTGATTGAAGAAAATTATTGTTTCTTTTGTTTTTCAGCTTCCCAATGTTAAAATTAAAGTTTTGATGATCGAGAGGTTTTACTGCTTATTTGACAGGTGTTTCTAAGTCGTAAGGGCTTTGTGACACAAAACATTCTCATAAAACCTTTTGTTTTCATAATTTCAGTGCACACTCAGATTATTTCGCCTCAAGTACTCAAGATACCGACCACACATTTGTCAACACTGCCAACACCAATAGATCTACAAGAAAAGGTAATTACAATTTGTTATATTAAAATGTCAGGGTCAATATGTATGAAAACTAATTTATAATCACCGGTAAAAAAAGGTTGATCATATTTTTTGATAATACAATAATGGTGAGATAAAAACTAAAGAGTCGCGTTGGTGTATTGATTGATTTAGAATATAAGATAGAGCAAAAAGTATTCGTTCAAAGATATTGAATAGGTACCTAATCCCATCTGATGTATAAGTAATTCCAATAGTTCTATTTTAAGTACATATTATATTTTCATTTTTAATTCATAATGGTCTCCTTTATTTTTGACGATTGTGTCTGGTGAATTATCAGCTAAAAAATATGCCACGTAAGAAAATATAGCAGTTATGTATTTTTTAAGAGATACCTATTTATCATAACTGAGTCATGGCAAATCATTACTGGGTACCTACAAATATTTTCGTAGTTATTCACGATGTGTATAATGTGAGTATCCTTTGTTACCAGACAACCCTAACCAAAATCATCAAGTGGAGTTTGTAAAAGGTAATTTTTTGGGGCACATGTACTTATTTTGCACCAGCTTTGAGTTTTTGTCGCTTCGTCGTAGTTAATTACTATGTAAGCACAGTTTTATATCGGTGTCCGATTTATCATTGTGATAGTGAGTAGTTGCATTACCTTATCTTTTGTGTATCTTCGTTTGATGTCTATTTTGTGCACAAATTTTTGCCGCATTATGTCTTACTTACGCCTCACGGGGGTTTACAGCATTTTCTGAAGCAATTTAATTCTTGTTAAACGGCTCCTTGTAATGGCGACTTGCCAATATTTAGTCTAACGAATGGTTAAGAATTTAATTATTTATAGAGTAAGTGCAGTAACCCTTTGGGCGGCACTCGACAGATGCAAGTCTGGAAAGTAGACTTTCAAAGTTTCAACTTGGGTAGGACTAAAAGCTGCTTCTGTGAAATTTGTTCAGTATTTGTATATTTACTGGTTACGTTACGGGTTATAATATCTTTACGTAAGTATATGACTACAAAACAAATATTGTAATCGGTGGCTTATGAGGATAATGGCTGCACGTATATTTCTAGTCTTATATCTTCGGTAAATAAATCAAATTCGTGTAACCCGATTAAATACAATTTTGGGAGCCTTTATTGTTAGTACGCAGATATTTAAGACTCAACCAGGATAGTCATAATATGCAAGTATTTGCAATCACAATCTCCTGCCTTATTGGATGGCTTAGTTAGGAGGATAATAAACTCGTGCATTCACATCGCACTTACGTGCACATAGGTAAGTATAATTAGAATGTGACGTATGACAAATGGTAATTTTTAAATCATCATAGGTATAATGCGTACTATGATAAGCCACTTCTGTCTCATTATTAAGTCCGTGATTGGAATCGTTGATGACGAGTTTTTACTCAATTTTATTCGCATGCATGAGTGTTAATTAATGTAGACAGTTATTTAAAGTAGTCGATGTATAAGTTCTATACCATATTTTATTGATTTATTGAGAACAACTAACTTCTAACGACTTCTTCTGTCGTGTTTATCCCGTCCTTAGGCTGTTATTGTTCCTATCAAGCAATCACAACAGCTTAAGAAATCTTCGTTAGCAGATTGACTGATCAGACTTTATTTTTTTTTTGAATTCATTTTCATTGCTTCTATCATTTCTTGGTAATGTTTTTTTCTGATGTGATACCTGATAAATCAATAAGTACATTTATTTCTGGATCTGCTTCCAGTATCGGAAGGCTATGTTCAGCCGGAGTGGCGGACAAACTACGAGAGCGACTACAGTTTCGACGGACGCAACCCGCGGCCGCTGACCTCTCGCGACTTACTCGTGTGGGCCTTCCAGATCGCGAGAGGCATGGAGTATCTTGCTAGTAGGAAGGTAAGTACGCTACCGATAAAAAAATGTTCTTTGAATTCTGTTATAAGGCAAGGTAACCAAAATGAAGTGTGTTGATATGGAGACAGGTACGTCTTCATATCAATTCCTGGTGTTGAATTAAGCTGATTTTGTGATAACCACATCACCATTTCGTCATCTGGATTTTGATTATGATCCTCAACATAAGAAAACTTGATTTTAGACGTAATAGAAGATTTAAAAGTTTAACAGCGCCTTTGGTATCTGTTTGTCTGCTAGTTGAACCAACAGAAATGTGTTGAAATAATAAAAACAAACGAAGTATCAGCTGACAATCAAAATTGTTCAATGTTTATTTTGTAATTTCCAGGTTCTACATGGAGACTTGGCAGCAAGAAACGTGTTGTTAGCCGAAGACAACATTGTGAAGATTTGTGACTTCGGTCTCGCTCGGAGCATTTACAAAAACGATGAATATCAAAAGAAAGAAAACGTGAGTATTTTAGACGTTCATTCACAATACACGTACATCCGTGAAGGTCGGTTTGAAACATTTGTTGTGTTTACTTTCAAAGTCAAATAGAAGACACAGTGCAAATATTACTGGAAACATAATTCAAAATTACGACGTGGATATTTTTAAAAGCAATAATGTAGACAAACATTCATTTTGGATAAACATTATAGAATAAACAATTTTTCGCTTTGACTATTTTTAAATAACATTGTTATACGTGCCTATCTTCAAGCCGTTGTTAGAAAGATACCTACACGTAACTACCCACCACTTATGTTTTTGAACAATGTTGTATGAACTTCCTAACTATAGTAACGGTAATCAAATGAAATAATCAACGTATAAGTAGATAATATTTTTAAAGTCTCTTTTGAATTATGATTAGTATAGTGTTGTATTTTCGCATTTCAGTTTTTTTATTTTATTCTGTCGATAGTCACTTCAGTCGTTATATAAGAAATAAAAAAATATAGTTAGTTCAAAATTAACTAGGTTAAAAAAAAACATTTTATTACGTTACGCTTTTGTCGGCAAATTGTACATGTGAAACGGTAGGTACGTTAATACTTGACAGATCTTTTCAATCTCACAACACGACATCACGAACTTCAATGATTATTTTCTTTGTATTTCCAGTGTCTTCTACCCGTAAAATGGTTAGCCATCGAGTGCATGACGGATCGAATATTCTCAACGCAGTCGGACGTGTGGTCGTTTGGCATCGTACTGTGGGAGCTGTTTTCCCTCGCGAAGACGCCTTACCCGAACTACAGCCCAGCAGCTCTATTGCAGTCACTAACTGAAGGGTATGTTGAACATTTGATGTATTACTTGTATTTTTATGTTAACAATTCACGCTATTATATTGTATATCTCAACCAAGCAGTAAGAGTGTAAGTAAAAATATATATATATATATTTTTATTTGTAGTTTTTATGAATAAATACTATAATTGTGACCAAACAGCTACATTAGTCTGACATAGTTAAGCACAAAGAGATGTACGGTTTTTGTAGTTTATAAGGAACTATTTAATAGTCATAAGTCACCCCTAATTGCAAGTTATGACCAAAATTATTTAAGAATAAGCAAGTAATAAGTCTACACCTGCGGTTCCTGCAAATTATCATAAAGTAGTCACTCACCGCGCGACTTCGTTAGCGTGATTTTCCTTACGGAGTCCCCCAATTTTTTAATAATAAAATATAGCACTCAGTGATAACGTAGCTTCCAATTTGCGAAAGAATTTTCATAATCGGTTCAGTAGATCTAGTTACCGCCTACAACCTCACAAACTCACAAGGTTTACCTCTATAAAACAGTAGTAGGAGCAAGGAGATAACTTAAAAAAGCTCTACAGCTTTCTATAATCTATCTACATAGATACTATAGAATATACTTTGTTGTATACCCAAAATAATGAAGATAGGTAATGATTGGACCTCCTTGTCGCATGTGAGAGAGGTTTTTAATCTTTGCCGGAATCTTGTTTTGGTTGTAGACATAGATGATTAACTACTTTAATTTGAATTTTTGTTAACGACTTTTTAACCAATGTTACAGGAAGCGTCTAGCTAAGCCGACGTACGCGGACGACCGGCTTTATGACGTGATGATGAAGTGTTGGGAGCAGAAGCCTACGAGTAGGCCGAGCTTTACACGACTGCAGGAGATACTCGGAGGCTTCTTAGAAGATAATGTGCGAAATGTAAGTTATGCCAAAAATTCTTGTCAATAACGTCAAACAACTAAACGAATTGGTAAAATGATTATGATGGCTAATTTGAATTGTTTATTTGATATTTCATACAAAATACAAGATACTTTTTTAATGGATGTTGTTCGTTGACATATTTTCCTCCGCTTTTTTGTTGGAGAATGAATGTTTCACCTTTCATCCACCGCAAACAACGCTATGCACACTGTCTCCCCCTACACTACGGGTCGAGAGAGACGTCGTGTCGCGTTGGTACAAATGGGCAAAGGTTATAAATACGCCCGTTTGTAGTACATGCATCATGTAACAGATGGCGCAGACAGTCATGATTTTAGTCATCACTTTGGAAATAGTATTTATGCACTACCAACTTTTTACGGTTTTTATCAGTTTTCATTAAAAAAAATCCCCAGTATTAACAATTTTATGATTATGTGATTAAATTTAATTATTTTTATCAATATAGCCCAATTAGTGAGTATTAGTTCCTATTTGAAATAATTGATTATAATTGACTACCTCGTTGGTCTAGTGGTCGCAAGCGCGACTGCTAGGCATGAGGTCTTGGGTTCGATTCCCAGGTCAGGCAAAGTTTTGGGTTGGGTTTTTCCATCAGGAATTTCTCAGTAGCAGCCTCGGAGTCTGGATTTGTGCCCGGTTGATGGCAATAGGCTCGCCCCCTATTACATGGGACTAAAAAAAACATAACTGGCGAAATGTGGGTGTACTAATAGGTACACCTCTGCCTAACCCTTCGGGGATTTCAGGCGTGATGTTATGTTATGATTATAATTAAAAAAAAAAAAGATTTAACTGCTGAAATAGCAACTCTCAAAATAGTCACTATAGAAGCTTGTTATTGGCAAAACAAAACAGCTCAATCCTGTAGATCATCGTATTTTCTATGGTCTATTATTATGTCTACAACTTTCAGCACTACGTGGACCTGAACACGGCATATATGGACACGAACGCGCAGCCTAGCGGAGAAGACTATCTTGCGATGGTTTGTGCACCTGACTTCAACAACCTGGTGACGCCTAGCCCCCACCACTACGTCAACGACAGGAGTTTCTTCCCCACCACACCCACTCAGATAGGTAAGCAACTTTAAAGCATTACTCTTGATTATATTAGAGAATTATTCAGAAGATGCGTAGGAGCTAAATTAGGTAACTAAAAGAACCTCGCTTTCCGTCAGACGGGATTAAGGTCAAGAGCAGGACTGCATGAGTACCTAAGCAAGTCCTATATAGGTATTGGATGTAAAGAACAAATAATAATTGGATATGGTCAACACTCATGCCCGCATCGTCAATCACGTTAATTGAGCAAGTTTGTTTAGATACTAATTGTAGCCAATGTAGGGGAACAGAAAAGTCGACACGACATATCAGTAAATGTTTCATGTATAGAATAATTCTGGTTTCATAACATTTATTCATATTTTTCAAGCTGCCGAAGTTAATAAGGAAGGTAAAATGTTTCATCTTTCGACAACTTTATCGATCATTATTTTGACAATACTTCGACAGTATTTTAACCATTACATTAACGACATGCCAAGATCAATAACAATAAGTTCCTTTTAAAATGTTTTCGTTTTAATTGTGTTTCCTTTTATCAGACGGAATGGATAACACTACATTCTGATTACACAAAAATACTACAAACGGTAATTCAACGCATGTCTTTGTTGTAACTAACAATGAACTGTGTTGGTACTGATCACTGCACTTGTACACACTACACTCTTAACTAAAATAATTAAAAATCTTCTGGTTGATTTGGTTGACTTAACAGTAGTTAGTATCCACTTCTTGGTGTGGCTTGGTGTTCTATCTCTATATATTCGACCACTCTGTTCTAAGCTCGGTTCATGATTTCAGATGATGAAGGCTATCTACAGATGAGTCCAGCATCGAGACAGAACATATTCAGCCCTCGAGAACAGGACACCAAATTTGACTTCGACGCTCGCAAATTCAATCCTAGAGTTTCTGAAGCAAGTAGCTGCGGTTCAGAGCTAACGCCAATGCTTACTTTGAACAACTTACCAGCTCGGAGTGGATCAGAATCCGATCACGAAGGCAACCAATCACCTTATCTCAACATGTGCCCCAGGATAGATGAAGAAACAGACGACGTATTCGCAACAAACCAAAACAATGCAAAGAACGTACTAAACACGGCAGTCACTAACCCGACTTACATCACTTTAGATGTCGACATCGAGAAAAAGCCGAAAGATATTATTCATTCGTACATTAACATGCCGAACGGTCTAGTCAAATAATTTCATTTTGTGTAACAGAATAAGCTAATCTCATTTACTAACGTAGTATCTACTTCTCATAATCTGCATGAATGTTTTGATTACTGTTAATTTTGATCTCTGTACCTATTCTTGATGAAAATGCTATTTCTTTCTAAACTATATTTTATGTGTGTGTCTTAATTTTCCACATCTTTCGTAAATAGTTGTTTTATGTCTCAATTATTGTTTCTTTCATTTAGTGAGCTTATTTGTTGTATCTTCATTCATGTTAATAGGTTTGTATCCTAGGTGTATTGTGTGTACAGAAATGTTTACTTTTTGTGTAGACTGATTGTAGGTGTAGGTGAACTTGTAATGGTCACCTTGATGAGTATTTGACAATCACCATGTTATTGGTTGGCGGGGGCGTGCAAGTTAGTACATGATTTATTGTTTTTATAAGGATAAACTAATAGTACTGACTGTGCATGTAGTATGTATCTATGATAGTAAAGCATGCTCCTGGCAAAACTGATCACATGTCGTGTGGTAAGCGTGGAGTAATGATATGTATGATGTGATATTTTGTTATTGGACATTGTAATTGGATACGATAATATGTATGTAGCAAGTATATACGTTTTGCGAAGCCCACCAGTAAAATAAATGTGAATATGTTTTAAATATTTGTATTTCTACCGAAAACATTCCTATTGTATTTTATTTTGAATAGAAACAGTCTTATGAATTTATTTGCGTTACACTTGTTACTGTTTTATTATTTTATGTGTGTGTAATTCATATTGATTGAAAATTTCCACCAAATGTTATATTTAATTTTATAAAATTATAAAAATGAACCGAGAATGCTTTGTAACGGTAATATTGATTGAATAGGAAACTCAAGTCTACATTTTTTAGTTTTCTTTGATTTAATACAATTTACTTACGTAAAACAAGTAAGACGTAGGTAACCTATTGTTAGAATTTTATGCAAATAATAGGTACTTCGCCTATTGTGTATATTTGCAAGTAAATAAAGTTATAAAATATAAAAACTTGCAAAATAGTCGATGTCTTTATAATTTATAAATAAAAAACATAAAATTATGTTAAAGTTAAACTATTATTATTTGAATTAACCTTTTCGAATATAAAGCTAGCAACGATATTTCTGACATGCACAAATCGACTATTTTACCAAATATACATTGACTGTTATTTTTTAAGATCATTGCTAACAAAATATTGTATACTTCCAATTTGTAGGTACCATGTGTATAACTTTTTAAAAGTAAGTAAGAATCTGTTATTTTTGATCAAATTATATTTTTGTTGTACAAATTATGTAGATGCCATATAATTGAGAACTCAGTAAAATAAAAACGAAACTATATCAATGTGATATTAAAATAATTTTATTAAGATCATTTTATTTCTTTCATCTTTATTCTTAGCAATTTTCTTCTATTTTGTTTTACTTTTTTCCTATTTCCGTAAGAAATGACCTCGAAGCCTTCCATAGTTCGCTCTATTAGGTACTACTATTGATACCTTAAGCAATAAAATTCGCCTATCCAAAGGTTTACTACCTTCTAACCTACCTAACCTTCCATAAAAGGATAATGTTGCTTAATTATTTAAGGTTAGGCAATATCGACACAAGTTTCCAATAAACCATTTTATATACATACATACGGGCTATATACTTATGTGTGTTCGGGAAGAAAGACCAGGTAAACGAATCTTCAATAACGTCTTACGGTGACGTTGATATGACTCTCAAAACAGCAAAAAGAAATCAGAAACCTACCGTAATTAGTAGTAGGTAATAATTTTACCTTTTTTGGAAGCTTATATTTAGGGGGGTCTGCCAGACACTAACTGACTTAAAACCACCCCGGTGTTGCCTTCCCACACACACCGGGGATCTCGGAAATTTACGCGCCTTCCGCGATCCCCGACTGATCAATTATTGACAAATATGATGATTATTATTCGTGTACTTCATTAATTTACCGTGAAATAAAAAGTATGACGGGGTTTTCGAAAGGTATATAGTTATTGGCTTTTAAATTTAAGAGCATTAACTACTGTCTGGTATACCGATATACAAATTAGACATGTACCTACTGACGTTATTATACCATTATTAAACGCAAGACTGGTGCTTGTTACGATCCTGAAAGGTGCTTCCTCAACGGGAGTGTTACCTGTAACAATCCAAGATTTGATTTTGAGTATCACATTACAGCAGTGCCTCATTGATAGGCGAGCATTCGCCTGTTATGTAAAATCTAAGATTTGATTTTGATCTCGATTCTGAAATGTAACATTACAAGCGAATGTGTTTCCAGTGAATCTCCTTCACGTGTGTATCCTTGTATCATTACAGGTTGCGTACTGTAATGATCGGTTCTCTTGTAACTGTTTCATTACAAAGGAATGCGTTCGGTGAGGAACACCTTAAGAGAAGTCTATGTCCAATAGGTAACGTACTTCTTTTATCCATTTTATTTGCTCATCATTGCAATGCAAAGATCTTAAATTCCTACAGAAATTGTGACGCCTCGAAAAATTTATATAAAAATTTTATAGAGACAGAAACTCGAATAATATTCACCTTAATTGTGAGCACACAATGCTACGTGCCATATTGTAGGGACGCAGTATGCAATATGAGAAGGCTCGTGGAGTCGTTGCAAATTTTGCGATTTTGTTATAATATAACATCTCATCATATTATTTCGCTTTGTGTATCTTTCAACATAGTATACCAACACATACTTAATTATAGGTCTACAATCGATAGGAACGTCCTTTCTCTTTTTTACTTCGAAAAATTCCAAAATTAGTAAATATAGAGGTTTAAATAGTTATTTTTGTCATTTTCGCCTGTATCGCGTGATCAAAATGTTGAACGTGTAAAAAATGGCATTCATCCGACGACTGCGTTAGAAAATTTGAGAGTGGGAATTTAAAAAAAAAGAATAGAATTAAATTGATTACTCTTTATTGTACATCAAACAAGTTACAAATAAGTACTTAGTAACTAGTATTTTTCCCGCGACTTCGTCCGCGTTAATTTTGTACTTTCCACAACAAATTAAAGTCCCCGTAAATCCCATTTGAGAGGTACTTTAATAAAACTAATAACGTCAACCTTTATTATTTACTTAGGCTCGTATTCGTGCCAAGTTTCAAGACGATTAAGCCAAGCAATAAGATTTTTCATTTTAACGAAATTCTCCTTTTCATCCCTTTAGGGGTTTAATTTCCTTCCTTAGTGGTTGGCTATGTGTTAAGTCAAAAGGAAGCCGTAAATTGTAAAATGTCAAGTTCCTGATTCCTGTACTTTTGACTGTGCGCTGATACTGATACGTCAGTCAGTCAAGTTCTTTTTTTATAAATGAGTACCTAACAACAATAAAAATGTTGACATCAATAACTGCAGCGGTTTCGATTTTTCGTATAACATTTCATCCTTTATTTCAAGTAAGATCAACGTACTTTTCCAAAAACGTCGCTTGTCATGTCGCTATGTTCATTTGTAGCAAAAATATTATTTTGTACATGAATAGCTTTAGTCATTTTGATTTTCCATACCATATTTCATTCCCAATTTTACTCCCATGGAGATGTTTCCAAAAACAAAGTTAAAACATATTATTTTTTATCCAATCGAAAAGCCAAATACCAATTTTCATGCTTCATACATTAAAAAAACGGATTTCCACATAAACTTTCATCTCGCTGACACGTCAGTCACTCAGTCAGGTTGTCCATATTTAAATACCTGTATTACTTTATATTTTTTGTATTTTTCTATTCTCTACTAAATAAAAACAATCTGCAAGATATATTCCTGTATCTAGTATATCTTATTTTTGCTATACTGTGCCGGAAATTAAGAAAAATATCATGTGTATTCAATGCTCCTTACTTTGCTGCTATTAGAAATCAATACAGGGAAATACTTACTTTCAGTTATAGGTGCCTATTCAGTAGGTACTTAATATGGTGGCACGTGGAAGTGTTTCCTTGTACAGTCAGCAACAAAATTCGATTACCATTTATGATTTTTAAATCCTAATCATTAAGTAAAATTAAAACTCAATAAATCTGCAATTAAGATATAATAAACCCTTAGCTATTGCCTGAAATCCTGAAAGCCAGTACCTTAGGTGTTTAGTGTCTGTTTATCTACATCTACACAAACATTATAAAGAGGAAAAATTTGTATTTTTGTTTGTTCGTTTGTTTGTAATCCACACTAATATTACACATAACATACATAACATCACGCCTGTAATCCCCGAAGGATTAGGCATAGGTGTACCTATTAGTACACCCACATTTCGCCAGTTATGTTTTTAGTCCCATGTAATAGAAATCACAAATCCAGACTCCGAGGCTGCTACTGAGAAATTCCTGATGGAAAAACCCAATAACACTTTGCCCGACCTGGGAATCGAACCCATGACCTCATGTACAGGAGTCGCACTTGCGACCACTAGACCAACGAGGCGGTCCTAATATTATAAAGAGGAAAAAAATTGTATTTTTCTTTGTTTGTTTGTAATGGATAAACTCAAAAACTACTGGACCGATTTTAAAAATTCTTTCCATTAAAAAGCTACATTTGTCTGCGAGTAACATAGACTATATTTTATTTTATTTTTCCTCGGAAGAAGTCGCGGGCAAAAGCTAATATGATATAAAAAAGTAACACTGTTAATCGACTTTTGTTGTTGACCGTACCACAATATTATGTAGGAAACGAATTATTTGGCAAGTAATAAAAGCAAATATCATAACAATAAGTAGGTAGGTGCAACATTAATATAACATAGATATAAAAATAACCAGAGTCCAACAATTTAGACCCATAAAGCCATTATTCGGTAAGTAGGGTAAGTAATAATATTACAATTTACGACCATTAAGGCACATAAGAACGACAACGAACCCTTTTCACTGAACACTAAACCCTGAAAATAGATTTTAAAAAGCATTTGGATAAAGAATACATTATTCTGTTATGTTAGGTACGTACTCTTAGACAGTAACATTAGGTATCTACGTATATATTTTTTTTAATCAACAGTTATAATGCTACTATATACTATTTTAAACGACAAATTATGTGATAATATATCATCCTAGGATATGTATATTAAATGTGAAGTATGACCTGTTTTTTATTCCCGTGGATTAATTTAAGACTTTGACTTATTTAAGTCTACGCAGACGAAGTCGGGGGCAGAATATAGTTAAGTATGTAGATATAATTATTTAATTTTAATTAATGACAAAGCTGATACTGAAGTAATGTGATACCTAACCAGCTTTTTCTTTTTATTAAAAAATACAATATTTTTCCGTACCTACGGGAGACATCAATTTTACACTTACTTATTGACAAGTGGTCGTATCGCATACATTTTCAAATTACTCACACCAGGTGGCTTCACCTTATATATGGGCGTATTTGGCATCTGCTGAAGGTTGACTTACTTCCAGTTTCCCAGTGACCCCATCCAACCGGATTTAAACCATTATTAGGAGCTCAACACACCAAGGACAATGCGGCACAGTATTTCCATGTACTCTCAATTTTATATTCTTGGAATTCTTGTTAGTAATTTGGTGCAGAAATGTAAGCGTATTCGGGTTGCACACCATGTTTAAAATTCCTTAAAAACACAAAGTCCAAAATTCCGGCCGGCCCATTTAACGCTGAGGCCAAGTTTATGTCTAGATACCTACGTCAAAACATGATATAAATTAGGTCTATTCTTTAGCGGGTCATTTAAAAAGCATTGCAGGCGTATCCACGTCACAATTAAACAAAACACAAACAAACGGGCCGCGCCGCCGCCGCACCGCACTCTGTGTGTGAAGCAACTTAAACGTCAAAGCTAGAACTAATCCTTTCCAATTCACGCTTGTCACGCCAATTTAACACTACACTATTATGTATTTAAACTACTAACGTATTGTTTACGACATTATTAACGCACATCGATGTTCCGCGAGTATACATAGCTAAAGTTTCCAATGAGATGTTAAAATGTGATAAGGCCATGTAATATAGGTATTATTTATGTTTAGGCAAGAACCATGTTGATTCTCATTAGCATGGTATAATAATTGTACACAGACATGACAAAAGCATTTCGAAGCGTGTCGAATGTCTAAACGTTTCAGCGTCTAGGTATGTGAATTGAAGTTTCAAGAAACTTCTGAACGCTGCATACGGGGAACCGTGTCTGAAGACGCGAACTACGTGGTTCTGATTATGTTCACCTATTCAGATGTTAGACAATGACTGACACCACTACTAAAATAGTAACTAACGGTGTGAAGGTGAGAAGATTTCAGAAGTAACATAAACATTCAAAATTATAATGAAAATCCTTCCCTACTACTTTTAACGCAAAAGTTTGTGAGTATGGGTGGTTGGATGGATGGATGTATATTATTCTTTCACGATTCTTAGCAATTCTTAGCGATTCTTAGCAGCTAGCAAATTACTACAATTCCCTTTAAACTGGGAATCTAAAACTAGTTATACATGTAAGTAACTTTCGACTCCTTTAAGCGTCTTTTTTTCTCAGCACATGTAGGTATATAATTAATTAAGTTCCTAACTAAATAAAATTTACACCGTATACCTATCTCTCGATACATATATTGGTTGAACAAATATCACTGACCCGCCTCCACATACTTACACACGCCAAAGTGCTCTAAGCTTAAAATCGATGCAATTTCAATCCGAACATTCTGAGTAAAGTTAGTTGGTACTCAACATCGATGTTCTGTTAACAAACACGGCTTGTTTACTCGTAGCACTGCTTTCTGTCGTATGTAGGTAATGTATATATGTAGTTACAGAATCATGCAATTAGTTTGGAAATTATGGCGCTTTGACTGTCAAGTTTGTTGTGGGACTGTCTGAAATGTATTGTCTAAGAGCTCTTTCAAGTTAGGCATTTGGTGCTGGACTGGTGCGGTGGTGAAGTAGTGTGGATGTCAGACTGTACACACCCGTTTGTGCAGTTATTATATGCAGAAAGACAACCACCCGGTTATCTATTTTCATCAGACTGACGCGTCGAAAGCGCCGTGCGATACCCGTACTGCGCACGCACAACTACAGGACGACAAACGTCCATGTACAGTTCGACAACCGCGATGCTTCATCGTTGCAGCAGTCCGGCATCATATGCATAAATTGAAAGACCCCTAACTAAAGAAAAGGCAAGGCATTAAGTCCGCTTTTGTACTTTTTTGTTGCATAAAGTTTAAATAAATAAAGCCGTGTAATGACAGCCAAATAATGACAATTGTATTTTTGTTTTTTTCAATAATGACAATACAGACCATTTACGTTGATAGACAATTCTTTACCCTAACTGTATATACTCGTCAGTACCTATCTCATATTATATCGTCACTGCGGTCAGCCCAAGCTGAGCTACATCATAATGTATGTCAGATAGGTAACTTGTTTTTTCACCAAAATTTACATATTTTTTAATTGGAGTTACGTCCTTTTTAATTTAGTTGTAAATGAGTGTCGTTTCTGGAAAATGTGTTGTTAGTGTTAAAATAAAAAGTTGTATTATTATTCAGTCTATTTTGCCCAGTAGGTTTGTTACTAGGGAGGAATAATAAAAGCAGTTACTTTTATTGCTCTCGTGAATTAATACGTTTCAGCTTTTCTAGTAGGTAGGTAGTTACCTAAGTTATAAACGCAAATATAAACGTAAATCAACACAAATAGCATGTGCTATTCGTGTTGATTTACATACAACATATTTCTTTTTCAGAATTTGATTCTTACCAACAATACTATATCCACCGCTTAGTTGTTTTTGCAAAACGTCCTCAACCTCGCTGCAAACTCACAAAAGCCGATTGTGTTTGAATAAGAAATGCGTCAAGTAAGATTGTTTTCAAGAAACAACTAAGGATATGGGGGTCGGTGCAATAATACGGGGTACGATTTCTGAACGGAACGGAATGGGTACGAGTTCAATTTCTAGCTGAAGCAAGTCTCAGTGGTGCTTCATAAAACTCAAAATACGTTTTAATTTTATCCAAAACTGAGTGCATTTTCTCAAAATTAGTTTCTGTTATCGCTCTGCAGACCCCTCTCAAAAACTTAGTCTAGTTTCGAATGTAGTGGATGAAACTAATCTTGTAGAATTATTGAATTTCTTCTCTAAGGTCAGATAAGGTTGACAAGGATTCGTGGGATGGGTCGGATAGGTCCCATGAATAAAATAGCAATAAAGTGAAACAGCGTTTTAGGAATATTTGTAATTTTTATTAAAATACCTTATGAGCGGCTAGATTTTGGAAGAAACTGCTTATTGACATCAAACCCTGTAAGAATAGAAGATGTAATTTATTACGTTAATCAAAAGTAGATAGATAAGTAAGTACCCTAAGGATGTTAGGAAAGTATAAAAATATTCAGTATTTTATTCCACCAGTGCTAGTAAAATGACTGGTAGCACCTGAAAATTTAATACAAGTCAGGCTGTAGGGCATTATAAAGTAATGTTGCTTGGTACCCAGTGATGTACTAATAGAATCACATGTATCTGTGCAACCAGAAGACCAGTGTTGCTGTGGAAGAACAAGTGTGTTCCCATGATTTATAATATAATCATATCATATCATAATACATGCCCATAATATAATCCACTTGTTTAGTATTGGCCATTTTATGATTTTGAAAGTTGTGTTTTTAAACTTGTGGGTGTAATTACGGCGCCGTACCTCCGAGATTACGTAAAGCCTTCGGTCTTGCAACTGATCTCTGGGTCAGTTGGATTGTCGTCTCATGGGACTATGAGTGAGAGTATCTCCTGCGTACTTGACTAGCCTCCGTTGAGATTGCCTAGGATATAACCGAAATTCGGTTAGAAGGTTACCTATTCTTGGAATTTTGACAATAAATTCAAAATAATAATAAATTACTCACATATTTACAGGCATCCTTAAATCCCAACGGAATTGCAGCTAACATGTTACCGAGGTTTGAAAATAGCTGAAAAAAAAAGATAAAATAATAAACCAACTGGCTTACAGAACATCAACAAAAAATTAAATAGGTAGGTTTAAGGATGATAAAGAAAGAGACAAGTAACCAGAATTGTTTTCAAAACCAATTGATGTTTTTTAACGAAAGGAGAACCGGACAAAATGGTTTAATTAATATAATCTGTCAATTAATTTAATCACAATTGGTGGTTACCCCACAATACCACAAAATAAATTATTATTATTAATTACAAATTGCAAATTAATCACGGTATAAACACTAAAAGTTGTAACAAAAATTCGTAAATGCACTTCTAGAACCAAGTTTTTAGCATTTATTTCAATTAAAGCATTTACTGATTTTTTTGAATTGTTAAAGAGCCAATCAGATAATCAAAAAGATAAAGCTCGTTTCAAAACGTAGATGGGTCTCTATGGAGAAAACCTAGCAAAAAATCTACACGCACATTCCAATGTTTACGTTTTGATTGTATTACATCAGAAAACAAGGTACAATACGCGCCACGAAAGATGAGACTTGACAAGCGTCAGTAATGGTATGGATGTAAGAAATAGTTATCCATAATTTGTGTATCTATTCGAGGGATAGTTTGATGACATTTAGATTAAAATCCTTGAAAATAATTTAATATTTATTACGAAATAGTAAAGTTTGTTTTGCTACACAAACTTGACACACCTGACAAGTCTCATCTTTCGTGGCGCGTATTGTAAGTATTATAAGGTAGGTATGTGATGACTTACAGAAGTAATAGGGGTTGGTGTCGCAGAAGTTGTAGGGGTTGGTGTCGCAGAAGTTGAAGGGGTCGCAGTGGACGCAGGCTCCGTTGGTGCTGCAGGGATGCTTGTAACATTATTTTGACATAAACCCACCCCCACTAAGACAGCTACCACAACAAACAGTTTAATGTGCACTGGAGCCATAATCACTTACTACTGTACTCTGAAATCACTTCACATAAACTTATATACAATTCGTTAACAACCGAAACCTAAAATACTAAAGTGTAAATAATATCTAAGTTAAATAATTTCATGGTATCGCTTTGCACGGAGGCCACTCTTGCTCTAATGAATATTCAGTAGGTATGTTGTAAATCGTTCAAGACGTAAGTCTAGGGCGTAGATGTGTGTTTAAGTTGAATTGTTTACCTTTTACTTGTGAGGTTTTCTCGAATTCGCGGTGTCCATCGCATCTCTATCACATAATATTTTACTTTATCAAGCGTGATCTAATTTGATTGCAAACGGTTGTTATGTTTTATTAACATGTTGTCTCGCACTGCGGGGTAAAAAGCCACTCTCTTACCACTTATCTCCATGCACGGAGTCTAAAGTAAGCCTAACAGGTAGTATTAGTCTATAAGATGTACCTATATGCAAAGAATAAGAACAATACCAGCCTATTATTGGTCCCACAGCAAGATAAAAGCCTCTTCTTCTTATACAGAGAAGGCACGAGCATTGATCATAACAGTTCTCCAAGGCGGATTGGAGTTTAAAAAATTATATTAATTATAAGTCCAGGTTCCTTATCATGTTTTACCTTCATCGATGTCAGTAATGTCCAAGATAAAGTTAGAAAGTACATATGAATCGAAAAAGCCACATTGGTACTTGCCCAATATCGAAGTCACGACCTCATGCATGACATCACAACAATACTGTATATGTGAGAAACACAATAAAGTACTGAACGCTATAGTTATGCAACGGTATAATATATAGATACCGATATCAAGAGAAACTTCGATGGAAAGGTTCTACATAAATACACACGATCACAATAAATCTAGTAGGTATTCGTTCCTTTCTCAATCACACGGTATATCAATGGATCGTTATTAAACAGAGTACCAGGAAATAGCTGGCCAGGGCCCAATTAATATTAACCTGTCGAAAATAATAATCAAATGTAATGCTGGTATTATATAGGGAACGCTGTGTGAAACGCCGTCATATATTTTACAGCACTTTGCTAAATATGCCAACATGTCAGTTTGTTTATAAACAACGTTTTAATTTATTCTGGTATTTGGGTGGCCAGTGCCGGTAATTTGGGTAAATCTTATTGTATGAATATTTATTCAAATAAAAAGATTTTCCTCACACACAGCAGTGAAAATTGTATAATTCTCAGCAGTCAGGCTAGGCATTCTGTGTCAGTCTGTGTTTGTAACATTTCTTGCTGAGCTTTACGAATAGCTTGAATTTTGTGCTAAGAAAAATATGTAGGTGCACCAAAAACAAAAACAACTAAGTCAATGTAACGTCAATTAAAACACAACAGTATCTCGTGCAACATTATTACACGAATGAAATGGCAGATGCAAGCATACAAAATGCAGGTAGCGTCCACACAAAAGAACATTGTGCGTTCCACCTCGTAGTTACGAGGATGTTGTCTGTACAAGTAAAAACTACACAAGCTACGTTTTCCCTGCAGGCTACATGTACATGAGTCAAAACATTTACTTCATGTTTGTGAACATTTTAAATAAATTGTGACAGAAATACGATGTTTTATTACTGGAAATTGTGATTGGCATCCTGAATGAAGACACAGTATAATTGTATTTTTAACGGATTTTTAGATTAACAATTTCAGTTTCACGAGTTATAGGAAAACATAACGGAAAATTATCATTGAGGCAGCCTTATCTGCCTAGAAAAAGGGTCTGGATTTGACTCCCACTCGCGCGTCATGAATAATAAATTGGATTTACTTACTTTTATTTACTTTATTTTTGTACTTATGGTAGGTAGGTATACCTTTCCACGTTGACGTAATGTCGAACTTTTCCCTTCGCTTAAGCACGTGTGGTGTATTATTTCATTTCAAAATGTTTATGTAACAGTTACGCCATCCTGTAAAATTTTAAGTCAATATTTTTCTAAAGGGACAGCATATTAATCGCCAACCCTGCGCATGAGTGTCGTAACATATTCATGCTGTAGTCTGTTTTTCAAAATAGATACACTCTGTTCAACAAATCAAAATATGTATGAGTACCTTTCCATACACAAGCAGTAATCCACTTTATTAAGCTCGTTCAATCCCAGAAATTGATACCGCGTGGATTGAAATAACACTCGTTGTTTGTTTTAACTCAACATGAGAGTTAGTCTTAACAACATAGTTAAGGTACGAATAACTGGATAAATGGCCCTTTAAAAGCGAATTGTCGACAAATAATTAGATAAAAACGGTTTTGCCGAGTCGCTCCACGAAGTATTAAGATCGGTCTGATTAGACTGCTCCGAAAAACAGTGTCAATCTACATACTAAGTGTTAATAGCAGTAAATAAATGGAATTCTAAACTTGTGATGGTGATTCTAAAGGGGATTTATTTATATTTTAACTCTAGCTATACCCCGCGTTTCACTCGCATTATGTAATTATGTCTTTGTCTACTGCTCCGCTCGCGTAGGCCGCGCAAAAGCTAGTAATTAATATCCTTTTTTTTTAATTAGGTACGTTGTTGCATCGCCTATGTCCTTTCTTGGGGTTACTAAACTTCTCCCCTACCAAATTTCATCAAAATCGCAGGACTGACAGACAGAGTTAATTTCGCATTTATACCTAGTATTATTAAGTATGATATTTCTAAATAAAGATCATACAGAACTTATTCATATACACATATTTACTACACACACAAAGATTTCCACAAACTTTTAAATAAAATACAACTTATAATAAAAGAACCCATTTTCAACATTTCACTCCAGATAAAATGAGTGACTTTAAAGAGTTTGTGTAAAATTTAATCGATAAACGGAAACGGTTCGGCTCTCGAACTGAGTACGTACTCAAGTAGCCATTGACCTTTTTTAGCCTGAATTGACGGCACTTTACAACATACAAATACATTATGTGGGTATGTCCATTGAAATCTTTACCTACTCCATTCTACACCACCAAAGTCTCGTTTGGCCGGCGACATTGAGAGTTTAGGGCTGAAAATAAGACCATTTTCTTTTTCCAAATAGGTTACATCATTGCTTTATTTTTACAAAGAGTTGCTTCAACATTTACTAACCTTGTTACGTCTATAGAACTATCTCGTCTACACCCTTCGTTCAAGAAACACCTACCTATATTTTTGTAACAATTAAGCATCAGCAGTAGAGTTGTAACGGGACCTCCGTTACAACTTTACTGCTGATTCTTCTAAGCAGAGACGGAGGTGAAGGGTTTTGCTTCCGCGAATGCAAAGTTTATTTATTCATGATTTATTAAAGAAGTGGAAAGTCAAAAAGTATTTATATAAAATGGGCATATAGTACACTTTCTTATACAAGAAGAAAAAAATTAAAAGAAAATTACATTTTACGCTGATAATAGCGATGGGAGCATAATCTTGACCACGTTGCTGCAATACAGCTGAGCGTCCTTCTCGCGCGTTACTCCGTAACTCCGCGATAAGGATGTGAAGGCGGAGGTACGGATTCTCGCGGAAGTTCCGCTCTTACAGAGACGATGGCAAGGTTCCGTTACAACCCTAATCAGCAGTAACTAATTCCCGAGTACCAACGACTATTTCATTTACAAATTAGCTCTTTATTCTCTTCTACTGAAGGTTGACATAAGGAAAACTCCATTCCACTGAATAATAAAGTGTAACGAATGTTTTAGGTAGAGAGTGTTCTTGTCACGTTGAACAAAAGCAAACCTTAGGACGTGGATACACAGAGTAATAAAGTATTCCAAAACTATTTCTGTGAAACTAACACAATTTGAATGAGGGAAGTAGCTCAGGTAGTTCGCATGTCAGAGATGTAAACTAGATCGAGTTTGTCGCGGTCAGTCCCTGTCTAAATCCATTTGGTTTCTTCGTTTCGTGTGTTGGCTTGGCTAGCCTTCTGTGGTGGATTACTTCTTTGTATTAAGTTAAACGAACACCGGTTGCCTAAATATAAAACCTTTGTGGAAATGAGTAACGTTTTTTAAATCGGCCAAGTGCCAGTTGGACTCGCACACGAAGAATTCAGTACTACCGTGTAGTAGTCTGTATAGTATTTAACACTACATAAGAAAAAACACGTTTCTTGGCTATAAACCACACTTTTAACTTTATTTTCTTTTTATTATTTTTTGTTGAAGCGGCAATAGAAATATACACACTCTGAAAATTACAACTCTCTACCTATAACGGTTCATGAGCTACAGCCCGCTGACTGACAGACAGACAAACAACGGCTGTTTAATAATAGGGTCCCTAAAAAAAAAACAACAGTTTTTTAAATTAACTCCACTTATTCAAGTTATAAGAGTAGTCTTCACATTTTAGGTCTAAATCTAACTTAAACATACTTATCTGAACATGTGTTTAACCTAAACATGGTTTGTTCCGTAAAGACAAAAACCTTTTTGCAAACTTGTTATACCTACGTGTAGTCTCGCATGTGTGGCGTGTAAACATTCCTGTGTGCACTTAGACGGTTTAATCTACCCAATCTCGTTGATGCAAGTCAGCACACAAATATTTTGTTAATAATGTAAAGTAATGCTTGCATACTAAAAATCGTGCTTAGTTATAGATACCCATTTTAGTTTCTTTTAGTGTATTTTATACTTTTAACGGCTTTTAACTGCCCCGTTGGTCTCATGGTCGCTGACGCGACTGCGTGTAAGTATACTTGGTTCGACTGCCAGGTCGGACAAAATTTTTTATTGAGTTTTTCCATTCAGTATTTTTCAGTCATAGCCCAGACTTTGGAAGTTGGTGGTGTGACATCCCCGTGCCTCGGAAAGTACAAAAAGCCGTTAGTCCTGATCTCCATCTAGTCGTGCCGGATTTCCGTTTCATGGGACTACGAGATTGAAGGAAGAGAAAGTGCACTTGTGTTTGCGCACACATTTGTGCACTATAATAGTCCCCGCGTACTTGGCTAGTCTCCATTGAGATTGACCGCCGCAACCGAAATCGGTCTGAGGAATATTAATTTTAACGACGCTATTAATTAATTTAAACAAGATTTATAAAATTGCAAAATAAATAAGTACTACGAAACCAATAACTGCTGCTGTTAAAAATTCACGTTTAATAGGTGTGGTGTTTCGCTTGCACGTTATTTAACCAATCGTTCGTTCGGTCTGCATTCTCTATATGAATAGTAGTCTTTTCCCTGCTGTGGGATAATAATAGGCTGGTATTTTTTGATGACGTTATTCACGTGCATCCGTCAACCCACATTATTCTGTTTATAAACCAATTCACAGTATGCCGAAAAGTTGCTACATTCTGAGGACGTAAAAAGGTTTGCTTCCAAAGTTAACTTCAAAAATAAACCGACAAACAACATCAAAAACTCACTTTTTATCAAAAGATAGTACTTTATAATTTCACCTTACAGCACTCTCTCGGATAGCGGCGAAATAGAATTATCAACCGTTTCGGCGAAAAACTGCAGCGAAATGGCTTTTAAGGTTTTTTTTTTGTCAAGTTCCGTCGAGTCAAAAGTTAAACCGCGATATTGAATTTTATTGTACTCCTTCAGCGGTTACTGAAAACCTGATAAGTGGTTGGTTATACTTTTAACATTAAGACGATAAGAGTCCATTTAAAAAGGTTACCGGTTCGCTTGGAATTCTGAAAGAAAAATAGCGGGTTATACTACCTTTTACTAGTCCTTTTTTTACTGTAATAAGCTTACTAGAGCTTTATGAAAGTTTTGTTATGTTTCGAAATGAAAAAGGTTTTATTCCAGGAACATACAATGTGAAGTCACATACACATAGGTTATTCGCGTATTGTTTATAACGTTGATGATAAGTCAGAAGTCACGGAGGCTTCATCTTAACTAAAACATGTTTGCGAAGATCCACGCAATTTAAATACGGAAATGTGGTGGGTGGATACCGGCGCGCCTTGCTCGACTTGTATCCGGATTCAGAACCGGAGCGAAGTTAAGCTTGCTCATACTTACACGGGAATTACCTTATTACTAAAATCCGTTCCTATAAGAAAAAACGGAAAAGATTTATTTATTCAATACAATCAGTTTTTTTTTGTCGAAGCTAATTCAGATAGATTTCAATTCAATTGATGTTATTTTATGGAAACACAAATATCATGTAAAAAACGTTTATTTTCGTGTAACTGTACACAAATTGCAGACACAATTTGAAATTGGAATAAAATATTATGAAGACAAATTGATTGACAATAATTATGTGAAAGGTTACAGTGGTGCCACTACCACAAAAAAAAATATTTAAAAAAAGAATATACGAATTTGACATTTAGTTTTTTTCCAACGTGCGTGTTGTGTCCTAATAAATTGCTCCAAGTAAGTGTATCAAATACTGTTTAATGTGTGCAAATGTGCATCCTGATGTGAATTTTCTGCTCTTTCCCTATATAACAAGTGCAATGACACTCGAGCTTCGAATAGACAAATACGAGAAAAATGGGTAGTAATAGTGATTTGATGGACCTACTAATGAAACAAGGTATTCATTTTAATTAATAGGTACATAATTCGATGTTCTAATGATTTGATTATAATTCATTTATTGATTATGGTATATTTTTTTGTAATCGTAGCTATTGTTAATACCATCTAGTATTAATAGTAATAACACCTAGTATTTGGCGTTAACTTCTAAAACTATACAAACACGAGATTTCGTATGATCAGGGCAATTGCTTTAGCGTTGGAATTTCTTCCTGCATTCTCTTTTACTTTTGACTCGACACAGAAAATATATGTTAATGAGTAATAAATAATATTGGCCCACTATTATCCCACTGTTTGGAAGGTCCTCTCCTCATACAAAGAAGGCACGAGCGATTTGGACACATATTAATTATAAGTCCAGGTTTTCTTACTATGTAATAAGACAGTACATTGTATATGAATTGAAAAAGTCACATTCGTTTAATTGATATTTAATTACATATCATGCAATTATAAATATTTTGTAACTACTCGTATAATTTATAAATTAATTTACACGTGAAAGAAACCAACATTTATTATTCTCTCAACAATCGGAACTTGAAATCGATACTCGTCCTTTTTATGGATGGTCTATCGATGGCACGGTCCAAATTGAATCGAATACAAGTGAGTACAAGAATCGCTTGTCATGCTTACCCTATCTATGGCCCGCGCCTATTTAAGGCAAGTCGTAAACTCGTAACACAGTTTGAGCAGCCCAGGATGCTCCAGGAAATTCTACTTGCCTTATCCTTTCACGTAGAAAATTAAATGTCTCGCGTAATATCCGCGGGCCTGACTCTGGTTTTGGCAGTTGATCTACTTGGGCGTCGTACCTGCTTGCGGCTGACTTAATGCTATAAATAAATTGTTCTTACCCAATTCTAGAAACGGTATTCCACAAATCGATAGTCGTTACCTGTTTGAGTACGTAGTTATCAGGATGTATCGCTTTGGCTTTGATTCTAAAGTGAACTGAAGTTATGTTAGCTAGGTTGCGCTATCGTGTGAGGATACCGTTGCTTTAGCGTACTTTGTGATAATATTCGATAGATAAGTTTAACGGAAAAGCTATTAACCGATAGTGGCTCATACAAAGGCTTTTCATATGCAATAACGAGGTAAAATATTAAAAATGTATTGCTGCTTTTTCTTCGGAGAGTTCAAGAGCTGAAGTATTTTTATAGGTTTTAATCTATGGTCAGTCAGAATAAAATCTACGTATCCACACACATTATGAATTCCCTAGAGTTATCAAACATAATATTTGTCAAATCAAATAACTACACATATTTATTTGAACTTTAAATATTATAGTTAGTTAGTACTTTGAACATCTGAATGTTTAATTTCAAGGTAGATTGTTCAAGGGACAAAAATGCTGTACCTACTTTGTGAACAGAAAAAGATATACTTTATTCTATTCTATTCTCATGTTCTTTTTTAATTCTCTACCTTTTTTTTTATTCTACTTCAAAACACACAAACTATTTATCTAAAACTCTTAGTTCATTTAAGCTATGTCCCGTTGTATACTACTTTCAAAGGACTTTTACTGAGAACTGTTTAATGTGTGTGATACTGACAATAAGTTGGCCTTAAATAAGTATAATGAAATAGAACATCAGTGGAATACAAAACCTTTTCGTTTCCTTTGTACAGTAAGTAAGGTAGTTTGACGGAGCTTTGAACAATGTGCGGTGATTGCTTGTCGGTTGATTGTGCGTCTGTTGTCTTTACTGAAGTAACAGGTGGCCTTGTAGTTTATTTCTAGTTTTTTTATGTGTGTATGAGCCAATTTTCTTTTTTTTTTCTACTTTTCTGTCCCGTGTGATGTTTTATAGATAGGTAATACAGCAATCTTCGAACTGCCATACCTTTTAATACTTTAGGCCTTCCAGTTTTAAATAGAAGTAGTACTTTATTTCATCCATAAATCGGACCGTCACGATATCTGCATAATTAAACTGCGAAAAACAATTACAGCTTTAAAGATTGTGACTGTAAACAAGGTAACATTTAATGTTAAAACAACGTAAAATACTAACAGAGCGAAGCTTATCATTCTAGCCGGCGACTGTGTTTATTGCTCAGTCGCTGAACTCGTAAATTCTGTTTAAAATGAGTCTAATTTAATTACTCGAGGTCTGATGGTTAAATTCGTGATCTCTTTAGATCCAAACCTACCCGAGCGTATTGTAGACATTACTGCAATCACCAATTCAAATCATAGTGAGTCTGGCCACTCAAAATAATTGCCTATATAGTCCGTTCCACGCAGCAGGACCACTGATAGACTCGAACTCACATTAAACCATTTATTTTCTGTGTGCTTTAATATACCTAAGTACTCAATGATCAAATTAATGTACTCAGTTTTCATATATCAAGTTTAAACGACCCCAAAGCAGCCCCTTTGTATCTAATGGATACTTTTACTGGTGGTAATTTTTTTTTGCTACTTACAACCTTCCCACAAATTCGTTACGGTGCGTTTATCGAGTCAATGTATCGTATTTTGTTTTATTTCCAAAATGAACTGAGCCCCAGTTCAGTAATTCACAAAACCCCAATATTGACGAAAGTGTATACATTTCATATAATATCTTAAAAAAAATCTAAAGAGCTACTTAGCCAAAAATAATGAATGTAGGAAAACGTAATCCCATTTAGGTTTGTCGCTCTCTCCTTTGTGTATATGGAATCTTCCAAAATATGAAGAAGCGGAAAAAAAGAAAAATGTTTCTTACACGCTATTACATATTTTTCCATTATTTAATATTGATGTGCCGTATTTATCTAATGATCAACATAAGTCGCTACTTATTTGAAGTCACGTCAAAGTCGATGAGATCAAACAGGTGATCGTGGGGCGAATACTTACAAACATCTTTTGTCCCGGTCCAAATGTTATCAACAGCTTTGAAAATGTTCTAATCATTCAGTACCTACCTATCTTTAAATTAATTTTACGACGTAAGCGTTTGGATGGCGGGTGGTTAAAATTTAGAAGTATGCCTCAAAGATTATAATTCTACTTCAGACTTTGTGGGGAGTGTTACATCGCTGCCTCGAAACATTGTGGTTATTTTACATTGGTTGTTGTAAGCGGGCTGTTGTTTGACGTCGGTTCGGAGTGCGTACTGTCACAACAGAAGTAATCTTAGCGTCTAAAGGCAAATGGATTGGCAATAACTATCAGCTGTGTTCTAATAGGAGTACGCCGTCTTCACAAATCCGTTTGTAGGGCTTTGAGATGTCCCAATCTCAAAGCATAACTGGGAAGATTCTCCCAAATAGTTACAGTTGTGTCTATTCTCGGGAATGACAGCCGTTTGACAGAAACACATGCAACTGTTGGACGCAACGGTTTTCGGTCTCCACATTTATCTGTGGGTACAACCTACCTATACAATGTTTTTGGGTACGTATAGGGTGTTTTAATAAATAAAAACAACTCACAAAGCCTACAACTGCACTCCCTATATCATGGTTTCTATTACATTCACAAATCATACACACAAACAGACTCAAAACAAATATCTGTAGGTCATAAAATATTAGTGCAACGCGAGAATCAAACACTACACATCCTCGCCATATGCGTCGTTGATTTTGTTCAGTTTTATTATTAAAGCACCTGCTGAAACGTATCCACTAATAAATTACCGTTATCTTGTTTGTACTAAACGTTACCTCATCCACTTTGCACATACTAAAGTTAGTGATCACTATGGCACATCACAGTACGTAGATATAGGGTATAATGGACAACGGGCTCATCCTGTTTGTTTTTCTTGCTCACCTCGCTCGGTATATGATGCAGTGCGGATGCTGCATTTGCATAAAAGCGTCCATTATCCACAGCTTCAAACAAATAAAAAATCAATATTCGCCAGTGCACGCGTTTGTATACACTATAGTAAATATAATATAACGTGTTTTCAATTCATGATATCAAAAATATTACTAGTGTAGGCGTTAACATTGAAAATAATCATTATTAATGTGTTAACGTATGGTCTAACATTGTTTTGTAAATATAAAATCTGTCAAGCTTGAAATATACGCGATTCAGCACCGAAATACGTAACAATGTATGTTGATGGTATAGCAGAGATTGTTTTGGTCAACAGTTCGGTAGTTTCATATGTATTAGCATCTTTTAAAATTTCAGTTTTATTGGTGCGATTACAGGTATAGAGGAGTCGCCGTACGAGCCCGTAACAAGTCAAATTCAATTTAGAAATGTATTTCAGCTACAAAACTTGCTGGTTTTACTGCGTTTGGGTGAGTGAGGTGCACGATATAACAGGGAGCCACTCCTCTCCACTTTATTGTGATTAATTGTTTTCTTTCAAAGATTAATTTATTTCAATTGTGTCTGGTTGTGACTTGCATGTGGGCTGGTATTGTGTGTCTTGTATTCATCAAACGGGTCAGCAGACAGGGCACAAATCAAACGAGGTCGCTGCGCCTGTCGCGTCAGCACTTGCGAATAATGCCTTGAGCGGTGACAGGTGATAATTTATGTATGTACCGTTATGTGTACGAGGCCAAAGAGCGTCTTAAAGCTTTGTTCACAAAAATATCGTGTAATTTAATTAAGAGCATAACATGAACGCGTGGTAATATATTTTTAGTTTCTGACTTGTATGTGACTAATGTCTCACATTACATTCATTTATTTATGTAACTAGAGCGAAGTTAATCATTCGTGTAACGTAAAAGGATAAGTTTAACGCAGCGAATAATACAGGCACTGAATCTCTCCAAATGCTAACTGAAATTCAGCTGCAAATTCATCGAAAATCGATCGGAAAATAACTCATTTTCAGGTGCTTAAATTTTCCATGACAAATCACTCGACCACGTACGCGTCGAGTCGTAGGTACATATGTACGTACATTTATATAAAATTAGTGAGTTGTAAGAGCGGGTGGGGCGGCAGCACCTGTTTCCGGCCACCGACGGGGCACTAACTCAGCGATCCCGGATCCGACCGACGCTACATTTAATTCTTTGTTATGAGCCATGAAATAGGCGGGACGGGGACCGAGAAATTGTGAGAATGAATTGGGTTCTTTGGTTTTATTCACGATTCAAGGGATGTGTCGCGAGATGAAGCTGTTTAGGTTTATTGGTTACGATTTTTCTGTGAGTGGCTGAATCAATTTCAGGCAATGGGAGGTTCGTTTCTTCAAAGTCTTACTTTTGTGTAAGTAAAAGGTAGGTTTTATTCAAGTGTATTAGGTATGTACCTACTTACATGTTTTATTAAATCAACTCAACATATTTAGCCTTACGTATGTTATTTTTCTGCTTAAATGAGCCGTTAATAAAACATAAGTCTTTGTGCAAAGCTAAGCGAAAGTGTAATAACGAGTAAGGATGGTTTCTGACAGCTCGGATCACCGCGATTTAGATAGTTAAAACTCTCTTCAATAATATTCTTAGCTCAATTAACGCAAAGATAAAATTTCCTTGCACACAAACAGTAAATCCAATTGACGTGTGAAGCTGTGAGCTCTCGAAACAAATAAGTAAATGTTTTGTCAACTGTTCAGATGTTCTCCCACGCAAATCGTAAAGGTTAAGTGATACAGTTATATTTACGAGTCCGCAATAAATCAAAAAATATTTTACAAAAGTTAATAGATACCTAACACAGATTTGATGTAGGTTGGTTACTTCAAATGGGGGTTCCATTTCAATTAACCAACCTCCATCGCGAAGTTGTTGAATATCATTTTTAGACCAAGATATTTTATTTTTGTTTCAAACTAAAAATAATCTCGCCTACACGATGAACACTAACTACTTAGTGTCACACAATGTCATACAAAAGGTCACTAAAAAGCCAGTACACGCTATAGGTGGAATAATTGCACAAAACACGACGAGTAGTTTACGGTGGTCTCATATGTTCTGTGTGCCCGGTAGTTAAATCCTAAGCTAAAACCTGCTAGATCCAGGTGTCCGGGTGCTCGCTTATTTCATAGCCAATCCCTACACTGCTGCGGTTTCTGCTTCCGCCTGCTGCTGCTGACTATTAACTTAATTTCAATTCAAGTTTTTTCTTTCGTTAACTCTCATATTGTTTTAGTGAATGGTTTACAGTTTTTTCATTTCAGTATTAAAGTCGACTTGGATATTGATAATTGCATTTGCAGGCAATAAATCGTCGATCTCTCTGGTTTTGTTCATAAGAGAAACTACGTCTGAAAACTTGAAAAAATGTGATTCGGCATTTGTACTCAAAAGGAGTTAAAAAGGAAAGATTGGTCTAAACACAAATTATACAAATATGTCAATGGAACGGTCTAACGCCAAACAAATCATCAAGTCATAAAACATAAATTGTAGCAGAGTTTTCAAACGTAGTTGGCATAAAGCTTAGACTCAAGTTTGAAAAACCAATAGCAAGTTTCGATGACAAAGAAGTTAATGATAGAAACAATAAAAATGAAGAACACAGATCAGATTGTGGGCAATAAGAATTAAGAGTTGGGTGCGGGTACAACCGCTGAGGCAGTGCCCGCGCCCGCCTGACTCCAGGTGGCTCTGGAAGACTTTTACATTACACTACTTTATTCAATTACCGACTTACTTTCATACTTCAAGTTTTTGAAGATGTTTAGATGTTTGGATGTTGGTAACTCAATCACGCGTAAACCATTGAACAGATTTGTATTAAAATTAACACATAGACACACCATTTCCTGGATTAACACATGGGATACTTTTTGTTTCGGTAATGTGTTCCCTTGGGATAATAGTTTAACTTAATTTACGGAAAGTTAATTTTTACGCAGGCGAGGCCGCGGGCAGAAGCTAGTGAAGAATAATGAATATAAGCAACATTGCACTAATTTTGTAGTCTATGCCAAATTATTGGACGAATGGTGTGTTTTTAATGATCAATTTTTAACAATACTAAAGCTCACTTGCGCCAAAAACAGATCGGAGACAAATCAGAGTTGTTAACACGAGGTTAAATAATGAAATGTAAAACAAAATGGGCTAGCGTTAGTAATTAACTCCGACTTAAAAAATAATCCTGGTTAGCGCAACCCGGCCTAAGAAGTCAAAGTGCCAGAAAAGGACCAGATTTGGCTATTGGGACTACACTTGAATGAGTCAGCAAATAAATAAAATCTGGCCCAACCCGACATCACTAGAGTACCGTAGTCAAAACGTCGCATTGTGACACAAGGTCAATCCTATTTTTATTTTGATCCCACAATACCTAAACATGTGCGTTAATATAGCCTCGTCAAGTAGCGACAGGTAGGACTTAAATATACTTTTTGCGCATTCGTTGCTACCATTTGTTGCTACTTTGCTACCTTGCTTTCGTTGATTTATTTATAATAATTAAACTAGGGCACAAGTCGTACTCATATAAAGGAAAAAAGTTTTAATTAACTACCTATTATGAGTCGTTGAAGGACAGTGAAGAAAATGGGAATGTATTTTAAGTTTGGGTAGATTTCAGATATTTCTTGAAAAACCGAGTTTGCAACAGACACCAGTAGAATTTAATATAACTATGTAGTTTACAAATTCCAATTCGAATAACTAGATATGATACACTTAAAACTTGATATCATGGAACAGACATCGTAACGAAAATGTCTTTTTTTTTTCGAAGGTTATTAAACAAAAACAGTTGTTCCATATAAAATGCGACACATACACGGTTAAAATGTATAAAACAGTAAAATATTTAAATAACCGTCGATATTATGTTAACGCTGGACGGTCTAGAACAAAAGTCGCCAAAATATTTTTCCTCGAAAGGTGGTCATACCTTTAAAATTTTCCTAGTTTCGGTAAACCCCTTGTGCTATATTCTTTTTTCACGCCAGCGTACACCCCTGTCGAGTCTCTCGTGAACCCCTAGGGGTCCACTTGGACAACTTTGAGAATCACTGCTCTAGAATCATTTACAAAATCCAAGGCAAACATTTTCATTACGATGTTCCTTTCACCCGTCATTTCCATCATTAGTAGTAGTACTTGTAGTACGTGATATTAAACAGGTGTTAGTTACTTTCGTAAATTGGAATACAAATAAGATATAAAGACTATTGGTTCACATGAATACCGAAACAACCAGTATTCCCGTTGTCCCTAGTTGACTCATACAGTCTGCGTTGGATTGCAAGTATAAAAATAAAAAAGAGCGGAAATTCGCTCCCATGGGAAGCAATGAAATGGTCACTGCAACAGCAATACCCGTACAGGTTTTTCAACTAATTTAATATTGTTATTCTTTTTTATTCGAGCACAGACAAACAAAGGGGAATTTTACTTAATTGGGTCACGCGTATCTATTTGTTTTTACATTTTCCACTCGTAGACAGAGCAATTGTGTAAACTTTGATGTATTGCGTCATAAAATTTATTTATAGATCTGGCAGAATCTAAGTAGATGTATCTAAGTTGTTTTTATGTTATTAAACGTGGAATGTGTATCTCACTTGTTACATAACATTTAAGCCTTTTCATAGGAGTAGTTGTAAGAAATAATATTATAATTATTGTATTCGTAAAATCCACTTATTTAATTAGCTAAACATAATGAAGTCTTTAGCTCACAAAGAGACTATAAATATATTTAATGACATTTAATATTATTCTTCTTTTATAATTGACTTTTAGGACGCTATCAAAGTCTGAGAGCATAAAAGTCACCTTGTCGTGAAGGTAACCGACGCCCGGTGTTCAATCACATACCTTATTGTATTTTATTTTGTCTCGTCTTGGATTTACTTCAAAGGACAAAACATGTTACTTCGGACTATTTATTACAACTCTATTAAGTATTTAGTTTTGTTTCTGAACGTAAACTTTCCGATTTATGATTATGTTTTCTTAAATATATTAGGGTTGTAAATTAGATTGTTCTTGAACAGTGTTAGAAGATAATAGTAACATAAATTTTGTTATTTTCTTTTGTAAACATAGGTCTTAGATGTAGGGATGTTGAATTTATATTGATATTTTGTGTCGTAAATCACTTTTGGATTATGTGCCCTAAAATCAAGTTGTTTTCACACATAATAGCAGTACTACTTACCAACTAATATATATCAGAGAAACTGTTACATTTATTAAGAAATACAATTCGATGTTTTAATATAAAGCCACTTACTGAAGCAATAGCAAGTATTTTCTATTAGTGCACGCTTACGGCATTACGCGGTTCTGACTGCGCAAACCAATCAGCTAATAAGAAAATAATTGAAAATTCTACGGATATTGGCTCCATCGAAGGATATTACCGATATTAAGTACATATTACTGCATAATTTTATATGTGATATAAGAGTTGTAAAATATTCTTATTAAGATAACTACCTAGTAAATAAATTATTTCAGGTCAAAAATTTACTAAGTGGTATATTAGTTTATTTTACCATGCGCAATGAGTACTATACTGTGCTAAAGTGGTACGCTCAGTTAGTAATACTCGTAAACACTGTGCTGCACACAATTTTCGTTACGTGGAATTATTGCTTCTGGAAATAAAGGCTACACCCAATTGTCGCTTTGCGTAATAAGTACTACGCGCAAAAAGTGTACGCCTAATTATCGCTATGCACAATAAGTACTACGCGTAAGAAGTGCTATGCGCAATAAGTGCTTTGTGCAATAAGTGCTACGCGCAGCAAGGGCAAGGCGCATTAGTGCTACGCGTAATAAGTACTACGCGCTATTGATTGAAAGTGGAATGATCAAGAAGAGTTAAGTATTAGATATTCTTTAATGGGTAAGCAATAAAGATAAAACCAAACAATCCATTGTATTATAAAAATGAATGTAATTATTTATGAAACGCATTACCATGAAACTGATTAAAAGTTGAACATGGAAGCAAAAATGATGGATATTATAACAGATTTAATTAAAGTCCCATTATGTTAATGCGTAGTAATTAGTAGTGGATGTAGGTATTGTGTGTCGCGGTAATAAGTGGATGTGTTCATATTAATACTGCCCGGGGCCAAATTGTGTTGATGCCAACGACAGTGCCCGTAGCTTTTGTTTTTTATTATTATTATGTGTTTCATTCCAAGTATTTTCAATTGGATAATTTTATGAATGTATCCTAATAAATTAATTGAATCCTTCAACGGCATTGACTGTGTATATTATTAACACACTAAGAACTCTATAACAATAAGTTCAATTAAAGAAACCTATGATGTAATAAAAAAATGACGACAGTTGATGTCACAAATTCATAGTGATAATAAATAAACAGTAAAACCAAAATAAAATAGCCGACGTCTAAATATTAGGAAGCTCGTAAAATTGTAATCTCCAATTAAAAAATAAGCCCAAAAATCTAATAACAAACTTACTAATAAAGAACTAACTTTACAACTTCGTCAAAATAAGTCTTAGTAATTAGCTTTGTGTTTAGAGAAGCAATTTAGTAAATTTAAAAAACTTGTAAAACAATTCTCATAATGTGGGTTCAGCGAGTGTTTCCTTTGAGGTGTAAGACAAAGTTTTGGGTCAGGTACGGCATCAGCGACACTATCACATTAACGAGTCACTTTGTTCTCAACTAGCTTCCAATTTAATTAGCCCTCCTCTCTTCGTAGAACCTGGTGAAATCGAACTGGAACTCCGCATAATTTATTTTATTTATCAGTCCTTTACTTTGAACTTCTTTTACAAAGAATATAGCTGTGTATCATTTACACGAGCTTTTAATTACCTGTATATTCTACGAAATCTCTGCCATGTCAAAGTTATCAAAGGCTGAAAGTACGTTTGTTCATTTTCCTTGTAATTTAGATAATCATCTATCATCTGTACCATACTCTGTATTTTGATGAGCTGTTTAATTTCCTCGGTACGAAACTAACGTGTTGTGATCGTTCCGGACTGTCGGACGCTAAAAGCCACACCCTAGCTATTAAGACAAATTTATTGTCCTTTACCGGTCGGTTGGCGGCAGTGGCGGTGTAGCTGTTACTTGGGTCCCAACGGCTATACAAACGGTAGTAGCGATCGTGCAGACGTATTATAGTAATGTTTATTGGCGGCGGAGAACGTCCAATGGCTCCGTTAATCAAAGGCGTCGTGGCGGCGCCGGCGATGCTGCGGTGGCCGGCAGTTCGCCGCGGGCACTACGCGTCGTCAAACCTACATAAATCCTAGCACAATTACTGAGACCCAGATCGAACCGTGAATGTTTGCTTGTAATGTACGCAAATGTTAACGAACACGGTGTGTAGGTCCCTAATCAACAAGCTGTTAACATAAAGATATCTGGATAAAGGTGCACCGCAACTATTTGTATACAGTATGTGTTTCATTCATAAAAAAGCGTGAATAGAATAATAGGTGTAAAATAATACTTAACGAATCGAAAAATTTTTTTTCTCTTTCTAGACAATACTTAGATATCTTCTTGTTAAAGAGAGGTTGGAAATCAAAGTTCTAACTCTTTTTTACGTTATTTTTAACAAAAACAAGTTCTTAATTTTACTTGACTTTAAACACCCCCATAACTTCGGTTTTTCATCATTCATTAAAATTCCTATACATAGGTTCTGCACACCAAAAATAAAAGCCGTTTCCCAGCAACAATTTTGCTTAGAGTTATTTAGTTTAATGAGCAGTATTCATAGTCAACGGCTATATGATGTATCTTTTTACGCCCGTATTGGTAAACCTTAAACATAATCAAAATAAAGCTGGAATGTTCGTTGCATCCAAATAGCTTCATAACTTCTGCCGAATCTGATACAGACAATAGACATAGTTCATGACCCAGCTTAATACCAACTATACATACGCTGGCTTTTATTTCGAAAAACACGAAAACAAAGCAATGGATTGAATTTGAATAACAATACGAATACTTTTTATGTATTTCGCAATGAGAGTGGTCATGGTAAAAATATAAGGTTCCTGCGCCTTAGTGAAGTTATGTCAAACATAAATATATTTGTGGCCCGTTCTAGTTACTCCATAGTCTGTATAACTATCTACATTTTATCGTAGATTTTAACATTTTTTATACAAATGGCTTCAGTACCGGAGCAAATTACTTAATATAAAATATTATAATCTGTAGCACTAAACTCATTTCGCCTCTAAAACCCTTAAATCTTTATTAATGAGCAGAACGACACGATTCAAAGGTTAACAAACAAACTTAGTTATGAAAAATAAATGGGATTTTAACACGTAAATGAAGAGAGTGCTTAACAGTTCAATGTTCGAAGGTTAAGCCCGTCCTGTAACAGTTTTCGATATACGATATTTTACGTAAAAGGGGTCGGGTATGCTAAGTGGTCGACAGGGCAGGACAGGACCGCGACACGCGACATGCGACATGTTTGCGGCTGTCGTGCGGTCGCACGCGCCCTGTTCCCCGCACACTACACCATCATATAACACTAGCAAATACTACGTGCCACGTACAAGTACTTGCTGCGTATTTCAACTGTACGCTCAGTGCCAAATTGTTATAGTTTGCGTTTATAATTGACCACGAACATGAAGATTCTGAAGAGTGATACTGTTACATGTCTCATGCGTCATCATCTTGTATATTCTCACTTGACTGTGACAAATCTCTTTAAAAAATTCAATATTTTTTCTCGTAAACTAGAACTGCTCATTATCGTCCAAAGTTGAAGAACTCTGAGAGCTCGTAATTTACGTCCAACTAAATTTTATTCCTATAGGTACTTTTATTTTCAGTTTTCTGGATGGAAAATTACATTAGAGAAGGGGGAAACATTACGAACCACTTTAGGGACTCGTAATTCGTAATAAGTGTCAAAATAAAAAAAAAGTTTATGACAAGTTTATTCCATCACCTACACTTTCAGTGTATATAAGGAACGTTTTTGCCAGATTTTATCCACTCGCTTAGATTTCTTGTAAAAAAAAACGGATGAGATATCAAATTAAGTGACAGCTGCTGTCACTTGGTTTCAGCGAAACATTATAATCATAATGCCTTTTATATTAACTTCGCACATACATTATTGAACACTTATTCAAAAAATGTGACATCTCAAACGATAAGAAAACATGATAATACATAAATAACTGTTAAAAGTATAGGAAGCATAATGAGCACCCACAGGAAATTAGGCTTTTCTCAGAACGGAAAGCGCGTGGGGGGAGGGAAGGTAACATCTTCCCGCTTGGCACAGACAACGAGCCATGATCCCCACATCGCATTAACTTGTCTGTAAAATACATTGAACAGATTTTTGTCCCGTTTCGATCAATCGTCCGCATATCGGTTTTCCATAATCATAAAATGACGATGAAAATGAGGACGGCTATTAATTTGGTGAAAATTTTATGGATAAATGAAAAATATAATTTTTGAACGATCGCTCGCAATCACCGCAATGATTCGGTTTACGTTGGAATTTTACAACTTGTTAACGATGATAAGTAGCTGTAGCTCTTTACATCGATTTCAGATTTGTATATAATAGTATTTACTTCAATTATTTATTGATCGATACGAGATTCAGCTTAATGAAATCGCCTTTCACCACATTACTGTACAATATGGACATCACAGTCAATCGTCATCCAACTTCCTGGAATTAATGCTGTAGTACAAAATAATTATGCCGAAATAGATTCCAATTCCAGCTAATGCCGCAACATTTAACAAATTATAAATCAAATATCAGGTGAATTGTTCGTAATATTTGTTATGAGCCGACATGCGGTAGCGGGTAATGTCGGGCGTCGGCGCCGCCGGTCGGGTGTCGGTCGGCTGGGACCGACAGGCGCGGCGGCCGCTCCATTAGCCACTACACACGTGTTGCTATTTGTGCGGAAACCTCGTTATCGCACCCGATGCGCCACTCACACAATTCTTTTACTATGAAAAGAAAGAAAAGCTATCAATTTTCGCGCGTGTTCACACGCCTGATAAATATACCCATTGTGCGGGTATTCGCGAGATACATGTTGATAACGTAAATATGTATGCGTAGATTTTTATATTGCATGTTTCGTAATAACATAACGTTGAAAGGATATTTTTATACGCGAACCTAACTTAACAACTAAACTCAAACGAGAATCAAAGTCCACTTAAAAACAAATATTTTTAGTTCAAGACTTCGAATCAAATCAAGTACTTTGTCGTCTATTGTAAGACTAAGTTGCCCTTCCACAAACCCAGTAGGAAGAACTAAGTTAAATCTTAGTCTAACTTTGGTTCCAGCAGGGGACAAACACTAGTTAAGCTGATTTGATCACAGTTTCGTACTTCTAATGCTCAGGTTACAAGTACTGTATGCAATTGAAGTTGCTTTAGTTTATTTTAGTAGCAAACAAAGTTTGTGAACATTGTCCCTATTTGTAACAGATGCAAGTAATTAATCATTGCTCATGTCACGTGGTCTACGCCGTAGCACTACGCCGTAGTACACACTCATAGGTGTCTCCATTTTCCGTGTGGCAGTCATTATATACATTGTGTTATTTTATTTAACATAGCGTAGCATCTAAGTGTCTATAAATTATTAAAACATAATCATCATTATTATAAATAAGTAAATCATTAATATATGAATCATTTATCTAATTTACCGAAATGAATTGTACCGGCAATGGTCTTTAGGCAGGTTTTTAAAATAAAATATAAGTCAAGTCCCTCAGTAACGATAATGATTTAGATGATTTAAAAGCAATCTAAACAAAACAACACAAACACTGATCGTTAGTCAATTACAACAGATGTAAAAAAATAAAATAATATCATATTAACACGTGTGATAGAATGTTTTATTCACGTTAGGTACATTTTTGAACACATACCTATTCAACTCAAATAAGAAGAAATTTATTATAACGTGTATTTTACCTCCACTGTCTCCGTTTCAGCTAACCTTTGATATTCATAAATGTTAGCTCAGCTTCTGAGATGCACTCTAAAAGATCGGCTTAACTTTCTACTTAAACTATGAAAGTAAATGATTGCTCAAGATACAGGTATCAACCTAGTCTACAGTCTACCCTAGTTTATGTCTTAATTTACCGTTAATTTTAATAAGTTACATTACCAACTAAGTAATGTAATCTTTAATGCCCAACAAGGTACTTTTAAAACAGACAATAAAAATATTTATTGAAATATTCTTTATTTTAAACATTTTTTAAAATAAAAAATAACTCCAAAAATAGTGTTAAAATCTTTTTCTTGTAATGTAGGTAAGTTTAAGCATACAGGTAATCTAATGGCAGTCACAGCCTTTTTTGTTTTTATTATTCAATCCAAATGGAAAAAATAACAAACTGTGACATGTTTCTAGTCTTACGTATAATTAGAAAGTCCTCCAAGATCTCGCTACTAACTGACAGGCAAAGTGGCAAATCTTTTATTACGGCAAAGAGCTATTCTGCTATAAGTTGTGCCAAAAAAGATTTAGAATCGCGTTCCTTTTAACAATGGATATTTTAAATATATTTTTCACCAAAGGGTTAAGGACCTCTAAGGTAAGACCCCCAGAGAAAGGGGCTAAGCTTACGGTATCAGTAATCTCCAGGGAATGCGAAAGTCAGAAAGCAGTCGCTGTGCATAAAATTCTAACATTCAGTATAACTGGGAGCCAAGAATGTTGTGAAAAAGCTATTCAGATGAATGTTTTCTCAGCAAACATGGCCCTTGTACACACATAATTATAATGAAGTTGATCCTTGACATTCATCACTCAATTATACACATAATGTACACAATCTATTAAGATTGCCAGCTCTCTGCCCGCGGGTGCCATTACACCCCATTCCCCTCGTTGACTTACAATTTGCGTGGGATCAGGGGCAAATGATAAACTTTGTTTTTCTTTCATTGCTAGATTGCCAGTTCCGTTATTTATATTAAAAACTTAGCCTTTGAATGATGTTTTCCAGTCAATTCATCATTGTGTAAATTAAACGCCCGAAAATGAAGCAACACGTCAGAATTTGTTGTTAAAAAAGCTAGAGAAAATCATCTTTTTAGAAGTATATTAAAACCATACCACCAAATACCTATTGATGAAAGTATCAAGTATTATACAAATTGGTAGGTACTACAAATTGAACATTCTGAACTCTCTCCAGCAATTAGGTTAAAGTAATTCTGCAATATATAAATCTTTTCTCGAGTCCTTGTTAAATTATTAAATACGTGTTCAGAATGCATTAATACAACTTATTATAGGAAATAACGAAGTCGTACTTACTTACTAAGCAGGTTCTCGAGACTTCCTTCTTTATAGAGTTAAATGAAAGTAGACTTTATGCGTTGCTGCTAATATGTGAGATTATATTATACCGCGGCCCCGTATCGTGATGCTGCTGATAAGAGTTAGTATACCTGCATCAAAACTTTGATCACTATACGGGGAATTAAAAAGCACATCACATACTTGTTAAGTATACGTATACATCAAATTAAGCAAATATTTTTTGCTCTATTTATGGTAGTGCACGCAGAACCACCTAACGGTACAGGGATCATGGGGGTATTTACAGTTTAGTACACAACATTAACATTTCAAATTGGTTTTCGTAAAATAATCGTTTGTAAGAGACCAAAAATAAATAAATTTAAATACAAGTAGCAGTAGTAGTAAGTATGTTACTTTTGCTTTGTTTCTTCAAACTCCTGCATCATAAATGTCAACAATAACTGAAGAAGACAGCATAAGCACACAACACACTAAGTACATCGGTGCATTGTCCTATGATATTTTTAAGCGTTTAAAGTCATTGATCCCGAAAATTTGTATTGTTTAGCAAATAACACGGAATAAATCCGTACCTGTATATGGGTATGCTGGTTGTGTTAAATATATAAACATACTACTTTTTTTACTTTTATTATAAACTAGCTTTTGCTCGCGACTTCGTCCGCGTACATGTCGGTTATGGCGGATGCAAACTAGGACGCAGAAATAAAAAAAACGTTGGTAGTGTTCTTAGTGCGTAGCGTCTTTTCTTGGGGTTCAAACTCCCCCTGTACCAAATTTGTTGATAAATATTACTACGTAGAATATTTTTGACTTATACAGAATCTTGCATGTATGAATTTTCATCATAAACACCACGAGGGCCATGATACGTAATTCATCCGCCAACAAAAGTAGTACCGATCCATTATAAATTTGCAGTTAGTAACACCTAGAATAACATTCCAATATGGCAACTTTAACGTTACTGATTCAGGCGTGTAATCGATATGTCACGAAGCGGTGAGCTAGTAAACGTGTCAAACGGAATTCAGCAGCAACCAACTTCATATCAATGAAGGATTTCTCACAATCTAGAAATAAATTGTACAAATCCCGAACGAGTATATTTAGCACTAAAAGGCAAGAATTGTTTAAATTTTAAGTCGATCAACTTAACTAAACTTAAAGTGAGCTAAGTTTGTCATTAACATCGAGGTTCGATTGCGTTATGGAACCCAACGTGTAATGAGAAAATGCTCTCACGTTTCATATTAATTAATTGTCACAACTATACAACACGAGTGTCACACAATTTTCTTCTTTGTAGAAGAAATTTTGAATAAACATGTAACTATTATTTAAACACTATCTCGTATGGGCACAGGTGAGTTGAATTTAATTTTACACAACAGTACCGGTGTAGGTATCGTAGTGTCAACAGAGTCTTTAACAAGCGACCAGCGAAGCTAAAGATATGAAAGATAATAGGGAGCTACTGAGCAAATATTTTTATTTAAAGAAGCCAAATTAAATGTTTATTTAACATATTTTATTAATTAACATAGTTTATTTATTCACAAATTATTTAGGCCTAAAAATATTTTTAACGTCTTTACTGTGATTACATGTTTATGCCAAACTAATTGGCAGAAATAGGTAGATGTAACAGATACGCGCCGACTTGCTTGAACTTTCCACTAAGTCATGTCACACTCTCGAAAATTCGTGTAGAGCAACAGACACCCAAGTAACTCGGAGAAATCGCACAGCAATTTGTATAACGAGGTGCATAGAGGTACTCTAGGCTCTTTGAAGCTCTAATTCAACGCAACGGCAAATGAGCAATGCTATCCTTCATTAAATTAGCAGCGCAAGGCACAAACAAGTTGATATTGACAGTAGCATATCATCCCAGTAAGAACCTTAAACATAATAATGTCATATAGATTAGTTAATGGATATAGATTAAAAAAGTTACAATTCAAACTTTAATTTAAGATAATAAAGTTAATACTAAAACTTTGGCATAATTTTCCACAAAAGGATTATATAATTTAATTCCGAAGGCAACTTCAAGACATCTGTCTAATCAGAGCGTTTAATGTAGATTATTAAAATCAGCCGCGGCGTTCACAAAAATCTGTAATAACGCACAAAGAACGCGGCGGATTGGAACATTTCCCAGAATTTGTACTTAAAAAGCCGCGCTTCATTTTAGCGAGGCGTCGAAATCTGTTATGTAAATATGAGACCGTGGAACCGGAAAATAAGTTTGGTGTTGTGCCCTTTTGATTTGCAGCAACAGTCGGCCAGCATGGAGGCCGGGTCGGGACCCGAAGCGTCGCCCCGCGCCGCGTCGTGCCGCGCCGTAAGGTATTAGGCGACGACGTAACAATTTTGTTTGCGCACAACTCGCCACTTTATGAATAGTAATCAAACCACCATCCTCCATTCATTTATCTCGTGAGCGACCAACGATGAAATGTAGATGAGGCCTTTCTGATAAGCTCCAAGTATTTTGTACATTTACTTTGTAATTATATACTGCGGGGAATAAATGATCGGCTTAAATTATTACAGACACCGTATCCGATAATATTCAGCAGGATGATTCATTAGGACATGATATTGAAATGTCAATGATGGATGATTTATATAAGCGGTATAAAAATCTAAAATGGAACAGATAGGTAAGTACTGAAAATAAAATTAGATTTTCCTCTGGACGTAAGAATTGCTCGGAGATCGAGTGAAAACTGGAGGTATTTCTGTCTGAAAATGATAAATTATTCTAATAAAGATTTCTTTCAATCAATAGTCAATGTCTGGCTGTGACACGGTGAAACATCCTCGTACAAGCTGTTTACAGTTTACATTGTGCTTTTAATGATCTTGTCAGTACTTAAGACTTGTGTTTTGTAATACGATTTTGTATTGAGCTATTTAGTTCATAAACTATTTAAACTTAATACGTCGCGACTCCTCAAATAACAAAAAATACGTCTACAAACACCTCTGAAAAATCAAGCCTTGTAATATTTAACAACACTATTTCACCTCGGAGATATCGAACAAGTAAATTCCTTAAGTTTCTAACTAAATTCCGCAAGTGCGGCCCTACGCTCCGGGAATACCCTATTGTGTCACAAAATAGTGCTCACTCCATAGACATTTTGACAGTTGTTGAATAAAAAAGTTGAAATAGTAGGTAAAAAGTTTCGGAGAAAAAGTGCTAACAAAGAAATATACAGACGCTCTTTATTTTCCTCTAGCACCGATGTGATATGTGACACAACTCCAAAACCAGGTTATTATTCTTATTATTTGGAATATTTTTACTTATGTGTGATCTTATTACACATTTATATGGTAATACATAAAGAAAATCATATTTGTTGATATGAGAAAACTGCTACCACCACTGCTTTGTGAGGTTTCATGTAGCCACAGTTTCTTTGACTGTGTGATAAGTTCTTATTGGCGCATTCGGCTTTTAGAATAAATCTGACTTCGTTTTATTAGCCTTAGTAAAACATATTTAGGCATTAATCCTTAAATGATAGGTTTAGGTACCTAACGTATTAGGTTAGAGTACCTACTTAGCTTAATACGATTACATTGAATTTGATGCATAAATCCGAAATCAATTAAATACCTACCAACTCTAAACTGTTCAAAGTCTCAGTTCAAAGTTCTGTTGCGTAATAAATTACTTCAGTTCCGCAATATGAGGTTTATTTTAAATGTTCATACCTATTTATAGACAGTACGTTAATTCTCTTTTGATACATTATATAATTGAAAAATTGATTTATAGACGGAACGTTAATACTTTATTGATACACTAGCTTATGACCGCGACTTTGTTGGCGTGAATATCATCACGAGGTTTTAATTTTTTTGCGCAGAACCTTAAGTATTTTTCTATTTTTTAAGTTAGTCCCTATAACATTAGCTATCTGCCAGTGAAAGTCCTATCTCAAATTAGTCTAGCTGAAGCAAATACACAGACAAAAAAAAAAAAAAATCATTCATATCTATTTAGTAAAAAGCTGGTAATTTGATATAACAAAAAGAATCAATTGTATTTATTTGTATACATTTTACGTGAAAACAAAATCAAAAATCCTATTAGAAGCTCACAGAAATGGCTTTACAATCAGCTAAAAGCTACTTGAGTAATAGCTGGTCCGCGACGGATGTCAATCTGCTTCGTCGATGCGACGTCGGACATCTGTCAGGTTTCTTGTTATCGCGACCCTCATCTTTGAAGAAATTACGTTCGTGCATCCATGTCGCTGCCAGCGGTGACACGCCCCCGCGTATTCGATCGCTGGGCACGTTAATGTGCCCACATCACATCACCCTCACGGTTAACTTGCCCCACATAAGCCATTTGCACGTTACACCCTCATGTTTATACGCGAAAATTATTTGCTGTTTATATTGGAAGGTTAAACAATTAATGCTTTGATAAAAGTAATCATAATCAATTTTAATAATTAATTTTCCTCTTCTCATCTCAATTCTCAGGATCCGATTCGCGTATTGGATTTAATATGTTGTTAGTCCTCGTATCAACTAAAATGATATTACTTGTTGTCAACTAATCAAACACAATACGTACCTCGAACGAGATTTAACCGCATATTTCGCAATATCATGATCAAAGCATTATCTGGTATTCAGAACCCAGGATTTACTCGGTAAATGCTATTCATTTACCCAAAATAAGAAATAAAACAAAAAAAAATGTCCAATGCCTAAAGCCGTACAATGCTGCAAGCTTTTCCCTTTTGTGTCGTTGATTTATTCTACGTAACTCTGTAATTCTGTGTACCACACCATAGCTACTTTCCAGAAGTTACAATGTAGAGTAGCCCATATTTAAATGTTAATAACTGAATAAATAAACATCCCGTGAAATGAAGTCTATTGATGAAAAAAATGTAAAGACGAAAACATTCAAGTAGCGTCTACAGTTGAAAAATATAGCTCATTAAGGAATGTTTAGCCAAGCTAATTTAACTAGGGGCCTGAGACATCTCCGGGGAAATTACGAGCTTTGTGCGTATGTACTCGCAAAACTTTTAGGACGTCTTTGTTTAGAGTTTTGATGATCAAGAATTTCATTAGTATAGTCAACTATCCGTAAAAGTATTCACAAGATTAAGTAAACTATGTTATGGTCATGCGGTGCAACACAAAACTATAATTGTGTGCGAGGACCAGATAAAGGTAAATCGGTTAGGTATTTGAACGAATGAGACCGGTTCCCGGTAATTGTACCTGTCGCGTGGACAAATGTGCTGTCCAACGTGTGCCAGATAGTCAGTCTAACTGCCGCCATTAGCTCGAGAGATAATCTTAAATTACTATCCGCACACTCAATTGTTGCGTTACGCCCAAACGTGCACTGTACTGAAACATTTGCGCTATATAACAGCGCGCCGTGCCGTGTGTGGAACACTAATTGACATTTACGAATAGGTACATCATTAATTAGAGCATAATATAACTTATTACAATTACTAGCGCGTCAATCTTGATTGATAACAAACTAACGCGACCGTAATTAAGTGCGGAGGGGCGGGAGAATACTCGCGCGATATGATTGTTAACTAGGAGAACTCTCACGTCTCCCTCGTATTCCTTATGGTTTGCGACTAAAGGCGGATATGACCCGGCAAGGAGGCGCACTAGATATAGATACAACCTGTTATCTTCACACGTATCCCCGTTATTTAGTGCCGAAGTACACTACTTAGAACAAAGCAAAGCGTAACTTAATATAAAGCATGTTGGGATGTCCACAAACTTAGGGCGAGTTTCAAAGACGATCCCTTGAGTCTCCTTTATGCAAATCTCGGGTAATTTCTTTGGTGAGAGTCACACGGGACCCTTTGCCAAGATTGCGTTGACTTTTCAACCGTGCGATACCTACGTCTTGTTTTATATTAGTTTACATAGGCGCGTTACGTCAAAACTAGAAACAGGTCAGCGGAATCGATGGCTTATAAACATAATCAAAATTGAATCAAGTATTTATTCAGATGGTATACTTTTATTCAGATTGAGAAAATCTAATTTACCTAAACATTTTATCTGCGTAACAGTAAACATTTTATATGAGTCCATTGTGCCTTTTTGCGGGTTCTCAAAGTGCCAGAAAGGACTGGGCTGTACATTTAGGTGCACAATAGGTAACCAGGGAAAAATGTTACAAATGTACGTTTATGCACAACGTTCCCATCATATCACATTGCTGGGCCGTCGCATACCAACACGGTCGGCCACCACAACACCACAATACACCTCTACACGTTGATACGTGCAATTCTTTTCTGGCCGAAACGTGTAAACGAGGGGTTAAAATGTTACTCTATATTTTTTCTAACTTCAAATTCTAACTAAATTATAACAAATAGATCGGTGTAGATAGGGATATGAAAGGTAAATGCACAAAAATTCTTGTTATTTTAGTTGTTCAAGCTTGACAGTATTTCAGAATACACCTCTTTTAAAGAACAGAAACAACCCGTTATGAGCCAGGACGTATCGCGCGACTATATCACTGTGTGCGTAAGTACGTAAACCTATCGAAAATCATCAAAAAGTCCTATGTATTTTACAATTTATTCATATTGATAATCACTAGCATATTAACCTCCTTGAATTTAACGAGAATTCAAAGCTGCACCTGGTTTATAATATGAACATACACAGTATATAGGAACATATATGCCACTAACTTTATTATTGATTTTTGACAATATTTTTAATTTTTTCCATAAACAAAGACAAACTCTGTGCTGAGAACTAAAATTACGTTTAATTACCCAAAATGAATATTAAAGTTACTTGGAAAAAGTAGGTTAAAGTCTTAGTGAGTACCTCATTACAGGAGAGAAGTTCATCGACAAATGATTACGATGTTCCAGAAAGTTTGCCTACCTTGTTAAATAATGTAAACATTCTCATTATAATTAAATGAAAATGTAAGTAAACTTTAGTTGCGATTCACAGAATTGGTAGTTAACTGGTATTGCAAAGTAATTGGAAAACTGTGTTTGATGTTACAAATAATAATAATAAAAAAAAACAGAATTATATAATTTACTAGGAATATGAAAATGGATGGTAAAGCTGTCAGCCATTTGAGCACTTCTCCAATCGACAGCGATGCGGAGCTTCCTTTTAAAAATTGATTATATTTAATTAAAGCAATTATATTTAATTAAGAATTTACATTTAAGTAGTCTCGTTAGTCTAGTGGTCGCAATGCGCGACTGCTGAGCATGAGGTCTTGGGTTCTATTCCCAGGTCGGGCAAAATGTCATTGTGTTTTTCCATCACGACTTTCTCAGTAGCAGCCTCGGAGTCTAGATTTGTGCCCGGTTGATGGCAATAGGCTCGCCCCCTATTACATGGGACTTAAACATACCTGGCGAAATGTGGGTGTACTAATGGGTACACCTCTGCCTAACCCTTCGGGGATTACAGGCGTGTTGTGATGTTACATTTAAGTAGTAAGATAAATAAATCAGCGTTATAGCCACAAAAGAGAATGAACACATCTGCCTTATAAGCCAGAAACAACAAGATCGATGTTTTTATAATATCATTGAAGAGACTTTTTAAGAAAAATATTGGTACGAATACGAAATACGAGAATAATTTAGATATAATGTGACAACTGTGTTTAGTCAGATTTTAGGAGATATAACCAGAAACGGTCTTATAATTGAGGCGTGTCTTATTATATTGATTTAATTTTAATACTATTGTCCCCGAGTTACACCGGCCTAGTTTGGCGACCACCGTTTTATTACAAATGCGGGACACAAAATATTACTGAATTAAATTATGTTAACTTAATTATATGGGAACTATTATAACATTGGTTATAAAACTTTATTATATCATCATCATCATTCCAGTCGTAGGACGTCCACTGCTGAATATAGGCCTCCTCTACAGTTTTTCAATACTATTGTTATATACTCGTATTATATGGCAAAGAAAAGTGTTAATAAAAAGCGCTATTTCGAAATACATTGGTTCATATTCAAATAATGAAATCAAACTTTCAATACATCGTAAAAATCCACTACGAAATTATTCGTATTTCTATAGTATCTATAAAAGCCATACAAATATGCCTATTTGCGAAAATATATCATATTCATATTTATCTAAAGTCTACTACCCTACAAAAGTATTTTCGTAGTGACACACGTCATCGCACACGCCTTGGCACCTACTTCCTCTGTTCCTTTTGTACTTACTCTTATGAAATCTGTTCTCTCCTCTGTATGCTGAGATTTGGAGGTAGACGAGGTATCTGATTTAATTAGCTTAACTACAGCATAGACGCTCATACATGATAATAACCCGTCCCCACTAACGTGACACGTCGTAGCCAAGTGCTCCAATTAGTACGGATGCAGTTATATTGTTACTGGCTTTTGCCCGCTCGCGTAAATGTCGCTTATCGCGGACGTAGACCAAGTTGCGGAATAAAATGTAGCCTTTATCCTTTGTTGGAGTTCAGACTTGCCTCGTTCCAAATTTCATCGAAATTGGTTCAGTGGTTTAGCCGTGAAAGCATATCAGACAGACAGAGTTATACCCTCGCATTTATAATATTAGTATGGATTGGTTAAAATAAAATTAAATGGCATTATGGACCTGCTTTTGCCATGCTAATGAATATAGCCGTTCCGATCGATCCAGTATAGTAGCCAGATTTCCTTAATCAATCTACTATAGGTTATCTATCAGTACTAATATTATAAAGCTGCAGAGTTTGTCTATTTGGTTTTTGTTTGAACGCGCTAGATTCCGGAACTACTCGTTCAGTTCTAGAAATTCTTCGTTAAATGAAAACTAGGACGAAGTCACGGTAAAAAGTTAGTGTTTTGATATTGATCAACGGTATTCTAGTTACAGCTGAATGTCAACCACCATATCCGTCCATTAGCGCTTCCATCATAAGGCTGTCCACTACTTGACATAGGCCTTTGGAATGTTGCTGAAATCGACCCTCGCCACTCTCATTCATCAAGTTGTTAACAAATGAATAATTTATTGGCTACGTAAGTATACCTATTGCAAACGTAATTTCCTTTGTCCCCTTCATAAACGGGACACTAATATAGAGTTGTATATACTTTACAGCTTCTGGCTACTGCACCTAAAGTGCCATCATATAATATGCTTTATATTACACCTCTTTATGTATTATGCCGTATTATTCATGGCCACATAAACGCACTGAACTCGACTACACACCACGCCAATTTCGGGGACAGTAAAAATTACGCCACAATATCTTTTATGTCATTACTTCCATCTTTTATTATATTTTCACTAAATAGATAACTTCATGAATTTTAGATGTACGCAAAGGCCAAAACTGGTCTTCAGAACTTTCCACAAAAGCCAAACTAGGGTGCTTTATTTAGGAAGAACAGAGATTAGCGCAAACTTTGGTCGGATTTTAATTAACTTTAGCTTGAATAAAGAGTGATGTCACAATTCATAACTTGTTCCAAGAAAATATTTGTTAAATGATATAAGATTTTTTCTTTACTATTTTATTGGTTTATGCTTCATTAGTAGTATTCTGTTTCCTAACGAGAGCTAACCTTTCACTCACAAAAGAAATAATTCTCGCTCGCCACCAAAGTCAGCGTCTCTATTACACGATAAAAATGTCGTATTCATTTTTTTTAATATTTTATTCGCATCACTTAACATTATTTCACAACCTTTCCGAGTTCGCATCTTCAGAAAGTGGATGGCATTCAGAGTCACTCATGCTTTTATTTGTGCTGAGGTAAAGCTGCAATTTGCACAATTAAGGTCCCCGGAAACTGATGCAGGAAAACAAATAAATATTGTATGCGCTAACGCTACATAGTAATCCTAAAACTATTGCGTCGGCGATCCATCACTACAAGGCCATCAATCTCACTCATTTGACTTTTACGCAGGAATAAGCAGCATACATTTAAACCCAGCTCTGTAGTCATAAATACTCGTAGCTGGGTGTGTGATCGCCACCGGAGCGACCCATAGTGATCGAGTTCATCTGTTGACCAATGATCATTCATGTTTCATCGGCCGTCTGGTCATGCGTCAATGAGGAAGCGATAAGGTACAGTGAGCCGCAGAGATAGTTCGCCAAAGGAACATATTGTACACTGCAATTCAATGCCGCCAGTCCGATAGTGCCCGGCGACAACACATACATGCACACGCAAATGTAACCTGCGTAATACGTATATGTTCAATACATTTAGTAATATAGTTACAATTTAATTTCGCACATTGTACCCGTTTTGGCATGCCATTTATGTGGTATCCGAGTGTTTACGTCACGAGTGTTAACAGTAGCTACTTCGTCGAAAACGTTTGTCTTTGTGATAATTATCATATCACATTAGAGCTCATAAACACGTCAGAGCGTGAAACATTAAGATTTACTAATTTTGCTAAAATAAACATGTTTGGAATGACTATAAGCGTGAGGTAGGTTTTGTTTATCTGTTCTTGGTTGCTTTGACAATGTTTTCGGCAATATAAAGGCCCTTGTGATAAAGACGGCGTCATAAAGGTGGAGAAGAAGAAGGAGCCTCCTTTTCGAAACCAGTGCGGAACTGCACTGTCAGGACCCAACATACTACTGCGTCCAGAAATACCTTCGACGCAACTATGCGTGTCCACGAAGTTTAAGGAGGTTCTGAAGTAAGTACAAGTAGAGACCAACTGGATTTTGAGGGTCCTGCAGTTGTGCAGTCGGTTGTGGTGCGGGTCCCGACTCACCACGTAGAGACTTTCCTCAAAGAAAAGTTTTGACTGAAGAGTGTCATGTTTCGACAATTTCACAGAAGACTACGTGACACTTTTCAGCACAACACGGCTTCGTCGCGTTGTGTGCACAATAGTTTTTAAATTTATTTTTATCATCTTTTATGGGTCTTTGTTATACCTGAAATAAATAAATAAATTATAATCTTTAAAAAAGAAAGGACAATATTTCAGAAGTTTTATCATGAGGGCAATCTGAATAGCATAATTTCTGTTTTGTTAATTAAAATGGGACTAGTTTAGGCAGATGCGTATCACGAATAGTAAAAGGTCTCATAGTCAAGCGCTTCTAAAGTTTCCAAATTAAGATCGTAGTGGCTAAGGGCGCATATCTACAGCTTTAGTTTATAGGGAGAAGCCGTACAACGACTCCCAACTTGAAAGGCGCAAAGTTCTCTACAAAGTTTTTGTGTAATATTTAGTAAAAGCCTAAAATTCCCGCGGGGACCATAGTGCCTACAACACCCGCTGACGACGTCCTTGCAAGCAGATATTTAGCTTTAAAACATCGTTTCGTATAAAACAAAAAGCTTCTGTATAAAAGGTTGTCTCGCTTTATTTTTGTCACAACACTACAATATAATTGGATTTATTTTTTCAACTTGCAAATGAATAACAATCAGTTTAAAAGGTTGTATGGATGGATGTGCAGTGGGCCACGAAATTGATTTGTTGCGTCCTACAGTTGATGTTGCCAAATACGTTATTTATTTGAATAGTTGTAGCCAAGGGTGCAGTACCTAACTTGATAAAGTTTTCAAATCAAATATTATAACGAAACATTTATTAATTACATTCTTATTCATAAATTTCAAAAGTTTGGCTAACTGAATTTCAACGGTGCGACTAGAATTGTCATGATTTTTAGCATTTTTTTTTATAATTTCATTTTAAAGTTATCTTTTCCTAAAGGTACACATAAAATTACCTAATCAAACAAAATTCTGTGACGGTCGAAAATTTTACGAACATTATGCATATCTTAATTAGGAATCTGTCACAAAATCATTATTCATTATAAAAGAGACTTTAACACGAGTGTTCATTGGCGGTGCAACGATACGGCAATGATGCGTACCGAACCCTCACGGATGACGTCCGACGTCCGGCGTCCGGTGCCGGACGAGCGATGACGATAATCTGTGCCCGCGGGACTGCCTCGATGATCACTCACTTGTCATTCACGGCTTATTCGAATCTGGATATAGCAATTCCAATCTTTCAGTGAGATATATGTGGGCAGGTGGTCGGCTTCCTCTATTTTATCTTTCGTATTATCTCTCAGATATACGTTTTTTCTTTAACCCATAGTTCAAAATATAGCGATTTCAATAACAGGGGAAGAAAACGGACAATATATTTCAAAATAAGTTTTTATGGCGGTCCAATCCTTTCAAATATATTAACAAATCGATTGTTATAAAGTTTAACAATGATATTCCAAACTTCAGAGGAGATTGAGAGCGTCCATGATAGACATTGTAAGCAAACATATTATCAAACTTTGTATGAATATTTACTCTCCTATTAATGTTAGTTTGAACAACAGTTTTGACTTACAACTGGGGTAGGACCTTATAGATGAAAATTTTCCTTCTGATGATTTCATCGGGACACAGGATAGTGGGACCCCGAACTTAATAACGGTACGGGTCGGGTGACAGCCTTATGTTTGTTGAGTACTCGACAGATAAGTACAGTCTACAACAAAACTAAAATAAATACAACTAACAACTTGTCTCGCACAGAGCCAAACCCATATTCACATGCAGCATAAATATAGAAATGTCAAGTGCAATATTTTCAGCAAACTTTATTATATGTGAAAGTGTGAAATTTTACAGAGCTCACTTGTGTTGTTGAATATACCAACAATAATGCGCAAAGTTTTGCTTTACTGGGTCAGGGGGCTTCTTGAGAGCTCGGCAACACGAATATACCTCCTGCGTATGTATGGAATAATTTTGAGATGTACACAACAGGAAATTACCTCTATGTAAACGAGAAACTTTTGTGTGTGGCTTTATCATTATCCCTAAAACACCTCTGGCATTTCTTGGGCTGAATATACACTTCAACTAAATACAGTGCCCACTTCTAGATGAAGACAAGTGGCTGAGCCAACAGAGCCGTACCTACTTAAACAAGAGTAATTTCGCTAAACGAAATTACAGCGAACATAAATTTCACGATTTTAAGAAAAATTTGGTATCGCACCTGTGCCACGTAGAAACGAAAATGAACGCCATTATCCCACACCATAATCTTAAATCACTTCGGCTTAGTGTTTCGATTACAGACAAAGGTTCGAAGGAAACCCACATTATGATGGTAGTTGAATAATTGTATAGATAAGTGGAATTTATGGCCTCCGCTTTTGTTCCTGGATAACCCTAAGGAATTTAGAAAATTCACTTCCAATTTTGTTGAAATAGAAAACTATAACAATGAGATAAAAATATGTTATTAAGCACGTGCTTTTGTTGCACATTATTTCTGTCACTGTCGACTGTAGCTCAACCGTCAAAGTATTACGACAAGACAGAGTAGAGCATAGCATAGCAAAACATGGCTAAGCCAAAAGTAGAAACGTATTAAATAGGAGTACATATTTCCCTAAGAATAAATGCTCCATTTATGAATTCAGCTACGTATTATTACAAGTAGCAATGGTGCCAGTCTATTTCATTAAGTACAATCACTGAACTGTACAACGTCGATAGAATATTAACAACTGATAAAAACTATATTTTATTCGTACGAACTATCTTAATTACACCGCGCCGCTTCGAGAATATAACCCGAGTATCTAATGGATGATTTGATTAACTTAAGTGCTGTATTGTACAGATATCTTTACAATGTAGAAGGTATAAGGATACGCATGTTAACTGTAACATTTTACGTACAATTTTGTTTAAGAAAACAATTGTTAACCTTTTTTATAACTCTGGGTTTAAATGTCCAATCAGGATGATCTCAAGGAATTGGCACCAGCGCGCAGCGTTGTGAATGTTAGTACTTAAATAAATGATTATAAAAATGTTGTATTGTTTTTAAAAATCAATAACTACTGGAGTTACTTCTGACTCCACTTAATATCCATATCACATCACCGAATATGTACAATATCGGCACAATAATGTGCTTTACGAATTAATGTGTGGCAATGTAGCCACAAAGCCATACATCTGTTGGCAGGAGGGAGTGCAGTACACAATGTGGATTCTGTGAAGGCAGCCCGGCGGGCGAGGCCGCCGACCGCGTGCATGCAAACAGCTCTACCCGAGAACCCTCTAGGTTTCCCTACTCTACTATTTGCCTTTCTCTCTACAGGTATCCTGTTTACTCTTCAGAAATGTATTACAATGATTATGTGCTGGAAATACCACATACTACGTCATTACAAATATTTTCTACCGTTTATGCAGGTTACCTAAGCGCGAACTCAAAGAACGAACATATTTTCAAAATATTTCATGCGACTACTTTAGCTGTGCTAACAATCAGATTTATTGCTCAAACTTGAACCTCTTCATAATAAAATGCAAAGAAACTGTAGCAAAGGGTATTCCTGCTGAGAGACAGATGTTTACAAGCAATAAAAATTGTTGGATGGTTATTGAGCAATAAATAATAATAGAATCTGAGAGTCGGACCGGGTGGCGGCGGCGGCGAACACCGACGGTGCGAACGCACACAACTTTTCTCGTTATGTCCTTTGGAGATGTTTTGAGATTTGCAGGAGCTCGCTAGTGCATCAGGCACAATGGCCCCTTTCTTATCCTCTTTGCGGCGACACATCTATTTGGACTTTTTGTCGAGGCTGTGGAACAGTTGGTCGCGCGGCACGTACGCTCGCTCGTCGGAGACGCGCTTAGAATTCAATATCCCTATTTCACGTTACCGTCTTTCACACATATATAAAACAACCAACGATAGGTAGGTACATACTCGGGCTTTGTTTATCCTATTTGTTGATGTTAGAACTAAATCGATATTACATACACATGTGTTTAACAAACTTCGGCTCTTTGACTACTCGCTGCTGAGAATATTTATGGCAGTAGGTAGACTTCCGCGTCCACAACTTCTGCACAGTTGTCACGGATAAATTGTTTGATGATCTAATAAATGTAAAAGCTCTCCAGAGACTCCTCCAATAATTTATGAGAACGAAGGTTACATCTGAGAGATAGACAGGTGCATGATTGACAATGATAAACGGCTTTTAAAACTTTGTGTTCATAATAATTTGAAGTTGAAAACAACTTTTGATAATTAAAGGCGACGGGCTTTTACAATTTGGATTTAGGATTAAAATAAACACTCCAACCATGTATGCAAAAGTAATATCATTAAAACTTCATAGCGCGATGCTTTTTATACCTCTTAATATGCTGCTATGAAGCTCTAACTTTGCAATTTAATTACACTATTCCAGTAATTGTATTCAGTCCGGTCACGGCGCGCGGCTCGTTCACAGATCGCTACTCGCAGCCGCCGCATCATGTTAATGTACCTCCCGAGGTAGATTATAAAAGTATTACCACCCATACCAGAATATTAACTGTCACGAGGGTACCACAAGATACAGGACGAAAAGAGAAAACTCTTCAACATTTTATCACTAGCCAAGAAAATTGGGTGAAAAGCTATGTTGTAGTTAGTATTCATTCTGTCATTATATTGAATACTTTGGGACCAAAACCAAATGACTATTATTATCGAATTCAATTTTGTCCGAACTGTACCGATCGAACGTTGATAAACGATCGGAAAATTAATCTAGAAACACGAACCTGGAGATCAATAATATATTAGGTGAAATTATGTAGCTATTGTTTGCTGTTCATGTTGCGGTAAACTATTTTTATTTATATGTTATCAAGCCATTCGTGTTTCTAAGAGACGAGAATCGCAGTTTTCTCAAGAAATAGTTAATGAACGGACCGTATTGATATTTAAGCAACTCACGTCTAGTGCTCCTCGTAAAACGTTTATACGCTTACATAAAATACGAGTTACTAAAATTAAAGACTGTGTTTAATACCCCATTCAAACATAAACTGACACGTAAGTAGGTTTATCTCGTTCGTAGAGATACTTTACAGGCTAATTAATTTTTAAAAGTAACATCTTTTCACAACTAGGAAACACGCAAGATTTAATTTGTATTTGATTACCTACACCATTGTGCAGCCGAAATATTTTACTTTGCGTAAAACTTAAACTAAAACAAAACTTTACTCGAAAAGTTGAGGAAAACGTTTAATGGTATTTAATGGTTATAACCTAATAAGTGGTGAAGTCAGTTTGAGAGTCATGTGAAGAAGTATTTTGGTAAAAAGGCGAGGTCAGGTAAAGTTGTGTCCCGCTCTGGCTGAGCGCGGGCGGGCGGGCGCGCGAGCGGGCCGGGGGGCGCACACAATACATGTGGGCTGCAAGCTCCTGCTTCATCGCAACTTGCCACAATACGACTTTCCAAACCTTTCTCATTTCGTTTTTGTTTCGCTTCGCGTCGTTGTTGTCGCGGCCGCAGATGTTCCTACGAAACCGACGGCTCATCTACGGATTAGTACCCGTTAGGTTTTCGTATTATGTGCCCTACATTACAAATGGAAACTCTCGGAAACATTCAGACGGCTATCATTTAAGTATCGTTATTATTTCTGTATTGTTTAACATAAGTTTACTGACTTGTATTGAAAAAATAATCTTTCAGACTACGATAAAAGCCTCGCTGTTTGCAAGAGTTTCGGGTTAATTATACCAGCGTAGGTTGATTTGCTTTTTAATTTGTAACCGTTTAAACTGAATCAGCATTTGTAAATTTACGTTGTCCTTCAAAAATTGAAGAGCTCAGGTAAGTATTAATGAGAGGCCACTCGTGTTACAAAGTCTGGCCGGCGCACTCCCACCGAGAAAATTACGCGAAAATTTACATAATAGAGAATCCGTGGCTGCCCTAGTCCTTTGAAAGTCGGAGCTGCGGGTCCGCTTCGAGTGACACCGACGTACATTAAATTAACATCTCTCTCACTTTGTTTGCGAAGGCTACACCGACGGAACCTAATTTGCGATGATAAAAAGCTCGCACTAGCCTCTACGTGTCGCTGCATATTAGAGTTATGGAAACTCAAAGGGCCATCAATACGACGGACTTTCAAGCTTCAATATCATTATCATCTTACATAGTTATCTAACAAACTATTGCGTACCACGAGTATCTTTCATAGTACACAAAAAAAATAGTTGACATTTTTATTTGTAGTGTCAATACGTGAATTTTCAGCACTCCAGCTCAGTAAATTATCGAGCAAAGCGGCTGAATCAGCGGAACTAAAAACGTAAATGCAGCGGTAGTCGCTGTAATTGGGTAACCGCTGCGCATCATTAGGTAATTGCAGCTGCGGCCCGCAGATCCCGCGCTCACCCGAACGCTTTTTGTTTTCGGATTCCCGTATTCTGTGCCGAAACACGGGTCACATACGATATATTGAGTTGATTAGTTGTAGTTATTAGACACGTAAATGTTTGCTGTAATCTACTTTTATTACTCTGCTTCCTTTTTATATCTCATTTTAACTTTATCGACCTTTATAACTTGAACACCAGAAAGTTTTTGTGGAAGTCGTAGCTTAGTAATACGATTCAATGAACACGCCGTTATAATGAAATCAAATCAATAATTCCGCCCTTTGAAGAGTGTTTGTCAGTAACACAGCGTTATCTCAACTTTTTGCTCTCGTGTTTATGAAATATCAGTTACTGTTACTTTGATTAGCCGTAGGCATCCTAGAGGCTTAATAAATTGTTAAATAATAAACAAAAAAATACATTTTTAATGTGATGATTTTATTGATATTTTTCAATGTGTTTCAGAGTAATGTTCAGAATAAAGCAGTACATTCGTTTCCCCACATTAGTATGTTAGTGATCGAGCTGTGAGCTGTGCAACATGTCCGCTGTGACGTCAGCCAGCCGCGCTCGCCGCACGCCGCGTTGCACCGCACGCCCCCGCGCCGTTCACCGACACAATTAGATAACCGTTTGTACACCCACTGCGTACCTAATTTATCTTATTCTCTTTTCTTGCTAAACGAATAAATAATTAATTTCTACAGAATTACAAGTATTCAGGATTAAGGATTCTTGGTAAATAATATAAAAGATTCTTAGTTACGTAAGTTTTATGTTACTACTAATGGAACTCTCTCATAGCCTTAAAATGGTGGTAATTGTTGACGACCAGTGGTCTAATCAAAGAATAGACTGTGTTCATTGAAATTATATAGTGCCTACATTTATGTGTAAATTATATACATAGATAACATCACGTCTGTAATCCCCGACGGGTTAGGCAGAGGTGTACCTATTAGTACACCCACATTATTCCAGTTATGTTTAAGTCCCATGTAATAGGGGGCGAGCCTATTGCCATCAATCGGACACAAATCAAGGCTCCGAGGCTGCTACTAAGAATTTTCTGATGGAAAAACCCAATAACACTTTGCCCGACCTCAGGAATCCAACCCAAGGCCTCATGCTCAGCAATCGTACTTTGCGACTACCAGACCAACGAGGCATTTAAGTGTAAATCGTTTTAATGAATAGTTAATTGGCCACAATTTTCCTTTAATCTTACTGGCGATGCTCGTACATAGGGTTCTGAAGTACCTATTCACATTTCCTTGTACAAGTATTTACCAAGAAATTAATTTAGTGGAAGACGGTACTTAAATAATTATGGGTTCCAAAAAATAAAATTTACAATACACTCATTTACCACCTAAATATTATTAAAAATCTTATTGTTTCGTAAAAGCATGAATGAACATCTTATCGACGCTCGTCATGTATATCAAGTAAGCGTTATAACAATTAGATAGTATGTCTACCTCCACAATAGCCTAAATGACATTTCATGCATGCATTGCATTTCTTCGTGTTCAGTAGTTTATAAGTTTATTGTTAAAATATGTATTAGTTTATAGTTATTGTACTTATTTATGTATTTGTGTTTTATGGGCTTTAGTTGCCTGAAATAAAGGTTTATTATTATTATTATTATTATTTGCCAAGTGAGTTTAATACCCAAACCCAACTTACACAAGCAATAAATACTGGAGAACATCTATCACTGCACTAAAACTATTCATATCATTCGATATCTAATCACCAACTAACGTGAAGCGAACTTAATAATAATTACAATTAGTCACTACCTATTATCAGGATATTAAAGCGAGTGATATAATGACGCTATTATTAGGCCTAGTCTTGGCTCTGGACGAAGTTACATTAAGTTTGCTGTTCAGCTTAAGTTAGCTGGTCGGGCAGCCTCGGCAGCTATTACCCCACTCCGGGCAACTGTTATATACAGCGTGTAGGTAGATGCGATCTCCGTTTGCTTGTAGATTAGTTCAAATTGCCTTGTTCAGTTCAATGCTTCGGGTAATACGTATTGCAAACAGGTCCTTTTAGTCCATGATGTTTAATGGTATTCTGCGCTGAAAAGCTTAAGCCGTTTATTAACGCTGAGTGCAGGCGTGCGTTAACAGTTGGCTATATTATCTACGGATTATCTACGTACCATAGTATTTATATCAGTAAATCGATGCCGCGTTTCATGTGTATCTGATCTATGTTGTTGCTCTTTGAATTGGTTCGCTATCGATCGATGAATAAAGAAAAGTAAAATGGCAAAAGTTTATTTGACACAGAAAAGGAAGACGGTTTAACTTTTAACAAACTAACATGATTTATATAAATTGATAGGCTTAAATGCGGTTCAAGGTAAGATATTATAAATTATAAATTATAACCTATGACATTTAAAAATCGTGGGTACAAATTAGTGGCACAATTAGTATCTATAATGTACTGGGAACCTACCACATGTTATGTTTAACCAAATTTTGACACGAACAAAACAAACATACACAAAATACATAATAAATCAATAGGACAAGTAACTGGAGTCGTAAACTGTGCGAGTGTAATTGTAAATCTCATCGAACAACACCTGTAGATGATTCGTCCTACAGGACATGTGATACGCGACACTTTACGAGGCGACGCCCGCGCGGCCGGCACTGGGACACTAAAACAAAAACGAGCGTTTTATCATACAATTTATTGCGGCTCTTATGAACTCACAAAACACTTGTGATCGAGGCACTGCCAATAAAAGTCGGTGATTATACTTCCCCCCCTAAAATTGATCCAAATCAATTTATATTATTTACACGCGTTGCACGGATATAAATTGAGTTTTTGTGTTTTATGTTTTCCAATTACCCGGTCGACCCTTTTCACAGTGAAAGTGTCCCTGTGTTTTATTTTGAATGTTTGTGCTATGAGTAGGTAGTGGATCAGATGGGGCTCTTATTTAGGCAACTTGTAATAAATAACATGACAGAAAAGTCACGTACCCTTGTTAATGGATTTTAATAACAGTTCATGTAATTTATTTTGTGTTAGGAGAGTTACGCTTTCGGGTAAAATCTTTTTAGTTTTCGATGCGAAAAGAGTCTAATGAGGGCAAGAAGTGTTCGTTTACAAAAACAGCTTCACGGAACACGTTGTACGTGAGATGTTTTTATCTTTGTTGGAAATATGAATGTTTTTTAAACGACTTTTCGTAAAATATCTTTAGAAATGTCTGTAAATGTAGTTATGATTGTTTGTTTTATATCAATTTGTGTGTAAGTTCAGTCTAGTTGGCCTCTGTGAGCACGTCTAGAACTCGTTTAATTAAAAGGGAATCTACTCGTCTAGTGCAGTTAAGCCCGTGTTTGCTCTCCATCTGTGTTCCCTCGCCACACTTGCCGGCCGAGTAAACTAATACATTATGTACTTACATTACATAATGCATGTTCGTTTCATATAATAACTTTGTTCGTGTTTAATTATTTTGCCCTCTGAGATATAATTTAGTTAGATAATACTTTAAGTGATAACAAAAGCGAAGTTGTTTTAATTTATTTTGCATTCTTTGCATTAGTTGTAATAAAGCCGTAGGTTCATTCTTTAAGGTAGTTTCATGTCTAAATTAATATTACAATAAGCTTTAAGGATCTGATAATTTATTGGTAAAATGCTAACCAACTAGCAGCGTGTTTGTTTGAGAGGCTGTATATTTGCGTACCGTTGTACCGCATTTGGCTCGTGGGTTTGACTCCCACGTATAACATAAATAATACGGCCCACTTCGCGGTTCAAGGTCTCTATTTATATCCGATAAGTGTCTAAACATGAATGTGGGCTGCTAAAGCCTCCATCAAAATAAACATTATCCTATTTAAACTGGATACTTTTGCTCATTAGGTTGACATAGCTTATTTATTATTAACTAGCTTATACCCGCGACTTCATCCGCGTGCAACTGCCTCGTTGGTCTAGTGGTCGTAAAGCGCCACTGCTAAGCGTAAGGTCTTGGAATAGATTCCCAGGTCGGACAAAGTGTGGTCGGACAAAGTCTGGATTTGTGCCCGGTTGATGGCAATAGGCTCGCCCCCTATTAGGTACCTGGGACAGTACTTTCGGGGCCTATTCAATGCAAACAAACAATCAAATCTTTCCTCTTTATAATATTAGTATAGATTTCTTAATGCAGCTTTACTTCACCCTAAACGATAAAGGTGGCCACCTACTGTGCTAAAAAAAATAGAAAAGTAATCCTAACTTTTAATTATTTTTTATTTATGACAAAGAGACAATAGACATACACATTCTGTACAATTTCAAATCTCTAGCTATTACGGTTCGTGAGATACAGCCCGCTGACAGACGGATAGACGGACAGCGGAAGCTTAATAATAGGGTCTCTTTAGCACCCTTCGGGTACATAACCCCTAAAAAAGGAACTCTTAAAACATTAACTCGAAAATAATAATAATAATAATAATATAATAATAATAACTTTATTTCCAGAAAGTACAATTTTACAGCAAGACTTAAGATTAAATCCATACATTTAGTTTTTTCAATCAATAAAAATTGTACGCTACGCAGGTTGTGATCCTCTGACACCCAAGCTAAGATTAAACTTGTGTTATGGGTGCCAGGGCTCTCTCTTAACACAATTTCCCAATGAATACAATTTCGATTAATTAGGTGTCTACGAGTTTAGGAATGATCAATTAGTTATGAGTGTATTTAGAAGTGAAAGTAATATTTACAAATTAATACAAATTTTTTTTTTTTACATATAAACTAATTTATATTAGAATAAAGCCTCTAAGCTTGTAAGTGTGTGTGTAAGGGTGTGTGAGAGGGTGTGTGAGGGTGTGTGTGGGTGTGTTTGAATGTGTGTGAGGTGGTGAGCTGTGACTGGATATATTAGCTTTAAGAGTTTGAGAAGAAATTTTCTACTTCGTCATATGTAAGGGTCATAAGCCATTCAATCAGATTTCTTTTACAAATATGGAGATTGGTTCCATATATTTTGCAAAATTTGTTTGCTAAATTATATAATTTGCTACCCAAAAAGAGGAAATGTCTTTCCGCCATTTTTGTTTTTCGGCTTTCAACCATACAAACGTTTGTATTACGACGTCTTAAAGTAAGGAGTGGGTCATAAGACAGACACCTATGTTTGCGCAGTACTGTGTTGAGCACGAAGAGCCCCCTCACGGTCAGAACTTGGCAGTCTTTGTATAATTGTGTAGTACTGTACCGAAAGTGTTTGAAAGTCATGACCTTAAGAACAGCTCTCTGCGCTCTCTCTAATTGCAGTAAGTTTGACTTAGGAGCTCCACCCCAGACAGTTATACCAAAAGACAGCACTGACTGGCAGAGCGAGTAGTAAACCATGCGCAGTGTATGAAAATCTGCACTATGACGGAGACTTCTAAACACCGCGATAAGTTTCCTCACCCTGCCAGCCAGCGCCCTCAACTGGACGTTCCACGAGATGAAGCTATCTATAATGATACCCAGGTATTTGACGTTGCTTGACTTTGCCAAGGAGCGGCAAACACAAGTGTCGAAATGACCGTTGCAGGTATGTGCTCTAATCGTAAACCGGTTATCTGGTTGAGAGGATAATCTATGTGAAAAAGTCAAATAAGTTGTTTTATCCACATTAAGTGTTAAAAGGTTGTGAGACAGCCACGCCAAGACTATGTATAACGCGAATTCTGCACGCTCGCGCACTTCTACCCAGTCTCGTCCATTTACAAGCAGAGCCGTATCGTCTGCGTAAGTATATATATTACAGTGAGGAAGGGATAAGCTGCATAGTCCGTTCACATAAATAAGGAACAATGTAGGGCCTAAAATTGAGCCCTGTGGAACTCCGAAGGATATAGAGTGTTCATCACTTATTACAGAACCAATTTTGACACATTGTGTCCGTTCTGATAGGTAGCTTTGAAATAACGCTAACACCGTACCCCTCACTCCGATTCTTTCCAACTTGGATAATAAGACAGGGACAGAGACAGTGTCAAACGCCTTAGATAAATCTAAAAATATGCCCAGGCATTTAGACTTCCTGTCAAGTGTCTTAACGGCGTCATCTATAAGAGCAGCAGCGGCATCTTCGCAAGACTTCCCAATACGGAAACCATATTGATTTGGCGATAATATGTTTTGTGCATCTAGGAAGTTGATGAGGCGGTTGTTAATAACTCTTTCTAAAATTTTCGACACTGCAGGAAGAACAGAAATGGGTCTAAAATTATTGACACTGTCCCTGTCACCGCTCTTGTGAACGGGGTGTACAACAGCCTTTTTGAGGACACGGGGAAATATACCTTGAGTGAGGCACAAATCAATGATATGAGAAACAACGGGGACCAATATCTGGCAGCTGTTAATTAAAATGCCAGCGGTTATACCGTCCCACCCCGCAGCAGAGTCTTTACGGAGGTTTAGTAATATGGTCTTTACCTCGGCTTGATCGGGTGTTAGCAGGACAAGTGAGTTGAGTTGTTTGTCTTCTTTAGTGTAAGGTAAGTGGAGAGTGGGAGAGATGGAGTGCTGATTCGCAAGATTTTGTCCAACATTTGCAAAAAATCCGTTAATGTAGTTAATTGAGGATAAAGAATCGCCAGCAATAGATAATAGTTCCAAGGGAACGGATTTTGTTTTTTTTTTATGGATAATGTCATTAATCACTTTCCAGGTAACTTTGGGATTATTTTTAGCTTTAGTGAGTTCGTTTTTCTCATAATTGTGTTTTAACCGGGATAATAATTTATTACAGAAGTTACGATATCTAATGTAAGTTATTTTTAAAGTGTAATTTTCCGGCGATTTTTTGTGTTTTTTATGCAAGTCGTCTCTATTCCTAATACACTTCAATAAGCCAGGGGTAATCCAGGGCTTGAGAATTCTAAGCTTTGACGGAATGATGCGAATTGTAGTATTACTATGAATTATGAATGAAATTGTGTTTATGAAAAGTTCTGTTGCCTGATTAGGATTGTTATTTAGTAGTATCAAATTAAAGTCAGTATCGGCGATGTCTAAGGCTACTTTTCTATAATTAATTTTAGAAATAGTTTTAGTATTTTTTTGTGAAGTAGAGACCTTATTTAAGCAAACTAACACGGGAGCGTGATCAGTAATATGGCTGTCTAATATGAAAAAAGTTACCGCACCTGTGGCCCTTAGCATTGTGTGATCCAGACAGTTATTCTCTCTAGTTGGGAAGGTATAACCCGGTAACAGTCCGTATGTAGCGGTGAGGTTCATATACTCATTATAGTGAGGATCACTACTGCCAGGGCAGATATTTATGTTAATGTCGCCAATCAAGAGAATATTTTTATAATTAGACATTGACTCTAACAGGTTGTTCAAGCTATTTAGAAAGTTATTTATGAGACGGAAAGATGGCGGCCTGTAAATAGCGATAATGACGGTATCAGGGCTCAGTATACAGACAAGGCAATTAGCATCCATAAATTTGGGTTCTGTGACATTATGAGAACGATTTGAATTTATATATAAGACAAGACCATCATTTTGATTAAACGTATTGGTACTATAATAGGAGGAATAACCCGGGAGACAAGGAATATTATGTAATTTGTCAAGCCAACATTCTGAGAATATTAGGACGTCACAACTAGTTTGTAGGGAAGTTAGGAGGACTAAAACGTTGTTAAAATTTTTGTTAATGCTACGTATATTTAATTGTAGTATTTTTAAGGAAAGTTCAATGTTTTTATCCATTAATAATTGAGTGCATTTTGCTGGGGAACAGTGATAAAATTCATTATTCCCTAAAGAGTCTAGGTCTTCAAAGATATCATTAACATTATTCATTATTGTTAGAATAACTATTCAAAAGGATGAGTTTTAAGTATTATTAAGTATTACGTTTGGACTTTGTCCATAATCACGTAAACGGTATGTTTGGCATCCAAAAATAATAACAATAACATAACCATCCCATACTTCCAATAATATATCACATAAAAGATTAGTTGTCACTGGGCAACTTTTATGTTTGTACAGCAATGTGTGTTTTGTGTGTGTTGTGTGTTTGTTGTGTTGCAGGAGGGCATACTCTATAATATAAAGATTGTGATTAACGGATTTAAAATTAGTGAGACAAATATGTAATAAAAAGAAAACCAGAAAAAAGACTATCTTAACTAAAGAGAGATTAATGTGTAGGAGCATGCAATATCTCGTGAAAACATTTTTCTGAGTTAATACGTATTGACTTGTCTCCTTCTTTCTTTCGAAGAAACACTTTGCCATTAGCCGACCAACAATATGCAAACTCCTGAGCTTTGGCAAATTTTCGGGCTTCGTAAAAGAGTTGTCGTGACCTCGCCGGTAGACGCTCAGCAATATATATAGGTACGCGCTCACCTTTCAAGCCAATAAACCCACTGTGTAGCTTCTCTGTGGCATGCTTTCCCTTATTAAAGTTACGGGCGGCAAGAAGGATATTATTTTTCGCTGTAACTGAGTGGAATTCTGCGACTATTTGTTTAGAGGGGCCCTGTTTACCCTGTACTCTATAAATGTCTCGTATATGTGACGGTTCCACGGTTATTTGTAAGGGTTTACAGACATCAATAACCGTTTTGACCAGGTCGTTGCAACTCTCTTGTTCCCTGGGAGGAATATTCCGCAGCTCAATAACGGCCGAACGTCGGTGTTCCTGCATATCCAGTATTTGTTTCTCCAGACTATCTATATGTTTTCTCTGCTCATACCTTTCAGATTCCAGCTTTTTCATCTTTATAATTATTTCCTCATATTTTTCATTAATCAGTTCAGCTGACTGTTCAATTTCAAATTTAATACTCTGCAAGTTTTCGTTCTGCGACCGTAATTCCGCTAGTTCCCTAGTTATTTTATCCGTGAAGCTCTTTAAGTTGGTTTCCTGTTTGTTGTTCCATTTAGTGAGCATTTCGCGTATTTCCTCCTTAAAGTCTCCGAGCTCGTTTGTAGGGCTAGACTCAGATCGAGGTCGTTTTGTTCGTTGGGATGAATTAACAAACTCGGCATCCATCGGAATATCGACTAACTCAGGGTTAGATGTCGCTCGCTGGACTTCTATTCGTGGAGTTGACGGCGGTGTACGTCTAAGTTTATTCATAATTATATTATGTAAACAAAGAATTCGCTTTAATAATTATACGTTATTTAAACGACGTATTAAATCCACGAACTGTAGCAAACAATTGGGTTAGGGCGTAGCAGCTGCTCGTCGCGTAGTAGGTACTCCTTACAAACTCGTAGCAGATCCGTTGTGACGTAGCACGCGTAGACGTTTTTCGTAGCCACGTAGCAGATACAGGTGAGTATTTGGGTCGCCGCCGTCTACGTTGACTTGGCGTAGCGGATAGCACGGTCGACTTATATGCAAGACGACTATGGATCGAATCCCGGCCAAGCAGCGAATGATTTCTTGAGATTTTAGTAAATCTTGACTCACCGCCAGCCAGCAGAGCGAGACTTCCGACACGAACAAATATGGCCGCTGCTCCTAATGGGCAGAGCTTCAAGAAGAAACAGGAGGGTCCGAGTTTCGAAGCAATTCACTTTAATAATTCAATTTAGAAAACAAATTTGGAATAAAAATTCACTCGTACAACCCAAAACACGTCCGCTCCGCACGGGTACCGAGGAGAGAGTGAAAATAAGAAGAAGCTTCTCACTTTATCTAATTAAGCAAACTAAACAACCACCTTTAACCGTTTACCTTACCGTATGGTGGAGAAAAGCTTATGTATCGGTTATTCAGTTGCCTAGAGGTATATTCCTTTGTGTGCTGAATTATTTGACGTCGCCCCGTTCTCACCAGCGTTAGTTCCGACTCACGAATTGTTAGGCAAATATTTATTGTTGTATATTGGGTAGGTACTGTACAAAAAATAAAATAAATACAGAATGAGACATCCTACGCAAATTTTAAAATAATGTCATAATTGAAATTAAATTTCTCAGTAGCAGCCTCGGAGTCTAGATTTGTGCCCGATTGATGGCAATAGGCTCGCCCTCTATTACATGGGACTTAAACATAACTGGCGAAATGTGGGTGTACTAATGGGTACACCTCTGCCTAACCCTTCGGGGATTACAGGCGTGATGTTATAATATGTTATGAAATTGAAGTGTTTTAAGCCTCTGTGGCAGATTGGCTATACTAACGAGGAAATATTTATAACGTCAACCTATTATTGTCCCAATGCAAGGCAAAGTCGTCTTCTTATATAGAGAAGACGACTTTGTCTTGCTCGTGGCATTGATCATAACGCTGGCTCACGGCGGATTGGCTATTGCGGACTATTAATTTTGTATATTTCCAGGTTTCCACACAATGTTTTCTTCACCAATGTCTAACTTAAACCTAGAAGTACATATGAATTTGAAAAGTCATATTGGTACTTGACCGCTATCAAATCTAAAAGCAGAAAGAGCTTGTTTTAAATAAAAAAATAAAGAAAGAATAGTTAGCTCTTACTGCACATAGACACTTTAACAAGCCCGCGACTTCGTTCAACTTCAACCCCCCACTGACTAACTAAGTGGTGAAGTTTAGAAAAATCCTTTCGTAGTGCAGCTACGCCCACTTTGAAACACGTCTTCTATATATTTTCATATATAAATATACCGTACGTAAAATACGCGCCAAGACGTGGAGTTGCTGACACCAGCCCAATATAGTTAATCCTTATTCTTTTCTCGTACCGACACGGCACAGACGAGGTCCAAACAAAATACCGGTTCAAACTTTTACAAGTCACAGTACTCATGAATATGAACAACTTTTATTATAGGACCAACCCTGAAATATGAAGGAAAATCAGCTGCTTCATAAATTTTGATCGTAGGTCTTTACATTTTTGTAGGGAACGGTATTTTTTTTTTTAATATTTCAGGCCATCCCTGTTACTGTATGATAAAAGTCAACTGTCTGCAGCGGTCCAGCACCTAACATATAAATTGAAAGAGCCCAAAGTATCGCCAATTGCTGGGCAGCATAAAATCAGCCTAATAGCAATAGTTAATATAAGGTGTAGCTTTGTACACTTTCAAAGAACAAAATGCCCCGACGCGTATGATACGGGCAGTGCCGCGCGACTAGGTATACCACTCTAAAAAAAAAAAAAAAATGTATATAACTCTATGCGTACGGCATCGTCCCGCCTGACCAAACCCAGCGGAAAGATGAGTAGGTACAGCGAATACAAAAATTGCCAACTAAAAGAAACCTATTTATTTTAGAAAGGATTTGTGTTGAGAATCACTAGGCTTACTTACCTCCTTGAATTTGACAATAATGCATATCTGTGCTCTGTATAATATAGTTATTTAAGAGTTTTGTAAAATTACCATACCGTTAACTGTACCTCATACCTAACAAATTCCAACATCACGTCGCCTCAAGAAAACATCTGTGAAAGACAGACGGGTAACAGTGATCTCACGAAGTTTCCTTATTTTCCTTGTAATATATGAAACCCTTAAAAAGTATTTTTAACTGTTGCTTTGCTTTTATAAATTGTTTGTTGAAAATTGTACCTTTTATGCTGATTCTTCCAATTTATGTTTTAAATCATAAAATAACAAACATTGTAAAATTACATTACAATATTATGAAAACGGAATTATTTGTTGTCTGTTTTTTCCTAAAAACTTCCATGAAACAAAACAGTAGTGTAGTATCGAAATAAATCTCGTTGTTATGTAAAACAGTGAACTATTCCAACAATAAATCTAGCTCCAATTGATTGTACAAACACCGACTAAAACTATCATTATCAAGTCGCATTCTTAAATTGAATTCATAGGGCTGTCCGCAATTCATTAAATTGCTATAAAATTAATACTCTCAGACCGGGTTTCGGTTACGGCGCGGCGGTCAAACGCAATCGAGACAAGCCATGTACACAGAAGATATTTTAGTGCACAAATGTGTGCGCAAACACAAGTGCACTATCCCTTACTCATATAGTCTGATGGGACGGCAATCTCACACGACCGAGTAGAGATCAGGCGCAGGCCCGACGGGTTTACGTGCTTTTCGAGGTGTGAAGATGTTACACCACCAGTGGAAACCCTGTGCCGTAGGCTTTGATCATAAGGCCAGCGTGGCACTCAAAATTACAGCAAATAAGCCAATACATAATTATTTATAAAACATGGTAAAGAGAAACCTCCAGCAAGAAAAGAAAAAGAGTTTTTTTTGTGGTAAATATTTTCCCTTGTATTTCATAATACTCAAGTATTTTCTCATAAATCCTTTACATAAAATAGAGTGAAGGTAAGCGGTGGATATTTAATTTCCTAACTACAATAACCTTAATTAAAATATGAATATTAAATGTTATGAAACTTTCATCTTCAGTTCGTTACCACAGTCTTTAAAATATTAATAGAACTAACACGAGACGAAGATTGAATGTCCACGTAAAGTCCCTGTGGGTAGATAATACCGTTTAGTGAGTGTTAAAGCTCTCAACCCTAGGATCGTTTGCTACGAACGCTAAAACGATGTCGTAGCCTCGTAGCATCGTAGCGTCGCGTCGGCGTCGTAGCGGACGAGGACATCGAGCAAATGAAAACACAGATAAAATCGAGCACTAGCTCCCGTGTGACGTGCTCACGTAAATACTTGTGAAAGCATTTCAAATACAACTCATACTATAACACAATATTTTATGTAACATTTTAGTTTATTTAAAATGATTGCATGAAATAACAAAGCAGAACATTAGTTTTGCCATGTGATGCCCATTACTGATATTTTAGTTAACTTTGCCAATTACACTAAGTGTGCTTACGTTTGGAGTGGTTTTACTACTTTACTTTAATAGTATAGGATTTTAATTTTGAGCGAATGTTTTATTTATCAGACAATAGTAAAAAAAAAACAAGAACAGTTCAATAACGAACTTTCAAACTAGGTACCTTCATCAATCTTTTGCATTAGGTTTTACAAATTCAGTTCACGGATGAATATTATAGTCATTGATAAGTTATAAAAGAATACAAAACGCAAATCAAACAGTAGATCGAGATCAAAGGCAAATAAAACACGACAATGTATCGCGTCTCAATCATCATATGTTTATATTCAGTATACAATGAGGTTCAGTAATATTGTGTGTCATTTAACACGTAACTCGTGATAGTTTTGTTCTTTATAACGTTCCAGGCGTACGTAAAATACCACTTACCCATTTAATATTGGTAATCAATAGGTGATTGCAGTTAGTCGAGGTGTCAACGAGCGGGCGCGCGACATGGCGGGCGCGTCGACAAACAGCCGCTCGGCGTTCAGTGGCTCGATTGTCGAGCCCGGCCCTTACACCGCTCGTGTGTACATTATTAATCATAATAATGGCACCTACTCCTCAACGGGCGGCTTAATTTAATTAATTAAGCAGTACTAAATATTGTAGACGCACAGCTAACCGAGGACGATGAAATGTTAACAATGTTATTGTTCTAGTGGATTAAATCCAACAGTGGCGGATGGCTCTAATATTAATTTGAATGTTTGGGTAAAATCCTCAGACAAGGTCGTTGGCGTTACGATGTATTAATTTAACGGAGCGCGAAGTTTATCCAGAGCGAAGACTTGAAATTTGATTTGATGTATTATGTAGACAGATTAATTTAAAAGTTTTTGAATCATTTATGTGGAAAGGCACACTCTTAATTTATTTTACAATTTGGAATACTTACCAATCTTTGTTTTCCCAGTTGCTATAAACTTAGAAGGATAACATGGAGATTATCGATTGATTCCGCAAGGATGTTTGAAAGCAAATACGTACTAAGTTTTACAACAAAACTGACTGTAATCAGCTAAAGACTCGAGATACGATCCTCGCGAAACTTTCCGCGAAATAAGTCTGAGCAGTAAACTCCGCTGTTTAACATTTATATTTCTACTTCTGTTTTATCATACGTTGAGAACTTATATTACCTATTAAAACATGTGCAGGTAAGTTTGTTTATTGAAAATGTAATACACAATTTGTCATAGGTGTTATAAGCATAATATAATCAAATCCCATTCAAAACTTAATGCCCAAGTGGAATATAATTGTATTATAAGATCATAATTTATTAGTATAAATATCATCAATCATCATAATCAAATGAAAACAATATACTAATATAAAAGCCAAAGTTTAAGAGGATGGATGGATGATGTATTATATGTAGGTACTCACTCTTTTGCATTACATGTAACATAAAAAAAACATAACATGACGCCTGTAATCCCCGAAGGGTTAGGCAGAGGTGTACTCATTAGTACGCCCACATTTCGCCAGTTATGTTTAAGTCCCATATTGTGTGGGGCGAGCCTATTGGCGTCAACCGGGCACAAACCCAGACGCCGAGGGTGCTACTGAGAAATTTCTAATGAAAACATCCAGTATCACTTTGTCTGACGTGGGAATCGAACCTAAGACCTCATACTCAGCAGTCGCGCTTTACGACCTCTAGGCCGACGCCTGTCCAAAGGGTTCCTCTGTTTCAGACAAGAAACACAAGCTTTTGTTAAACTAAAAGCAATTTTAATAAGGTATTAACAAATTAACTAAGCAGTCCCTTTATAAAGGTTAAGATTATGACGTCATTGATTTTCCTAATCTACATTAAAATATGCGAACGGTAAATTCCTTCTAATGAACTATTCTTCGAGTCCAACTCATAAAATAGATAAGATCTCGTGCATTATTCATCGCCACACCATCACACTCTAAATCAAGAGAGAATTCTAAAATTATGAATTACTGGGTCTTTAAACTTTTGAATTAAAAAACGCAATCATTATATATTATAATACTCATAGAGCAGAATTATTTAAAAAATATAAATCGTTGAGTTGGTTCAGTTTTTTCCTTATATAAGGAAAAAACTCAGGCAGCAAACAAGAAACTACAATAAAACATAATATTGAACTCAGTCTAATGGTTTGAAATGTGGCGTCGTTGGGGAGATCGGTCGCTCGAGTTATAATCTCATAGGGACGAATGGGAGCAAACAGCACAGATTGGCGCACGTCCACAGCCTCCCACTTGCAATCTAACTACGATCAACATGGACGATTTTACGCAGTAATGCATGATATACGATTTCCCACTTTCATTGCTAATTAATGTAGCGTTAAGATATGTGATATGTAACCCTTGTGAGCCCACTAACCGAGTTAGGTAAGTGCTCCACGTTCGCGGTTAGTTTATTTTGGTAGAACCATAATTTCTAAACCAACGCCTAGCAAAATTACAAGGCTGTATTTAATTAAAAAATAGTACCTATTACTATAATAATTGAGATTATTCTAGTATTTAAATTATTCTAAAGGCACTAAATTTTCCTCACTTTTCACATCTACGCTATTTCTACTATTGAACTATTTCAATAGCTTTCTGCCATTTGACGTCGACATCTCCCATAAATCTCTTTGTTCGCCACCAAACGCGTCTGGCGCAGAGATAAATTTGCGAGATGGAGTAATAAGAATCATCTTGCTAATGACAACACGCGTTACAGAGTACGAGAGTCGTCTGTATCGTCAACTTTAAACAGTAGCGTGTGTTTGTGTGTTCATGGATAGTCATGTCGGATAACACAAATTTGTTGTTGTGTAAACACGGCGCGATGGTGGCGGTGGAGGTCGGCGTCTCGATGAGACGAGGCGGTGTTTCGTATGCGAGGTGCGAGACTCGTTACCGGGATGTGCGCCCGCGGGGCATTGCGACGTCTCAATTATCTTTAACTTCATTGCTCAGATTCATGAGCATAAGCTCTAACTTGTCACGAAGTGTATGTGTTGCGTACGAGTCTGTTTGTGTAATTAATTTGGTTTCCCCAATGGCTGTAATTCCGCCGCTCGACACAACGCAATTTTGTTCTTCTGTAATCTAAACATTGTTCAATTAGAACAGTTCCGACAAATTTATTAAGATTAGTGCTGCTTCCGCGAAACTATAGCGGAAGACCAGAAAGAAACAATTTTTTTTTGTTATTACGGCAACATTTCTTACCGCTCTTTTTCTGTCGTTAAATAAATAAGTGGGTAGGTTATATAAAGTATTTTACAAGAAAATGTTGAATTTTAAAATTATGAATCATTGATAGCAATCACTGTAACCTATTGTTTTGTTCCTGCGGTTGTTTTCAGAACCTTACAATAAAATGAGCAGACCCGCCAGAATTTTACTTTCATGGATCCTCAGAATTTTTCGTTAACGTAAGTATATTTACATGAACTTTAAAACAAGCTCACAAAATCAGCTAATCATTTTAAGCCAAAGTCATGTTGTTACTATAACTTTCAGCTCTCCGGGGCATGTTTAGCCTGATTGGAAAGTCGAGTTGATGCGATTAAAAGTTTATTGAATAACGTAGCTAACAACGTTTCCAGCAGCTGCAACGCGGCGGTTTCGCTGGAACTTAGACTTGCAGTTTGACCTTATATCAATTACTCGATAATAGGAGCTGTTAACATTCTTATCAAGTAGCAACTATTTCTGCGCTGGTTATAGAATCTCAAAACTTTTAACTAGTGCTACAACGTTTGGAACCAGAACTATGCATAACATAAATCTGTCATGTATATTCCATAGTTTCCAACCAAACTATGGAATATACATAACAGATTTTATGTTACACTCATAAACACAGCCGCACGTAAACATAACAAAACAAAAACATTCAATCAGTGCGCGCTGCGATGTGTTCATTCGGAAGGGCTCGGCTAACGAGCGTGGAACGTGTGCGTACTCCTACAATAATGAAGCAGAAGTAATTTCTTAATAATTGTTGGTGAGAAAGAGCCGAGGAAGTTGTCGGCTGAAGGCGAGACTTCAAAGAAATTAATGAGTGTTAGGAACTCGCGACGTGCCACCGCCGACTTGATCAGTTTGGACGCCAGCCGGAACAAAGTTGCCGCAAGAGCTTTAAGAAATTTCCTGCTAATTGCAGACGGACCTCAATTGCTATTTCAAATGCCTTATCAAACGATTCAAATTTTATTCAAAACAGCGAATAAATTTGCCGTCACTTGGGGCTTTACTATCTCAACTTATGAATTATTAAACGCAATTATTGTGACTGGAACTTCGTTTTAAGTAAATTTCATAAAGACACAAACAACAAGGTTATTTAAACAAGCGATATATTCATCGCTTTATATGCTTACATTACCTATCATTACCCTTTGCTGAATAACACTATGCTACACTACATGTCAAAATAAATTCATCAGCAAAATTAAACGCACATCATCAAATCAAATACACATCTCTGTATATTTTCCATTACGTTCATCCTCAAATATAGGTAAAGCTCTCTCCATTAAACAAGAATTGACTTACTAATTGTGCATGTAATGTCGGCGCCAAAGCAAAACCCATTATGACGGTAACGTTTCAAGTTATATTACTTAGACTGATCGATTTCCATAATAACAATGTGTGTTTAATTAAACAATACGATTCCAGTTTTCTTAATTGAATCACTGACTCTTTCTTTCATAACTTTTACCCTCTCTTTAATTAGGGTTAACTTTGTCCTAGTTTTAAAACAAAAACCAGTTCGTACATAATATTATCATAAAGAATGTTATTTTATATCTTTTTCGTAAAAACAAGGAGCATTGTGTTCTTCCTGTTGCTCGTGGAATAAACTGATTCCTCTTACATTATAACTTTTGCAACTACGTCAGTTTAAGTTACTCATGTAAACCGCATTCTTAGTTTTGCCTTTATAATACGAGTTTCGGAATATGTTAGAGCTGAATTTTGGAAACTACTTAGTAGTAAAAAACATTATTTTAATGTTTCATATTATTTGTACTAAAGGAAGGGAATAAAAATATATTATTAGTTCAAGAATTTGTAATTCTTCGCTATCAATAAACCATTAAGTATACCTTTATAGTATTGAAAATTTAAAGAGGTTTAAGTATGGCAATTGTCGAAATGGACACAATACCAACTCGTTAAGTACCTACAAAAGAACTTACACAACAAAACAAGTGAAATTGAATCTTATTTAAACGATCTCAACTTTTATTGTAAAATGGAGATACGATTGATTTAACATATGCAAACAATACAACAAATAATAACGACTGTCTTTTTGTTTCAACAGTTCTACTTTATCTGATCACATGGCAACAGTCAACTCCTATTAAAATGATTCCATTCTTTTGTTCTGCAGCCCCATTCACTCGTTGTAATAACTCTGAAATTATTTGTTCGTAAACATCTTCCATGTTCAAACAGAAATGCGTCTGTTTGTGAGTTAACGTGTCCTACATTTGCCTTACATTAAATCTCTCTTAAATTAGATTCAAGATGTATTCAAAGACACCCAGAAATGACGTGCCTTCAAACTGCTGAACTGACTTTGATATTTGCTACGAATGTAATACAGAGAAAAGTGGAGTGTGTATGGAAATAGTATTCCGCATTCCACGAGGTCTAGATACGTCAGCATCTATCTGAACGATGCATACGGCCATAAGGTATTGGATTTATGTATTTCAGAAGTGCACAGATAAAAAGAATCGGCATCAGCTTAACATTCAATAGAGTTGTTTTTACCTTTCTCAATTACAGCTAAGCTTTTTAAACATGAATAAACCTGATACTGATATAATTGTACCAAACTTCTTGCGATTCATATCTGTGTCCATTTAATCCAACTTTTATGGCTGGACGAGATCACACATAAAACTTTCAATCACGCATGAGCAGAACATGTGAGGGAGTGGCTACATGGTGCAGGTCCATTAAGGCAGCATACAAACTGCCCTCGGCGGGGCAATGCCGTGATTAACGTAATGCGATTGCGGCCGGCCCGGCTGAGCCGCTTCAGGCCGCTATGATTTCAAGCACGTGCTATTGATTATTGTCGCTACAACAGAAACAAACGTAATGCCTAATTGGCAGACGTTGCTTTGTCACTGATTTGAGATGGGTGAAGTAAATAATATAGTTTCTTTTTACGTGTAAGATGGAATGTGGTTGGCACGCATTATATTAATGCCTGAAGGTGCTCTAAATAACTGAATGTCTCTTTAACTGCTCTGAACGTTCATGGGGTATTTAACCTTAATCCTCATTTGCAACGAGCGACTTGCTCCGACTTTCTGCCTGTATGTTTCTAAGTGCCTGTATTTTATGTACCTTTTTTAATTCAAATATGTAAAACTACTTTCTGTCTGTGCCTTTGTCTGTGTTAATTTTAGAACTAAGCCAGTTTCTCCCAATTACTCCACGGTAACACAGTTATTGCGGGTTGATGGATGGTCGTGGTTAGCTTTATTCTTCAATAAGTTGCTGCGGGATGAAGCCATACCTGAGGAATGGTGCAACAGCTCGCTAGTGCCCATCTTTAAAAACAAAGGTGATGTGCTGGAGTGCAACAACTATAGAGGAATAAAGCTAATGTCACATAGTATGAAAGTTTGGGAGAAAGTTATAGAAAGACGGCTGAGAGAAGAGAGTGAAATTTCACAAAACCAATTCGGTTTTATGCCTGGTCGGGGTACCACAGATGCCATTTTTGCTATCCGCCAGCTTTGCGAAAAATATAAAAGTGCGCATAAAAACTTGCACATGGTATTTGTCGACCTCGAAAAGGCATACGACCGAGTGCCTCGTGAGGTTTTGTGGTGGGCCCTTAAGGAGAAAGGTGTGCCTGGGAAGTATGTGCAGTTGATTCGGGCAATGTACAGTCAATGCAGTACTCAAGTCCGGTCTACAGTGGGCTCTACTGGCAGCTTCAATGTGTCTGTCGGCTTGCACCAAGGGTCGGCCCTCAGCCCTTACCTCTTCTTGTTGATAATGGACGCTTTGACGTCGGACATCCAGGAAGAGGCTCCCTGGTGTATGCTGTTTGCGGATGACATAGTGCTGGTTGCCGAGAGTGGCCTTGAGGTCCAGAGCAGATTGGAGGTGTGGTGGCAAAGACTGGAGAGTGTTGGCCTGAGATTGAGCAGAACCAAAACAGAGTACTTGTTTTGCGATTTCGGCGGTCTCTCTAGTTCTGTCCCAGTATCTCTTGCTGGAACGCCCATACCGATCTGCTCCGACTTCCGGTATCTCGGGTCGCTTGTCCAAGGAGACGGTGAGATAGACCGAGACGTAACGCACCGGATCATCTCAGGATGGATGAAATGGCGACAGGTCACTGGAACAACTTGCGACCCACGGATGCCTCTCAAGTTAAAGGGGAAAATCTACAAGTCCGTGATAAGACCTGTCGTATTGTATGGATCGGAATGTTGGGCTGCGAAGAAGATGGATGAAAAAAGATTGCATGCAGCGGAGATGAGAATGTTGAGATGGATGTGTGGAGTGACCAGAATGGATAAGGTCAGGAATGAGTACATAAGAGGAAGTCTGAGAGTAGCGCCAGTGACAGAAAAGTTGAAAGGGAATCGTTTGTCTTGGTATGGGCATGTGAAGCGGAGGGATGAAACGCATGTGACCAGGAGAGTTATGAATATGAATGTGGATGGATGGAGAGCACGAGGAAGACCAAAGAAAAGATGGATGGATTGTGTGAAGAAGGACATGAATGAAAGAGGAGTCAGTGATTGCATGACGGCTGACAGGACGGAATGGAAGAAGAAAACGTGTTGCGCCGACCCCAAATAACTTGGGACAAGGGCAGGAAGATGATGATGACTCCACGGTAACACAAAAACTGGTTACAATTCTATGTAGGTATTAAGCTAAATTAATATAAATAAGTGTACCAAATTTCAGCTAATTATAAACAACCGTTTAAGCAAACACAAGTCCCAATAACAATACAATACTGGATAAATTGTATTGTCTATCTATCCATCAATGCATTCATACATCCATCCATTCTGACAAACTTTCGCATTTAAGACAGTAGTGGGAAGTAACACATGAAATTTGTCAAACTAGCTGTCTTTTTACTTTTAGCGTAGGTACCCACGTAAATAAAATGTCGTCAGTTATGGTCCTAAATGATTTCCGACTAAACATTTCTTCGCTATTATGTGTTATCTTACTTAAAATGATCTCTTTAATCGCATTTGTGCCTTTTAATTATTATGATTAATTAGTTTTTTTTTTATAGGGTACATACATTGCTTTCACGTGCCATGTCGTGTATGATTCTGTAAACAAATATTGTAAACATTGATTTTAAAAGAGTACGTATGGAGTTTCTTGCCCATTCTTCTCCATACAAAACTACCTTTTGGAAGGGGCAACTAGATTCAATTCTATTTTGTTTTTTGTGTTTGACGTTCAAAAGTGCCTTATTGGCCTAATTGAAATAAATGATTTGACTTTGACTTTGACTTTGACTTTGACATCTTACGACACCTACGGACGACGTCTTAGATGAAATTACTTAATCTTAGTTAAGCCGCATAATGAGTGGTTTAAGTCACTACATATCAATACTCAATAGTCAATTTTTATTGCATTAGATAATATATACCAATAACATTATATAGTACACAAAGTAAAAAAGATCATATATATCATCATTATGTAAAACTTGTTTTTGTTATTTTTTTAGTTTAATATAAAATATCGTCACAACTCAAATCAAAACTTGATTCCAAATAATATTATTATTTATTGGGTTACTAACAAACCAGACAAATAAAGGCCGAACATAACTCTGTCCGAAAGGTATCATTACAAACTTAATAAGAACAACCACACAGTCGTTTAAATCACAACAAATTGGCCAATGTTTAGGTTTTACGACTGTTTCGCTCGAATTATACTGGACACAATTTGTTAAAGCTTTCAAAACACAACGTTCAATTTAGAATTTATGAAATCCTATTACGCGAATCGATAAATGCTTTTCATGCTGGCTCTCAGAGCTGTTCCATGCAGCCACTATCGATCTCTAAATGTTGTTATAGAACAATATTGTCTCGAGAAACTCGACCACGCGCTAACACGTCTTTCCGTTAGTAAATGGAATAAGTAAGCACACGAGCGAGATTTCTCCATCTCGGGAACTAAAGCAAAACTTAACGCTGAAAGCTAAAACTGCAGACGAAAATGCACTCGCAGCCAACTCCAAACAAGAATGTTATTAACAAATTAATAATGAGACTTGCGCACAAATTCTGCGTGTCAGCATACTAAATGTGGACTTGTACATATTTAGTGAGACCTGAAATGTTGCTCTAAATGTTACTTAATAATTACTTTGCTTGCGCGGACTTTGCTAAAGAACCCTCGTGAAATGGAGAGAAACGTTTTTCTTTTTTGCGTCGAGCCTCATGAACTTGATGGCGAGTCTATGATTGATTTAGCTATGATAGCCTCTATAGACACTACGTTAGATATTCTTCATCACGATCCATCGATAGTAATTAATATTCCATCAACGGACGACAAATATCGGCAACTGTACACAGAACTATAAGAATTTAAATTCATTTTAAATCCGTACCACGCTTTAAAATAGCGCATGAGCGTAAACTTACATTTCTCCGCTTAATATAATAGTGTGACAGTTATCGTGAGTTACTATTATGATGTAAACTACTTTGAATCATGAAATTCACAGTTTAAACGTTCCATTTTGTATTAAATGCCAACGACGAGTCAAATTCGAATATTGCGAATGGTCGACTCATTTTCCAAACGTGTTGCAAAACGTGACTAATAAAAAGATGAATCACCGAGAATATGGACGATGAACATCAAGTAACTGTGGTCGCAAGCTCGTCTGCAGAGCATTGTCAATGTGGCAACTTCCCCTTCGACCGGTCATTATAGCAGTGATTGCAAAGCCAGCTGTTCAGCGGTTCTGTTTTTGAACTAATAATCATTCGAATTATAGAAAAGCTCGAAATTGAAGTCCCTTTTTAAATTTTACATTAAAAGTTAAATAAACAGATGTACTGTATGTTATACTTTTTCTTATGAATAATTTAAGTGAAAAATATTATGATGTAAAAGGTTCTCCTTACACGGTAACAGTAAACCACACAAACTATACACAAAACTCGTTCAAAACCTTCCTTAAGCTGAAAACATAATTACAAGCCCACCCACAGGTAACCTATACAGTAAAAAGGTTTATATATAACAAAATATTTTCTTCATAACATTAGGTAAAGGTAACTAATTGCTACATTGTTAACACTAATAATACAACGTTAAGAATTATTAGTTTCACGAGAAATCTTTTGTGTCCGTTATCCATAATTCAGGTTACAAAAAATCCGCCTTGTGTATAACCTTTACGTGATTTTTTCTTTTGTAATTATAAACTGGCTAGTGTAATGAACAGAAACCCAACGAAACAAGGAAATGAAGTTTCGTCAAAGAAACATCTAAAGTCCGTAACAGACCTCTAGGAAAATTAATGATTATTGGTTAGAGGAGGGAAAACGGTGGCAGCGAGTTTGGACTGAAGAAAACTAATGCTGTCAGCCAGCAGACTGGCTAGCTAGGATATCAAACAGGTTTTTCATAAATGTCAAAAAGTTTCCTAACAAATGTAGCCCAGATGGAAATAATGTTTAACACGTGCTAATGAACTGAACTTACTTATCGCGTACTGACACGACACTGAGCTATGGAACTTATAGTACCTAGTACCTACGAATACCAAGTGTTACGTGGCTCTTTGCAATTTCTTCTCTACTTAATTAAGTAACTTATTAATTCATGTATCTATTTAAAAGTTGCCAGTGCTTCAGAAATATTTTATTCGTAAATAAACTGATTTCAAAACTATTAAAATAAAAACAACGTTTTGGTAAAAACCGAAATTTAAACCCTTGACAATTTTCCTGCTATCTTTTTGTCCATGCCTCGCTCAAAAGCTATAGGACGAATTTTAATAAGACTTTAATTGCTGCAGAACTTAAGAGCTTCCAAACTAAATGGAATATAATATTTAAATGTAAGCTGGATATTTCTGTGAAAGACTGGACAATAAACTTCTGGAGCATTCTCGAAGCTCTAACGAGGACCTTCGAGGAACACCGTATCTAAGGCTGTCGACGCTTTGCCAGAAAGTGTCGCACGACATACTGAATTCATATTTATGATGTTTGCATAAAAATCGCTTGAATATAATCCTTTTAGGAAGCTGTAGGTATGTTATTCACAGAACGCATATGGTTTGAGAGTGCTCAATGTTAAAAGCTTACTACGTGTGTCGTGCAGATTTTTTTTCTTCCTCGTCGTACCACTTCGCCGGCCTATTGCCAAGCTTTTTCTCTATCTGTTTTAAAACTTTGTACGCTCATTAACTATCGCACCGCTCCCTCGCATTGAAGCTATCTATTATACAGACCGTGGTATTAAGTTAATTATGTGTTTACCTAAATATCTAGTCAAACTTCAATACGCGTAGGTACAAATAAGAGAAGTTTTCAAAAAACATAATAAAATTATGCTTTTACAATATACATACATACATACATAAACCCACGCTTAAAATAAACGCCTTTTTCCCATGGGGGTAGGCAGAAACTACAGAACGCCACCTACTACGATCCTTACATACTCCTTTCGCCTCATCTACGTTCATACATCTCGTCATACAAGCACGCCGGTTACGAGTACTCCGCACCTGACCTTTCTGAAGGACCTCACCAATAAGGTCAGCTTTTACAATATCTTGTACAGATATACAATTTAAAAAAGCGTAAGTACCTATTAGGTACATTACTTTTATAATTAAATAATGCCTTTCATATACATTTTATAACCACTAAACCCTTTGTCTCGCTACCTGACAGAGTATATTACTCAAAAGAGAATCCGAACACTGTAGGTATAAAATAATTACAAAAAACATAATTGAAAGTCCACCTTGCTTCGTTTAATATTGTGCTATCAAAATCTGTAACAAAGGAATTATAATTGATTTTACCCTAATGTTCGTTCATTTATTTATTAAACCCTAAAGGGAGCCGAAGCTCGAGTAATTGCCGTAATACCTATTAAGAGAGATTATTATCTTACCCAATTACTTATTATTTTTCTGCCTCTCGTCTAAACTCAGATTATCACTATCCATTTACTTCTTATCACTGAGTTATCACCTAAATTGTTCCAATTCTATTCTTTTGGGAAGTATTATTTACAGATTGTGAGTCCCAAACAGATTAACAATGATATTAGATAAGGTACTTGCGTATGCACCAGTCGATGTACCGACTTTTCACGGATAATGATGATGATAACATAAGAATGATAAAAAAGTTTTTGTAAAAAAAAACATGACTTAAAATTTTTGTTTTACCAAACACGATGTTTCCAGTTTCTTTTGCCCGAGGCCTATATATAACTTATAATGGGAGGCCAAAGGCTTCGCTTTCCACTTCAACATCCATACGCTGTCCTTCTCATCCCACAAAACAATTTACAGAGCAATGTTTCCTATTAAAATTTCTAAAGACTCATTAACCAGTTGCTTCACTGTGAATTTTATTCAGAGCGTAATATCGCCATAAGTCTAAGCATGTTCACAATTCATTACATTGTTCACGGCGCGCCGCGCGTCGAAGCTCGGCTGTCGGTGTGGCGGGCTATTCCGCTGTGCCGAGCTATTCTGCTGTTCCTACCCCGCCTGCTTAATTGGGTGCGCTTTACAACTCCTATCCAATGCCGTGGGTTAGCTTTCAATTTAGATGTTCACTTATAAACGCTACTTCACTTTAATACTTGATGGTAGGTAATGGTAATTTATGGGTTAATTAACGTGTATTGAACATATTGCTGAGTCAATTATTTAAGGTTTATTACCTATTTGCGTTCCAGCAGGCTAAGGCTTTAAGTTGCGCGCGTCAGGCACACTCGAGTATCAGACCTTCATATGTTTAAAACAAACTAGCTTCTATTATCTTGGTTATTAACGATCTAATCTTGTTTCTCCATACAAGCTGCAGCTGTAGAATTACGAAAAATCCTTTCTTATCTGATGCCTACGTCATACAAAGATCATGACCCCTATCTTTCAGGTCTCTGCGATCAGTGGCTTAGGCTGTGTGTTGATCCACCAGTCAGTCAGTCATTCAGGACAAAGCATTTTATATGTATAGATTATTTGTTATACTAGAAACACCACTATGCACTATCAGCCACATCATAGTAATCCTGATACATTTTGCATATTATGGTTTATACCAAAATAACTTTATTTGTTCCTGAAAAATATATAACAGTGGAAATCGGATTGTACCCATTTGTTTTGATAAAGTCGATAATAGCCCACGCTTCAACCCCAACTAATGCATGATCCGCGAAAATCTTTCTTACTATTTTTAGATACGTACCTAAGTAACAAACATGAGATACATGTCAGGATGTGGAAACAAAAAATGTTTACTTACATTAGGTTTGGCCGGAAATCCGTTTATTATTTTACACGATTATTTGACTCTAAACGAGGGTCTAAAAGTATCTTAAGGGGGCTCCACAAGGGGCACCCACTCACTAATCGGAATCTTGTTTTCAATTAGTTTTTATTAGCAAAGCTGCTTGCTTAATCAAGTCGATGGTTCGTCCTCATAAATCACGAACATAACCAAACGCGCTATTTCCAAACGCGAATTTGGTATGTATATGAATGAACCCAAAATACAGTTTCTTTAATTCTCCAAAGAAATAACACTGAACTGTAGGTATGCATACCATAATACCATTCTAACAAAATACGTACGTGCGATCCAAGGAATACCAAACTAATAAATAAACCGGAGCTGGTTTAGCTTTTGAGACTATTGTAAAAGCAACCAGAGAGTTTACTAAACTTATTTGATCTGCAGTGGTCTGAACTGCAAACACGTGTTTTGCAATTTCTGGTTTTGGGACATTTTCAGAGAATTTGTCGTTTTATTCACAACATTCTCGTACGTATAGTTTCCCATATTAACAGTAACTGTGTTTTATTTAGAACTTGTTTACTCTGTCTGAATTAGACTGAAATGTTATGGAACAAAATTATTTGCTAAACACTTTCAGTTCGCTGCCATTGCACTTATGTTTATCAAATATTCAGGTGTTCATATTTGGAAATGTTGCGTCTACTGTAACTTTAGACATACATATATTTTTGTATTCAGTTAGCAAACACTCTTTTAAAACTAAAACCAAAATTCAAAATAGAAATGCCATGCGGGAAAACTAAATCCACTTCAATTTTAATCAAGCCATGCGAAATTACGCACGTCTATATCAAAATTCGTGTATATAAAAAGCAACTTCACAAAAAAATGGCCAGGCCATTTTTAACCAACTTTCAACGGGGAAAAAACTTGCGTTGCTTGAAAAGCCACAAGCGACTATTTGAATGGATGCTGCTAAAACAATCTGCAATAAGCGGTCGTTGTGGTCTGCTGTGGTCGGCAAAACAAAGCATTGTTTTGTTGCCGTGTCGCATTGTCGGCCGCGACACTCACGCGCTCGCCACAAACGCCACTTAATGTAAAGAACCCTTTATTGTCACGTTTATTTTTGTTTCGACTGTACCAGACAGATGTCACCTGCAAGATTTTTATGTTGTACCTTGAATGTATTATTTATTTCTGTATTATACTAGGTTCTATCCACTAGATCTCACCACTTTAGGAATCCTATTTTTCATTATAAGTAGGCCTACTTACGTTGTTTTTCCAAATTGTTATTCCGAAAAACTACATTTTACTTTGTTATTTCGGCTAAATTGTTAATCCAAAAAAATCATTTTACTTTGTAGAAAATTGCCGCAGTATCAAATTCCTTTTAGGCATGGTCGGTACGTTAACCGAATCTCCTGGAATTTGTAACATATGACCCCGACCGACCTCTTGAATACTTCGATGGAAAATAAATCTATGTAAAAAGAGAGCTTTTTAAACAAGTAATCTAATCTCCGTATGAACTGAAGTATTTACTAAAACGCCTTTTTGAACGTGTAAACATTTGCACAAATTGGAGATCTAATGGAATTTCAGATTGATTGGGTGGAATATTTCATGAATTCGCTGAGAGCAGATAGTATAGCGTCGATTGAGATACCTTTTCACGCCAAAGGACAACTTAGAATTTAGATTGAATTATTTATGGGTACGTGCGACTGTAGTAGTATGACTTCCGGATAGCAGAAATTAACCTACTTTCTTTCATTAGTCGTAACTTATATGGTCGCTGAGGAAGCCTACCAACCGATAGCCCAAGGGTATTCATCAAAGAAATACGATTTCTACAACAGTGCAGTATATTCTTGTACATTACGAAATTTAAAGATTAGGTATGTATTTTTCAAATTTCAATTTGAATATTACACTAGTTCAACACTTAGACTGGAAGCAATTCAAACAAATTTATGGACAGGTAATTTAGGCAAAATCGTTAAATCACTTTCAGAAACTAAAATAACTCTACAAAAGTGCTTTTTGAAAACCCCAATACCTGTTTAAAAAAACTCTTTGAGAAAACCGATGGCTTTCCTCAATAATTCGTAATGCCAAAAGAGGATCGGGTACGTGCTATAACGTTTGAATTACCCCATTGATATTTTCAATGGGAAATAACCTAGTTTCGGGAATAACAGTGTCTTACATTGATGGGGTTCAATATGGTGAGTTAAGTATTTTCTCTGGAGCTTTAACGGGCAAGTATGTGCAATGGCCAGAGAAAAGAATGTTTTATTACCTCCGCTCATAGGTAAGTAAATATGTGCTCAAAGTATTAAGAGAGAACTTGAGTGAAACTTTTTTAATTCAAGCGAAGACAATAAACCTACGAAGTTGGCCGTAGCTCGGTCGGAATCAGTGCTGCACGCCGCTCTTCAAAACATTATTTAAAAACTACTGCAATTTCATAATAATTGCGTTCGTCGAATTTTTTTAATACGTCTCTTTTTATTGTTCTACTTCATATGATAATGATTGTTATGGTATGATTTAGCCAAAATATTATTGAACGTTCAGAAGCCAATATTGTCACTTAAAAAAATAGTCTTATTTGCCTTTATGTTCGACTAAATAAAATCATCAACAACTTGAAAAGGTCACTGCTTTATAAACTGTTATAAATATTTCAAAGGGAACTATGAATACTGAATACTCTCAGAATTTCTCAGTAATCTTTTATACCTTTAATTTAAACGTTTGGTTGGAAAAACTTGAAAAAAAAAACACGAAGCATTTATGTTTTTCTTAAAGGTTCTATTTTAAAAAAGATCTTCTTGCTACTGTAATCAGTAACTGGAATCAATGGCTGATAAATACAAAAATACGGATTAGTTAAGATAAGTCGTAGTCTGATTTAGAGCTAAACTTTGACAACAGTAAAAGCCAATGGGCGAAGTTTCCGTCTTAACTGATCGTTCGCGCCTGATACTGTAACCTACATAAAGGAGTAAAAATAGACAATTCGACGTAAAAATGTACAAATTGTATTAAAGTTTCTGGAAATAAAACATGAAGTTAGCAGCAGCTTTTCCGTTTCCATTATTCTTATCACTACTGTGAGAAAGAACAGCGAAGGTGCGTACGAACTTCCTCCTCGGAGACCCAACTCTGCCCCGCTGCCCAAACGGCTACTAAACTTAATAACATAGCGAGCAGAAAGAGTATATTTTAGTAATTCCGGGTTTACTCTGCAGGATCTAATAGCGACCGAAGGCAATGTTTAAATGCCCTCCTTAGTTCCGTTTCTTTTGTGTAATTACTGTGTGTGCGGGGTTCATATACGTAACAGAAGTAACTGGTAGTGCTATCTGGGTGTAAGGCTACGGGTGTGGAATTTAAGTGATCTTATTTGGTGGCCGGCGAGCCGATTCAGGCGCGCCCGTGCGCCCTGCGCGTGTTGCGAATCGACAATTTCCTACCTACCTGCCCGATCTTTTTGCCTAATTATTACTTGGAAGTCTATATTCAGCTCGATTTAATTCTCCAAGTCGGACGTTGGGGAAATTTTAATTATTGGTTTTCTTTAACTATGTGCTGCTGGTCAATTGATTTCTAAATAACAAAAAAACGGTTACATAGAAAACCACTATCAATTATTGAATTTTTGTGATAAGAAATTAAAATACTAGGAAAGATTCCTAAACAGAGAAGTACATAAGTACTCAACGAATATATCTTTTACCATATTACGTTGTTTTTAGTAAGCTAAAAACGTACAGCAATACCACCATACCAAATATTGTTTGTATGGAAGTAAGAAACATTCTCCATTTTCACCGTAGATGATGTTCTCTCATTTCGGCAAAAGTGTTGCGAGAGTAACCCTATGATGTGGTTACGTGAAATTATCTAGTTAACACGGTTGTTTCAACCATTACCAGGTCCTAAAGCAACATGCCTACAATACGCACTACGAGAAACACTCAATCTCTTTTGATCTCTAAAAATTTAAATCTTTTAAATCCTTTTACTTTACCATAAGGTATATTTTCACGAACCAATTCAACAAATAGGCAGGTAGTATCGATAGTTATTATTGACGACGAATTAAGGTAAATTAAGGTACTTCATTCCTAATAGGACCAATATAATTGCGGCTCCCTACGCGTATCATGAAACTTAAAGCTAATTAATATCAGACTTCAGAATTATTTAATAAAAGTTGCTGAATTTTCTAACGACTGAAACTTTCAGCGCTCGATAAGATTTTAATATAATTAGATTCTACAGTAATTAGGCATCTATTATCTCATAAAATTGTATACAACCTTTCAAACCCAATTTAACTATAATTTATCTAAAAATAGCTACACAATCAGGTGAAAAACATTATTGATACAGAACGTCGGCGAAAAGTCGACCCGGACAGTAGTTGGTCGTCAAGTCAGTTGATTTTATTTTGCCACCGGCCGAGTTCGCGGGTAAACGTCGTTACCCGAGCAAACTTTAGCTATCGGGATCTTCCATTATTAAAGTTTTATCCAACTGGGCCACACGAGAACACCGATATCCATACGAATTTTGCAACCGATTCCTGTTCCATTTTCTGTTGTATAAAGCCGTCTTCGCACTGGCGTGTTACCGCGTCATTGTTTGATCGTTAAGCTTACAAAAACTTTATTCTTGTGTACAACAACTTCTTCGTGTTGCTGTAAGAAGTAGTAGGAACGTATTTTTAAGTCTCTGAACAAACCTTCCGCAGCTCCTGATGATTGATAATATAATTATTCATAACATCTGTAACCATAATGTAACCGCAAGCATTCAAAGCAATCAGCATTATTAGAGTTGTAACTCCGTGTTCAGAATTGATTGTATAATGTATGATTAATTGGGAAATTGAATTTATGTTAAATGCATCGCTGGATAATTGCGTTACAATTAATATCTCTATTATAACCCAATCGTATTAGTTTCGGATCTTTAGTGTTTATAAAAATTGGATTATTATATTTTAATGATTAGTAGGTATTGTATATGTACGAAATAAAAATAGAAGCTGTAATTGCACTCTTGTGAAGACAGGGCGGGTCGCTGGTTTGACATAAAATAAAGAGTACCTATACTAATAATTATTCATGTGTAAGGCCTAGAGAATCTATATGTTGGTAAGTACATACGCTTAGTAGGTACGTAGACACACAGAGGTAGATACAAATAACAACACATGAACACACTGTCTTTATCGCTCCGTTTGCGACAAGTGCGTCTGAGGTACCAATTCCCGTAACAACTTTATTAATTTATAGCGTCGTTGAAAAGCATGATCCAGTCTTTGAACTTACCTTCAAATGTCTTTCTGTGATTGGTTGAGCAATATAATGACAACAAATTTCAAAAATCATTCATGAGAATCAAGCCAAAGTATCTCTTAATCTAATCAAAATATATAAAAAAGCGAAAGGTCACTGACTCACCACAAAATGTCAACCGCTTGAAGTACAAACATGAAATTTGGCAGGGAGGTAGTTGATGGTTAGTGGACGTGCGCTAAGAAAGGATTTCCCAAAATTAGCCCCCTAAGGGGATGAAATGATGGTCCAAAGTTTGTATATCGAGACATCAACTTTGATGCGGACGAAGTCGCGGGCAGAAGCTAGTACCCTCATATTTATGTTTCCAGGAGTAGATGCTACAAATTAATAATACTCTATTAACATAAAAATACTACTGTTTATTATACAAAAGCAAAAAATAGAGGAATATAAGAAAAATACTACGCGGAAGTAACATAATAAGTGGAACCAACAAGGATAACCGTAGTGGAAAATTACGTAATTCCCATATAAATCTAACTTGGCTTATATTAGATTCTTAACTGGCTATTCGTTACCAAGCAAACGAAATTATACTAGTATACCAGTAATAACCGTAACGAAATACCTACTAAGATTATGAAATATGAATCTTCAATTTTGGTGTGAACTTTTTGCCAATGGTAGGTAGGTGTAGTGGTAGTAGTAACACACTGACAAAAAGTTTTGTTTGTCTTTCGAATAACAAAAATTCTTACGATCTGATACCATTTTACAAAAGAGATTTTTGAGTGTTGCATTAGATTTACAAAGCATGATCAAAGAAACAATTAAATTAATTAGCAAACTTAAGGGAAAATCATCATTATGATACCTACAAGTAAGCTATGTTTTTTTTATCTAGAGGATGGATTGCAACCAGAGCAGAAAGCGGGGGCGTAATGGAACCGAGGGTGTAGTCATAAAATGCTTCACGCGATTTATAGGAGGATTTTAACACACTTAACAAAAGTAAAAAAAAACTTAAATTAAAAACTAAAATATTTTGCACAAATATTTATAAAAAATAGCGCGCGGATTTCCTGCTTAATTTAAACATTGAACCCTGACGGTTGCTCTCCTCCGTCGTTGACTGATGGAGCCACCAAACAGCATGATTTTAAAAATAACACAAATTACTATATTTATTTTGTCAAAAATTAATAATTTGTGATGACAAATAATCATGATACTAAGTTTACTTATTCACAAAATATTTATATATAAAAACGTTTATAGCCGAGATTATAAAAAAATCGCTACTGCAATAATGCTGTAAAGTCTTAGAATGTAAAAAGCACGTGTGCGTAATACGCTACATTATGACTTAGCTTAACGAGCAAGTGTGTTAAAAAAAAATTATGTGGATTCTAATTGATTAAAATTGTTGCATATATCATACAGAACGCATGATTCGATCATTCGGCATTGACGTCTTACATCACTGTTCACCCAGACTCTGGTACAATAGGTGAAGAGCATATTTACACGTAAGTAGTGTGTGAGCACAGGATAAACTCATTGTGTAGAATAGGATCACGTGCGGTGAGTGCGGGATAACGACGCCGCCTTATTATTGGACTTGTTCCGCCTTCGCTACAACACATGTTTTCAAACTAAAACTAATGTCTTCATAGAGATATTACTTGCGCTTCATATTTCTTCAACCCTTCATTTATTATTTTCTCCAAGATTTTCTCCAAGACCAATTTAACACAAAGTCAAAGAAAACCTTCCGATTGGGTACTGGTAAGTGCAAAGTACACAAGTGTTGGCCGCAGCATTGCCCCATCTCCGAGAGAAAATGAGAAAGACAAGTACGAGATTCTTTGAGATGCTCAGAGCTAATTAAAAATTAATAGTTACCAAGGCGCCCGGTCTTAAAATACTAAAACTTAAACTACACTGTGCTGGAGCGAATTATTATCGAAGTAGGTACCTACGCAAAAGTTCCCTAGGCACTTGTGTAAAGCGTAGTATTATCCGGGAGGGTCCTGGTGTCGTGTCTAAGTGTTTAATTACTCCGCCTTTGTTGTTATAAACAGTGCCACAAGCCGGCGAGGCGCTAGGCCACCGACCACATCTGCGGCGGCACGCGGACATAAATTGCTGACCGGACCCGCCTAAGCAAATTCACCCGACCCCCTCTAATCTGACACTTTTAAATGGATTACTTGCAAACTCCGAGTGAACACAAACATTTGGTGATATAGTTTGCCGAGATTTGGAGATGCTCCCTACTTGTCACTTTATTATGTTCAAGTACTCGAGAGCGGGAAGGCGTTAAGTTTGTCTATCACGTGTGTATGTAACCGACAACTGTTCCGGCAAAACTTTATATTCGACAAATAACTGTTACTTACGAAGTACTCTTTAGGGAATACCTACTTTTATACATACACATCCACTTTATGTGAAATATTTACGACGTAGATATTATGTACCTACTGTATATTATATTCATGCATTCGTTCTATGGGGAAAATACATCAAGAAATAACTTGGCCATTATAAGGTGTAGCTTTATGATCTAATACAATACGATCTATTTTAAACTTTGATATTCCAACAAGACCAGTTTTAGTTCCAGTATACGGTAAAAGATGGTCTAAAATAAACGGAACTGACTATGTCTAATTGAGTAACACGGACGGCAGTCTCCAACATTTTAGTTGAAACGCTAAGTTTAGTCTGTCAGTTTAGCGTTGTATTTTGAGTAGATAATTTCTCCCAACTGAATCTCGATCACGGCGTCATATTACAAAAGAGAACCACCAAGTAGGTACTCAGGGGATTTTATAGTGTACAAGTATGTGCTTACAGGTGGATTCAGTTTCATGTTCCGATGGGGAGAGACCAACCGCTTTAGATTCTTTCCTACGCACTGTGTCCCACGGAGTTCCACTACCTTTCTAGTTCCAGGTTGCTATTGAGAAATTCCTAATGCGAAAACAAAATAGCACGAAATCGAACCCAGTACCTACGCTCACCACCACGCTCAGTCTTGCAATCAAGAGACTAATCGGGCGGGCATCAGCCCGTCAATAAGTTTCTTTTGAGCAGATAATGTACCTTCTACTATATGTATAAAGAGAGCTACTTCGCTTTCCAATTACTGTTAATGTATTTATTGAAACAGCTTTCAGTTTACATTGAATTGTTGAAGACCTTTGAGTAATCAGAAATGAAATTTGGATCATGGATTTTACAACATAAATAATTTTAGTTATAATAAATAATAATAATAATAAATCCTTTATTTTCAGGCTACTTTGGCCCATAGATAAATACCTTACAGACTAACATATATATCATAATAGTACAAAGTGTGTTAGTGTATAAACTTAAAACTATGTTAGTAAAACACACTTCACTCAAGCACTGTCTTTGTGCGATCGTGTGGCACTTGTCCGCGGAAACGACGGAACATAACACCTTGCGGCCAAAAGTCCTCTGCCATGACGAGATGCAGGTAGCAAGTAGGTACTCGCACCACGAACGCCTTGAAGTTGACATTGCGGCGCGATTCAAGCAACTGCACTCTCGGCCTGTATTTGGTCCTTTGGCATACGTACTCCACAATGTCCTCGGCCTTAGTGGTATAGTGTAGGCGGGAAATATACACGGGAGTGTTCGGCTGGGCGGCTCGAACAGGGATGTCGGGCTTGATAGGAGCTGTGCCGCAGCGGTTCTTGTTGGTTCCTTGTCGGCGCTTCTTCCTCTGCACCGTCACAAAACCATCATCATCAGCCCGGTTCGATGCCTTTTCAGGCACGGGCTTCTTTGCGGGAGCGTTGGCGAAGTCGTTAACTCTCACAGGCGCTTTAGACACAGAAATTGTGTCAGCGGGTCCGGTAACTCGAGCGGCGACACGAGGAGCAGCCGCAGGGGCGAGTGCAGGGTTGCGGGGCGCGCATGACGCACGCTCTGCACGCTCAGCATTGTTCGGCGACGACGAAGACATAACTGCTGACGCGAAACTTGCCCCCGATAAATTGAGGCACGCTCCGCGACGCATGTTGACATTAGATGCACTCGATGGTGACCCAGATACCGCTACAGTTTTACGAAACTCTGTTAATTCATTACGCAAATCAGCAATGGTGTTTTGGGATGCATCCAATCTCTTCTGCACATCCGCTAGGCTGGCCTTAAGAAAAACGATGTCTTTCAATAGGCTCGTAACGTCGACATGGTCGAAAGTGACGGGAGGAAGCTTGTTCAAATCCTTCGCCACAAACGTCGGCACGTCGTCAGGGTCGGTCTCTTTCAACAGCGTGATAATATCTTGCAGGCTTTTCTTAGTCCCGTCACGCCGGCGGGACACCATCTGGTCAGCTTTGTTTACCGACCTGTACAGAAGCAGCTTGGAAGCAGCTATATCTTCCTCGCTGAAGTTGGTTGAGCAGATCTGGATTGCGGACACCTCGTCCATCACGTCCAGTTTCTGTTGCAGGAACGACAGCAATTCATTCGCCACAAGTTGACTACTCATGGCGACAAAATAACTACGAGCGACGGCTTGCGCCGCGCTGCTCGGTTTACACTAATTTAAGCGTCAGCAACACGTCCGCATCGATACGCGGTCAAACTGGAACTGTCAGTTATAAAATCCATCTTGCGTTTTGGCGTAAAAAACATTGTCAACTCCAAACTAACAGAGAGGATACAATTTCTAGATTGTCATAAAGTTTTTATATCACCATAAAGTTACAAGGGTCGGCAAAGAAACGAACCGACATTTATTCAAAACATAGACAAAATAATCCTTAAAAGCTACAAGTCTGCGTTAGTGTGTGTGAGCAAAAAATGTTGGAGTGACACAGCAGTGTAGCCGGCCGTCCGGGATCACCGAATGACTGCCGACTAACGGGACTCAACGAGATAATCCCCTGATTAGAAAGGCTGACGGCGTTTCTCTTTTACTTCTTCAAAACACTCATAGATGTAGGTACAGATAATTTCTTTGTCACGATTTTCAATATTTCTGAAAATAATCAGGCTTTTTAAGAGTACTTCTTAACTATTGAATTAAACCAGCACTCGTTCCTTCGTCCATTTCAAAGTGTAACCTTCAGTGGTCTCGGTATTTACCTTACCTTTAAATTTATGGCGGCTTTGTGGTTTTTTAGGTATGTATGAATAATGGTAACTTTATTCAGGACCTTGAAATAATTTTCTTGAATATTGTGGTATTAAACACGTAGTTGATACATACAATATCTCGTATGTATCTATTAAGTATGAATATAGCAATGCATGATCACCTTGGAGTATCGAATCTATAACATTAACTCATGACGACTCGGCCCTCTTCATCTCCTTTACTATTTAATTCACTTATAAGTAGACTTAGGTGTCCCAGCCGTTTTCCCACTTCAACGATTCGAGCCTCTGAATGGCCACTTTGAAGTATTTGCAGGTAGGTTTCCAATGTCAACAAGTTTGTTCTTGGAACAAATGTCAACATTAGGATTCCTGGCCTTAACCTTAAGGGACAGATAGAGGCTCGCACTTTATGGCTTTTTGCTGTAACATGTGTAGTTTACGTTACTTACTTAAAAGCCTTCGTCAAATCGGACCTTAAAGTTTCACCGCTACATATGTATTTCCCACATAAACCGCTGAAACTAGTGGTCTAGTGGGAATCTTCCTGTATCACTATAAAGTTACATGTTGCATTGTAAACAAAACTGGGGAAATAATGACAAAATCGAACAAAAGGATGTTGCCTTTCCCTTCGTTGTATTTTAATCGTTTGTTAAGATACCCGCGAATAGTGGCGATCTATTTCCAGTCGAGGCCAGTCACCCAATAGAATTATGTCCAAGAGACGATGAAAATTCTCCTTGAACGTTTTATCTTTTATCTCTTCGGAATCTAAATAAAACCGTTTTACAATGAAAGCTTGCGAAAGCAGTAGAAATAATGACCAATAAACGCCAATATTGTAATATTTTCAGAAGTCTAACTGCAGTATTACGATAAGACAATGCGGTGGAGTTTTATCAACAATCTAAAGTCGTTAAAACAACCGTAAAATAAAGTTAAATTTGAATCGTAACGTTTGACCGTGATTCTTTATTAAAATCAGGGAAACCGTTAAAACACCTATCAATAACTTTCACCTGACATTGTGTATGTAGGTACATAATCACGTACTTTGCGACGCGGAAATAACGTCTATTTACTGCCTTTCTTTACTATTTCTTACAAAATCAAAGATAAAAGAGATCAAAGCCAGATGTGCGAGTAGCTTCCATAAAGTTGAGGACGTCAGAATCTAAGTATACTTATCTTATCTTACAAACTCACCACCTAGCTCTATGTTTATACTTTAGTATGCGAAGGTTTTTATTTTTAAAACAAAAAAATATATTGAAAAACCTTAAACATTAAAATTCTTTCTAAAGGCCCCCATCCACTATCAGAAAATTATTTATTTCTAAAACGAATTTCATTTTCACAGGATCGTTTGTTTTTATTCATGTTTTTTTACTATTCGATTGTAGGTATTTTCAGCATATATTTTTAATAGCATCAATCCAAATATTTAAATTTTATTTTTTGTTGTTTTTGTTACTTTCTGCTCGTGACTTCATCCGCGTGGTTTTTCACTCGTAAGTTACGTCTTTGATTACTGCTTTGCTCCCGCGGTCGTAGCGTGGTGTTACACAGCCTTATTATATTAGTATAGAGCCTTTATTATATTAGTATAGATTAATTTTATAAGTAGTTTATATTAAGATACCCCTGTACACCTAAGTCACTTTTTACTATTTCATAACATTATTACAGTCTTGTGTGTTGTAGATAATTATAATTATTATATTCCATACCTACTTAAAATACCTACCGCAGTGCTTGTAGTAATTAACTTGTTTCACTTCTGTTGAACACATTTTCTCCAAATTAATTAGGGTAAGTTTTTGCTAATGTTTTAAATCACTGGGGAACTCTAAATTGTAATTATCGTTTTAGACCATCAGCTTGCCTAAATAGAAGTTGTACGTAACTTTTTTTTTTGTAGTTGGAAAAGAAAATTACTTAAATGAAGCTTTACTTTTTATTTTTACTTAATTTTTCTGTTAAAAATATAACATTGCTAACACTAATGGTATTATATAAATGTACCTACTTTGTCTTCTTTTTCAGACACTGTGGATCAGACATACAACATCCAAAATTATAACAAAGGAACTGCGTTGAATAAATTCATGCATGATCATTTTTTATTCTCATCTGGTGGTGTGAGTACTGGTAGCTTTCACTGAGCATGTTTGGGACGTCACGTCGGCGGCCGCAGACGAGCGACTGTGTGCTCGGTTCGAACCATTCATTGGCTCCGTTGTTTCACTTTTCGACTGACGGCGATCTAAATCTGCAAAAGCTTTGATTGGCTTCCGTCAGAACGGGAATAAATCGTCTAGCACCGCTACACCGCACCGACTTCAAAGGCTCGTCCTAGCTACGGTTAAAATTGGACATTCAAGAGAGCCCATTCTTTCGTATTTCATTGTACCTAAAATGGAGCAATTTCGGCAATATCGGGCCTGTCTAAAGCGACGATTCGTTGCTGAAATTTTAACAGAATATAACAGTTTCAAAACTGAAAGCAAAGTTGTACAAAAAAGTTTATTTCGTTTTATATTGACAATAAAATTGAATTAGCCGACACGCGCAGGCTTTCTAGGTCTGTCGGTAATCCTATTTGCGGTGCGGACTCGCGCCAGTTGCTCCTAAAAGTTGGGTGCGCGTTACCAACAAAACGCTGCTAACGCCTCGGGAGATCGAGACTGGCTGCGGGAAGCGTATTTATACACATGTGGAACTCACTTATGTGACGGATTAGTTGTATTCCGAAAAAATAAGACTTTATAACAAAAGTCACAATTTGAAAGTTTTAACAATTCATTACCTTTGTCACGTTATCATGATTGTAATTTACCTAGCCCGAGATTAAGCTATAAAAAATATCGGTTTTCGGTTTAAAGAAGCTTGAAACTCCGCCAAAATTTGGAAGGTCGCGCCCATCCTATTAACTTCGCTTATCAGAAATTAGTTTTCTTCCGATATCTTTTATTAGTAATTCCCCACTCCGCGTTCCAAAACACGATAGAATCCCTAAAGGGGGTACCTACCGAATGCTGCAGCGTCACTTCGTCTCGCATTATAAAATATGCAGATAAGTTACGGGAATTGATTCAAGGCACAAAGGAGGCGAGCGAACTGTCTATAGGCGGGCGCCGAGATTTCGGCAGTAATTTCCCGTGAGGGTACACTCTTATCTCATGACACTGAAAATATTTTGAATAACATACGTTTAAGAACAACTTATTCACTAACCGGTTAACGATGCACCGACGATAATTACTTTTTACTTCATAACCGAACTTTGCATTTTTTTCTGCCAAATAAACGTCAAAGAAAATGCATTTATTCGCTAGTTATTTACAGGCAACCAACAGCTTTATTCTGAATCATTTTGCAGTCACACAACAAAAGTTATTACGATGTATCACTTGATCCACGTTCTCATTATTAGACCATTAAAAGTTAGCAACTACCTAGTCGTTGCTTGCAAAATCCTAGCCATTAGCTAAGTACTTAGGTGTATATGTTTGGAGAAATATTATCTTTATAGTTATAAACGTGATGGGATAAAGCTGCGGTTTCCGTTCACTTGCGACGAACTTTAAATCATTAGCAAACTCCAAGAGTATCGCAGAACTACACCGAAGTGGAATCAAGTGAATTCAAAGGTAATCTGATTCTTTCGTATACCAACAACGTGCTTAGTTTACTTATATTATATAGATAAATCCTTTACTTATAATCGTCTACCTATGCCTAAGCCTATACTAATTATTCGGTAATCACCCAAAACATTCAACAGTCTTCAGAATATGGCAAAGGTATTTGTGTAGCTCAAAACAAAATAGTTAAACACAAAGCCTAAAAGCCTTCAGACCAATTAAGTAATGTAAATAACAGTGAAGATACAAAAGGAAACAGAAGCATAGCCACATCCGTTTTCCATTATGTTGGCAGTCTGTGCTCATTTCACAACGCGATCGTTTTATTGATACTGTTTTGTTGTGCCTCTCGGATTGCCAGCTAATCCTGCTGTTGTGAATCTACTAACGAACTATGTTCAGTCTGGATCGTTAGCAAGTAATACGTGAACAATTGAAGTTTCTGTACAGCTTAAATACGACAAAAATACGAAGACGTACTGATTTTCCGTGTAACAGTATTTCACAAAAAGTGGTAGGAGGAGGGTTAACGTACCCCCCTCCCCACTTTCTTCAGTCAGTCATCGACTACACGTATAAACAAAGCAATTTTTCTTGTTACGGCGGTTCTGCTGTGATTTTATAAGGAGTTCAGTTCCATATCTCCAAAGTTCATCATCAGATCATGACAATATTCCTATGGGACCTATTCGAAACTATACTCTTTCAAACAAAAAAAGAATCATCCAAATCGATTCATAATTGGCGGAGTAATCGTAGAACAAATATACAAAAAAAATAAAATAAAAAAAATAAAAAAAATAAAAAAATAAAAACATACGCGTCGAATTGAGAACCTCCTCCTTTTTGAAGTCGGTTGAAAAAAGCCGTCTCCAGAATTTATCGGTTCATGTGCTAATGATGCTGAGCGTTCATTCTTCACACTATTGTGACTTTCTATCGAACGTAACGAAGTCTACATCATAATAACAAAATTAACCATCTGTGAGCGAGTTCGTTGATTTGAGATGCAATTTAAGTTAAGATTTGTTTGCAGTCGTTGTTGGTGACAGTTTAACTAAGTCCGACATGATTCTGTTCGCTCTGTAACTCCATTTTTTTGTAAATAACTTAACGGGCTAATTTAATTAAACGCTAAGTTGCCTCTTAATCCTTCTTCATTTTCTTTAAGTAATCGAGTTTACGAAATAGCTTTTAAACAACTTTGAACCCGAGACTTTTCGATGGGGTATTTAAGTCAACGTGTTTTGGTAAATAAGTAAATAGACAATGGAAATTAATAAATTAGTTGTCGTAATGTCCTTACTTGTGTCGGAAATGATAAACGCCTAACTTTGAAATATCTTGTTATCATTAGAATTTTCACGATAATAAATTCTCTTCAGAGTTATTTTCTATTTTGTTACAAAAAAAACAACAAAGAACTCTCAATATTATGTTGTTTTTTGTCAGTTTATTAAAAATAACGCGACATCTTTTAGACTGAGGTCCCCGAAATATTCAAATAGCTACGAACAATGTAAGCGCTGTAGCCCACGTAGAGATAATACACTTGCTGAACTATATGTTTGCAGTACCTAGGACGATGTTATGCTACCCTTAAAAGTTCTCGCAAGTAATTTGCATGGTATAGGTGTCAATCAGGTGGTTGTTTATTCGGAGGTGAGGGTGAAACGGATCGTGTGCGGGGCGCGGGGGCAGGGTGGAGGTATTCGTTTGCCGAAACAAGGCCGAAACCGGAGAGTGCTCACGGAACTCAAACACGGCGCACTATAATGAATTAAGTTACCAACTCTCTTGGAGGTGAACCTTCCTCGTGTCACACTTACGTGAACCGCCTTCTATCTGTGAGAATTTAGCTGCATTCACTTTAATTGGCAGAACCTCGATACATCAATTCCGCTCCAGTATAAACAGTATCTACTTACTTAAATTCTGTCCATCAGCAAAATTGGGGATCTCCCTACTCCCACAAATTGGTGTGTTGCGAAATTTGTTTAAACATCCATCGGTTGGTCATTATGCACATAAAAAGGTCGAATGATAACAAAAATCAACGGCAATCGCTAACGAGTCGCGTAATGCGATAACCATCAATTATGGACATGTTGATTGAATGATTGGTCCGAATGCGAAGCTGATTGAGACTCTGCCAAACGTGAAATTAAATAACTGCTGAAAACATTTACCGAGCATACCCCTTATTAGGAGCTTATTTTTTTTCCTGTATTAAATAAATTTGTGTAACGTGCAGTAATAGTTTGCAAAGTGCACAATGGTTTGATTCAATATAACTACTCTCTACATTTATTTTTCACCAAAATAAACAGCAACCTTAATAAATGACGATTGAAAAAATCGTGTACGCAACAGTTCTAAATCGGTGAATGTGTAAACATACGGATGTGTTTGACCTCATCGTGCGCGCTTACAGTGGTAAAATTATTCAAACCGCAGTTTGGACGTTATAACATACAAACAACGTGTAAAACATGGACAATTTGACAGCGAGACAGAACGAGGCGCGGCGCCCAGCTGCAGACAAACGTGATTGCTAGAGCTGTGCGAAACCACTTCATGCTTCAGAATAAACACCTGATTTCGCATACTGGACCCCAAACTGACGGCTATGAATTACTCATGTCAGTCACTAGCAAACAACCCTTAGCGTACCTACTACGTTAATAAAATATGTGATAAACACAAGAAAGAGTAGATCCAACCATACCAATTACAGACTGTTAAATTAATTAAATCATAGCCTAGAGTATAATTATTTTCGGTCAATTAGAAATTAATAATTCAAACAATCCAACCTCTACTCGCTAACAACCTGTGTCTCGAATGAAATTTATTTCACAGGTCAGGGGAAAAACATTGCCTTTTTGGGAGAAGATAACTCAAAATATAACGGATTTGCGTAAAATATGTGAAACCTTTTGTATGCTAATACGATCCCATTGTTCGGAGATTGAATTTTCGGGTTATCATGCTTAAGAATTATTCATGACAGATAGGTTGCGATTGTTATGATTTTTCACGGCGATGTTGTTACAGAATAAAGTACATGTAGTTGTAAGCCGCACGACTATCGTATTACATTCGTTACGATGACTGTAACAAGCGTGCAAAATTACACTGCGATAAGATGGAACGTGTAAAAACCTCACATATCTCTGCTACACATTTATATTTTGTAAGCTTTTCATTGAAAAAGTTTTATTTTTTTCTTCTTTGGAAAAACCAAGTGCAGACAAAAGTGAACCAGGCGAGTGGAGTCTGCAACTCTGAAATGGAAATATGCGCTGTCCGCTATTGATCACACCATACGGAATATATCACTTAGAATGTCACTTTTGTGAGTTTTATATTGAATACGCATTAATGAACTGAACGAAGTGTATAATGGAGTGCGAAAAAGTCAGATCAGAAAGGGCGTTCATTTCGGAAGGCATAGCACGTTTCGCGGACGGCGGGGAAATTGAAACTTTATATTTGAGCGCACTTTATCTGACCGACGAACCTGGAACCTCTCTAGCGGAAAATCCTTAGTCGAAATAAAATAAAACTCCAACGAATTTCCTCAATACTTTCTAAGACTGGAACATGCTTCAAGGTTTTCACAGCGATTTGTGCAATGTATTTATTTTCGTTTTTATTCTGTGACGCTTAGCAGGTCGCCGTTGTCGCTGTTAACGCAGACCATTTACATTAATGTTGGCTTTTATTAGTAACAAATTCGGCATTAGATTAAAAAAGTAATTCAAAAGGCTTTACGGGTTTTTTAAACATTTGTTGAATCAGTATGTACTTAGAAAAATTCCGATAATGAACAAAATATTTCTTCATAAAATGTTGTGTCTATTTAAAAATCTTTCAACATGGAGCTACTAATGAAAATGTGGCGCGGAGTTCACAATATTGTGATTATTTGACGTTATTCTGACGCGGAACGTTGCAATCGAAATATTGTTTATCATTGCGGAAACAGACAAAACTCTGGAACAGTTTTAATTTCGCTTCAGAAGCTCTTTTGGTTGTACAGTTTCCGAGTTGTATTCTGTATATTATGTACGAGGAGCGCACACAGTAATAAATTAGTAAATAGAGATGAAAATTAAAGATTACGTTAAATTTTAAATGCTTTTAATAATGGTTTTAGTAATTGGCATTACTTTAAAGCTCATAGAACAATGATTCATTTTGCATTTTGGTTATATAACATCTAGCTATGACCCACATGAGCGGAGCTGTAACCAAAGACATACCTAACAAAACACGGGTAAAATCGTTAGTCTTTTACTGGTGTAGGTAAAGTTGTTTTACCACAAGCGGTGCCGACGAAGTTATAGAGATAACACTGGGAAACTCGGATTTTCTTAGGATTCAACTACGAGTAGGAGGCTGCTGGTCATGAAGATTATGACCATAGCTCAGAGAAGCAGATAAGTTTTTATTTATTTTTAACCTTCTTTTTCTTGTTGTGTCCGCATAATTATCTTGATACCCAAGATGCAGCTGACGGACTCATAATACCCTCATTATTGCACTTTCTTTTACTCTACGCAAGTAACCAAAGCATGAGAACGAAGAAAATACATCCTTTCATAATAAAGTGAGGCGTCTCCATAAATATGGGCCCTCATGTTGCCATAAACGACGCCATAACACTCCTGTGTAACCATTCATCATCATTAGATGCTCGATTAAGTTCCTCTGCCTACCCAGCAAGAAAGAAAAGTAGGCGACCATTGATATTTTGAAGTTCACCATAGTATTCCTGTAGTCCGCCCATTTAGGTAGGAAAAACAAAAATTATAAGACTTACGGTAACCAAGCGCAACAGACTATCTGCCTAGCCTTTTCCCAACCAAGCTGGGGTCACAGCTAAATACCACTGTTTTACAGGGGGCGGCTGCCTATCTGACCTCCACAACCCAGTAACTGAGTACCCGATACCCCTTGGGACGACTGGTTGTCAAACTTCACGGGCTTCTGACGACCCATAACAACTGTTAAAGATCCACGTATGACAGCCGGGTCCATCGGCCTAAAGTGCTTTCCGAGGCACTGAGGAGTCTGTTTGTAAAGATGTCCTTGCAAGCGTAGCTTAACCTGATGGATCGACCCGTGCTGCTGTTATAACTTGCGAATGACGCAAATGGGTTTTCGGAAGTGTCAGAAAGTATATTCTTGAAGTACCATATTAACAAGCTCGTACTGTGCCCGTATCTGCGGTAATGTCGAGATGACCTAGTGGCAAAAGCGTCCGCCTCTCGTGTATGAGATTGTGGGTACGCAAACGAGTACGGGTAAGCACTAGTGTGACTTTTCTATTTTATATGGATTTTTCTTGAACATCGGTGAACATAGTTGGGAAAAGGCTAGGCAGATGATGATGACGATGATTAGTGACATCGGTGCATGAAACATTGTAAAAAAATATAACTTTTCTAAATCTTGTTAACTTTTGCTCGGTAGTAGCGCATATTTCTTTTGTTTTTATTTAAGTTTTATTTTTTAGGTGTAATACAAACTTGTTTCTACTTTGCTTTTATGTTCAATTTTTATTTTCTCTTTTTATGTTATGTGCGTCATTTTCGCGGGAATAAATAGTTTTTCCTTCTTTCTTTCTTTCTAAATAATATATATGCTAATAGGTCACTCGCTTGTCGTATAAAGATGAAATTTGGCAGGGAGGTAGTTTAGTTTAGTAGACGTCCGCTTAGAACGGATTTTCCATAACTCAACCCTAAAGGGGTGAAACAGGGGTCCAAAGTTTGTTTATGGAGAAATCAACTCTGAAATTTAAGATCTGTCTCGGAGATCATTGCTCATGCCTTCTCTCAAGCAAACAAAAGGCTTTTACTCAGCAGTGGGATGACAATAGGCTAGAATTGTTATTATTATTATTTCACTGTATTCAATGTATTTACGTTTGCAATAAAACGTCTATTTTAAACTATAAAAACGTTTAGTGTCATTCGGTATCACCGTAAAGGGAATATGGTCCACCATACATATTTAAACGTATTTATTAACTACTAGCTTTTGTAAAAAGTAACTTTCCTTAACGTAAGTTGAACGATTATCATAAGGAAACACATGACGGGATTAAAATCCAGGAAATGCTCTAAGAATCTATGTGCCGATTTTCATCCAAATATGTTCAACGGTCGAGATTGAGTAACAAAGATTCAAACATCTTCACAAACTTTCACATTTAGTAGGATTTTATTTCAACTCCGTACTAAATTTATCTATTTAGTTAAAATTAAGTTAAATAGATAAATGTAGTACCTACTTAATGGTCCGATACGAATGAAATTGGATTACTTACATGTGGGTCCAAATTGCTATTCCGTGGCCATGCAACCTTTATATCCATTTTTTTGTACAGAAGAACACTTTATATGTATTGGAACGTCACAAGAGATTTAGGTACCTATAGAACATACATTTTCCACATTACCTACTCGCAACCTCTATATAGGTGTATTTCTAAGAGTCCTGCCGGGTCGTTCCGTTTATTAAATAAAAACCTAATCCCATGTAGTGGTCAATTTAGATTGCCTGACATTACAGGTTTCATGTCAGTCATAAACTGTTTACCGTGATGAAGGACGCAGACATTTGACAAACCAGACTGTAATGTTCTCCCACATCATACGAACCATAAAATTAGCAATTACGCTCGCAATACAATGAAAAATAAAACATCAATCTGCTCCCCACATTATTGACATAAAAATTGGTCTCTGCCTCTCGTGCCGTGCATAGCGATACGTAATAAATATTAACGCGAAATTACCATTGTGGGACACATACGAGCAACTTTTGTGGCTACTAATACGAAATTAGATATTTCAACTGCGATCCCACAAACTAATTGCACGTCTACACTCTACATAATAGATAAGCTTGTTCAACCTCTGACATTTCATTCACATAACTTGTCTGAAATTCTGACTGCTACGAGTTACACAAAATGTTCAAACATCTCAATGGTTTGTAGGTAAATCTCGATAATTGTGCTCAGTGAAAGAGGCTTCTCCTCGATAATGAGTCGGTAGTAGATCGTCTTTTATACTCGCGCAACGGAAAGATCTTTTGAATTATGAGTGTCGAGGGAATTCGCGGTGTCTACCGAAGTTGCTTGAGGTAAGAAACAACGTAGTTTAAGAACTTGTTCAACTGGTATTTTGTTGAAGATAAAAATAAATTCTCCACTCTGTCAAGTAAATGCTGATCAAACAATCATTCGATACTTGCGATTTGACCCATTTCCTGTATAAAATGGTATTGTATGGTTGTTGAGTCCAGACGGATATTTCATTAGCTGGGCGGCGCGGTGTGTAGCCGGCGGACGTAGCGCCGTGACCCGGAGCGAACTTCACAAACATCAGACAGAAACTCGTTAGCCATCCCCCTCCACACCTTGCCGCACCTCACCCCCCGTTACTAAATAAATGTCTCACTCCAATTCCACAAATTGGTACAACTTTATATGATGAAACAGCAATTTCTCATTTATATAAATCCCAACAAAAGATACAATTTCAATTATTCGATTAATAAAACAGTATAGCTAAAAGGAAATTCTTACATTTTCCTCATGGTTTCCGCTCATTAGCTCTGAATTTTTCATGATCTCAAATGCGAAAATGCTATTTTGTGTAACAGGTTATGAAAAATTTATTCGTCAAAAAAAACAAACTGCTCCAAATTTTCGCCATTAACCTTAAAAGAATTCTTATGACTTTTTATGGCGATATGCTTCATCATAGATGCTTTATGAGCGTTATTATGATTAGTAACCCATCTAGAATATAAAAGGGTAGGTTACTTGTGACACAATATAAGTATTATTTCTTTATTCTTCGGAGGTTTTCGTGCTTATTTTTTTTATCTTTTTCGAGTTGATTATGCTACAGGCGTTTCTTAAATACAACGCAATTTTCTCCTTTCATCCTAATCCCGAAAACCAAAACCAATACCACGTTTTCTTACGCTTTGTATACTTCATATTAAATACTCACAAACGTTACGATATATACCTCTTTAAAAAGGTAGAAACAACGTTACATGACTACTCATGTAGATAATTAGGTACAAATGCTATCTAATAGGTACTTAGGTACTATTACATTATAGGTAAACCTATACATTATTAAATATAAACACGAAAATTAGTAGTACCATTCTCTCCTCAATACCTCATTAACATTTACGTCAGTAAAATACATGCCTGTTCAAGAATAAAGTCAAACACAAAACCGTAACTTCCGTACAATACGCTAAGACAAGTAAAACAGTACATCTCTTCGTATTAAATACGTATGTACGTATAAATCTCCAATAAAATGCTTCTACTCCATTAAGTAAATTGAAAAACTTTTCGATGATCCGTATTCCGTAACCACATCCAAATTATTATTTAATTATCTTACACAGTAAGTCTGTATCTCAAATTAAATTAATAACTGCTTTGTTTAAAATTGGGAAAAGCTGAATATCCTTTGAGAATAGATAAGCCATAGAAAGTTCACAAAATCGTCGGAGTTTCAAGCCTGCCACCCCCAATCCCCCGCCAGTCGCTCTAAATTTTACACAACTTGCCTAAGATGTAGCGCAATGGGCAAACTCTTTAAAAATAGTTGAGCTATCGAAAATTCTTTATAAAATATTGCACTCCATTAAACTTTTAATATTTTAATTTCTCAATAGAAAACGTTCTAGTACCGTGATGGATAAATAAAAAAAATACCAATAAACAGGCAAGCTGATAGACATATTATAATACTTGCTAAGTTAATATGCCAGCGACCTCTCGTAATTGCAGTGAGAAATTTCTCCATGTACATACATTCCAAGGGAATACGTAGCAATGTTATAGCTCAGTATGAATAGCATTTCCTTGAACATAGGACACGGGAGTTGTTACTTACTTCAAGTTAGTTATTCTAGCATCCAACTATTTCTCGCAGATCGGTTGTTAAATTGATCCGTAGCTAACAACAATTCCAGCGGAGAAAATACGTAGCAACAAATCTTCTTCGCCGGAAAAGGTTCTACTAACCGAATCCAGATTCCAGGTGTCGGCGGAACAATGCAATTCCCGAACAAATCGCGTCGGGGACGCGGCGGCAGCTTTCACTACAGTTCCGTTGCCTGGAGTCGTCTCGTTGTCGCACCGCGTCGTCGACCCGAAGTCGTCTCAATGCCACCCCGCCGCCGTGCCGCGTTGCCGCCGACAGCCTACACGTCCTCTGTTCCCGTTCTTCGAGTGACAGCTAACTAATATCAGTCTAGTGAGCTATGAATCGAATATGTGTGGATATAAACTGCTAAATCTCTATATGTAAGTTTATAAATGTGTCTCCATTCATACTTTACCTACCATATTTTTGCAGCTTTTATATCTTGCAAGTTCAATTTAAAAAGTGTTACTACAAATAACAAAATTTTCAAAGATTTCTCAATTATTGTATGTTTTCAGTACGATATCAATTAATCAAATAAAAAATCTATTTTGTTGCTCAAAAGATGGAAACAGAAAAAAAATAATTTATGTAACATTTTATTTTATGTGGCCGAGCAAATGGTTATTTCATCGACATCGATAGCAAAATCTACCCTTATCTTTTGTGACCAATAAATATCGTGACTAGTATTAAATTCTTCTTTCGATATAGAGACGTACCAAGATCCCTACTTATGGAAAACAATATAAGTTGAGATCAAGAATTTTTCATAATGTTTGTTCGCAGTAGGTAGATACATGTATAGGTACTCATAAGCGTACGTCCATCCAGTGGCTGAGTAACTTTGTTGAAAAGAAAACCGGTGCAAAAGGGAAAAGAAATAAAACTGTTGGCTGACGAATTCGACAGAGATTTATCACCTCTGCGAGGTTTTAGCGGTTCCTAATTTACCTACCGGGGAGACGGCTGAAGGACGATAATTCATTTTTATACATTTTCATTTTATTATACTACGTTAGTCTCCTAAGGCCAAATATTTTATACTTAATGTACCCTCACGGTAACATTTAATAATAAAATTGAAATAGGTGATATTTTAGTCGTTAATTACTACAATTAACTCGAATATGTATTTATTCTACCAGATTGATAAATAAGACTTTACATATTTGCTTTTATTTTAATTGTAGTCAATTCTACGATGTTTAATATTCCACATCAAACCTTTATCCAAAAAAGCCCTTCCAATGAATTCAGTAAAAGGTAATTATAATTTACATTTTTTTTACAATTTCCCAATAAAATAAACATGAAATAATAAATTGATGGTTACTTCAAACAACCCACTGGGCACGTTGTTTATTGTCAGTAGATAATCAATATTTTCCATTTCACAATACCACGATTTCAATCTTTGGGAAATCAACAGAAATTTGCATACAAAAAGCGCTATCTGTTTTGCATAAATCGATTTACCTATCCTCTTTCGAAAAGCTTTTTCCTTCCCAATTTCAACGGCAAGTTTATTTGTAAACAAAGTAGGAATTGCTCTGGGGTATTACCAAATAAAAGTTTGGAATGTAGCAGAAAATTATTCGAAATTTAAGTTTTTTATGGTCGGTGATAAATACAAGCGCGACTGTAACACGTCATTTGGTTATATTCAAGAAGTTTCCAAGTCACACAGAACCGAGTAGATGAAGAATATTAAATTTTCGTGTTAAAATTTTACTTTACTACTAGCACCTAAGTTTAATATACTTATATAATATTATAACATTGTTGGCACATGCTCTAATTATTATTTGGTTGGCATATTAAATAAATGCGCAAGTGTCGCAATTTGATACTTTATGGTGATTTGCTCCCGATTAGAATACGAAACTAGACGATTTCCGATTCATGAATCGTCCTGTATCGAGTGCTGAATTCTAGATTCAGTTATTGAGGCCATCGAATTGCGAATGTCCAAAGTACATATCACTCCAGACTGTATGTCGTGGATGTAGGCGAAACAGAAATAATAAAAAAGCTGCCAGAGTGTCGATATCCAAATTAACATGGAGCTTCAATGAAATTGTAGCGTTCTATAAATGGCGACACTGTTACAGAGACGAATGTCGAAAGACACGGAACAGTCACAGAAACGGCGATACGAATGAATTTATCGTATTTTTAGGATTCCTTGCGTAAAACTGATAATCATTTTAAATAAATTATACAATCTTAAACCACAAAATGGAAAATAAAGACTTAAATCAGGTACATATTATCCTATGTGTTCAGAGCGTCTAACAAGTAAGTCTATATCTAAATAAATTGAAGTTTATATGTTTGTCCTCCATGCCTCCTGAACTATTGATCCGATTTTGACTGAACGATGAGTTGTTTTATGTACGCTCGCAAAGGTCCCTGGCTCGAAAAAAAGAATATCAGGAACGAAGTCACAGACGAAGTCATAGTTTTTAATAAATTCAAAAACTCTAGTAGATACTATACTCAGATACACTTGTATTCTTCAATTTGCATGTTTTTCATCATAACAAATTATACAAAAGACAAAGGGAGAATACATTTTTATTATTACCGGATTAGAACTCGCGTCATCGCATTTCATTCCGACACCCCGGCGACAGCTCTGTCAGCGTCCCACCTGCCGCAAGGGAATATGTAATCCTGAATAGGATCATACTTAAATGTCAGGTGCGAAACCTCCTCTGTAGAACAAATTCGCGGCTGGCCGTTTTTTGTCTCTTTGCTAACGAATCACCAAGCTCATGGGGCTTTCAGCGTGCCGCTCGTAACGGCTATTGTTTCGTGCCAGTTAGTTTTTTTGCTTGCTTTGTCCATTTCGTTCTTTTATTCTAACAACTATCGATCTTCTGAATATCGGATATCGAATGACACTTCTCAATTCTACGCGTTTCGCTTCACTGTGTTTCCGTAATATGAGACCCGCTAACTACAGCGCCATGCCTATTAATTAACAAGTTTGTTTTTTTAATCACTATGGTTTTGAATTGTATGTGTGATGGAATAAATGATTGTGTAACACAACTACATTTTAGTATACATTTTTGATGATATCAGCTAATTATTGCTTTACTGCAGGGCAAATACTTGTTCTCATACAGAGAAGGCACGATCATTGTTCACCACGCTTTCTCAAGGCAAGTAAAATTATAAGTTTAGGTTTTCTCATTATTTCCTTTACCGTAGTCAGTGATGTTCATGATAAACTTAGAAAGTGCGTATGAATGCACGGTATCGGAACCACACAACCTTATGTATGAGACGCGGGTGTCTAAACCACTTGGCTATCATGACACTGTGTGTAGTGTGTATTTCATTTAATATCAAATTCAGTCCAGTGCATTGTAAAACAATTATTTTTGTTAGTTAGACATGTACCTATATTTCTGTGAAATTCCTCCCTTTATCACAAATAGTATTATCGAATCATTAAACGAACCATCTGTGTTAGAATAAGAACGTGAACTATTCACACTTGACCTATTACTTTTTGCCCCGGAGACTGCAACATGATTGATCACTCCAACTTCGTATGTTCAAACTTCCCTGTATATTTTTTTTATGTATCTAACAGTAAAATATCTCATTACGAAGCTCGCTTTCCTTCTAATTGGAATCATCGATTTTATGATTCGTGTAAAATAATAACTGCTTTGAATTACTTAACGAACCTATAAAATATATGGTTGTACGTTTATTTATAGACAATAGTTTTATAGAATTTCGTTTCACATAAAATATTGCTCATAATACCTATTATCATTTCATTAATTTCTTGACTTTCTACCAATTTAATTCATATCATAAAATATTCATATCATGCAATAAAAAATCAAATGTTCTTTATCTTCATTTTCTTTAGTTAATTTAAAACTTATTTCCAAGAAGATTTATACCTTTAAAAAAATGCATACCCTCTTATAAAATTACAACACCGCGTTCACAAAAACAAGGCGAGTAAATTCTAGTCAAGCAGAATAACAATCTTCCTGTTCTCATTAAAAGTAACTTCATATGCAGATACATTGCATATGCAGCATTGTATTTATATAATTCACATGCAATGTGACTGCATATGCTTCATATCGCGGGGTCTGAGTTCGCTCGCTTACTAGACCCCGCCATCCCCTTTGAGCCTAATCTGTCTGAGTCGGGGTGCCCCAAGTTATTAATGATGGTAGATAAATTATTACTAATTTTTAATTAATCACACTTATCGTCTATTTTATTATCTATATTTTATTATATTATATTTAGTATATTTATATTTTAAAATACCGTGAAAAAATACGCCGAACAAACAATATTCGTAAAATATAATTCTACGGTTTGATAAGTTAGGTTAATGTGATATTCATAGTATTGTTTTTGTGAAATGATTCATTTACGTAAATAATCGTTGAAACAACAATGTTCAAATTAAAAAACAGGGACCAGATACATATTACATAAAACATTTTCTGCGAATCGAAATTCTATGAAATAGCTGTCTGCGATACAAAGAGACATCCAAAAAGATAAATACATAATATAAGTATTACAATGTCAACATATGAAATAAAGTCACTAGCGTGATTCGTAACTTGTAGATTAAAGAAAACCTCTTTGTTCAACGTTATTATTTATGTAGGAGCAATTTGTTCTTAAATCTTTCGAAAGCTATATTTGTCTCATGGCCCAAAGCTGTAAAAAGTAAATTGAATCAGGTTTTTTAATATCGAAGTAAGTACTAAAATAAACAATACTATAGTTGTCTTCAATAAGAGAATCGAGTAAGTAGGTACTTAGAAAACGTATTCAACTAAAAAACCGGCCAATACAATATTTAAAACTACATTATTTTTCATTAAATAGTTTTATAGCAAAGCACGTTGCTTGTTGATATTTCATCTCTCTGAATATATTAGGTGCCTACCTCACTTGAAATTTGAACCGAAATTCAAATGATAGCGCTATGCGAAAAGACGGACAGACAAACAGCGGATTTTTAGTAATAGAATCCCATTTGGCATCCTTTATTTACGGAACTCTAACAATAATTCAATCAACAATTTTCCAATTTGGTGATTGACTGACAGACGATGCGTTTAAATAGGTAGTTTACTGACCTACTGATAATAGGTATTATAAAAAAAAAAAAACAAAATTTCATTTAAGCACATTAAACAGAGAGCCGAAGTCTTTATGCAAGTAGTAGGCAAAAGCTAGTATTGTAATAAGAAACCCCGATTTTTGTTACCTGAGCCAGTAAAATGGTATCAACGAAGACTGATGTTGATTATTCTCATTTGTATGCAGACATTATTGCGATTTCATGTGATCGTGCACGCCGGGGCAAACTGTAGCTGTATAAAGAGTCTGTATTTTGATTATACAATTTTGGAGCTGAACTGGGAGCGTCTGGTTTTCCTTATTCTGTGCACAAATTGATCAAAGTTCAAACCCCGTGCTTAGCTGTAACATAGAAGAATGAGACAAAGCTATAGAAGCCAGGAAATGATAAATTCATCGACAAGTGCCATTAAATCTCCATTGTCAAAAACAAATCCAAACAGAAACTCAACTAATGTTACCGTCTCCATATTCCTCAACCACAGATATGGTTACAACAGATTAGCCTAAAGTATAACGCAATAAAAGTATTCAAACAGTATATTCTTTGTTTTTCCTATATCCGTATCTTATTTTGCACATTTCATAAAAGGGTTATGATATGAGAACCAATTTCGCAACAGAGTGGGATACAAGAACATTTTATATACGAGTACATAAAAGAATATCAGTGCTCATTTTTGACAAAATATTTAGCAAGCATTCATTGAAAATCCTATTTTACAATACGATTTCAGTTAATCTTTTCATGCTCGTATTGAAAACGGTTTGTGAATGGAGGATTGTACGAGTATATTGAAAACAAAGAATATTTTAAAACTCCGCATGGTATTAAATTTAATAAAAAATAGGTTTCGCTCAATTCCATTAAAATAATTGATGCGCTCTTTGTGTCTCACAATAATATCACACCAATTAGGTTTTCGAAGTTAATTGGTAATGCATTACCCTCATAATTACATGCGCTGACAAATTACTCGTCCAGATATTTCCGTATTGATCGGATGAAAACAAACAGCATCGAATCGGAGAACTGTCACTTAACTATCTGGAGATAACTAGTAGTTTTATCTAGGAACTATTTTCGGCTTACATTATAATGGTAATGCAGATGTTTTTGTAGTAATTATTTTAAGAGTATAATAACAATATTAACAATAACCAACAACAACTTCAAACAACTACAACAACAACAACTATTAACAATATTTGGTTGTTAGGCGTTAGTTCTTAGTGTTCACGGCTATATGTCCATTCAATTACTTAATTAATTAATTAAAAAAATAGCAATTTTTCCTGAACAAAATGCAATAGGTACCTACACGATCAAAATGGATTAAACGGCAGTTTTTTTTTATAATCTCAGTTTTAGTCTCATAGTGACAGTTGTTCGTATTCATAAGTACAACGACCCATTAAAATATTTAGTGAGGTGTTAACACTTTATATATCATACTAGATATACACTTAGCTTGCTTAAAATCAATTTATTTCGATATGAAACCTGTGTATAGTGAACTATATAATTTCGTCAAGCGAGGACGTACAGCAATCAATGTGAAGCCCCCTTAAATGCCATGAGTAATGTTCACAATTTTGTCACCCTCATTGCCACCCGGGACGCTCACTTTTTATTTCAATAAATGCCAAATGTCTGTCACCCAAATATATATATCGTTATTATACACCTTATATTTTAATGAAGTACTTTTTATATTACCTTATCCAATTTCGTACCAGATTCAAAATTGTACGAAGTTGAAAATAAGAAAACTTGAAAAGCATTAAAATTAATTAAATCAGTCTTCTACTTACTTTTTTCTAACTGATTTTCGATAGTTTTTTTTTTTTTAGTTCAGATACTCTAGAAATCTGTTGGATACGTTGATAAATCAATCCCTTTTCTAGCGGTAGCTATCTTGAATGTAAAAATACTATAATTGTACTCTAGTATCGGTAAAAAAATCGGCAAACGATTTTATGCGTCTGGGTTACCTTCACTTTATTACTATGTAATATGTCTTACTTAATAGGTCACAAACATTTTCATCATCATAAAAATAATTGGACGATTAATCAGTAAAACGTACCAAGTATCATAATTAATTTGGCGGATTCCACTTGTCGACTGCAGGTTCTTGAAATGAAGAGCCATCGGACCTTACCGTACACGCTCCCTACAGATAATTCAATTTGCAGGGGTGACTCACCCAATTATAATATCAGCACCAACTCATTTTAAAGGCTACTCAGTTCTAATTTACTGTAATTTCATTCGGTTTTCCCATTTTATTCTTTCCTTAAGTGTTTGAGGTATAAACATGGAGTATGATTACGTTTTCTGATGTTTAAGCAAACTTTCCCATATAATATTGGATTTTGCGGGGTATCAAGTAAACAGAAAAAGTGAAATGAATTTACCTATTTTTTCTTTACTAACCGACTTCTTTCACTCGAATACACGTAAATAATTAACCTTTAACATTACGAATCTGTAGTTCATACTTTATTATAATTACAATTTATTCTACATTCTTTATTATATCATATAATAAATTATATATATTGTATAATAACTAACTATATTATTTATATTATTATAATATATTATATTTATTATACAACAATATAATCCGCGCGACTACATTGCGTCTGAGTAACGTTAATAAGGCTATTGTGAATATTTCCAATGTTTAATTTAAACATCGTGGTGTCAATTTTAATTTATAGAAGCAAAGGCTTCTGCCCTGTTGATCAAGTGTTTTGTTTATATTTAAATTTTCCTGACATTTGGAGCACTTTACAGGGCTCACCGCTCCGGGTAGTCAACCCGTGACCACGAGTGAGGCGACCGCCGCGTCGGTAACCGCGACGGCTCAATATTTACAAAATTTAAATTTTAAATAAAATTTATTGTTATACTCATCATTCATAGTATGAATACCCTTAAGTTGGAAAGGAAAATTATTACTTATGATGAAAAACATTGACGACCCGACAGCATGATTAATAAACAAGAACAGACCAGGTGCAGAATATAGTGAATTGGGTTTCTAAGGTACCAACATAAATAAAAAAGCCTTTCTTTAATTCCATCGACTTTTACGAATTACTCCGAATGAAGCTGAATGATGTAGGCGATATAATTTATTTTGGCTTCAAGCAAAAGAAAATGTTACTCTGTTTTCTCTTTTAGATAAAATAACATAGCATCACGCCTGCAATCCCCGAAGGCCTAGGCAGAGTTTTACCAGTTACATTTTGCCCGTTACATATGTTCAAGTCCCATGTATTAGGGGTAGCCTAATGCCATCAACCGGGCACAAATCCAAACTCTGAGGTTGCTATTGAGAAATTCCTGATGGAAAAATGCAATATCACTTTACCTGACCTGGGATTCGAATCCAAGACCTCGTGCTTTGCAGTCGCGCTTTGCGACCACTGACTCAACGAGGCCGTTAGATAAAATGTATAAACCGTATTAACGTTTTTCACTGACGATATAAAAATGCATCAGAACGTACTCGTTGAACGTACACAAAATATTTGTGTGTCAGTAGACACACAAATATTATGTGCACTACCTTCGGCATCATAAAGTCGTGTGTTCTCTCTAGTGAGATAGCAAAGATACCCTGCAGTGTCAGTGATGAATGCGTTGCACTCGACGTTGCATTTAATGGCCGAAATACAAGAGGCGTTATATGACGCGATAAAAACTCAAAAATATTTCTGCATTTACTTTATTACTGCAATATCTTAGTAATAAGTCAAGTCAACCATACGAAGAACTATTCTGAGCAAAAAAACATGTTATAAAATAGAAAGAAAGTTAGTTTTATTACAGCTATCTATTTCAGCACGGAGATGCAAGATCGCAGACTAGCTCCGTTTAACTAAGATATCTTTGAAACTTCCCAGTTCTCTCTCCCTGAATAGAAACAGGATCGGAAGTCGTTTTGCCCTCTTCTCACGAAACTCTACGCTCGTTATACATTTGTAAAAATAGACGTTTACTATACTTATCATTAGCAACTTTGGCCGAAGTAAAAACTTCCTCCCTTTCGTTTTACCCTTCTCAACATGGATTTATTGTTTGAAGGTCAGTTTGATCCTTATCTTGTCTTGTAATCGATTCCGCTGGATTTTACCACTTACATTTCTGCTAACCTCTCAAATATATATTGTGATTACGATGTAAGTGGTCTAGACGTGAATAATACATTAATTTATATTTGCTGATGGATTATTGTTTTTATTTTTCAAATTATTTGAATAAATAAACACATCTTTCTTTACACTCTTAGTATCTAACGTCTTAAAAGGTTTTAAGTTATTCTTTCCTTAAAAAAAAAAAGATGTACCTATTGAATGCAAGAGCGAACGCACTATAAAGTTCTAAAAGAGATTCGCAATCATAAAAATGCAACACATCACTTATTACTTCCATTTTAAGAGAGCACGTTAACGTAAAAGCGTGCATCAAACAAAAGGTGCTCCGGAGCGATCCAGAGTAGCGTAGTTTTTGTATCGTCCGATTTCCTATGAAATACGTGAGACGAGATAACGCCGCGGGAAAAATCCTGTGCGGGTACGATTCCATAGAAGATCGAATAAAGCAAATACTGAATCGCTGCCACCTCCGGCCAGCTTTCAGTCCGAGAGGAGGGTTTCGATTGTACGGACTAAATATGTGACAGCTACTCTGATCTGAATGCCAAAGATTTTTGGAAAATATTATTTCAATATTTTTTTGCTTCACGGTTGTAGTAAGGGCTGAGTGGCTGCTGCTTTGCGTGCGTCGAGTTCGATTCCGGACGGTACAAAAATTTATATTTCCTACATCTACCTAATTGTTCTGAGTCTGCTTGTCTGTGAGGTTATATGTTTGTAAACACACCAACAGGATAAATTCCAAGTGTGAGACAACGTTTCATGAAAGAAACAAATACTGCGAGTCCTTTAAAATTTAGACTATAAAATAATAGGAATATCTCAGGGTTACTTCAGCTAATTAATTTCTAGCACAAATGCTCAAACGCAAAGTTTGACAATGATAGGCACTTCCTACATTTATAATACACGTGTTCCTTGAAGTTTGTAGTTGAAGAGGTTTCATATCTCAGTGGCAATAAATTGAGGATCTTCTCTCTGAACGATGACAAAAGGTATAAAATAAGGTTATGTCACAATGTAAAAGCGTAAATTCTCCCCTTATCTTACAGGTATGCTACCGTCAATCGTTACTTTATAGGAAAATGCACTGAGTTATGGAACATACATACCTACGAGTATGTATGTCACTTGATACTTGCTGCGATCTCATTACAAGTAGCAATAGGTATATAATGCTCAAATTATTGATACTTGTATTTCTATAATCAAACATCTTTAAAATATGAAGTATCTCAAAATTCTAATCAGTTTCATAATTTATAATTAAGGTACAAACTTTGAAACCCCTTGATATGAAACTAAACTCCACTGTTGTTCATTTTATAGTTCCATGAGAAAGATTATTTCAAACTTAGTTGCTTGTTATTTACCCTTTCATAATTATTTCTACGCTTCGTCAAAATTCATAAACCTAAACTCATTTACTTCAAAAGATGTAACCGCTCCGAGGCATGGCCTATTTACTATGCTTAGGTATCTGCTTTGTTGTGTTCTAGTCGTATTGTATTCACTATATTATCATACTGTTATATTTTCACTTACTTATCTTCGTTGTTTTCATTCATTTTCATATTTTTCTGATGAGGTCATCTTGCTCTGACACTTTTTCGGAAAATACTTAAATGAAATATTGAGGTACTTTTCTGCGCAGATATAAAATCATCACAGTAATATTTTCTTTTATTCAGTCCCTTTTTATGTTTGTAGCCGTCAGGTGCAGGTAGAACCGCGGGTCATTAGGACGACTCGTAGCCCCGCTACGGAGCTACGCCGTAGCAGGAACTCAAATCACACCGACCCTCAATCAACTCCAATGTCACGACTGTATAGTTAGATGAAAAGTGAAAATATATTTATAAAGAAGGCAGGACTTGAATATAAACGATGATTAAGGAGTTTGAACTTTTATACCTCTTCGCATTACCTATTCCAGAAAATTCAACTAAAACATAGAATTGCGTGAAATCTACAAAATACCGTGTATCGCCGACAAAAGATCTCGAAGAAACTTTGCTCCTCCTTTCGGCATTCACAATGGTATTACAGGCAGGATTCAACGAAATGGGACGGAAAATCGCTTTGATGCGTAAATAATTGAAAGTTAGATGTAAAATTGGGGAAAGCCGATTGTTGGTCTGGAATATGCCCAACCTTAGGATTGTAACGGACAAGTTGAAATGTGGAAAGTGAAGTGAATGCCGTAAATTGTGGCGTCGGGAGTGCGCTCTTATGTATTGGCTACCGATCGATAGCGCACTAATGAGCCGTGACATGCTGTCGACAATCGACATTGTATGTATCGAACACGTCGATCCCGGTGGCGTTCCGGACGCGTCCCGTCGTACCGGTCCGGGCTGTGGCACGCGCGCACTGTACATTCCCCACCCCGGCTTGCAGCACTGAACGCCCGCTTGAATACCAATTAACTCCCTCATACAAAAATAACCCACAGTCATAGCTATTTTGATGTATGTCAAACTGGTTAACGATTCTTGTGTTTTTTAATAGGTGTTTATAGTCATCTCTCCAAGTGAAGATAATTAATCTCTCGAATGTCGCGCATACCGCATAGGTACAAAAGCGCATAGATAAGTGTTCGCGAAAACAAATGCCGACAGTCGATGGGTTAATCATTATTTATTTTTAACTTACCTACTTAGTTCAATAGCACAAATTGACTCGCTATTCTTATAAAAATAATATCATTGATCCTTAATAAGTGTTCTTAGTGAGTATCATGAGAGATATAACCGAATACTGGTACGTTTTAAGTTTTACTGGCAAGTTAGTAAGTAGATTCACATTCCAGTAGTTAGGAACAAACGATGTTTGTGTGTCTGTGGGGCGGACAGCGGTCGGCGCCGAGCTCACCGACCGCCGGAACATTACTCAGCCGCTATCTGATGTCGTCTGCTAATTGACTAGAAATACAGATAAACGCTATTTTTACTCCGCCATAAATCTTCAAATACCTTTTCTGATTTATGGATCGATCATTCTTGAGATTACTTTACGAATAATTAGATAGTGTACGTACCTACATATATCACAGAACTGCGTCCAAGGATAAATCAATAAAAGCAAGTGTTTCGAAAGGCAAATTTTATTCATGGTCCAACGTATACACAATGAACGGACCCTTTCAATGTAAAATTTCGCATTATAATGTTCACTCGCATATATTACAATATTTACAAATGGATACAACTCTCTTAATTGAACACCGAGGGCGGTTAACTACTCGCGAGAAAGACGAGCGTGGCAGCGGTGAGCGCCAGACGCGGCGAAGAAAGCGCGTCCCGCGGCCGTGCGCCGGCGCCGGCTGCGCGAGCCCGCGCGCTGCCTCCCGCCTCGCCGCGACACCCTGCGCTGCCGGCACCCACGCTACCCAGGCTGCGACCTCGCACTTTTAATGGCGATATACAAAAATTCTCATCCGGGAAGTCTTGCGTCAGGGCCAATGGGTTAGCGAGAGGGTCTCGTCCACACTCACACGGCACGTGATTCCCGCGTATCACTATATTCTCAACTTCTAATATTACCGCCTCTGGCGTCTCCAACATGTGATTGCCTGTTAGTTTAAATGTGGTGACGCTGTTGTTTTGTATCAGGGAGAGTTCCTCGATGCCGTCGATTTTATTATTGCAGATTTCTAATATATCGACACGCTGCAATCCGTCAAATGCACCGACCCGCACTATACCCAGATCAGATTCCCGGAGAGCGAGCCGACCGACACGCACCAGTCCACGAAAAGTATCGGGTAGCACCGCAGGTAGGTCCATATACGCCAGTTCGAGTACGCCGACTCCTTCCAGCCCAGCAAAAGCTTGAGGCTCGATAGATCTTATTCCTGATGGGAGTTCAATCTGCGTTACGTCGTTAAGCCCCGAAAAGGCATGTGCTAATATTCGTTTAATTGGATTATTCCGTAGGGAGATTAGCTTTATAAAATTGGTTCCAGCAAATGCGTATCCCTCGATTTGAGCGATTCTGTTATGTGTCAGGACAATAGAAGTGATGTTTTGTAGAGCAGCGAACGCGAAAGCGTCGACTGTCGTAAGTGGTGAGTGTTGGATGTAGAGCTCGCGGAGTCGCGGCAGGCCCCGGAAGGCGAAAGGGCGGATGCGCGTGAGGTTGCAGGCGTCGAGCGCGAGGCGGCGCAGCTGGCGGAGGTGCGCGAACGCGTCCGAGCGCAGCACGCGCAGGTCGGCGCGCGACAGCGACAGCTGCGTCACGCTCGCGCTTAGCGCAGATGGCACGCCACGCAATGTCGCGCTGTTGCACACCACCTGCGATCAAACAATCCCAATTAAATAAACATTTCACATTGTAATCAACGCTGAATCCTCTTCAAATATTTTTCAGTACAGAGTCCGTGACAAAAAACAATTCTACAAAAAAGATTGAATTATCAGTTTCGCTGTGTCACGACCTAAGCATTATTTCTACTGTTTGCACGGTCAATAAGGTTAATCCTTCCCGAAGTATTGTCATCGGCGTTCACAGGCCAGAGCCCATATTTTGATTGAATTGTTCCAAACTTAAGCTTCGCACATAATCGCCCAAAACAAATATCAATTTGATTCATCCCAGTAGGTATGATCATATAAAGCGTCGATGTCGAAGCTTCAATTCAATTTAGTACCTAGGTGCGTAGCATTTCAATTTACGTATATTAGTGGCCTGTTTGTCCATTCGATTAATATAAATACGAAGCACGTCCCGTGAAACATTGAATTATTAATATAACTATACTTTGCAAAAGAAAAAGTGAATAAATTAACAAACTTGTCGAGAACCTTGGATCCCGGTTTTACTTACTGAGAACTTTTAAGAGTTTCGAATTGAGAAGACTGACTCAATGCTTCAGAATAAAACCATCTACAAAAAATGTTTGAACTTCATTTTGAGTCATGTTTATTTGTAAAATTCCAGTAACAGAGTTCAAAACAAGTACCTAGGTATCGATACCTAAGGATACTTACCTACTGAAAATTTTCTTTCCCGGAAAAGAAACCTAACAATTTATCCTTCTGCGAAACTGGGAAAATGGCGGACTTCAATCGTGAAGATTACAGTCTCTAATTTCAATTTAATCCAATAATTTAAGATTCCTTTGCCTTTAGCTATGTACCGTAAAATAGTATTAAATTCGGTGAACTGCGCAACTGAGAAATTAGTTTATAATGTGATTGAAAATTGTTATAGGATTCAGATAATAAACACAAGCTTTTTGTTTTCAAGCAACAAAAGCATCTGCCGTGAAAAATAGGTTAATTTTGATAGAAAATACATTTAGTTTATGTTTTCTAAAAATCCTCACGGCTAACATTTTTATTATGGTTGTTTTAAATAGGCAGCAATTAGAGAACATTTTATATTTTTACTTTGCATCAAAACTTTTCCAGTTAACGGAGTTGTCCACCTAAAAGTGCAAATGTATATTTTCATGAATTATTATAAGCGACTGCGAGTAGCAGACGGTGGAGTGGCATGATGGGATGTATCCCATGCGCGTTGAGTACATCATTTTTTGTATCTCATTTGCGTATGTTTGGGCTTTTTATACTATTTACAGAGTAAATGTTTTATTAGCAAATTCATCTACCTAATCACAAAATAACAAGTTACCTGCGACTGCGACAGACAGATGCAGTGCGTCGGGCATGGCGGCGTCAGCACAGGCGTTAGCGATGGCGTATGCGCGCGTCCGCCACCGCACAGCGCACCCCACGCCGTTGCTGTCACCAACCACCGCAACACCCATCTGATGACAAAGAACATAATAAAATAGCCGTTTAATATAAGTATAATTGGAAGTCGCTTAACTTGCCGAAAATTTTAGTCTCGGGTTCTCGAGTCAATATTTGAGTTCGGTGAGAACTTTTATTGAAAGAGAAAAAATCGTCTAAAGCTTTTAGGCGATTTATTACACTGTTCTGTTTTTTTGCACAGTGTAGGTACTCACTACTAACATATAATATATACTTGTATAGTGTCTTATGCTGGAATTAGAATGCACCATTTTCCCAATAAACCACAGCATTTCCCACTGAATGAAGTAAAACGATCACCGATAATTTAAACACGTTTTAGGTGTAACTCGTGTAAGCGGACACCACAAAGCAGCTGAAACTGGCAGCGAAATGTACCTTCATTTTACTAACGTTACACACGCGTTACGGGCGCGTGATTATTAGACTCCACGTAAATGTCAGAAATATTATCCTAATATTCACCTCATTTGTGAAAACCGTCTACTGCTGAAAACGAGTCCGTAGTTATTCAACAGGGAACTGTTTCATGAGTCCTACAAAACACCTACATACCTTTTTTAATTTAAGAATGGAATATCATTAAATGACTTCTTCCGTTCCGGGCAGAATGGAAGGGAATGCCTAATGATCTTTACATTCCAGGGCCGCGGTAACTCCTTTAAACAAAATCCGCATCCCTTTCAGGGCACCTACATAGCAAATTTCCTCACGTTTTTATTATGTCAGTATGTCACATGCTTCTATCTCCTGTAAGGTTTTTATCGGCACTGCAAATTATGCAGATATGTACATGACACCACTTATGGTCGCAACACATCCTTATTTTCTCGTCAACAGTATCGCAGGATGATCCCACAATCCAAATTGGATAGATACGCACATATGCGCACGCGAGCTCGTCTCACAGTCATAGTAATTGGAGTGACGTCTGGTGATAGATTGGAAAGTGTTTGCGGGTTTAAAGCCACGTAGTGGTACGTGCGGGGTCAAAGGTTAGCAAAGTTATGACAGGTCGGTAGCGTATCGCCACCGAATATGATCAATGCTCTTTCATATGTCAACGGAAGGTACCGCGAGATTAGTGTTGAAATACTATGATGTTGCGCACTTCCTAGCTAGATTAATAACACTAAACAATATCTTAGTCAGTTATTTTGTCGATCTAATTCCTCAAAACATATAATCATATTTGTTTCGATTAAATAATTTGTTACCAAAGGTTAAAAAACTATGGTAATCATTATTTTATGAACGAGCTACCCACCCGCCCATGCTTCGCTTCACAGCGAGATTCCTTTAACCAAATTAAATGAGTACTAATCTATACGAATATAATAAAGTCAAAATGTTCTTGTTTGTGGGTTTGTTTAAACGCATTAATCTCTGGAACTACCAGGAGGGTTAAAAAGAATTATAGATTGCCAGACACATTAGGACGATACAGAACATCAAGCTAAGACCCACGTAAGTGGAGTAAAGATGGAATATCCTAAAGCGGGTAAAAAAACCACGCGGGCGAAGTCGCGGGCAGAAACTAGTGTAATATATTAGTATAGAAGCTTTCTGCTTTAATAAGTAAAAAGAAAAAGAATGAAAACCGGATAAACATCCAATAAGTAGTTTTGAATAATTAATCATACACCTAAAGACACTAAAAGCGATTTTTATACATATGTAGAACCGAACTGTTATTATATTCCGACGCGTGTAAATTACACGAATTATTTAAAGGGCCGGTGCTTTGACTAACGATCTTCAATAGCAAGGTTAACCACAACGTTTAAATACTAAATGAACCAGAAGTAATGTGACCGAAAGCAATGTGTAGGAGTTCTTTGATCCGTGATCAAATGCCTTTTATATTTATTTTCTCTAGGATCGTATAATATTAACAAAAAATCTATTTTATGAGAGAAATAATAGAAGCACGTACACTAAAAACAAAGGATTCAGTAAGTTTATTTTAATAAGATATCCTGAAAACCTAAGTACCTATGAAACTTAGTTTTTTTTTTCCATTCATTAATTTACTATGAATGAATTCTATTCAAAGATGTTTCTATAATATTCAATTATTTTCAAAATTACGTATCAACTGCAGTTAATTTTCGTCTGTTTATGTTCGTATCTGCCAAATTACTCGAAACCTATATAGTACTCTGTATTGTATACCTTCATTCGAGAGTTTCAAGAATTAGCACTTTGTTGTGCTAACAAACTATGAAATACGAACTTTACAAGCTTGTTGCCAGTTCAATGTATTTGGCTTTCGATAATGAATTTCAAGGCAACAGTTTGCTAAACTTTACGATTAGGAGGTCCGAAGTTTGAGATCTAGTATCCAGTTGGTATTAACTCAAAGCACTGGTGTTAGTTATCTGTTTAATTGCTATAGACATCTGAAAATAGAAGTGAAACTGTGACGTAGTATAGAAATTCAATCACCAATCTACCGCTGAAGCGTGATGGATAATTATGGTAATTCCCATTTAGAGCCGCTCGGTGAGGCAGGCTATAGGAAGGCTTATGTTCTACGGTCGGATATTTACCGCTTGACGTAATCTGTAGAAATTAGTGAGCATAATGGAGAGATGAACAATGTAACATGTATTACTATTGAAATAGATATCAAACGATACACTTATAGTAGGTTTTTATATACAACATTTCTCTAACCCAAATACGGCAGCCATATTTGCAAACATTTTATAAAATTCGACTTTCAGTAAAAAGCTCCAGTATGTTTGTATAAATATGAAACACAAAAAATTTTCGTGCGCAATGCGAGCGGGTTACGGGTAGTCATTTCGAAATAACAGAATAAATAAACATCAAACATTCCCAGGTGTTATTGTTACAATAGCCTACCTTTATTCGTAAATTTTAATCGAATGAAAACAATGTGGAATTGGTATCAAGCTCGAAGGGAGACAGAGTACAGCTTTGATGTGACGAAGTAGATGACTGTGCCGGAGATAGAAATTTGTACAAAAACATTTACTTGAAAGATCAAGTGGCACAATCCGTAATTCGATTACTACCTAATGAACGATGGACATTTTCTACAAACGTACTATTAAGATATTTTGTTTCAAGGGCTTTTCAACAGTACAAATACTATAGGTTATAAAATTATAATTTATGAAAAACAGCGGTTGATTTAACACTGCAACGTTTATATGTATATTTTTAAGATAGGTTAAAATATTGTGCGCCAAACTGGCAACCAAAGTACCTAAACTATTACAGATGACCTGTAAAGCTCTCAAATGAAACGTTTTAAAAAAAATACTCTTTTTGAAAGATTACATTATCTTATCTTCTAAACATTTCTTATTACTAAGCTATTATAGTTTAAACAAAAGCATTTAAATAAAGAAAGTGATTGTTTACCTGAGTCGGAGAGCCGGGGCCATGGGCGGACGCAGGCGGAGCGCCCCGCCCGCCGCGCGCCCTCACCGGAGCCCCGCCATCACACTACAAATGCCTGTCAACAAATAATTAAACAGTTACTTCATCTACTTCCGTGAACGCACTAATCGCATTACTACGTCCGCAAATTAATCTGCTACGATCCTATGAGCTTGTATGGAATTTGAAAACGGAATGAGTTTTCTATTTACACGACATGGCCTTTGTGAAATGAAAAAAATATTTGATCGAGCTTTGGCCAGTTTTCAAAGTAATTCTGGCAAAAATTGCTTTTAACATCTAACCGTATTTATTTTTAAAATGTATATAAGCTACAGCTACACACCGCTGCACATGAAGCTGATGGTGACTGAAGATAATCTCTTAGTTGCCCCTTACGACACCGCGAAAATAGATGGGGTGGTCCCGTTTTAAGCCCGCAAGCACACATCATAAATTATAATACCACATATGCTTTTCCTAAAGGGCGAGCTCTTTTAACTACACAAACACGAAATCCGTTGTTTGCAGTTAAAACCACAGCTTTAGCAATAACAAGTTGGATTAAATATTGCCTTAGTACCTACACAATTAGTAACAACTTGTTTACTCTTTCTTTTGCTCAGTTTATAAACAGTTTACCCTGGTTAACTTTTACAAGTTGCGAGGGATAATAAGCCTCTAATGACTCTGTTTTTATTTCATTCGTAATGTATTTATTACCTACCTACATTTACAATAAATAAAATGTTATCTTTTGAAAACATGTCAAAGAAACTTGTGGGAATGCTTTTAGAAGTATTGACTAGCGTGAAACAGTTTGCAAATTTTCAAAGAGAATTTTAACAATCAAGAGAACAATATCTGCCAGGGCCAGCTTCTATACTGGCAAATAAAAATCACATGCAAATTGATAAAATATAATATCTTCGGTCTTTTACCTAGTGAAAGAAAAATGCGCGTATTCAAAATTCAATTATACTTAAACGGAAATTGAAAATGTCGAGATGATGGGGCCGCTGTCGCACCGCGGACCTGCTCCCTTCTGGCATAAGTTTTTGACTTATAACTGTCTCGTGGATCATACTAGTTTGACAGGTTCCATGACAACTATGTGGCCTTCGCTTTATTTAGATTTATTTGAATCCGACATAGTAGCTTCTAGGTAGGTATAAAGTAGGTGAGTCATGAATTAGTAAAGCTTAGGTAGTTCATAAAGGTAGGTACAGAACATTGTGGTTTTCTTTTTTAGAAACATAACGAATAGCTCCGACTACAATTTCGCCTAAAGTCAGACAGCACGCCACGCGTTGTTGAGCTTTTGTCACATTTTTACTTTAAAAACTACGTACAATTTAAACGAATGACAAAAGCAATTGTATTGTATATGCAGAACAAATATTTTATTAAAAATGCAATATATCTGTAAAATTAAAAAGGTTCAGAACTTCTAAAACAGAAAACTCGTAGCAAAATACTAAATGAAATAAGACCAAACGTTGGCAAAAGTAAAATATACAAAGCGCAACTTTCCAGAGTGTAGTCGAAAATAAAGCGACGGGAACATTGAAAGACCTACGATAAAGGCTTACACGTGATGACACACGTCTGAAGAGGTTCCTTGTAATACAAAACGCTTTGAATAATGTACATGTTGCATGCCAAAAACTTAAAATTGTACGAATATGTTTTGTGCTTCGCGTGGAGATTTCCTGCAAAGAATAGTCCCCAGGAGCGCCATTACCCCGCCCAACAAAGACGCATACGCTTTTAAACTAAACCACGCTTAAATTGCTCGCAAAACAAATTATATTTTTTGTAGAACACACTGGAGGATAGACCATCGTCACTAATCATGCAGCAGAAAGCAATTTAAGAGATAAAATATAAAGTTATGCTGGCACCTATAAATTAAGAACCATAATATTAAAATACCTGGGAAATGACTTTAAAAATATGTTACTTTAAAGAGCTTAGCGTCAATTAAGATTGCGCTTTAAATGAAGCTAGGGTGAAAAATTAAATTATTTCATAAGCGAATATCATTTGGAATATTTTCATTTCTCGTTTCGAATAACACGGATACAACAACAATATTCAAGCTTTTTCCTCTTTCCTCGATCTATCTATGTAACATTTTTATCTACATTTTTTAAGGTAAAGCGACATTGGTAGTTTAACATTAACATAAATCACGTGCCGCATTATCCCTTCCCGACCATGTTTTTATTTGACCGTCACCTGAGAACTAAAATAATGATTTCTTTTTCTTTTATTTTATCGGCTTGTCGACCCTACTAAAATCGTGTTTTCCTAACTGAATCTTTTACAACTTTAGATGCTTCGATATAGATATCAATTTGATGTACATTATTATTTTATTTATATTATGGCCAACATTCTGTGTTACAAATTTTGGGCACTGTTTTGTAACAAAACTTTCAAGTGTTTCACTTACCTACCTGAAGTTGGAAGCTATGAGGGTCTACACGGATATTATAAGTTTAGTCAAAACTAAGTTGGTACATAAATCGCCAATGTAGGTGTAGACATCATTAACCAATCATTTTTAAGACACAATTTCTCTACAAAAGATTTCAGTTTAGTTCGATTACCAAAATCATTTTCAATAAATAAATTATCAAGATTGACATTTTGACATTTTTATTTATTGATTTTTAGTATGTAAGTTACATTTATGTAACGTCACGGTACCTTCTTGCTTCAGAAAATCAATGGGGGAATAGTTTTTTGACAGCTTGTAAAAAGTATGTCAATTGATTGGTGATGTCTTTACCTGTGCAGTCATTTTAGTACCTAATAATGATAAGGTTAGGCCATGTACCATAATATAAGATTTTTTATAAAAATTGTTATTCCATTTCATGTCGCTTCTAGGCAGATTTTCAGAAAGTCCTTTTATATTTAAACTTATCTACACTAAAAATAATGTTATACATTGATAAGTTAATCCGTCATATTAATAAAAAAAATATATATATAATGCAGAATTGCTATCAGTTACTGCCATTAAGGTGAAAGTAAAAGTACTATAAACTTGAATTTCGACATCTTATAGGTATTTTACGAACCAAATTCCGTTTTATAGTCGTATTTATGCCTTTTATTGCATGATAACGTGTTCAAAGAATTTAAACTGTCTATAAAATATCACGGGTTAGCAATCATAACGTGTTACCCACTTGTATCGAAAATGTTAGTATGAATATTTGCAAAGAATTTAGCGGTTTATTAGGAAAATGGTTGGCAATGGTAGGTTGTCAATCGTTCTTTATTACCCTAATCTCATGAATAAGTTCTCACAGTTCAAAAGTGACTCTAAGTGGAAAAAATTAAAAAATCGGTTAGATTTAGACTGTGATTAAATTGGTGGTTCTAAATTAATACTATCTCTATGCCTAGTACAAAACAAAGTCGCTTTCCGACATCTGTCCTATTTTTTAAAAATGCGACGGATTTGTATGCAGTTTTTATCAATAGATAGAGTGCTTGAAGAGGAATGCTTGTACATATAGTTTAATATTATTTTGTTATCTACATTGCACCCGAATCCGGGTCGCTAGTTTAATTATAAGAGATTAATGAATTCAAGAACTCAATCAAGCTTTCAGTGACTGAGGAAAAGACATTCACCACAATCTCAACAAGTTTTTCGTCTCAAGGCAAAAACTCTGACAGCCGCTCAAGCTTTCATTAGGTATAAGAAGAAATGTTTTTTGTTGCAGATTCAGACATCGATGCTCAGCGTCGTCGAAAAAAACAATTGCCGATCAAGGTGCCTAATAGAAGAAAGACAGTAATCCATAGATAACAACTGACAGAATCTTAACGAGGTGATAAACATAGGATCAAAACGGACCATGGCGTTGCGGTAGGTAATATTGACATATCAATTAACCTTTCGTACCGACCAATAGGAAGGTACTAATAGAAATGTTATTATAACGTTACCTGTCATACACAAGTCCGATGGATCCAGAATACAATTTGCCTTCAATTTTAGTTGGGCAAATGTTTGATGTTCGATATATCTTACTAAATTTTATGTCTGCCAGTGTAGTGGACAAGTTTAATTGGTTCCCGGCAGTGGACGATCAATCATAGCAGTGGCGGGTCATGTCGTCGCACCAAGAGCGCCCGCCATGATATGTGGACGCTCAAAGCCTATAACCTCAACATTTTCACCAATAAATATTCGAAGCGCTTTGAGACTTCATAAAATAAAAATATGAGTTGTCGACTACGCAATACTCATCGAATACTTCACAAACACAACCTTTGAACTACCTAATTATATAAATAGCTGTATTTTGTAACAAGGGGTCACCCATTAACTACGTAATGTTTTGGCAACTTTTTCACAGTGTTAACACAGACTCATCTGCCTAGCCTTTTCCCAACTGTATTGGGGTCGGCTTCCAGTCTAACCGGATGCACCAGAAATCAAGAATTTTACATTGAGCGATTGAGCTATCTGACCTCTACAACAACCCAGTAACTGGGTAATATGTGACCCCTTGTATGTGTTGTTTACACAGACTATAATAAGTTGAATTATTATTTTAACTCACATTTATTGATTATAATTGTATTGGATAACCTATTTTCAACCGACTTCAAAAAGGAGGAGGTTCTCCATTCGACGCGTATGTTTTTTTTTTTGTGTGTTTGTTCTACGATTACTCCGCCAATTATGAATCGATTTGGATGATTCTTTTTTTGTTTGAAAGAGTATAGTTCCAAATAGGTCCCATAGGAATATTGTCATGATCTGATGATGAACTTTGGAGATACGGAACGGAACTCCTTATAAAATCACAGCAGAACCGCCGTAACAAGACAAATTGCTTTGTTTATACGTGTAGTCGATGACTGACTGAAGGAAGTGGGGAGGGGGTACGTCAACCCCCCTCCTACCACTTTCCAAAATTTAATATATCGTGTGAGGTATTGTTTGAAAGGGCTTTATGTAAGGATTTCAAACATTAACACACAAGCACTAAAAAGTGAAAAATAAAAAGCTTTTTTACAAAAAAATATGACCGCCTTCAAAAACTACAAAATAAAAAAAATAACTTTAGCTTGGAAGTCGGTGGCAATACCTACATAACAAGAAACAAAACCAAAGCCGCCGACTTTCAAGCTAAAGTTATTTTTTTTATTTTGTAGTTTTTGAAGGCGGTCATATTTTTTTGTAAAAAAGCTTTTTTATTCATGACAGAAACATTTTTTTAGTTTTCTTGTATTCTGGATTGTAAATTAAGCATTTTTTTTATTTTAAAATAGAACAACATATAGCCTTTTTCAAACCATATCTCTACTTATTACACTTAGGCCCAGAAAAATAAAGGCATAAACTTATAGAATACGGAAAATGAATTTTTCTTATTGAAAACCGCGCGTTCAACGAAAACATAAATACCTACACGTTATTTCTCACTACATCTCATAATATTTCTCGTTTTTTTTTAAGCCCTTTCGAGCCCTTTCCGAACCTCACGTGTTTAATGGACGATCCCCAAGAGAAAATATTTGTAAAGAAGACTTCAAGGTATAATGTTATAAAAGAAAATATATATCTACAGATACAATGAAAAATATATAAACATATTAAAGGCTTTCTGAAACGGTCACAGCTTATAAACAAAGGCAACATTCACAATAATGATGTCGATATAAACACAAACAACCAGTGTCATGATGGCCCAGTTGTTAATACACTCGACTCTTATGCATGAGATTGCGGGTGCAATACCAGGGAAGTACCAAATTGGGACTTGCTTAGTTAAAGACACATTCGTAGTATCAATGTGACATTTCCAATTGTTATTTACTTTCTAAGTTTATCTTGGACATCACTGACATCGGTGAAAGAAAAACAGCGTAAGGAAACGTGGAATTATAGTTAACTAGCTGTTGCCAGCGGCTTCGCTCGCGTTAAGTTCGGGTAAGTTAGTTTACTCCTAGGTTTCTCCAAAGTTTTTTCACACAAACTTTGGACCCCCATTTCATACCCTTAAGTCGCGAATTTTAGAAATTTCTTGCTTAGCGGACGTCTACTAACTATAAACTACCTCCCTACCAAATTTCATCTTTATACGTCAAGTGGTTTTCGATATTTCATGATGAGTGAGTGTGTGACCTTTCGCTTTTATATGTATATTTAGATAGGAGATATATAGAGAAATCTGAAATCGCCAATCCGCTTTGAGCAAGCGTGTTGATCGATTCTCGTGCCTCCTCTGTAAGAGAAGAGGCCTCGCCTTGCAGTGGGTCAATAATAAGCTGGTATTATTATTTATAGTAGGCACGTAATATCTTATCACCACTCATTTTACATTCTCTCAATCAGATAAAAAAAGCTAATAAAACAAAATAATAAAATATGCTTTTTCACCAAATCCTAAAAAAACTTTGTAAATAAATTACAAACCAAGAGATAATTCACCGTCTTTTCAGTTTATTTCGCCTCAAAAAGAAATTAGTTATAAAATAAGTAGTAGGTAACAAGTTCCTACCTGAGGCAATCAATTATGAAACAAAAGCAGTTAGTAAACAATACTTCTTTTGTATGTGGAAATATTAATTCTCACATTATTGTGTAAAAATCGTGATTAGAAAACGTATTAAGCGTAAGACGAAGATCAATGATATATATGTCACAAAAGGTTTGTAAATTTATCATTTATAAGCCTAGCTTTTCTATGCAACTTAGCACGCCGGTTGTAAATGTCGGTTATTGCAGATACAGACGAAGTCGCGAAATAGAAAGTAGCTTTCTTGGAATTCCAACTTCACCCTTACCAAATTTCATGAAAATCGGTGCAGTGGTTTAGTCGTGACAGCGTAAAACAAACAGACATATTATAGTTACTTTTGCATTTAAAATATTGATATGGATAAAAGCGAATCGCTAACCTCAGTGTTTATAAAAATGTATCTGTAAGCAAAATGTTTAATTTGTTTTTATACACAATAAAAATAAATGTCTGTCGAACTTGTTGAACTTAATCTGATTTTCTGCTCGGGGTCAGAAAGGGCAAAATATGATTAGATCAAAGTCAAATATTTCACAGACCGGATAATTACCATCTTCGATCCAACAGAAGTCATATTTTTGGAATGCTACGGCACATTGTTTTTCGAAGCACTCGCAAGCTTATGTTACTGCACAGCGCACATCGTGTCACTTATGAAACAGATGCTGGCAATTTTATGACATCTCTGTTAATGTACATCGAAGACACTATCTCAAAATAACATACTGGAAAAATACTGCAATTTATCTCAATTAATTATATATTTTATTTTAGAAACTAAAACATTTTAATTTTTCAAAATTCAATGCCCCAATCAGTGTGCATATCTTTAAATTTTATTTCAAAAACATTGTAGTAAAATCTAATGAAAAATTGATAATGATGCGACACAGCAAATTAAATTATAAGACCAATTTCGTATTCAGAACTTTCTACATTAGCAGGTTTATATCATTAGAACTTAGGTCTTTCTTTCATCTAAGTGAATTAACGTTAATTATTTAAAGTAACAAAATTTCAACTTTTTGAAGATTTTACTTTATGAAATCTTTTGTATATTGTGAAGATCACGAGAGATGTACAGAGGTTGCACACAGACACATAATTTGGAAACTTGACAAACTTTGCTTGTGGTGTGCCCACTTTGTAATTTACGAGTTTAGTATTACGACATTGTCTCAAATTGCTTCGTAATTTGTAATCGTCTCAGTGGTCTAGGAGTATTCTTAGGAATGGCTATGAAGATTGGGGTTGTAGTTCTACTGTTGTCGTAACTTCGAGATTAGACAAGTATTCAAATTGTACCTATTCTTGTAGAAAATTTCAAGATAGTGGGGCTGGGTGCTTCTGCTCTAAAATTAGATAAATTACACTGTAAGGCTTGTCTCTCTAAGTTTTAGTAGTTTCAGTTTGGTGCACTTCAAGTCCATTTACATTTAGGCGAACCATCAAACTCTTAAAATAGCATTATGATCTTAAAAATAATTCATTATACATAAAATTTAAAGACTTAAAAGCTTGTAATATTGATAGAATCCATTGATAAATATTTTTTTTATTTCGATGCTACTTGACATCAGCAATCACAACCCTTCTATTGGACCACTTTAGTCAACAAACCCCAATTCAATTATAATTAACGTTCCATTCATTTTCTACAACTAATTAGCAGGTATAAAACAGTAGCAATTTCCTCTAAAACGTATGACGGAAACAATTTATACGTTAAACAATATGACGTTGAAATAAACGTAACAAAGGTAAAATTGGGCAAAATTGTTTTCGTTAACTGGTGTCGGGAACCGCGGAATGTTTCCATTATCCCAAGATAAACGAGATGGTACACGTTGACACATATAATCTTATACAAGACGAGTATAAGATTACATGTGTCAGCTAATAATTCCCTGCCCTTCCCGAACATAACTTGCCAAAACGTTAGTCGAAAAATAAATAAAACAAATCACACTTTCGCAATACGTTAAAATAATGTTGGGTGCGAATTTACAAGTGTGAAACTGGGTTAGATACCATGTATGCTTAACATTTATCGACAATTTTGTGAATGCCAATATCAGATTTCTTCACATTTCAAACAAAAATGTTCTGTAATAAGATTTGTGATCAATTGGAGTAAGTATCTAATTATTTCAAACATTATAAGAATTCAATTCGACGTACGCGCATAAAGAAAATGGGTATAATTTATCTTCGTGTACAGGTAATAAAACCCTTTAGTATAATTAAACCAAAATATCATTTCAAATACCAGCACACAAGCTGCCACTTCATAAAATAACTTCGTTTAAAAATGGAACAAAGGTAAAGGCTCCATTGGCACTTAAAAAAAATAAAGTTGCGGCTGTATAAAAATATTTTTCATAAAACGTCGTGAAACTTGACACTTTACGCCGCCCTATATATACGGTGCCCGTAATTCTTGTGTGAGTGTGTGCGTGAAACTTACGTATGAGGAACAGCAACGTGCGGCAGCGGTGCGGCGCGGCGCTTCGGCGCTGTGGAGGCACGGGTTTACGACGTATTGTCGCGAACACAACACAAATCTTCCCCAGGGCGTAGTGTTTCCCACCTCGGGCTCGCGCCTCGCAAACCGACCGGCTCCCCATTATCATTCAGGCCCGAAAAGCTTTTAAGACATTCTTAATTTTATTGGAGTTCAGAAATTCGGAATCTGTAATACTAATATTCTACAAAAAACTGATTCCCGACACAACCAGCAAAACGTTCCAGTTTTATTTTAATAATTTACTTAGTTATGTTTATGTTACCGATCCACGGTCAAAAAGAGTTACAAACTGTTGCTAGTTTGTACAGTAGTATGGTCAGCAACTTAGTTGTCAAAGTTCACAAAGTAGGATTTCCTGCTACTAACTGTTGTTTTAAGTCGTTAAGTAGGTTAGTTGTAGCCGGTCCATTTTATCACAAATACTCCAAAATTAAATTGGAAATGGAACGTGACTGCGGCGATCCGGGCAGCCACACTCGTATACCTAGTTGCCTCTTTAACTAAATATTATCCGGCGAGGGGAGCAGCCGTCGGTCGGGATGCTAAAAGAGTTTCGACAGGGACATAGTTATGACACGAATAACTGATGGACGTCGTCCTCTCTCCTCATCACTTGATTAACATTCAGAGTAGCTCGCGACTCGCAGCTCGGCATTCTTGTAACAATACCCGAGCACAAAATAAAAGCTTTGCACGTTCACTCGCTGAAAGGCGAACTTCCCCAACTTACGTCATTCCAGTTTCCCGTAGTTGTAGAACTTTATCGAAAACAAAACACTGCTACCTGTCAATTGTAAAGGCTCTCATACATACCTACCTTTGAACCATTTTTAACAATGGAACGAGTTATTTATCAGATGTTGGAGCGAAGTTGGAGTGAAATCAGATTTATTACACGTATACCACGTCCTTGGGCTCGTAGCGTCGGAGACGCATCAAGTTGTTTCAAGACACTAAGTTATCTTGCATTCTGAAGGAAAATACGAGCGGGAAACGGAATGTCGGTCGGCTTCACATGGGTAGGAAAAAGACTTTCTTTAATAAAATCCCTGAGGTGAAAATACAAAAACTTGTTAAAATACAGACTGCCTGTGAGCCACAAGAATGGCGAGATTCCCTCACGCTCGTTAATTTTAGTTAGGTATTTAATTTGTACTGTACATTTTACCCCAAGCATTTAACCTATGACGTAGAATCATAAAATTCGTTATTGCCTATTCCCTTCCCTTTATTGTTCGCGCGTTTAGAGTTGCCATTGTCACCCGAAAGCTTATTAGCCGCCATTACTTTCCTCTGTCGGCGCATTTATATTTTAATTAAAGGAGGTTCTCCAAAAAATGAACAATAAAATGTATATATTTACAGTTAGTTTTTAATATTAGGATTGTACAAATAACATGACCTTATTTGCATTTTTATGTTATAAAGTTCTTAGGTATCTAGTTATTTATATTTTACATAAGCAAAGCAAAAGTAAACCACAACGACACAATTCAAAACCGACAAGTAATGAGAATTCTAGTTCCCTTCACACAAAGATGTTGGAACTTGGAATCTCATAGAACTTTTAGACCAAAATCGAAAACATAATATTTTACTTCAATGAATAGGTACGTACTTATTAATTGAATTCACTTACAAAAACTGGGCTCTAGTTGGGATAGCGAATCCCCTTGTTGCTGCTTGCTGGATTATTGTTTTTAAACTTAAAAGTTAATGCTTTATTGTTAAAACTATTTCTCAAGCTCAATAAAATTCGTGGAACACATTGAACACATGAACACACACCCCTAAATCTCACCATCAAAAGATTTTCTGTATATTTTTATTACGAAACCCTACACCTACAAATACAACAGCCGTTTAGAAGGCACCTATCTGAAATAAAAATGCAAATTAGAGTAAGACGAATTGGGTTAGCTAAGACTTTTTATATTTCTTTTTCCTTGTAAATTAAAATAATGTGAGATATACAGAGATACCTACACGTCGGGAACACAATGGCTGTTCTTGTTGTAATATTTAATGCTAGACCGGCTACAATTCCCCAAAGTCTAGCTTAATCTGGTGTGTTCTTGATATCTCACACAGATGTTCTTTGTTGCATGCTGCGATACAAATTCTCCTATGTTTATTGAAACAGTTTGTAGTGAAATTTTTTTGCATTGTATGTATGTCATAACATGTATAATTTACGTTTTTAGAAAGCCGTTTTGAAGATGAAATAATAACAGTTATCATACTCTAGCTTCTGCCCACGACTTGGTCTGTGTAAGTCAAGTATACCATAAAACTATCAGAGAAACATATTTTTTAACGGGTTTATTATTCCCAAGTTTGTTTAATTTTTTTTTGTAAGATGCACCGCATAGAAAAATCAAACAACCTCTTTAAAAAAATAGCGTAGACTAATTTATGCCCTCGACTTCGTCTGCGTGAATGACAATTATCGCGGACGCAGACACTTGCCAGTAAAATCAGATTTTGTTCGCAATTTCATCGGTTAAATAATTTTTCGCGATAACTTAAAGAAGTCTTAGTTCCTCCCTATAACATCACCTATCTTCCAGTAAAAGCCCCTTCAAAATAGAATTCGGGGATTAGCCGAAACAAACAGAAAAATACATAAAAAAATTAAAAATATTTAAGTGACGTTTTTTTTTAAATGACCTGTGTATATAAACGTATGCTTTTAGTATTAGGAGAAGCTGTTGCTTTGACATTAAAAACAGACACTTCAATTTATATATGTATAGACGTAACAGACATGTCGTAGTTTACACAGTATAACCGATTCAACGTCGAGATAGACATGAATGCTCTCGTGAGCATCTAGTACCATTTAAACGAGGACCTTCAGAATGGAAGCACTACATTTGGCAGAGCCAGTTCATTAAGTTCATGTCCTAATGGAATGCCTGTATACTTCAAATACTTAAATCAAAAACAAATAATTATGTTCTCTCTTATGTTCATAACGTACGTATGTATTCTTATTTTATTCTTATTTTTTTTTCTTATTTACTTAATAGTATGAGTACCTACCTATCTATCTAGACACAATAAACAATTGTTCTTTCTTTCTTTACTCTACTACTTCGGTAAAAAGACACAATAGTGTCTTTAGATTTTATTGAAAGTGCCCCGTAAACGTGACTTCTACGTCAAAATAACGTGTAGGTAGTACTTCTTAAAACTTTTCTTTAACAATAAGAAGGTATTACATTAGTTTGTAGGTAAATAACGCCAATCCTATTTTCGATAGAAATACTTAAATACTTTTTGTTTTATACACAATAGGTATGGAAACAAAAGGTGTGCTTCCACACGAGCATGCACCGAGTAGTAAGTTGGAGCGCGCTTTCAAAAGTGGAAATTCTTGAGAAGACTAGGGTCGTCAAAGTTAAGCAAAAATAAAACTCATTTAACGAACATTAGAGCTACGTACTGGGTTCAAACGCGCGTCTTTACTTTTGCACATATAAGTTTATTACACACACATAGTTACGCTTTCAGAATTAGAGGAAAGCGTTAGAGCGCTTGTTTTAATTAGCAACCGCTCTCCAGTCTCAAGTGTGTGCATAGCACAACTTTGTACATAAGTGTATGGAACGTTTCAATTACTGGCGTGTTATGGTTAACCACTATTATTGTGTATTCGACGCCTAACATTTGGTGTATTTAAGCCTCCACAGTCGGATGTTA